>CM018081.1:49376322-50073822 GCA_008658365.1 Alca torda | reverse complement strand
AAGAGGGGATAACTGCATTAAAGGCATCACTTTCCCTTTCCAGGAATGACACCATCTTCTAGTCCAGTGATCACACATTCTGTGAGCAATCAGTACCTGAAGTACCACATTCCCCATGCTCACCTGTTGCTACAGCAATATTAACTGGGCTCATTTAGCTTCTCTGCAGCAAACTCCCAGCATTTGAAAACACCTCACAGCCAAGGTCATTCCGAATAACGCAAGTGCCACCCTTGGACAAGCAGAACTGTACGGAGGGGAAACGCGCCCTACAGTCTGTTAGTCCTATCTGATTGTTTAATGCTGATCATAATGCTAATCCAGCATAAATGCTAATTATTATGGATGTAAGATAGACTGATGTCAAAGTCTTGCTAGGCAAGGCAGGTACCACCAGCAGCCAATACATAAATATGAGAACCATTAATAACTTTATTTACAAGGGCAGTTAGTATTTTCATTTGTGGTGAAAATTTAGTTTCTTCATACACTGTTCTGCAAAAACAGAATGAGCTTGTCTGTAGTAGGCTACGAATTAGATACAACCCCATTTGTGCTTCTAAATTACTGCTGGGCAGATTCAAGATCAACCAGCAGACATTATTTCTGCCTATATGCTACCAAAAGCCAAAAACCACTTTGGGACTTTTTGACAACGTGTGTGATTTAGGCAGCAAAAGCACTGTGCCCTGAAATCAACAACACTCTACAAGTTGAATCATGTAAGCACGCAGTTTCCTAGAAAACACTTGAACTCTCAATTTTCACCTACTTAAAGGCTTGTCACCTCCCTTTAAGTCTCACAATGAATGTACTGGTTCATCTCACAAGGACAATTTATTTTTTACCTCCTATATAAGCCAAAGCTAACATGTACTTTTATTAAACATCATCTACTAGTTTCAAAATATAAGACCTCTTAAAAACAATCTGTGTTGCTTCTAGTAGCGTGCAGTTGTAGTAGTAAGAATTACAGCATCATCTTGTGCTACTTTCTGACGTGGTGTAAACTGGCGTAACTCTGCTGCAGTCCTGTCGATTTACACGAGTGGGGTTTGTGCCTGGCTGATCCCTTTAATTTCAAGCTTTCAAAATGAGACACACAAAAAAATACTTTGCCTGCATCAAACAGTACGTACAGACATAAGAAAGACAATTCCTTCTTTCCTGCAGCTGATGGCCGTAACACGAGCTCTTTGCACAATGAGGTGGCAAAAACTACTGCCGCCCTGAAAATACAAAAAGGGGAAAATTCAGTGAAAACAGGGCGTGATTTGAACTTTCTACTTGGCACTGACGTAACATTTGCTATAACACTGCACTCCAGTTTTTGCATCTACACTTCAAGGTGGATGTCAAATACTGGGGTGTCCAAAGACCAAATCCAGAGGTCTTAGGTTCCCAGAGGTGCTTAGATTAGCAATTTGAAGGCTACAAGATGATTTAATCACTATCCATAGCTACTCACAAATGGAGGTTCTGGAAGTAGGCAGTTTTTCAGCCATGCTGACAAAATAAGATCTAGCCTTTGGAAACTGAAGTTACATGAATTCAACCTTCAGATAAGATGGAAACTTCCTAATTGTGTGAGTTACTAGAGGCTTAGGTGGGCCACCACTCACAGTTTGTTGAGCTGCGTTACCCTCCTACACACCTAGAATAGAAGAAGGATAATTTGTCTTAACTGACTGAGTGCTAAATTACTTGTGTGCTCTCATATTTGCTGCGGAATAAGCACATACATGTTAACAGCTAGCAGGGCATCCAACCCCGTAACAGTCATCTGTACGTGTTTCATCCAATTAATTTCCTGCCTTCGCTAAGTAACAGGGTTTTGGTGGCACCTTGGTCTCTGTGCTTGCCTGCCTCAGGGAGGCCATGTAAACTCCCATTAAAAAGTCCAAGACAAAAAGCATGGTCTGTACTTCTGCTGTGAACCAAACTGTGCTTTATTCAACTCCGTAGAGCATTTCATCCAGTGATGGGAGCAAGCCAGAAGAACGCACCATAACTGGAACTAAGGATCTGTGGCTTCAATTTGTATGGAAGAGACACATAAGCTCAGCAGTGAGCTATCAAATACCCCATCCTCTCCCTTTCAAGAGCTAATACAAAATGCTTCTTAAGGAAGCATTAAAAAAAAACCATACTGGAGAACCGTGGAACAACCTACCCTTTGGAGAAAGTTCTTCCTAACCTCTATTAGTTATTATCTGGTTTGTGTCTTAAAGGATGAGGGCTTATAGAAGAAACCTGCTTCCACACACTGCGCATCACACTGGAAGGGCTTTGGAGTCATTTAGTTTTATGCCAACTGTTGTGGAAACTTACAGCAGCATCCTAGCAGCTCCCAGGAAAGTATTTTGACACATTTGTGCATACAGCACATAACACAGAAAAGTGCTTCAGGAACAACTTCTGCCTGCAGAAAGAGAAGTACAACACCAAATCCCTAGGCACTGCTCTTTTGCCTTTAAAAGATAAGGGCACCATCGTAACTGAGAGTTATTTCCAACACAGTTTGGCTGCCTTGAATATACTGGCTTTCAACCTCATTTGAATTGCCTTGTTACACTAATTGGCATTAACACCGCAAGCTGCTAAAGTTAACGGCAAGTTGAGACGAGACAAGCCAAGAGACACAGCCCAGATGTGTCTCTCTCTCAGTCTGCACCAAGCAATTGTGCATCCCTCAACCCGGCGTGGCTGCTCCGTGAGATGTGGATCCTGCACCGCCTGTGTCAGGAGGGAGGAGCCGGGATGACATCCCAATCTGGACAAAGTTACAGGAAGCCAACCACCTGACAATGAAGACTGTGGAGCTGTGCTGCAAGTAGGACTTCATGCATTTCTCCACTATAAGCCTTAGCTTTTATTGGCTTGGTGAAATTGGGGAAAAAAAAAAAAAAGAAACACTAAAATTTCTTTCTTCTTCTTTAAGAAAATAGTCTAGAAGATATGCCGTTCTTCTCATCTTCGGCGTGTTGATATTCCCCACTTGTACAACATCTGAGGCCAACTGTTGTCCTTTAAGCAGCGTGACCCCTCGTGATCCCCTTTCCCTGCCTACAGACACATCTAGTACCAGAGCGTTCCCGTTGCGCACCCACGCTGTGTTTCACAGGAAGTAATAAATACTTCATTAAGGGCTTTAATCACTGAAAAGCTGCTAGTGAAAGTTGAAAAGGAGGAAACCAGGTAAGTCCCTCTCTTAAACGTAACTAACCTGTATTGTTCTACTTCTCACTAGAACAGTAACAAAGGTAGAACTCAAATTGTCATTTCAAGTCCCCTCCTTGTCCTGATGCAAAAGCTTCAGAGCATTCTAACTGAAGGACTGTTGTTTACTCTCTAACTTTTAACTGAGAGGTATGGCCCTGAAATATAATCAATGCTCACTTTTGAAACTCTACAATTTTAATTACCGTTTCCAGACACCCTCTATCACATGTTTTATGTACAATCAATGCTGACCCCATAAAAGGAAAGCACTCTCACATTTTGGAATACAAGAAGTTTGCTCTTTAAGAAGAAAACAATCAATTACTGATCATCTAACAACCTCTGTGTGCATATTTATCACTCCTCTGTTATTGCAGATTAGACATGATTATGTCCCAGGGAAGCAAAAATGCTATAAAATTCCGCTTCTGATACATTTGTTATAAGAATTTATTTAGGTTCTTACTTATGGTTATAGATACTATTTTTCTTCAAACTTACCCAAAGCACTGTTCCCTATAAAGCAGCTGAGGGGAAAAAAAATAAATTAAATCTAAGAACACTAAAATTTGATCAATATGGTTTGACACTGCTTCCTTCTAAATCATTCTTAATATGCTGAGATCTGAATGCATGTTGACACGCCAAGATACCATTGTATGAGAGTTGTCACGTACTGAAGGAAAACTGTTCATATATGTACTCTGGTTTTAATATGTTGTAGCAGATCATGCCATAAGCAGCTTGTCGTTCCCAGATTTTGGGCTTAGTTGTTTCTTTTTGTTTGGTCAGGGGTGGGGGTCAATCTTTTCAAAGACGCATTACCAAGTGTCAGGTACGTAAGAGAATTACTGGCTTTAAACAAGCCAAGACAACATTTCCCTTATTAACACACATAAATAAGATGCATAAAAAGCTTTGTGACAGACCTTTTGAGAAAAGATGTGCCAGGACATGAACTAATTGTGGAGAACATGGATAAGGGGATGGGTTGATAAAATGCTAAAGAAAAGCCTACCTTAAATTTGCGTTATTAACATTGGCATGTAGGTGGGCGTTCTCACCATGCCTTGAGTACGTTGGGGTATCGGCTACCTTGAGTTCAGCCAACCTCCTGCTGAAGTCAATAGTATTTACACTGGTCATTCAGAAAGGATATTAGCTACTATGTGTATATCTGGGGCTAAAGACTAGAACACAGTAAAAATAAGTTCAGCTTCTTCCTCCTCCTCCAAAGGACCTAAAAAATGTACACAATGGGCTTTCTGTAATCAGAGGCACTCACGTCTCTGATGGCATGCTAAAGAACACCAATCCTTTATCTACATGCAAACCAGAGATTTCCGCAAATACAGGTAGCTAAACTTAGGAACAGAAAGGATGTGTAAGCATATGCATCCTATGGAACACTAAATTGAGCACAAAAATCGCACAAGTCTTATTAGTTAAAAAAAAGTCACAAAAGTCAGTGTATTCTTGGAAACAAAAACTACAGCATAGGATAAGCTGACAGGCAATTCAGGGTTACAAAAGATGTGAGAGAGAGTTCCGCTTACGCTACAATCTTTTAACTTAGCTTGGTCAAACAGAAGACTTTTCTACAGTCAGGGAATCTTCAGGAATCCAAGTTACTTCCATCTTCCCAACTGAAGCTGTAAATACAGACACCGATAGCCCCACAGGTTTAGGAATTCAGGAAATTCTGAGTGTCAACAATGCAGGCAAAAGTCATCCCACTTCTCCTGCTAAAGTTATTCAGCATGGCACCTTGAAATTTTACTCATTTATTTGCTCATCTCAAAGAAAAACTGTCATTAAATACAGTCAGAAGTAAAGCCGCAAAGTTGGAAGCACTGTACGATGCCCAAGCTGCTGGTCCGGCCAAGTAAATGATGTTTCTTGCACCAGGCCAGGCAGTGCGACATCAGTGTAACGCAACACAACTGTAGGAAGCCAACACCATGAATCTGAGAGGGGATTTGCATGCAAATTTAGATGATCACAGGTGGCACCAGACATTAAGGCTAAAGAGCTGAATGCAGAAATTGCTCATATGAATGCTGAAAAGATTCAAGACCTGTAAGCCAAAAAGAGCTTTCAAACTTTTGTTTTATCTAATAAGCATTCATCTAGAGTGCAAGACATAATCTCTTTTCTTAACGCTGTGGATGTTAAGTTCTACCTCAAAGGACAATTTTAAAAAGAGAACAACATTTTCCTACTATAATTTGTCAGTTACTCAAGCAATGCTTTTAAATGAGAGCCTCCTTTTGTAAGGCGCCCACAAACATCAGAAATCTGGTATCCTCTTATCAGCTGGATCTTACTCTCCGTAACTGCTGGGACCTGAAGGGTGTAAAGGTCTGCGTGGCATCCATAAAGCGTGTTTTGTAATAAACACTTCAATTTCTTTGAAGCTGAAACGGTATCCAGCTGTGTAAGTCCCATCACTCCCTATCCCTAGGATGTCAAGCATAGTCCAACCAAAGCAGGAGAAAAAGTAATTTCCCTTCATAGAAGACTACATGAAAAAGGAGAAAGATACGAGGAAGCTTCCTCCATTGAAGGAAGTTTAGGAGGGAAGGAGAAGACAGCAGCGGTGCCGTGGGCTGCCCGATGAGCAGGCAGTCACCAGCTCCTACCAGAAAAGGAGCAGAGTGCTGTCGCACCCACAGCAGCCTGGCTTGGCTGTGCAGTAATATTCCACTCTTCCCCTTCTCCTATTGCTACAGCAGTGAACCTTGCATGTTAATCCCTAGAATCCTCCTTATTTAATAAATGCATTAAAGTCTATTGATTTTTAGTGATGATGAAAGGTCAAGTCAAAACAAAGCAGGAACATTTTGTAATGCACGGGGCTGTGAAGGCGGGGGGGGACCCTAATGAGAGTAAGCAGTTACTGTGCAGACTGAAGACAAACCTCAGCCAGTCAGCTTCACCTCCCAGCTGCGTGGATGTAGTTCCACTTGGGCCAAAATTTCAAGCAATACTCTCTGTGGCCTTGTCCTGAATTTATATTTACATTCCCGTGAGACAGATTTTAATCTCAAAACCTCAGAGATTATTAGTATTTGTTTAAAGGCCAGGAGGGGCTTCTCTAATCTTTCGGTATGAGCTCCTGTTCAATACAGACTAAAAGGTGGCAGCCAAAAACATCCCCAGCCATCTCTCGCAGGGGAGAGAGGCATGTGAACTGATGCCCTTCCACATACTCGGGCGATAACAAGTCAAAAAGCCACCCTACAGGTATCGGGGAGGCAAATGAGAACCAAACACATACTTCATTTAAAATATCTGTGATTTGAAGTCGTTCATGCAAAGTAGTTTTCTGAATATTCACATTGTCTCTCTCAAACTTCCCCATCCCACCCAAACCCATCCACAATGAAAAATGATGCTGTGATTAGAGGCATGCTTAATTACTGTTCAGCAATAAAAGTTTATGAACCAACATTTTATCCTAGCCTGTGTATTATCTTATTTATTTTTATATATTCATAAATATGCAAAGCCATTAAGATGATTATTAATTGCAGCGGAATACAATTAGGTGGCTTTCAGCAATAGCAGTCTTTGAAACTAATGTGTATTCACTGTTTTTCCAGTGCCTGTCTTAAATTATTTAGCTTTTGGAGGATCTCTGTTATCATGATATAATGAATGTTCTACTTAAATAGCATCGCTACCTCAAAGAAATGACGCTGATCTATTACTAAATTAAGCTCTGCCACGTAGTGAGCTGTGTCATTTTATAAAACCTTCACAAAACTGATTACCTGTACAGCCTCGCTCCCTGGTCACAGTACTAGCAAGTCACATACTGGTTTTGGGCACAAAATTATCAACTTTCCCTTCCCCCAAATAATTCCTTTTTAAAATTTTCATAGACTTTTTACACCATTGATACTTAGTTGCCAAAGTAATATATTTTACAACATTCTGGTCCAACCTTCACACACACAGTGCAAACAGCTGATGTGCCTGCAGCGGGGAGAGGCCATTTATAAAACTACGTACATTGCACACCGTAGAACGCCAAAAATCAAGTTAGCAGTCTGCTTTTTCAGGAGTTACTCCTCCAGAAGGGAAAACTGCTGTGGAAGGCGAGCAGCCTGACCTCGCTGACGTTTACAGCACCGACTTCACCAGCAGCCGCTTACGGGATGGTTGAAGCATCTCACTGGGGTAAGCAGCGGCAGTCTTCGGAACGGGCAGGATACTGTTACAGCTTGCAAGAACTGACATTAACTTTTAGCCTAAGTGGTAGATTTCACCTCTAAAACGATCATTTGCTTTTGATTGCATGCCCTTACATCATTTTAGTCTAACCTGACCTTCCTCCCGTCCTGCGCTCCTCTCCCCCACAGGCTACTGCAGCTGCCAGCGCCCGCTCTCCCCTTACAAGCCTATTACGAGAACCGCAATACTAATTTAGAAACATTTTGCCCAATTATAGTTATCCTCTTTATTCAACTTGCTAATAGAGAGGCAACTCAAGGTGACGAAGAAAGCAAAAAAGACAGTGAGAGGGCAACACTGAGGCCACTGAAGCTGACACTGAACAAGCCCGCAGACAGGAGGTGATGGCTCCCAGGAGGTGACTGCAAGAAAGGCGGTGGCCAGCCTTGCATCAAACCAGCAGTACCCGCGATGCCCAGCCGGAACCACTCTGCCAAAGTGACTGTGCAAGGGGACATGAAATGTGGCAAGTGCTCCTAGCAATCTCCTCTGATCTCTCTTGGGATTTGGTACGGTCTTATTAGTTTCTACTTTGATAACACTAAAGCAAACTGAAGGCACATCTGGGCAGGGGTAAGCACTGGACTTCAAAACTCTACAGCGTGATGAACAGCTGCTCCCTGAATGCAAGACAGAACTCGTATTTCTTCCAGAAATTCTCAAACTTTTTTCAGCCTCAGCTACGTACAAAATCCAGGCAGCAAACCTACCTCTGGTTTTCCCTCTGTGAAAAACTGAGATGTTCCTAAAATAGCATACAATACCACATCACGTTATACTGCAACACTACCCAACCTTAATCCTATAACCCCCCCGCAAAGTTCAGGGGACACCGTCAGCAGTGCTCAGAGCCCACTGACAGCACAGGAGCCACCCACAGAGGTGCAGTTCCAGGATGAAGGATTTAAGGAGGTGGTTTGGGGAGCCCTGGACATGTACATCAGCAGAGGGGGCTCACAGGTGCCACGGTGTGGTAGTTCACTCTGGCTTGAGATCTTTCAGTCAAAACAGTGGTCAGATAGACTGATACAGACTCACTACCTTATCTGGGACCACACTTTAAATTTAGGGTTATATAACAGTATTGAAGAAACATCACATTCCGTTCCACTTCTTATTAACGCTTCTTGCATTATTAAAGAGATTAACGAAGAAGAGAAAGAAATTCATAGTCGTCTGCTTTTCCTAAGGGTTTATTTATTCATCTGCCTCTTGTTTAGGACAAACCTGTTCCGCAGAAACTAGCCTTCTGAAGGGGGAAAAGGACTCATCGTCAGTGTGTACCCAGGTTTCAAAAGCTAAAGCAGAGAGCAAGATTTGGGCTGGGACACGCTGTGGCTGCAGAGGCCTGGGTGGGATGTGCGGGTCCCTGCATGGCCTCTTGCAGTATGGAGATGCTGCACCACTGCACCCGGGAAGGGATCGCAGGGGAGCAGCTTGCAGGGGATTTTTACTTTTTTTCCAAGGGGCCTGGAAGGGATCCTCAATGTCTACACATCTCCCTTCACCCTTCCTGCCCTTCAGAAGTCTCCTTGCTCCTGCTGACCTGTAAAAAACAGCTCAGAGAGAGGGAAGGAAGAACTTCTCATGCTCCCTGACAATGCACAGCAGATTAAAGTTACCCTCAAAATTACCCCTTTTCAATAAGACAGTAGGCAGCAATAAACACATCTGACAAGCAAAACGCTCCAGTGGCTCATGTGGTACCCCAGCTAGCTGGGCACAACTCAGAATTGCTAAAAAAAAAAAAAACCCAACCCAAACACCAACTCATTTTCTGTCCTGTGGGGTTTTTTTGGCCCTCAGCAGCAAGCACATACAACAAGGATAAACAAAATTTAAAAAAAAACCACACCACTCTCAAAGCTATTCTAGGAAGGAAGAAAAAAAACTGAGGTGACAATCACACATACCAGCTACACTGCCTATCTATTTCCAGAAGATACTCAGTGCTATGGAAAAGGAGGAGGTGCAAGATGATGGAAAGGCGTCCATGCTTCATCGGTGTCTGCAAATGGCTGGGAGAACTGCTGGAGCAGACGCCAGCCCTGACAAGCCGACCTCCTTCCTTTGATCTCTCTAACCACTGATTTACAGCATGGGCACAGCATCCCTCACGCTGTCCCGACTCCATGCGACGGGCACGAGGACAGCCCCTACACAGCGCACCCAATGCAATGACAGACCCTACCTGCTGCCGACGTAGATGTTCCACCAGTGCATTTCACACATCCACCAGCACCCAGGTCCCTACTCCTTCCCAGCCATTATCATTGCAAGCTGGATTTCATCCAGGCAAAATGCGTGAGATGCATAAAAGCTGTCGTTAGCTAACAGGAGATAAGTGTATTAGCAGACAGCTTCCCTACTGCAACAACTATTTTTTGCTGCGTAATACTGAGATACCAAGTTTACTTTCCAATTTTATTTATAACTTCAAAATTAATACAGCCGTTAACTAAAAAATGGACAAATACGCTTTACTAGCAGTCAAGATTTAAATAAAAAAAATATAAACTTAACACCAAGCTCTCAAAATACTTTGAGAAATAAGATTTATTAGGCAAGAGGCTAATATTGCTAAAACTTTTTACATTGGCATATGAAAGTTTAACACATTAGGAAAGAATTAAGCTGAAACCACATGCTTTAATCAAATCCTAATGACATAAGTTTTTGCTGAATCGATTTGGAAAATCGGAAAGATTAAGGCTGAGATCCATTAGTAAGATGGCAAGTGAATATAAACATAATATTTGCAATTTCTGCTGATTCAATTTTAAAAACCTACAAGATTGAAACTAAGACCTACTTAGAAGATGGCAAGTGAATACAAACTTATTACTCTTCAGATCACAGGGCGTTAATATGAAAGTAATCAATGAGAAATCACATTAAAGCTGCTTTTCACATTCATCAGATTATTCGGTAAAGAAGCCAAGAAAATTAAATCCCTCCTGATACGATAATATGAAACAAATATAATATTTTTCCCAATGACAAAAAACTGCATTCCAAGATACGGGTCAGAACCCAGAATTAAACTTGCATTGCAAATCAACGAAGTATTATTAAATTAGACCCAACGGTGGAACAAGAGACTCTGTCCTGTACACTGGCTCCTCTGTACCTCGGCAGGTCTAGATGCTTCTGGGAAATTAGCCAGACTGATTACCGTTATAAGAAATCTTTCCTTTGGCTCTTCAAACCACTGATGTCAGCTCCTTACAATTTTAAAAGAACGCACGTTAGGTTGCAAATACGAGCACAAGCTGAAGGATTACAGCAAAGTAAAAGAGAAATAAAGCTTCTGTTACTCTAGTAGGAATCCACAGCAATCTTTTCACTGGGGCAGTTAAGTATCTCAGAAGACAGAGACCTGGGTACCTTTCTTTGGGGTTGTCAGCAGAGGATGGGAATGATCCACTGAGGGATGAAGCTCAGCAACTCCCGCTGCCCACCCACCACAGCAAGGGTGCAATAAACCATTATCCAAACCCAAAAACCCCACACACAACTGCTGCTTCCCCTTTGCCTCACTGCAAAGCACAAATATTACAGATGTGGGGAACTTGAACAACCAGATACAGCTCACTTGGGAAAGATACACTCCCTGACAGCTAAGACAGATGAAGGAACACCATCCTGACCTCTCTCAGCAAACAAGAGCAGCTTCTTCAGACCCCAGACCATCAATCAGGTCCCCACTGGTGGAGCCCAAAGACCACAGCAGAACCCGAGCGACCTTCCCAGTGCGCAGGGACACGGCTGCTCCCTTCAGACTGCAGAAGCAGTTTGAGACGAGAGCATATTCTGCAGTTTATAAAGTGTCCAAAACTTCCCTCGCTCCCTGCCCTCCAAGCCCAAGATTAGGGATTTTATTTTTCTGTGATTCTAATACCATTGAATTAGACACAGGTTCTGGCCGGCAGCCTTGACTGACCTTTTTAAGGGCCTGAAATAGATTTAAACTCAAAGTCCCTGGCAAAGGAAGCCTGGCACGCTTCTTTCAGGCGGTCAAACAGGGTTTAGTCCCAGCGACACTCCCCCACAGACCAGATAGGATGAAAAGGGCAAGTCTCTTAAAATATGGCTCTGACTTTGAAATTCAGATGACAGGGCTTCTGGACATAAGGTATGTGACAGCTCTGTAACACAGCAGCTCTGGTCATCCCTTGAAAAATTAATCAAAGTTTCCATAAAGACATGCTTTTCCAATTCTGCCTCCATAACATTGCTGAAGGGGTCTGTGGGTTCCAGCAACCAGACCCTTTAAAGGCAGGAGAGAGATTTAAGCAGACATGGCAACTCCTGCAGCCTGGAGCTACCAAAGTGAGTTTCCCCCTCCTTTTTTATTTTTAAACCGCATAATTAAATAGAATGCATCAAATACAGCCACGGAGCAAACAGCACTCAGAACGTAGAGCTGAGGACTTACACAAAATAATGAGTTTCAAAATAGTCAGTTCCTCAGAAAAATAACACAATGGGGAGGAGGGAGGGTTGATAATTTCATGATTAAAATCATGCGGAGCGAATCCAGAGGAGGCCACAAAGATGATCAGAGGAGGCCACAAAGATGATCAGAGGGCTGGAGCACCTCTCCTACAAGGAATGGGTGAGATAGTTGGGGGTGTTCAGTCTGGAGAAGAGAAGGCTCCAGGGAGACACTACAGCCCCTTCCAGTACCTAAAGGGGACCTACAGGAGAGATGGGGAGGCACTCTCGATCAGGGAGTGGAGCGATAGGATGAGGGGTAATTGCTTTAAATTGAAAAAGAGTAGATTTAGATTAGATATCGGGAAGAAATTCTTTCCTGTGAGGGGGGTGAGCCCCTGGCCCAGGTTGCCCAGAGAAGCTGTGGCTGCCCCATCCCTGGAGGGGTTCAAGGCCAGGTTGGACGGGGCTTGAAGCAACCTGGTCTGGTGGGAGGTGTCCCTGTCCAGGGCAGGGGGGTTGGAATGAGATGATCTTTACGGTCCCTTCCAACCCAAACTGTTCTATGATAAATATTACTACACAGGGTAAACTTGAAAGCCCTGCAAATACATCGCCCCACGTAGCAGTGACGAGCACTGGGTTCACATGGCAATACTCTGCCCGCCGCACCCCCATGGCACCGCGCCTCTGCTCCACTGCTGAAAACCTGCATTCGGTTACCAAACATAAAATGTTCAGGGGAACATAAAACATTTCAGTGAATCACTACATTGTGCGGCTCTGTGCAAACTCCTCCAGGGATTTCTCATCTTCTGACTGTCAGTTTAAGCCACGGACGAAGAGGAAGGCCAACAAGAGGAAGAAGGTCAACTAAGTCTTGGGCAGTTGGTGAAATGGCCTGTCCTGAGCGTGATGTTCCACTCCAAGCACAGATCGCAGGAGTGGGGCCGTCACCACGGCGGGGATTGCTCCAAGCACTTTCCTCTCCACAATTTCGATTGTGGCGATTACGCTCAGACACATGGTGAATTAGCACAGCTATTCCATGGACCAAGGCATCCCAGAGCTGAACCAGAAAACCACTCTGCAATAAAGCAGGCCGTTTGTTTACTTCCAGCCTGATGCCTTGCTTTTATTGTGCAATCTCCCACTTTACTAACCCAAATCGAGAGCTGGGGAAGCCCTAAAGCCAACCTGCACGGAAACCACTTAAAAACCACCACACGCCACTAACAGAACAAATTTAATTCCATTTCAGGAAGAGATGAAAAGGGGCAAATGTAATGGGAAACTACTGTTTCATACCAGCTTGTGAAACATCCCGCTGTGTCGGGGAGAAGGGACTGTGCAGCTGTGTCGGGTACTTATTCCTGCTATGATACCTGCGTAAAAACCCATCGCTTGCAGGATGGCACTGCTGGTGAAATGGTCTGTCCTGTCCTGGGCTATCTTTTAATTTACTGTGGTTTTTATTCACCTTTAAATCATCACATCCTATCACTTTTGAGCACAAACCATGGTTCTTTTACATCTTACAGCAACGCCACGTGCAAACTGTACACATGCATCTGGTATCTCACATGCTTCCCATCTTAAGTAAGGTTGTTAGAGCAGCCATTACTCAAGCTTCAGGGTCACACTGTACAAAGTCCTGTAAAAACAAGCAAAATAGCTGCCGTCCTGGGCAGCTCCCCATCTCATCGTCTGCTCCTGTCCACATAGTCAGCTTCCCTTCAACAAGGCAAAACCAGTTCCCGGCTCTTGTTTCCGTTGCAGCACTGAGCCTAACGTTACCACTTAACAGCTCCCCTAATTCATTTTTTTTCCTAATTTGAAATTTCAAATCCACAAAATAAATCTGAGTTTTGCTTTCAGAAAGTTTGGAAGCATGTAGGATCCATTTAAAAAAAAAAAAAAAAAGCCTAGAGGGGATGGACTTAAAAAAAAAAAAAAAAACAAACACAAAATAGAGGCTGTAAGAAAGGAGAATCATACAACAAATGTAACTGAAGCCAGCCTCTCAGAATGAGTAAAAACCATCCAGCAACAAAGACTGTGTAAGGGTAAAAATGAAGTGTGATAGTCCTGTCACCTTTGGGGCTTTGAGGGATGAGTAATGAAAAGTCCAGGATTAGAGATCATAGAAAACAGGGCTGGAAGGGACCTCACGAGGTCATCCAGTCCATCTCCATGCCCAAGGCAGGAGCAGCTCTACAGATAGCATTCCTGACATGTCTTTCTAACCTATTCTTAAAGGCCCACAATGATGGAGGTGCCACAACCCCCATAAGCAATCTAATGCGGTATTTCGTCCTAGAAAGTTTTTGCCGCTAAAGTAAATCTCACTTGTTGCAACTGAAGCCCATCGTTTCTCATCTCATCCCCCATGGACACGGAGAAGGGTGCTCCCTTCCCAATGCAGCAATGTCCTGAGTGACCCAGCCTTGGTGGTGTTTTAATTCTTGCCACTGCTGCGCCCGTTACTCTATTTAGTTTATAATACTGATTTTTTGGAAGGGATGCTGAAGGTATCATGGAAACAGGACGAAAATTTTAACTGATCTGTCCTGCCTACAAACGGTTAATCTTGAGGAAGATCCTCTCTTCTCCCTAAAGGTGGAAAATCACAGTTCTTCCTCCCATGACCATAGTACCTGTATTTCTGTGTGGATACTGGGGCTATTGTGTCCAGCAATTCTCATCTCTCTGAACCTTTCGCTTCCAAGCCACAGGCTCCTGCCAGCAGGCAATACTGAAACATGGGAGAAAAGAAATAAAAAAAAAAAAGCGGCTGTCCACCGTGATGTCAAGAGGCAAGTCTCTAGGTAATGACAGGAAAAAAAGCCAAGTACTCCAGTCAACTGCAAGATGTTAGCTTCATGCAGATACTGGTAGAAAATTATTATATTATTACTGTATTATATAGTATCTCTTCTTTGACCTGTAATGTTATGGCATTAAGAATGGGTCAAGGAGGCTTTTGAGAGCAAGGAAGCAGGAGCCAGTGAAAGATATATTCTCTTAATAAACATGAAATTATAAACCCGTTTGCTCTGGATATTTATACATCATGGGAACGAAAGCCATGGCTTTATTTGTTTTGTGGGGTTTCTTTGTACATTCAAATCCAAAGCTGTCACATCTTCACTCTGTTCTCCACAAATACGTGGACAAACATCTTTTCTATGATAGAACTCAGATTTTGGCTTTATCACGTCACTCTGACAGCTAAGGTATTTCTAAAAACCATTAAATATCTTGGAATTCATAATATCAGGGCAAACACTACCAACAGGAAGCTTCCTAGGAGTATTTCTGACTCAAACAGTCCCTTTTTTTGCTTATGAATCCAGTGACCTGCTCTGTTTCCTTATGCCAATTAAAAAATCCAAGAAAAGGGAAGAAGGGGGGACATCAAAGTTGTTACACTTCTCTTATGCCTCTCAGCCAAAAGCTTGTCCCTGTTTCTGAGCCTTTTATAGTCTAGGCAGATCTCAACAGCGTTACCAGCCGAGGCAGAGCTCTCGCCTAAGGAGCCGTCTGCCTAAACTCCTCAATTTACTAGAGCCTACAGACATCGGGGAGCAAACGGAAGCAGCCAGCAAAGATGAGTTGCAGAAGAATGAAAATAAAAAACAACCATTATGCACACAAGCCTTGACTGTAGAATTCAAAAACATGCAAAACAGAGCACCCTGATTAATCATTAATTATGCCACGTCTCTCTTAAAAGCTATACGTTCACTTTACCAATTTGAAGGTCACATCCAAGATACAAGTCATTCGATCCCCCAGCTTCAAAGCACACAATACCGAGTATCCCCCCTTCTGGATCAGCTCCTTCCTCTGATCTCTTTACATACATTGACTTAGGGCAATTAGGAATACACATTGAGTAGGATCGAAATTAATGGACCTACATATAAGAAGTGCCTGGCTCTGTAAGCAAGCCAAATGCCAAACTCCTTAGTAAGGAGAAATTCCCATTCAAAGTAATGGGAATACAAAATGCTTAAGTCTTGGCCTTTTGGGATAGATTTTTAGAAGAAAGATGCTTCTGTTTCAGTACCAAAGCAAGCAGCCAGACTTTCTAAGTAGTAACTCCACTTAGATGCTCACCAGATGCTAAGCTCTTATGAAAAGTGTAACAAAAAGTGGGTTTAAAATGTGCTGCCATACCTGTGGTGTTTAAAGACTGATCTTGAGTCCTCCGGGGGGGAGAGGGAAACCACCCAACTGCACTTGTAGTCTGGTTTCTTGCTTCAAAGTGGATTTCTTTCCCTGACTCATAAAACAGACTTGCCCTACTGTTCCAATGTTTCTAGCTAAGACAAACAGAGAGAAAATGCAGTTGCCATGAAGACACCTACAGGACCTCGCATCCCACTACTCGAGTATCAAAGTTTTAACTGAATATTGACACGCACAAAAAAGTTAAACGTTTTTTAAAAATAAAAAAAAAAACCCCACACAAGACTCCTGCTATGTTCTTCAAGCTCTTTTCAGTCAAGACTCACATTTGAGTCAATTATGTCTCTTAATTAACAAGTAATCTTTTGAAAATTAACAAAAGAAAGCAATACTAAAGGCTATGGATGTTAGAAAAAGAAACAAGAATAATGTTGCTGGGTTTTTGCTATGCTGGATGAGACATTAGTGTGCCAGAGGCACAAGTAATGGAAGTGTACTTTTTATATAAATCTCCTTTCTTTGCTTGGATTATTTTAAAATGACTCCACTAGAGTGTATATTAACCTAGCCATCAACCTTCCTGCAGTCAGTTTTCTTTTTACAGTTTATTAGGAACACAACCACTACGGAATCACCAAAGGGTGGTTAATATCATTGCGCTCTGCCTTTGTTTGTTAAACACACAGAAAGTTCATAATAGAAATCGGAAAAAGAACAACGCCTGGGCAGCAAATCTTCTGTCCTTGCCATCGTATATTCCAACCTTCACACCAGCTATGATGGATGAGCAGACTTCACTCGTTTTCAGCACGGCAGCACCTCCGTTTACCTTGGCCAGAGGTTTTGCCACCGAACAGTGGACAAGCACCTGCCAACTGGAGCGATTTTCTCCCCCTTTCCTTGCTGCACTGACTTTTAAACACACTTTTTTCAGAAGCTGGAGTCCACACGGTGACTGGTTAAGCTACAACAGATCAGCGGCCAGGTAAGGAACAAACTCCATATTTTCTTGAAAATACCTATTACTATTCCTGCCTTATTTTACCCATTTGTTCCTGCACTATCAAAAAGCTATGCTCAATACTGACCAAAAATGCGGTTACACTGCTACACGATGTAAATATTCCACTTTATTTTGGCACATTAAAGTTCCATGTTGTAACCAGAAGAGATTCCTCTCTCCAAGAAAAGTATGACTGTGTGAATACACAACAATATTCAAAACCCAGAGCTAAAATTCTTACCCCTTTTCTCTTCCAAGCAGTATGTTGCATTCAATTTTTTTTTTTATTTTATTTTTTTTTTTACCCTACAGCACAGATAGCAGCATCCTACCTACTTTGCAAGCGTTTAGGGAAAGTTCAGCGTTTAGCAGGGGTGAGAAAATTGTTTTAGATCCCTGAGGGAAGGTGCCACAGAAATGCAGTCAATATAGTTACAATTCAATCCAGTTTGCTGGAGCTGAAAGAAAACCAAGCACTTGTGAAGTTAAAGTGAAAGCCAAGATTTATTTTTTCTGTGTGTGTGTGTGTGTGTGTGTGTGTGTATATACATGCATATATACACACAAACACATGCATACAAACACAAACGCACACACACACGCCCTGCCTTATAACTTTGGGAAGTGAAATCTCTATGGAGAGAGTTGGCCTGTAAGGACAAGGTTACCATAAGGCAAATTGCGCAAGGTATACAGAAGCATAGGCTATATGGAAAAGAATGGTTAAAGGAACTTGCTTGTACTATGCCCTTTTTTTTCCTGGGATATGAACACAACAAAATCAAAGCAATTAAATATTTACCTTGAGGAAAAAAAAAATTAAATTGAATTGTGCGTAATCCTCTGAGTTGCTATAATGAATGTACTACTTTACTCTGACCAAGAGAAAATGTTCATTTTTTTCCTCCAACATTTGCGCTGGAAAAAAAAAAAAAGCACTGGTGAAGTTAGAATTCAAAGAAACAAAACTGCCTCACACAGTCCTTTCCTTAAAAGAAAAAATAAAGGCCCATGCTGTGTAAATTATAGAAAGGTAAACAACTAGGAAGGCTCATTGTAAATTGTACTGTACGCCAGGTGATTTGTCATGCCGATGAGCTTCCAAAGGAGAGAGCCTGCAACATGTGCTTCTGCCCTCTTTTATCTCAGACTTCCGCATAATGCAAATCGCAGAGCGAGAAGGCTCCGCTCTCCCATCCAAATTCCACAATATCAATATTTTGTCTCTGGAAGTTTGGTACGCAGCGTGGAAACTCGCTAGCTATAGAAAACAAGGCAGAAGAACTGGTTCAGACAAGCAAATTACACATCCGCTCCTCTCTGACCTCCAGCATCTCGGAAAAATTGGGTGGATGAGCCCCTGGCACCCTTGCCAGCAGATCTCCCTGAGCTCCTCAGCCTTGGCAGATTCATAAGGGACAACTTCACACATGGATGAACCGTTCTCGAACAATCTTCCTAATGCAGGAGACGCAAATAGGCTTCCCTCCAATACTAGGAAAGCATGTCCCACATGTTTGTTTCTTTTGTATAATATTCCTGAGGACAGCCCAGCGACATTTGTGGAGCGGAGTTTCTCTCTAAGAGCGGTGCAGGGGTCAGTTAAGTCTCGGGAAGAGACGGGTGGGCAGGGAGCCTCCAGCACCAATTTCCAGACCAGGCTCTCCCAGATGCAACCCTACAGGAACATGGACGTGTTCCCATGGGGTCCCCAAAAAGCTAAGGAAGCAAAAGACTCATTCATCTCTGAATCAGAGTTTAAAATCAGAAGAGGCAAATATCGGCCATAAGCATAGACAAAGGGATCACTCATAAAAATGGGGTTACCTTAGCGGAGGAACTTCTAGGCACCTTCATCTACAAGAATTATATTGATAATGGCACCGAATTGTGACCCCACCACCGTAAAGGTGAGAAAATGAGTACAGAAACTCTGGTTTCCATAGGCAACACCTTCACCCATGGGAACACCTTCTCAAAGGTGTTTGTGGCACCATCACGGCTGTGACCGTTGTGCAGGAACGTGTTTGCTCCTGCCACATCTGTTAACAGCACAGGGAAAGCAACACAGATGTCAGCAGCAGCCAGACACATTGGCACTGGTGGTCTTCTGTGGAGGTGTACAGCATGAATAAAGCCAGCCTGGGCTTGACTAATTCTCCTACCTCAAAACAACCTAAGGATGAATGCAAGACCTCAAGGTTTGCAGAGCTAGGGCCCTTCTGGGCTTCTCAGTTTAAACACTTCAACATTTCAACACTTAGTGATGCACGTTTCCTCAGTGGTAGGAATAGAGATAAACATCTTCACTA
Organism: Alca torda; assembly: GCA_008658365.1. Classification (NCBI taxonomy): domain Eukaryota; kingdom Metazoa; phylum Chordata; class Aves; order Charadriiformes; family Alcidae; genus Alca; species Alca torda. The sequence goes on along the minus strand of CM018081.1, from coordinate 50,054,415 downwards.
TTTTTTACAGGTACCAACTAAACACATACACTCCCTGGTTTCAGAACAAAATTGCATCAGTCTGTATCCCCAGGAATTCAGGAAAGGACAGAACGGATGAAAAGTAAGAGCAAAGGCGATCAAAGGTTAACCTCTGAGATCAGAAGGAATGGTGCCACAGGGAGCATCTCTGCTCAGTCCCTGAAATCTCAGTACTTTGCACTGAGATTTAGTGCCATGTGTACTCAGCAGTACATACAGTGTTGCCAAAGTTTTTATTTTTAAATAAATAAAGGCCAGAAAGTACAGATTTCCTTAACTCTCCAGTGGCTTCAATTATGCAGTACTGCATCCACCACGTAAGCAGTATTTCCAGAGCTTTAGCACTTGACATTTGGAGATAAAATGTCATGAACAGAATTTGTGAACCTCTCTCTCGTTGCCCCCCCCACCCCCCTTTGAATTTAAATCCTTAAAGGCATCAGACCACTGCTGGAAACTATCCCCTTCCTCTCCTTTCCTCAAATTTGGAACTGAAGACCAGACGGACTTTCATGGCATCTTCGCAAACAGTTTCCTCTAAGTCTTATTTCAAGAGCTCTTTTTCTCCAGTGCTGCCCACTACTAGGCTAAACAATTATTTTTCTGCTCATTAAGTCCTGCGGGTGGCATCTTGCCTATCAGTAGGACTCTCTGCTGTCTCTTTGCTTCTCCTGCCTTCCCTCTTTCCAACCCAGGACCACAACAGTCTCTTTGAAAGAAATCAATGCCACCTGCTCAGGTCAGAGTATTTTGGCCTTCTACATTATGACAAATCTCAGAGCCTTTAAACTGGTCACTCCAACTTCTGGCTTCCCTCGCTTTCACTCCTCCCTCCTTATGCTCATCCTCCTCAAATCTAACCTCATTTTCTATGCCCCGAGCAAGAAGCAATAGCCAAATAGAAGGCACAAAAATAAAAGACATCTTTCAAAGAACTTCTGTGAACTTCTAGACTACCTTGAATGTGAAGCAGGGACATAGGAAACTATTTTGTCAAATTAATCCAATTAGTATTGGGAGTTTAATGGTATTTAATGGTATTATCTGTGTGACTGGTTTCTCCACTGGCACATGGATTTATTAGTAAAACTGAAGGAGGACAGTCATTAATTCTATCACACTCTTCTGAGAAGACAGCTGTGGCAAGCCCACCTCCTGAAAAGTAGATTTTGGATGCAATTTCTCTGCCTGAAGATGTAGAGAACCTTAGTCCCAGCATCCTCTTGCTCTTATCTGACTCAAATATGCTGTTTTCAAATTCCACTGTACCTTGTCTGCTACTTTATTTCATTTGCCTCTAATTGTATGGCTTTTCCTGAAAGGTCAATTGTTCCTCATCTAACTGATGGCCTCCCGATGGAGTCTGAGCTGATTATTACCCCCTGCCTACTTATATAAGCCATGGTCAAGATGATGCCTGGCATTATTAAGATGTGATGTCCTGTCAAGGATGCCTTCACAACTGGAAGGGCTAATGTGACAGCTCTGAGATGGGGAAGAAAAAAAAAAAAGTTCCTTTTCTTCTCCAGTATTTGCCCTGTGCTGTCATGCTGAGTGAGGCGGCCTCGCTGGCATCTGTTATCCATTACCCCAAAGGAGCCCTTCACAAGAGTGAATCCGCCTGCAAAGAAAACGGGAGGATTTTGAAGATGGCATGTGGAAAGTTGCCATAGGTCTTCCAGAAATGTTTTCTGTAAATCTCATACGAGCTGACCCGGGGCATTTGAAACCACAGCGCTTGTGAAATACAAAGTAATCACACACTGAACTCTCTTTCAGGCATTTGCATTTTCAACAATTTCTCTTCGGAGAGATGCCCTGTGCCTACGGGAATGTTTGCCTCTGTTTGCAGCCGACTTTTAATCTAAGTTGGAATCTGTTGGCTCTTCTTTCATAGTTGACAGTGAAGTTGTGGCTCTGCTAAGATAAGTGTTCTTTTTGTTGCCTCTTGTATAAAATGCCTGGAAGATGTGCCCTCAAACAAATCTCCCAGAATACTGGGGCAGAAATAAAGCAGCGTCGCTATTACTGAAAGCGCTCAGCAAATCCCACACAGCCCAGGAGAATCTGATGGAAGATGTTGAACAAAGATGCTCACTATGGGCAGACAGAAATACTAAACAACCAACAAGTGTTGAATTATAAAGCTTGAAATCCAGAAATATCTATTAATCCTTTAGACTTGTTACCCTGATGCCTAGGATTTTAGGTTTTTTGTCCAACTCACAATGTGGGAACTTTTCTAAGCTGATGAATTTTAAACACATAAAAGATCTTAGATCTCTAGAAGTAAAAAAAAAAAAAAAAAAGGAACATTTTCTATAAACCAAAGACAAGGGATTGTGGGTTTGGTTTTGTTTTTTTCATTGGGGGGTTCATGGGATTTGTACTTGAGCGCCTCCTAAGTATTTGAGCTCATAAATACTATTGAAAAATATTAACAGCCTCGAAGTTGCTGGCTCCCAGAAGCGATGCAATTAACGACCGAAAGTCTTCATGATACTCTTACAAATTAAATCAGATCATCTCAAGCAAAGTTCACAGGCGAAGGAGCCAAACCCAACAAAAGCCAACCTATCCTTTGTAACTGAAGTGTAACCGAGCACTTGTTTCAATATGAGGATGTTCTTTATTAATAGATTTAAAACCCATTGTTTCATTGAGAGAAATACTTTCAACCCACAAGAACAGAGATATTTTTCCCACGTTTGTATGTTTAGCTGAAGAGCATCCTATATACACTGAGAAGCACAACCAAGAGGCCAGCTAAAGACAACGCTTTGTACAGATGAACTGAAACAGATAAAGAAGAGGCAGAAATTCTCATGGAGATGGCATAATTCAGAGAGGAACCTTTCCTAATCCTAGGGGACCAGTAGCTAGGTATGAAAAATGGGGCAGTGGATAATGTACTAGCTTCTGCAGGGACCCTTAGCCCTCGCATCAAGCAAGCCTGTGTGAAATGTGAAAAGCCATTTGGAACATCGCCTAAAAGCCTCCCATCTTCTCACCACCCCAGTCACCACAGCGAAATATTTTTCAAGCATCTCAGCAGATGAAGGCTAAATACAGATGAAGCAGTTACATAACACTGGAAGAGGATTGCTAATAAAGTTGCTTTTCATAATAGGGTAATTTTCACCAAAATGGAATTAAGGGGTAAATAGCTACCCTAGAAAGCACTGGGATCCACAACAGTTTGTCTTCCCACATTGCCTGTATCAGAGAAGCAGCTCATTTCAGCGCATGCTAAAAAAAGACATTGTTAAGGATGAGTGTAACCCTTTCAACCCTCCCACTTCTGTGCTGCAGAATCAGTAGATCTGAAGTGTGCGTAAACAACACTTAAGCCCTGAGTCCCCTGAGGTACTGTCTGCTACGAGCATGGTGAGAGTTGACAAGGCTCGCGGCTAAATGACCTCACCCAGCAGAAAACACCCTATATTTGAAGGAAGCTCTTCAAGAACAAAAGAGAATGTCAAAGTCAAAAGGAACAAAAGATAAAGAGAATTGGGGTAGCCTGCGAAGTAACAGTAACACAGCTAAAGGAAATCATACCAAGTCACAGCCAGAAAGCCAACATAAATTCTGCTTTCAGGAAGAAAAATCTTGCTTGCTACTTCCTCATACTGGGTTGTCCCACCACAAACGGTGGGGATGAGCAATCTGGACTCCCCCACTTGACTTCTGCCATTTCTGCTGATGGGAGCTTGGGAAAATTCAACATGTCTAGTAGACACATTGAAAACCGTTCAGTTATTCAAAGACTAAAGTGCTAGATCGGAGTCGAGAAAACAGGATCAGGAGCCAGGCCTCAGTGCTGTGGTTCACCGAGCACAGAATGGCTCTAACCACAGCAGTGCCGGCATTGAGCAAAGCTTCAGAAACCGAAGCACAGCATTTCGAGAGAAACAAATGGATTTAGGAGACCAATTCCCCTTGAAGGAATTGCATTTCTAAACCCAGCAATAGCTGTTTTGCACATCTTTCATCTCCATCGCAAATATTATAAACTGCACCCAAATCCCCACCCTCTCTGCTAAAGCTGTTATCAATCTTCTTTCTCCAAAAAAACACTATCACAATAAGTAAGACAGTTGATGCAATTTGTTTAATTAGCTGGAAAGCTTCTTACTGATACGATATTTTAAACGTTATGCAAGAGGAGTTCTTAAAACTACAGCACTTCAAGCCTGTAGGTATTAGCACGAATGTGTCTTTTGTTAGTAGTCTCCCAGTCAGGAAAGTCTGCCCGGCTCAAACGATGACTTAGTGTCATGGGAATCATATTTCTTTTTTGCTGTTTTATAGCCACTCATCTTGAACTGACATTGTACAGCGCTCTTCACTGCTGGTGTCAGATGGTATATCAGCATCCAGAGCAGCCTCAGCATCTTCTGGATGAAAAGTTTCTATGATTAACTTTAAAAATGTCAATCGTTCGCCACATTCAGTATTCAGGCTTGTTCATCAGTTAGTAATAACATTCCTAGCTGAACTGCAAATATGTTCTGAATAAGTGCTGGGAAAAGGAAAGCTTAAACATTTGACAGCAGTTAGAGATGAAGCAGACACTACTTTTCATTTCTGAAATGAGGATGCAGTGATTTCAGTAGGCTTCTGCAACAGAAGAAGCTACAAGATTATGGAAACAGGCCTTTTCTTCTAGTTTTTATGACAACTACAATTCTACATTTCTCAGCTCTGCCCTGCAATTAAAAGGCAAAGATACCAGAAATAGCTGAAAAAGCAAGAGACGAGAAAGGAAAAATAAGCCGATTCCAGCTAGTCCTCTCTTTTCCGCATGTGCCATACACATTTCATTATTAGATTAGAAGCTTCTTCCAGGACCATCTCCATAGGCTTTGAAATTGCCACCATTAAAGTACGTCACAAAAGTTATTTTTGAACTGTGGATTGTGTTACAGAGAGAATCTCATTTTTAAAAATGTAATGGAGGAAAAGCATTCATTAGAGGACTACGACAGCTGAGGGGAAAAATATTCATCATATTCTGAGGAAATAGAAGAGAAAAAAGCCTGGAATGTGTTCTTGCTCTCTCAGCCTGAATACCTCTCTCTTCCCTGACTGGTGTCAAATATGATCAATCAAATTAATTCTGCATATACTAAAAATGAGCTTCCCCAAATCATTCAGCTCTAAAGTCACAGTCTCTCTTCACTCACACTGAAGACAAGACTGCAACCTAAATGAAGAGGGGCTGGTTCCACATGCTGGAGTGTAGGTGGATCTCCCAGCAAGTCAGCCAACCTGATTTTTGGATACATAGCAGCGCCTGCAACATGCATCGGTCACGAGGTCAAAAAGAAACCGGTAGCAGGTCTGTGATCCTTGTGGTAGTGGTGCCTGTAGCCACAGCCCTTTCCCATGGCCCTCTCATCCGCTTTCACTGGTTAGATGGTCTTCAGCCACCCCCGTTCCCCGGCAGGGACTGCCACCAGGGGACATCTGCTCCCCGTGTGCTGCTCAACACCACGGCAGCGTTTCAACGCTCTCAACAAGTTTAAAATGAGAACACGGGTACCAAGCCAAACTCAGAAGCGAGCGAAACACTGAGCTTGAAAAATCCCCCTGACTGGCAAAGGCAAGTGAATTCAGGTCCTGCTCAGATGCTCAAAAAAAAGACAGAGGAGAGGAAAAGAGTTCACATGCAAGAGAAAGGACAAGACCAATGTTGAACAGGAAGAGAAAATTTCTCCCACGCACAAGCAAATAAAGTCCTCATGCATTATTCACGGGCTGTGCAGCTGGGGACCGGTACACCTCTTCTAGAAAGGAAAAAACCATTCAACATCCTCATCGCTTCAAAACTGCAGAATCACCTTAGGGAATCACCTTAGGGAAAAGATTCAAGCAAGAGGTCGAGGTGTAGGCAAGTTTACAAGTTCAACAGTGCAAGAGGTTTTTTTTGTTTTTTTTTTTTTTTGTTTGTTTTTTTTTGGTTTTTTTTCATTTTAGAGGCTGGATACTTATCTAAGGAGATGTTAGACAGAACTGGTCCGAGTTTGAAAATTGTGCTCAATATCTATAATAAGCAGAGAAGAAGGGGGGCGAGGGAAGAGCAATTCTGAGCAGAAGTTACCACAGTCATATTTAAAAGGAAGCACATCCACAGTTCCAGCAGATGCGGCATTATTCCATTTCTCAATACTGTCCTGATAAACTGAACCTTTGCAGGAATCTCTCTTACTACAAGTTATTTCTTAATCTCCGTGCCCCACACCCCCCTTCCCCAAGGGTGCTCCCCAGTTTCTCCATGCACAACACAAGCAACATTAATAAGAACCTGTCAGGGTCAGGAGAAAGCCCTGAGCCAGAGCTCTGGCAGAAATCCAAGCTGGAAGAGACACTGACTACGCACAACGGTGAGTGAAGACAGACAGCTTTTCCCCAAAGTGATATTTTAATTCAGAAAGGAACCTTCACTAATCTCAGGAAGGGTTTATTATTATCTGTGTAGCAAATGGGACTGCAGTTGGTCTACATAAAGCATTAGTTTCCTACAGGGCATTTTAGACCTTAAATGATGAAGGACCAGACCTAAACCAGGAGTCTGCTGGAACTCTGCTCTTCCCTTTAATTTGATTTAAGCGTGACAAAATGCAGGGAATGAAAGTACAGCAATAACAAAAAGACCTCGGTGGAATACAGGGCGTGGAAGGGATCCCCCTGGGCTGGGATCTACATGGGAACCTCCATCTACACCAAACCTCCCTCCCTCCCGGGACTGACCCCTGCAGGGGGCTGCTGAGCTTAGTCCTCCCCGACCGGCGGCTGGGACACTGGGAGACGCAGCAGTTGCACTCTCTCCAAGCAGAAAGTGCAATTTATCGTCAGTGGAGTTGTCTAGCTGAAAGACGGCTGTGCGTACAACACATCTCACTGGAAATAAATAACCTCACTCATGAAAAGGCGCTTTGCTATTTGGCCATGATATTTTTCGGCGTGTTCCCACAGTCACCAGCACGAGTGCAGTCTCTAACTGAAGTGAGTTTGGCTTTGCCAGCCACCAGCTTTGGGAAAGACCCCTTCTCCGTAAGTGCTCCCACTTATTTTACAAAAAGAGCGGCGAGCATCTCTCACTGTGTACCAGGACAAGACCTAGCACAAGGGAACCAAAATCTTAGTCATGGATGCCAGCATAACAGAAAGAGCACGAACTGCATTGGAAAAAAAGGCTCCACCATGGACCACAGGTAGGTACAACCAGCAATTGTCTTCCAGTGCAAAATTTCTAACCTCTCATAGGCTAAGCCATTAAACACAAGGATGACATCCACATGCACTGACTTCTGAAACCCAGTAACTCACAGGGTTAAACAGGACTGCAAACTTGTTATAAAACCAGAGCTGATCCTCCAACATCGCACACATCCCATGCCATTTCCCACCCAGCCCCTCGCTCGAAGACGTACATTACAAAGGACGTTTCCTCCAAAGCTCTTCCTGTGATGAGCTTTACTGAAGAGGGGAGTCTAAAAGAAAGATAAAAGCGCAGGGATGTGGGTTAGAAGAGGTCGAAAAAAGCCACCATGTACTGTTACTGGGTTCACAGGAATGTTGCATTAAGTATTTTTCTTCTCTTCCCCATCCTGCACTATAGATAAAGTCTTTTTCCAGAATGCTCAAAGGTACCAATAATCAATTTAAACCATATGAAAAATAGTTAAAATGCTCTTTTTTTTTTTTTGAGCCCTGTGCATTTTGGAACTGAAAGCAGAGTGCTGCAGAGTAGCCATCATTAGGAAAATGGTCTGCTTGAAGACATTTTCTCACATATGAGGACGACTGTGAAGCCTTCAAGAGTCTAAAAATATTTTTATAGAACTTGTCAGGTAGGAAGAGCTAGGTGGGGATTTCACAAAACCTGCTCTTTTAACCTGAAACGTGCAAGCTGTACCTACGGGCTCTTTAGTTATCTAATGTTCTCATCAACTGAACTACAATTAAATCCATACAATGATACCTACTGGCTGAAGTGGAGGTGAACAGCAAAAATTGTTCCCCTCCGGACTGATGACAACCAACATACAAAAGCCAAGTATCTTTCCTAAAGGTTATCACTCTGCCTTCAGGGTGTGCAGTTCTCCTTTCTTTAGGACTGTGCAGTTCTTCTGTTTGAGATTCCAGTCCACGAGCAGATTGCTCCGATTTCTGATCGTCCCATTTAACGATGGGCCAGAACTGCAGCAAACTTGCTGAGCACGCAACTCTCTTCCCGGTGAAGTTGAAGGAAACTTTGCCAGGACTCAGTCCTCTCCGCTCTGGAGGAGACCCAGCCAGGTGTCTCATCCTCATGCAATCGGCTCAGGTCCACTGACTCATGGAGCAGGCTCGCTCAAGATATCGTGGAAGAATACACCCAGGGAAATCAGTGGGATTTAGAGCTTCAAGGGATCATTGTGAATTTCAAAATGGATTTAAGCAGCAGGTTGGAGTCAAGCTTTCAGCGTGTGATATATCCGTCGTGACTGTAGTGCCTTCCACGGATCCGCATCCTTCAGCCAGCCTGTGGGCGCCCTGCACAAAGCACCCTCTGACACCGTAGATGTCAAGTTCCCCATCGGCAGGAGGTCTAGGCATGCCCAAGGGTTTTCATCTGGATGACACAGCACACTGTAAGCATGCCACCATCCCCTCTTTAATTCTCACTGTGCAGACCTATATTAACCATAATCAGGTGTAAATTATTAAGAAAACATAATAAAAGTCTTACAATACGACTCCATTCTTTGATAAACAAACTAATACACAAACGCTGCCCGTCAATCTGACACATCCAGATGTTTTTCTTCAAAAAAACCAAACCAACAGAAATTCACAGCTTTCGACTGCTACCATAAGCAACCAGACCTGAAAGCTCCAGGAGGATTTGGGGCAGGGACATCATAATTCAGAGACTTCCCGTTCAGGCAGGAGGTTAGTCATTAAAATGATAATTCAAAGCACTGGATGAGGCCCAAGCTAAGCACTATGGCTCTATCTCCTCTCTACTGCGCAGCAGATCCTCCGTATTGTCTCCTATTTTTATCACTAGACTACTTAGCTTCATTACTCCGGGAAGTGGACGTGATTGATCAAACAGGGATTCCTTTTACTTACTCAGTTGTCAGTTAACTAAACCAAGTTGTTTAAAGCCTACTGGAAAATTAGGGGAAATATGACCTGGTAAGCAGCACTGAAATTGGAAGTCACTAGTCCAACCTCACAGGCTTTCCCGCTGAGCCAGCACCAGAGCAAGCACATCTATAGCCACCAGATTTTGGCCCAAAGAACTGCCCAGGAACCACACCTCAGTCCTGCTCCCCACTGTCTGGAGCTCCCTCAGTTCATCCGACAACAAAAATAGGGTCATTACTGAAAAGTACTAAACCTGCAAAAACCAAACAAAAAGGAACACACTCAAACACATCAGAATTTGTGCTGCAGTTTAACAGATTGAAGAAAACTTTCTAAAACAAATGGCAAATTTTCTTAGCTGAGGAGGATTTCGATCAGCTCCAAGTCCCCAAAACTGCATTATATACTAAGGAAAAACTTTTAATGATTCAAATTATATCAATCCAGATGAATAGGCTCTTGGAAGCAGTAAGAAATTAAAGAAAAAATAGAAGGAAATGATGGTAAGAAGGAAATAAAGTTGGAAAGGGAGTTGCTTTAGTCACAGGACTCTATTGCCAAATACAGCTTCTACATGAGTTAAAATATCAATGCAACTGGAGACTTACAAAAAAAAAAAAAGAAAAAATCAAAACAGCTAGCAAGAACCTAGGTCAACTGGTTTTCACCATTTCAGACTTCTCAATATCATCCCTTATTTCCACCATATTTCCCTTTGCCATTTTGATTTCTCACATCTATTCATGCTGGGTTTGGATGCAGTAACATAACTGCACGGGTTATTTCTTCTCTCAGTTTGCAGCTAATAATTTTCTAGACTCAGGAATGAGACAGCAAAAGCATTTTCTTTTAATTTGGGGAATTGTAATAAGGACTGTTTCCACTTGAAACATTCAACCAGTACTTTGAAAACTAATCCATGTTTTCCCTTCTGGAGAATGATGAACAGGAAGAAAATACCATAACATATAATTTATGCCAGAGAAATTTTCTGAAAGATCAAAAACTGATGGATACTAAACAGTTAACATACAAATTACACAAACGATGAGGAGGAGTGCAATGTACTTACTGAAATTAAATGTACCTGCTCTCTGGGTATAAATCCAGCACCAGCTATTCCAAGCTGCCTGTATTAAATTTTATTCATGAAGTTCAAACTAAGATTATGCTGATAAAATGCCAGACTGCATCTGCACTCCTCGGCAACAATACCAATGATAATTCCTGTTGCTCCTTTGCTAAATTCAGTATCCTTATGTTTTATTGCAGCCGCACCAGACCCTTAACCTAGCCAAGTTTGTGCTGCCAGTTGGCATTACAGTCCTTCCAAAAATAAACATACTTGTAGTTCTGTTATTTTGGCTCAAAAACGTCCATTTCTTTTCAGCTTACGATCCGTCTAGTTGCTAACACACTGCCGGCTGTCCTAGGAGACCCCGAAGGACACAGACAGGCAGAGAATAATCGCCACAATTGGGCTGCCTCCCCCTCCCCTTTTTTAAATATTCCTTTCGGAGATGTTTCTTCATTGCATGGGTTTAAACAGAGAGTAGATGTGTTTTGGAAAGCCATGTTCTGGCTCAACCAGCAGTTATGAACCCCACAGCAGAATCACCTGGTCTATAGTGCATGGAAGACTGGGGTGCTTGGATTTATGAGACATACTCGCTTCCCACACGATATTTAGGTTTCTGTGTACCCTCTCCTACCTAGAGGGTATGCAATATTGTGCCTTTGGGCTACTACAGGTCAAATTCTTAAGAGCGCTTAGGATCACAGTTTTGAAGCGCTACTACCACAAAACACCGCGTATCAGCCAACTAAGCCATGTTTCATACCAAAACATCTTTATCTCCTAAGCACTGAGGCAACTTTGGGTGGCAGACAACGTTCAGTATTACATACTGCTCATTAAACAGATATAGTCAAATCGGGGAGAGCACAGTAGAAAGCAATCCAAATGCATCAACACGTTAAATGAAACATTCATGTTAAATGAAACAAATAACCAAGCAAGCAGTGTAGAAGAGAGAAGACCAGGAAAGCATGCAAGAGCCATCATCAAATCTGTAAAATGATTAAAACGAGGCAGTAGAACAGCTGGTCCCTGTGTGCACCAAGGATAAGACAAGAACGACCAGTTTAGTTTACAGCAGTGGAGATACAAGTTCACCGATAAAGAAGCGAAGGAATAGACTGGTGTACTTGATCTGGCTTTAAGTAGGACAGGCTAAAGGTTTTGTTACCCTGACTTTTAGTCTTCAACACACCCAAGAAGAGACTTTTTTTTTTTAAGCAAACTTTATTTCCCAGAAGTGTTGACAATTCAGGCTAAGTTTAATGATAATGATGATGATAATAATAATAGATAGTCATTTATTTTGAACAAACTGCAGGGTGCAGTTTTACTTCATGTTTCAGCTGAAAATTACAAAATATGCTTTTACATAGGAAGTAAGTATGGCTTGAAGACAAAATGGATAACCTGCTGCACTCTTCCCTCAGCTCCTCCAGGCAGGAAATCCATTTAAGCCATCCATATCGCTGAGGCTTTTAATATTGGCCCTATGCCAGCGGCTCGTGCTCGTGCGCACAGGAAAACCTCTGTCTGCACCCACCTGCACGCCCTGACGATGCTCACTCAGCTCAGGTGCCTCTTCAGAGACACACAACCTGAGGAGCACGCACACAAAGGGATTTCTTTTTTCAGGTGTTCTGGTATCAGTGTAAATTCCAAAATGACTTCCCACTGCATTTTCTGTCTCCCAATACACCTAGTATCTCTTCTATCCTTCCATATTCCAAGGCTTCTTTGAGATGACATGTACACTTCTTTTTTCTCCTCCCCGCCAAAGTCTTATTGCCCAGACATGACTGCATAAATATGTTCAAATGCTTAGCTTGCATGCAACAAGGAAGGATTTGTTGCAGAAGAGACAGCATACGAGATACTGGGCCAGATGCTTCTCCAAACCTACTGCTCTTTGGCTCCCATCTTACATGAAAGCCATTCAAGGGGGCCTCATTTGAAACAGACAGACCTGAGCATGATTGTCTGAGAACCATGAAGCTCATTCATTGTTCATCACAGATTCCAAGGCAAAAATAATTTTGTCCTCAAAGGATACGTAATACCTAGTGTTAATAAAATCCAAGGAAGCCATGTGTGCTGAAACATTTGTCTGGGTTGTTGCATTGCTTTCCGGGCTTTTAATGACCCGTATTTCCAAACACAGCTTCCTCAAAACAGATTACAGAACAGGAACGTCACTTTAATTTACAGCAGTAGGTAGGTAATATATGATAATATCATAAAACTTCAACTAACATTTTGCTTCTCTTATTTAGTAAGAAAAAGGAAGCACATTAAGAATGCAAATACCCTATGCATTTGCATTTCCTTTCCTTCCTCTGTATCCAGCTCCTCACAGCAGTGTCTAGCCCCACAGAGAAGACCTAGCAACACATTTTGTTGCCATTGTTCTTCCCAGAAACAGATAATGTGGTTTTATATGGCCACAGAGTTCAGTCTTAGTGAGACCCTTAAGTAGTAAAGCACATCTTTAAGTGAAATGATTTATTGGCAACTCCTAGGGACTCGCAACCTAGCACCGAATAGAGGTTTTATCACTGAAATGCAGATAGTAAAGAGAATTACTCAGAAAAAACTTCTCACACATCACATGATACTTTTTTTTTTTTTAAGAAAACACCAAATGCTTTCATCTGGATTGGGATGGGGCAGGAAGGTTTAATGCAGAAGCTTTCAAACATTGACCTTCGAATGGAAGAACATTTTTCCTTAAGTTCATATTCTGACTATGCTGTGCCTTGCATATACTTCCTGTACATATTTACCTAACCCATGAATCAACTATTAACCAAGCTACACAAACTATTCAAGTTTTAATGGTACATATTATTTAATGCAGAGAGATCTCAAAGGACAAAAACCTGCCCAAACGCATAGTATTACAGAGAAAGAGAGACCAAAAATGATATTTATGAGACAAGTCCAGCTCACAACTACAAATTACACTAGCTGTTGACTTTGCAGCCAAAGAACACCTGAGCTATCAGTATTCTTAGTCTTAATCCTCTTAAATTTTTAAAATAACGTAAGATTTTAGCTTGATTTAACTAAGTCTTTAATTAAGCAGTAATCCCTGACAAATCATTGCTATATGCAAAGGAATGGCCAGTGCCCCAGACAAGTTGACTCCAGCATTGTTCAGAACGGTAATTTCCCCATCACTTTCTAAGCCTTTACTCAAGTGATAGATCAGCTTCAAGAAGTCCTCACCAGCCATGAAATACTTTGAGGGGGGCTTTGGGGCAGGGGGAAAAGAGACATTTGGAGTGAAGTCCCACACATCAGCATGGTGAAGTTCCAGCAAGTCCATCACTCGCAACACCGAAAGTTCCTTTGATGCGGCAACATGGGATAAGCAATACAGTACCTGCTCATAAAGCCTAGATGACACAGGACAACCCCAACGGTATTTAGCTCTTCAGCCCAAACAGGAGTCACAGCCAGAGCACCAACATATCCCAGCATTATTGAAATGTATTCATGAATACAGAAGCGCTCACACGCTTGCTAGGGAAAGCTGAAAATAACCATTTGAATTGCTGAGCAGCAGTTTCAATTAATAGGTCTATTTTCCCCATCTATGGGCAGAGGATTTGCTTGCTTAACTCCCATTAACGTCAACAGACTTGGACTTACAAATCCTTACCCGAGGTGGAATACTGACATTCCTGCTGCTGAGCCTTTTGCTGAAGTTAAAGCAGAGCAATTGACTTTATTTTAACCTCGGCCCATTTTGCTCACTCTCAGGAGCTTCAAACGTAAAAAACTTTAAAAATGATGAGCATTACCTTGAGAAGAAAATACATTGTTTTGCTTTTTTTTTTGGTTTTTAATCAACAAGCACAGCCATCCCAATAGACCAATTATAAACCAATTCAAATAAGAAAACAAATCTTAATACCAAAGTATACAGATAAGTCAAATACAGCTTATAGATCAAATTTTTGAAATTAAGCATTTCCATATTAAATAGAACAAATATTCTGTGCTTGCTCCTTACCACCTCTAATGCAAAAAATTAAGCTGATGCTTCTGAAAGGTAGATTATGCAACAAGAGATACCACTAAAACCCGGGGTGGGGGGGAAAAAAAAGACACCACAGATTAAAAATGAAGTACTAAAGAATTCTGGTCCCAGCAAACAACTTGGTGTAGACAACAATCAGGCTGCAGTTTCCATTGTGGTCCAGTTCACTCTGAAGTTCACTATGAGCTGGGTGCCTAATTCTCTAGTACAGACTATAGACACTAACATACATATGAACAGCAGAGACAAAATCCCAAAACCCAGTTCATCCTCACCAAAACCAGAGTGAGTCTGAGGACTCATTTCACTCAAACAAAAAGCAAAGCAGAGCAGATGGCACAGGATGGACAAAAACTGGTACCAATGTCATCGCACGGGACAAACTTCCCCTGAGCATCAAAACAACGAGCTGTGAACTCAGTTACCAGGCAAATTAAGAGTCCGAGATCGATCACACACAGTGTGCGATGAGATCCAGTCTGAAGTTCATCAGGGCTCTGCCTGCAGCAGACGCGGTGCAATGGGTGCGAGAAGCAGCTGCCTTCCCACCAAAATCAGAAGCGACATGCTGTTCTCTGACAGCTTGTCATAACGCTGTCTCGAGTATTTAGGACTTCCATTTTCAAAAATCTTTTCTATGCTAATGACTTCCTACGGATGTTTTGAAATGTTTTAACTGTTCTGGGTTGATTCAGGGAGCCAATGGTACTGTGATTTGAAGTGAACGTAGCAAGAGCTGCGGCAGTGAACCCATGCGGGACCTTCCTGGACTTCCAGTAGCGATAGGAGACGGAGAAGCAAATTCCCGTCCTCCCTGGGAGAGCAGGGCGCGATGAAAGACAGGAACAGTGTACTGATGGGACAAGAGTGCCTGTATTGGCTGCGAGTACCTACATCTCACTGAAAATGGAATTTCCATTCAGTACAAAACCTTGCCATTTTGAACTGACTTTTCAAGCCAAGCAAGAAGAAAAGGTCAACGTTTCTATATACCAGAACTTTTTTTAATGTTGATTCAGAAGCGCTGACATCTCCCTAACAATATCAAAACAGTCTCAGACATAAATATGGCACCAAATAATAAAACCAAAAAGTCAAAAGGAAGTCAAGCATAAAAGCAACGCACAATGTGTAAACATCCCCCTATCAAAACAAGGGCCGGGCATGACGTGTGCCCACAAAATGGTTAGCTGCACTTTCATCCGAGGATCCCACTTGTTTCTTCTCCATTTCCTTCTCACTCTGCTATCTGTCCATGGCTTGGCATCAGGTTGTGCTCGTAAAGCAGTGCCTGCTCAGCGTTTAAAACCCAGCCATCCTATTACACCTCCAGAATAATTTAAGCCTTTTCTTCCCGTTTTGTTATTTCCTTATATAATACATCATTAAAATTAAGTGTTATAAAGTTGTTTGGGATTTTTTTTTTAAGCAAAGAAAAGGTGATCAGAGAATATTAAACAGTAAGGAAGCCAGGCATCATCCTCCCCATTCCACACGCATGATCTTCCTTCTAACGTGACTGACATACAACGGTCTAAAAAGCAACACAATTTCTCCCTACAACTAATGCAGCTGGGAAGAAACGAGCAGGCTTTGGGGTTCTGCATCCCTTCACCAGACATTTAAGTTGAATATATTTAGACTCAATGGCTCTTAATAAAGGCCAATTATGCTAATCAATTAAAAAAAAAAGCAGTGCAAGACTGAATGGAGTGGGATTAGTGTGAATGAAGGGAAGGGAGAATACACAACATCATTAAGACTACGAAAGGCAATGCTGTAACATACGGACAATGGTTCACCAGCAGCAGAAACCACTGAGACCAGGGATACAAAGGGAGGTTCTGCCTTTCAGTTACTACCAATGAGAACTTCAGTGTGATTTGTCGAGGTGACTTGTGGCCCACCAGGTTTGCGAAGTGCAAACAAAGTTTCTCAAGGGGGTCAGAGCCTTTTCTTTAAGATGTGCCCAGTGCAGCTGATGAAGATGCTCAGACGCATTCAAAGCGCAGCAGAAACCAAACAGCCAAACACTGCCAAGTACCAGAGAAGACATTTTAAACCTTCCACATAAAGCAATATTTTTGTTTCCCAAGAAAACCTTCCAATGGGCCTTATTAAGGACTTGAAATAAAGTACGGAATTTTTCTCCCTTTGCAAATGCAGCTCGCCTGAAGCTGGGGAAGAAACCAATCACAAGCTTGACTGCGTGTGTTTCAGCACAGATGATCTTTCTCACTGTTACTTTCTTTACAGGGACATCACTGCTGCCTGACTTCCTACCTTCTCTCCACACCTCCAGTGGTTAATGAATCATGCGCATGGTGAGATTTTCTGTAAAAGTTAAGTGAGAAATCTTCTGGGTAGAGGAAGTAAGTTGTTACAATAACAAGCAATTTACTATCTGAATGCTACGCATACTGTATCATCTTATTTGTATTTCACAGTTAATCTCCCAGCTCACAAAAGTTTTATCGGATTGGAGGCATGTGCTGTATTCCCCTTTATAAAATTTTACAGTCCCTTGCTATTCTCAGGGCTTGTTTTATAGGCACAGTTTGCTGCTTTAATCTCACCCAATTGTCATGTTCTAAATCACGGTGTATAAAAACGTCTTAAAAGGAGAGATGCGCTGAAGGGTAGTACTTAATTACACTTACTGCCTGATTTAAATGTTATCTGTGCTTTTCCAAGTGCCAGGCAGAGTAACCAGCAGCGCAAATCTGCATAAACTCATTCAAGTCATTATTGGGCTTTTAATAGCAACCATGTTCTCCTGTGCAGCATTCTGATGAAGGTGTGTTCCTCCTCCTCCTCTCACATTGGCTTGTGAGAAAATTAAGTAAGGAGGTTGGGGAAGCTGGTAATTGGTCACTCTCCTTGCAGAAATCTTTGTCAGGACAATTTCACTGGTCATCTTCTTGATTCTAATGCGTCCTAATGAAACTGAAAAGCAGAGAGCAAAAAATCCATTTGTTCGATGGTTTCTTACTCCTTTTGTAGTACTGCCACTCCAGGAGAGCTTCTCTTTACACCCCTCTCCTCCCAAATCCCCGAAATCAAACAAACAAGCAAAAATTAAAAATACTACCAAAATTTCAGGCAATTAATCTCTCGCTTTCTGAATTCCTCCTCCCACACCCAAGCGAGCACATCGAGGGACTGATCTGTCTCTGCACTAACTACACGAGACATGCAGCTAAAGCCTTTGGCTCAGGGGAGCAGACACACAGCTTGCAGTACAACATATCCACAGACTTTCTACTTCGTGCTCCAATCCCTGCTCCAACCACACATAAGACGAATCATCCCAGGACCACTTTAGCCACTTCGCTCCGAACTTGAGGGAAAGCAACAGAGCAACCTTCTTTGCTTAGGCTCATCGTATTTAATGAGCCAGTGGAGGTAGGATAAGTACGACAACTCTCAGTAATTTATCCAGCAGCTTTATTTCTGGTCCTTACCAACAGCATAAATTCAATTCACCTTTTTTTGTTGTTGTTGTTGTTGTTCCCTTGGGTGTGCTGTGCTCACGGTTCAGCACTGCCGAAGTCTAGAAGGGACAAAAACATACTCTTTTGTGCCAAGCGCCCAGCAAGTAAATGTGAAAGAATATCACTGAGTCAACCCCAGATACTCAGCAGCTTTCTATTCACGTGAAATTTCTAACTTTGTGTACAGTTCAAAGAATGTCAGAGCAGTCACAGTTATGCACTACTACTCCTTACCCATGGTTCAGATCATGAGACATTGGCATTGCTGCATGCAAGATAAACGACAACATTGTCCCTTATGGGTATACGAAATACCTACGTCATACTGTTACCACTCACAACTGTGCTTACACTACCCTTATTTCAGCCTTTGAAAACAAGCAACTGTTTTAAGCAGTCTTCTGGCTGAAGCCTGGTGCAGAGGGTAGAATAAAAAGGGAGGGAAGAAATCCAACTCAGAACGATTAGAGACATTTTATCATATGATTTTTAGCATTTTCTAAAGCCCAGTGGTGTGAAATACTAACCACTCCTCAGCTGCACAGAGAGCTGAAGTAATACAATGCCTTGCGTGGCAGAAGCTGGGCCCCTCAGAAGAACCTGGCCTGAGGAGAAACACGTCCAGGAGCAGCTTTTCCAGCTCAAGGTAAGACCCCGGTAGGATGACTGTGCTGTAAGCAGTTCCCCAAGTCCAGCCAGTGGATCCCTGGCAACATGCCTTCCTTTGGGCAGAACAAGAGGAAGGATATGAGATAGCAAAAAAGCTACAGTATCGGGAAAATGCTGCTCCCAAGAACCTCATTCACTCATTTTCTCTTAAAATGAAGAGCAGTATTTTCCAGACCGCTGGTCTCTGAAGCCATGTGAAGAAGTTCACATCTGTCTCAGGGGATCCCATCACACCTCAGCAGTGATTTTAATTAAAATTTTGATGACAAAAGCGCATAGTCCTCTGCAAGTAATTTAGAGAGTTAAGATGACGCATAACTCCAAAGTGCCTGAGACCCACTGAGTTATAAAACGATAGGCTTAGAAGTGATGAGTTGCCGGCTTGATTCATGACTATAAAACATTCCCCCACGTAAAGGCTCATTCCTGTGGCCACAGGCTAAGATTTCTCTGGAGGCAGATCAACCTTGCCATTCCAGGAGCAGACACTCCTTTAGGGGGAGAAGCACATTAGAGGAATGGTGCAGCAAAATCTTCACTTTTCATAGTGGTCACATCCCCCCTCCTCAGAAGACTGGCTCCTGTGACGGGTCCTGCCACACTCCTCTTTCCAACACGCATACCAAGTTGGACAACTCAGGGGCTTCCTCTTATCTCCAATGAATTCAGCCTTTTTTTCCTTTCTCTAAAGTAATAACATTACAGGATTAATTACTTAGCAAGGTCTCTATAAACTCATCTGCCTTTGAAACATCTACAAAAGCACAAGTGAAATTCGAGAGATAAACAAACACAAACTCCCTTTTAATTAAGCACTGTGCCTCTCTGTAGGGGGTGACGGAGTGAGCAGATGCAGGGGGGATTGCCAATTAAGATACAACTCCTTTGATAGGAAGGGTACAGCCATACACAGGAGGAAAAAAGGAGAGGAACTTGCCATCCAAGTCATTATTTTAATTGGCTGCTCAGAAAGATTATGCATTCCCCACATCTGATGCTGCCAAAAAAGTATTACTGATCCAAAATACTAAAAAGCCATCAAAACATGTTCTAAGCTGCTTGTGCCATGTTAATACTAATGCTACCTGTGCTCCTCACTCATCCTGTCTGAGAAAGCTGTAACACAGGGAGCTAATTCTCAGGGTTAATTACACAAAGAAACAGAGAACACTTGGATTTCATTTACTATTATCGATCATTATCATTCACTGAACACCAGGCATCCTTAACAAAACGTTCTTTAAAGGAATGCACAGTATTCCTGGCCTAACTCAGTTTAAAAAAAAAAAAAAAGAAGCACTAAAAAAAAAACATGTGCATAGCTAAAGAAACACTGAGAAATCAGGAGAATTGGGATGTACTGATTTGGGAAACCTGAGGATGGGCTGGTCATCTTCTGCATGACTTGCACTGATTTGACATCCAAATATTTTCTATGCGTTAACCTTCATTTTCTGTGATCCTAATGGTGATGCTGTCATTCTCTCAGCTTCATTAAAGAGCCACATATTAACTTTCATTTATGTTTTTCTCTGGTTTTAATGGAAATGCAAATCTGTTTTTGCATGGCTGGTTCCATGCCTTTGTATCCTTTGGTGAGGGGGGGGGGGAAAAAGAAAGGCAGGAAACTGAGGAATTGTTTGTTTGATTTGCAGCCTGCTCAGGAATCTTGATTTTGCCTCCTTATACACCGTGTCTCGACCACAGAGGACAGAGCACTGTGCAGGGGAGAATTCAGGTGGGGGAACCCAGAGAAAGCAGCTGCTTTATCTGAGCCTTCTTCCCCCAAACGCGACGGCTGTCATCCAGCCCTATCAAAACACAAAAGCAGATCGGGATTTCATCGTCTCCACTCAAAATAAATGAATGTGACAGAAAAGGAACCCTTGTCTTTGCGAACAGAAGAAGAGCTCAGTTCTTATCGGGAATGAGATAACCAGAAATGTATTCCTGCCTTGGGAAGAGAGCCCGGGCTGCAGAGGTAAGGTGGCACACAGAAGCTACTCTCTTCTGGTTCTCTCCAGCTGGCAAGTCGAAAACAGCATCATTACCAAATCTCACAGATTTACACAGCAAAAACAATGCTGGCCTTTGTGGCTGGACCAAAAGAAAAAAAAAAAGCCTGTAAAGGTGAACCATATAGTCTCAGAGCACTGCAGGCTGTGAACTGCCTTTCTAAAAGATAAATATATGCAATTTGAGAATGGAAAGTGGAAAAGTCACCAACTTGCTGGTTGGAAGATACATCAACAAATGCCTTGATGGGAACCAGCAAAGCCTTCCAGGGCCACGGCCCTCCCAATGGCCATGGCCTCCCTTAATCCTCCCATGAACTACACCCCATTACTCACTTTTTAAAGCGTGTTGCACTACTAATCACGTTCCTCCTCCTCATTTATAGTCTAAATCAATTTGTAGACAAAGTACACCTTCTATTCTTGATCCAGTACTTTGCTTTAACTTACTTACATCTTATTCTCATTTGTACCCCCTTGCAGCTTTTAACTAGTGATCAGGGTGCTCTTCAGCCTTCACTTTCCTTTACTCATCTCCCATAAGGACTCTTTTCAGGACTTTCATCATGCCACCAATTTTCCTGTAGTCCTGGACCAGTTTAGGTTCATCTTTCTCAAGAAACAGTCACTATAAATACCAGCACTATTCCAGTGGAGACATCACCGGTGATATTTCCACTGTCATCACCAGTAAAGCCTCACCTGATCTGCTACCTTCCTTGACCTTCCACAGCTTCATTTTAGACCGCTCACGGACCAGCCGATCCATGTCTCATTCCTCTGTTGCTTTTAACTGCAGAGCTCCCAGTTCACAGGACAAATCCTTGCGAGTCCTTCAGTGCACGACCTTACATTCTCTCTTGAACTACCAACGAGAGGTCACTTTTTCAAAGCTCAAGCAACTGCATAAACCACTGTCATTACAGATCAAAACAACAGCAACAACCTTAAGAACAAAAGCCCTTATTTCCCGTTTTAAAAAAAGCAAAGAAAGAAAGAAACCAACTCCTATCTTTCTCCTTCTCTCTAGGAAGTGCTTCAATGCTATCATCAGGACAAAAAACCACAGAAAATAAGAGGGAATGACCACAATATCCTCCCTCAACTTGCTCACCCTAGACAAGTGCTCCGTTTTCCCCTTCAGGGGCTGCTCACAACCCCTGACCCCACGGCATTGGGGGGTTCTTTGGGAAGAGCCTCCCCAACACACCACCAACACTGAACGTCCATTGACCCCCAGCCCCTCTGAAACCACGCCGGCTGTAGTAAGTGCCGACAGCCAGGCCCCAGGCTGAAGCCTTCCCCCACCCCTCTCACATTTCCTAGCTACAGGACCAGTGCACGGCGCTGGGCCAGTAATTATAAAATACACTAGAGCTGGAACAGCTTCATAATATTACCATACTCAGCTACTAATCGCGATCTGAATAGAACGCATGGAGAATAAAGGAATTCAAGATATTTAATTTATGAATGAAAAGTTGAAGAAGAAACTTAATTACAGCTAATTAATTCCTGCACATGGGAAGTACATCACCTAGTACAGGGCTCCCTCATCTAGCAGGGTTCCAGTGTCTGGAAATCAAAGCCAGATCCATCAAGGCTCAAAATGGAAACAAGATGCAATTTTTCAATACAGAGGAAAGTGCTTCTGTCCTCAGTTTCCTTCAATAGATCCTCCATCACTTGAATTCATTACCAATATCCATTATCACTAACTAATGCTGGATAATTTTCAAAATGAAAAAATACAAAACAAGAGGAAGGAAATGGTGCTTTCAAAGACACAAAAAGCCAGCGGAGAGAAGAGGTGGAGAATCAGTTCAGTCCAGGCAGCTAATTTAAGCACCCAAGTCAGGAACCACAACTCCTCACATACTCACAGGAGAGAATCAGACTCTAAATTCAGAGCTTTGAATCACCCTGTGGAGGCTCTAGTGACTGCATGTGGCCTTGAGGCTCCCAAATTAGATACCTGAACTTGCACGTGACTACAGCTATTGGCCATCTTCTTTTTTGGTTAATACTACAGGGATGTGGGCATCTAATATTGCTTTTTTTTTTTTTTTTTTGCTTAACAACTGTGCAGTGACATTGATGAGGAATGAAAAAAGAATTATCATTTCTCCTTTAAAAATCTATAACAGCAGTGACAACAGTCTCAAAAGTTCTCTCCTTTTTGAAGAGATAATGTACCTAAAGCACAATATGCTCTGAATATCTACAAGCTTACAGTCAAAATTTACTATCTGCAGCATGCTATATTCATATACTTGATATTTCAGCCTCTAAAATTAACGTAGATACAGAAAGATACACATCTTTGCCATAAACATGGACAAAGCGAACTTCATGCCAACAGGTCATGTGCACACAAAACCACAGAAGTTGTTTTAAAGATACCATAGATGCACATCACATTGATGACTAGGGTTTTTTTTTCAGACAGATTTAATAATTCCTTGTTTCTGTCTTTGGCACATTTATCCTATAAAACAATTTTTCCATTATTCTACAACTTCAAAAGCAAGCAAACGCCAAACTCTCACCTCTCCCCTACTAGTAAAAACTCTCTTAAACATAGCAGTTCTTGAAAAACAGTATTAAAGTGACTGAACTTGCATATAACTCTCACTGGACTTTATCTGGCACGGTATATTGTCAGAAAGCAGAAAACGCAGGTTGGTCTCACATTATCTGTAATAAGACAGACAGTCCTTCATTTTAACAAGGTACCACTGCCAATATCAGCCCTGCTGTGTAACACCCGATGCAATGATTTTGTTATTTATACCAGGGCAATGAAACCCAGCGAGATCGGATGTGATCGAAGGTCCCTTCCAGCAGCTGGTACATGGTGTGTGCTCATGCAAGGCCTTTGAGAAGCAGCTTACATCCCTTACACCCCGCACCACGGCAGCTACCAGGGCACAGCTGGGCAGCGCAGCCTGGAACAAGCAACACCACGCACCACCGTTCAACCCCACACACCTATTTCAGTGGGAAGTCAAGCCATTTCAACGATGGCAATAAGAGTTCAGTGATTTATCCCCATTGAAATGTTTAAACTTTTCCATCTGCCATCACAAGGCTGATGCAGTGAAGCTGGATGGTTTCTTCATACAAAAAGATGCCAATGCTCCTGGGACCTATCCCTCTTCCAAGTAACTGCAGCAGCAGCAAAGGTTAAGCACCATGAACTGACTGGACAAGGAACCCTACAAACCCTAAGCAGGCTCTCTCTTAATCTCCATTAACAGAGCAACAGGTCAGTTCTCTTTCCTCTTGGCTTCCACACAGCTCTAGACCTCCTCAGAAGGAGGTCTGCCTGCCATTGTTTCTCTGAAACATGTTTCTAACTGACCTCACTCAAGAACATGCCGCCTTATTTCCATCTGCACATAGTATTTCCACCCCTCGCTGCAAAGGGACAATTAAACTAGCAGTCACCTCTATGAGGGATTGTGAAATACAGCATAAGGACAAGCAATTGGCTCTGGAATTAAATGGAGCAGACTTACATTGGCTGGCTGGAGGCATGAAAAGTGCACTGATGGTTGCAGGTTCATCCACACCTGGAGCTCCATTGAACTTCTTGTCATCCATGATGGCTACTTACTAACTTTCTTTCCACCTGCTGTGGTCACTGTCACTTAACAGAGTTGGCCCTGCTCCACCCCAAAACAGGACAGCACCTGACAGTCTTTGGGAATTCATTTAAAACAAACCCATGACTCCCTCTGAGGTGCTGAGGAAAAGCAGGAGTGCAAAGATGAGAAAGCTCAAGCGACTTAGAGATGGATAGAGGAAAAAAATTGATCTTATTTTGCCACCAGATTAAGGCATCTGCAATTGGAAAGATGCTCCATGGAGCAGCCACCCATTTGGAGAAAGCCTATGCTTGACTTTCAGGTGCTGTAAGACACGATGAGCAATGCCACTAGGTTGCTTGAGTTGCACCAACTGTGACCCAGCATATTGAAGAGTGACCAGAGCGCTCTCTCATGGTTTTGGGGGGACAGCACAGGGAGAGCAACATAGGCAGTTTGCATTTGGAAACTCTAGTCTTGCCACCAAGAGCACTCTCAAAGAACACGTCAAGTCACATTCAGGGCCCTGCCTTGTGGGGACCAAATAACTGTAACAGTGGAAATTTTATTTCCTTCAGCTGCCACCACCCCAAAGGTGTCTCACAACTCAGATCGCAACTGCTCCGTCAAAGGCAAAAGCTGTTTCACTTCTAACTGCAGGTGTGCAATTGAGGCACAGCAAATCCCACAAATAAGGGAAGGAAGAACAACAACATTAAGTGGAATTATCATGTAATTTTATGTGGAAGTCATCCACTGACTGGCTGTTTTAATCACAAAACTTTGAAACCATTACATGAGCCTGCTTACTGCCAAAACAGGTAGCCCGGGTCTCATCATTAAGAGGACAGTATGCACTTCTACAACAAACACCCCTTTTAATGCAAGGTTACCATCATGGACCAGAGAGAAAATTCTTGATGAGACAAAATTCGGAGACCATGCTGATCTACACCTGGTCCTGTGACCTCTGGACAAGACTTTCCCCACCCTTCGTGAACAAGATGACAATTTAGCGAGTAAATGCTTTCTGCTGCTAGAGCAGAGAGGTTTGATAGCTCTATTAGCCTTGGCACATAAGGTCACAAGGAACACGCACCCACCATGACCTAGTGTTTCAGGAGAGACCAACAGTGAAAAAAAAAGTAAAGATTCAGCAATGTCAGTCAGCCCCTTCCAAGGCAGGTATTTACGAGGACTGTAGTTTTCGTCCACTGCTTTTCATTGCAAGACTTCATATATATATCTCAGATTCTCCTGCTGAGAACATAGATAAGCTTCTAACATTAAATTTTCCATAAAACAGAGTCACAATACAAAGCTAGTGACAAATGCCGGCATCAGAAGCCTGCAGTACAGGCATTCTGTTAGGGTTTTGTGGAGCAATGAACAAAGATGTAGACAGTAAAGTAAAACTATCTGCTTTTCCCAACTTGTAAGTTTTATTTCTGGAACCTTTAAAACTTGAAACACACATAAGGTTCTGAGCAACCTGGTCTAGTGGAAGGTGTCCCTGCCCATGGCAGGGGGGCTGGAACTAGATGATCTTTAATGTCCATCCAATCCAAACCATTCTATGATTCTATGATTAAAGTTCCTTTGCTGGGCATGCAGATAGCTCTATGTTGATACTTCCATATACAAGAGTGACTTAAAACTGTAATACAACACTTGGTTTCAGTCAGCATGAGTTATAGTGTTCAGTCTATTCCTCACAATAAGTACATTAAAGCTTATTACCATTGATAAAGTCTCATCTTGTTCACCTCAGGGCACTGCTTTGAAAATTTTCGTGGTGAAATTTGGTAGTGTCATGCAGTGTAACACAGTAACACCACAGTGACGTTACCAGTGATGCAGACGCATCATTTTCATAATTTCTCATTTTGACCCCACAACTCTGAACAAAGCTGTAATGCTGCAGTTCGGAGCAGGACAAGAAAACCACAATATCCACAAAAGATTATGTAAAACATATCCCACTTCTTTCATTGGCCTTTCACAGTTGAACATTTCATTAAAAAACCAAATGTTCAAAGACACAGGCCACAGTTTAAATACAATGCA
Organism: Alca torda; assembly: GCA_008658365.1. Classification (NCBI taxonomy): domain Eukaryota; kingdom Metazoa; phylum Chordata; class Aves; order Charadriiformes; family Alcidae; genus Alca; species Alca torda. The sequence goes on along the minus strand of CM018081.1, from coordinate 50,028,295 downwards.
AGAAAAATTGGTATAAAATACAAAGAATAGAATCAGTGGGTGCATTATATACTTAGGAAGAGTTTGAGGTTTTGCAGACAGGAGGCAAGCACAACAAATCTGTTTGACTTCCCTGAAGGAGTTAACAAGCACATGGTGAATAAGGGGACATAGTATGCACGTAGCTGATGCAGTACCTGTGGCTTTTCCCAAATCTTTCAAAGAGTCTCACAGAGTCCTAAAAAGAACCTTAAAAAAAAAAGGTAGGCTATGGTGGGAAAGAAAGGGCATCTTAAGGATCAACAACTGGCAAAATCCCCCACAAATAAAGGAAGAAATAAAGAATCACTTGCCACAATCATGGGAGGCTGTCAACACATCATCTGTGCTGAGACCTGTACCAGTCCATATACTCATTAATGGTCTGAGAAGAGGGGAGGGAAGTAATGAAGTGCCAAACTTCACTGACAGAACAGAATGATTAAGAGTAGGCAAAATTATAACTGACGCGAAAGCTGTAGAAGAGTCTCAAGACACTGCAATTGGACAGCAAAATGACAGAGTAAATTAAATGTTAATAAATGCAAAACATCGCACTAAAAAAAAAGGAATATGACTGTCCACATGGACTGACAGGCTCCGAATTAACTATTCTAACGCAGAAAAGAGATGCAGTCATTATAGACAGTTTTCTGGAAACATCAGCTCACCAAAAAAAAAAAAGGCAAATAATTTCAGAACTTTTCAGGAAAGATATCCATACTGAAATACAAAATAGCATTATAGAACAAAATAAACTCATGATTTATCTGCATCTTAAAAACGCATATATATCTGGTTATCCTATTTTTAAAAGAAAACGTGATGGATCAGAAAAGCAAAATTATTTCTGAACAGTGAAAAGCCTTGTAAGTTAAGAATGCATCAGAAATAGCAATACATTGTGACTCTATAGCTTGAAGAAGAGTCAAACCACCCAGGACTGACAGGTATCACAGACAGGATGCTGGTCTACATGAACCTTTCATCTGACCACCTAAGTTCCTCTTACTTTCTCGTGAGGCAGGGGACACAGTAAGGACAATTTCTACTTTCTTGTGAAGTGTTAGTAGGATAAGCCAGAGCATGTTTAGATAAATTGTATTAATTGGGCTGAGATTTCTAAGAGACACTTCTCATTTCTATCTGCCCTGGAAGCAAAGGTATTAACTAAGTACTTAATAATTTTGCTCACAAAGTGCCGTAAAATTTTACCTTTGGTCTTATTAGAGTAAGAAATGGGAAATATTGTATGAGACTTGAAATCATGGAGTAGATTAGATTCAAGTTGCCTTGTAAGTAAGAAAAAAATACCTCCAGAGTCGACTACGCCATCTCACATCTCAGAAGGGCAGGTCCAAGTTCAACCCAACACTATGTTCTATTTCCATCTGAAAAGCTGCACCTTCTATTTATTTTTTTTGTCTACAGGCTGCAAGAAAAAGCAAGTTTTGTGTATGAAGAGTATACATAGGAAGTACTAAACACAGCACTGAACAGACAGATATCTAAAATATCACATACTATACACAGGTTGGGTTAGAACACCCTGAGTCTGTTAGACAATGTATGCTGTTGTAGCCCAAAGCTGCAGGTCCAAGCTGGCCGAAAAGCTTGAGGGGAACCAGGAACAAGCTATGAACTCCTGAGCCTGCACAAAGGGAGATGTTTGGCTCTAAGTATAAAACATTATTAGGCATCATCTACCCAGTCCGCTCTGAGAAGCAAGATCAGCCCTGAAAGATGGAAGGAGAAGTCATGGCAGAGGACCATGCCAGGGTTAAGTCAAAGTCTGTAAGAGCATATCACAGGGTGGTGACACACTGAGGAGGGCTCTCAGTCCAGGACAACACTGTGAGGAGACCCCACCTCTGCTAGGACACCCCAGCTGTACAACGCAGACATCTTGCCTCCCTTCCTCCAAACTCTTAATTGCAACATTTTTCTATTTCTGACTCAACTATAATATCCTCCACATCAGTAATAACAAGATTGTTAAATACGGTACTTAAAATTATTCACCGTTGACTTCACAAAGCTCTTTCAGGAAACACCTCTTAACAGAAAACATCATTACTGTAACACTGAGGAATTAGTGCACAGGTGCTTTTTGTCTAAACCGGTAAATAAAATATCCACCTTCAAAACAATTTTCAAACCGTGAAATTAAAGCACGTAACAGCACATAACATCAGCCTGCATCAGGGTCCATGCCATAACTGCCAAAGAGGTACCAGCCTGGGCAGAGGAACTTATAAGAGCCTGTCGCTCAGCAGCCGCAGAGCTCCGCTGCTGGAGTCAGACAGAAAGAAGGGGAACAAAGAGAACAGGATAAAAGAAGGATATCTAACAGATTTGTTTTTCAGACAATTCAACCAATACATCAAATCTTTTATTCACGCCTTCAAAAATCATCATCTGTTGGTAATTAATTACTGCATGCCTGACTCCGTTCCCCGTATTTTCATTGACACTGGTGACAGCAGGATTGGCCTCTTCCCCATTAGCTAACTCAAACCTGTAGTGTGCTCTTGAATATCTCATTCAGACCTAATATCTCCTTTTAAGTATCCATTTCTGTCAGAGCATAAAACAATCAACCTATCATCAAACCACCACAGTTTCATCATTACCTCCCCCCCCAAAAAAAAAATTAATCATGTTTCAGTACATGCAAGGCAAGCCTTTTGTAGCACACACCGTTAAGCAGGAATAGATAAAAGTGGATTTCCCAGTGCCTCCACTGAAACAGTAATTCAGCTAATGATTTTCCACAAAATGCCAGTGCAAGCTCTGTGAACGGAACCGCGGCTACTCAGGACCAACATGTAAGCAGAAAACCGAGCTATACTCTGAGGGCTATGATTCTTCTTTGGTCTTACCGAAACCAAATAAAAAGTAGCCAGGTTAAATAAGGTAAGTTCTTGCTCTAAAGTTTGGGTTGGATTCACTTCTTTGAGAAGTCATGTATACTAAAGACGGAATTTGAAAGTCGGAATATCTTTAAACTTGATAATGTAAAACTGCTAAAATTCAGGGTTAATGTTTTACCCAAGCGTGACAGTAACAACAGTGAATTTCACCCTCCTTCAGACAGATAGCATAAGGTACAAAATCCATTTACAACCCATTTATATCCATAAAATAAGCTGCAAGAGGAGTAAGGCTGCCCATGCTGACACTCCAAAGAAAGTTTACGCTTTCTGCATAAACAGTTTTGTAATTCAAATATGTGTGTGTGTATATATATAAACAGTCATATATATATATAAACAGAGAGAACTACAGATTATTTTAAGTGATGGAAAGGCTCTCATACCCCACGCCGTGGCTATGCATCTCATACATATACACAGACAACATTCAGTATAGCTCAGGCTTCACTCCTCAACTCCATTCTTCAGATCTTGCACTTGCAACAGCCTGAAAGCCAGAATAAAAGCTAAGGGGATGCTGCAATGCAGTTTTGAAAGACTTCAAAAAGTTACTGGCGTAAGACAAACTGCACCAGATCCTTCCCTAAGAAGTGAGGCTAGCAGCAGTCCGGTAGCTTAAACCAGCTCTCATTTAATTAGCTATTTGCTATGTATAAGAGAGGCTGTGGAAGTGCCCAGTGCTGCAGCCTCATTTGTGCTTTGCTGCGATCCACGCAGCAGCGATTCAGTCCCGAGTGAAACAGAGCTCATTACCCAGCACAGATGAACTCCCCTCAGCAGAGAGGTGTTTCTCCTGCCGTTAATAGCATCAGCTCGATATGATCGTCCCCACCGCCCGCTCCAGGCAGAGCACAGCCGAGACATGAGGGCGATACTGGCAGTTCGTGTACCAGGAAGGACCTGGCAGAGCCAGCCTGGAAGCAAGGATGGAGATGGGTCTCTAACAGGAACGGAAGCGCAGACTCTTCATAACCAGTTTGCAGGGGAGGTAAGAATTTGAAAGCAAACTCAGGGCTGGCTCTGGTTTGAATTTGTTTTCACAAGCCAGCGCAGAAGAGCCTTCCCAGGGATGCTGAGCTTCCTCCCTGGCTCACAGGCACCTCCAGACGATGCTCTTTTTGCTTTCGGAGTAGCACGTTCCACATTTGCCAGTTGGGCACATATCCCTGTCTAAAAGAAGGTTAAGACCCTTATCGTCATCCTCTGCAGACTCTCGGCTCATGCTTTAAAAGAACATTTCCATTTATTTAGAAAATGCCCAGCGCAGAGTCAGGTCGTGCCCTTTGATCAAGCAGGGGAGGGTGTTTGGAGCCCACTCAAACTGCCTGGCACTACCAGGGGAAGTTGCTTAATCTGTTCTACCTACTAAAAGCCTGAATAAATGGCACATCACTGATTTAAGTGCTGTAGGAGCACTAATACTCCCTGCTCTGAAGAACACAACCCTGAAGCAGACCACGTCGGACAGTGGGCGCCAGGTCTCCAAACACTGCCTTATTCAATCCAATTGCAGGAACTTTCCCATCATTTTTTCCCCCCTTTGTGCTTATCATTTTGACTTTATCTGGCAGCGTTTTAACAGCTGTTTTCTTATCACATTAAGCTGACATCTCTGACAAAAACCAAATGTCTAATTCTCCTGGATTTCTGCAGAGTATACTACAGGGGAGCAAATCTCTACTGAACTATACTATTTGCCTGAGCACAGATTTTACTCTTTAAGTCAAATACCTTTCCCATCCTCAAAAAATATCAAATGAAAAAAAACATCAGTGACAATCTTTTGCTCAAACTTTCCTCCCCCCCGCCAAAAAAAAACTAGGAGGCCAGTCCTCCAGCTAGTGGCACAACTGGCGTGGTGCCGGGAAAGTCAATGGAGCTACACTGATTTAGGACAATTAAAGATCTGTCTTAGAGATAAGTCACGTGGATTACTTACTGCTTGAGTTTCAACTAATTCACGGGGTTTGGGTTTGGTTTGGTTTTGTTTATCTCTGGATGTGCTGTAAAGCTTCAGTCACTGAAGGCCAACTCTACCATTTCTACCATACTCTACCATATTCTACCTGAATATTTAGGAAGCACTTAGATCTACAAGATTTTTCAGGTGTGCTGCTTCTCAGATTTGGGCACATCTTTTCTAGCTCAGCCACCTACTCTGCCATCTGAAATGGTCCATTAACCTACAGATTGAGGCAGCTGCTTTCAATCAAGAGGTGAAAAATCAGATTAGCTCTGAGCTTTAAAACAAGAAGGGAGGGAGGCTTTGGAACCTCTTTCCCCTGCCATCAGTTGGAACGATGTGGCTCTGGCTGCTGGCATTTTTGGGTCCTTGTGCAATATGGTCTGCTCTCCCTCTGCTGAGCAATCCAAGCACTACAGAGAATAACAGAGCGGCTTGCAGCAAGAGGTCCTTGAGTCGTGTCAGCATTGCAAGGGAACAAACTTCAATTCTCAGGCTAAGACCACAAAAAAAAAAAAAAAAAAAAAAAAGGAAAAAGAGGTGTGCTCAGCCCCAAGCTCCCACCTCACCGAGCCACCGTGGCCAAACATGGCTGAGCACGGGGCTGCGGAGCCATAACTGGGTGGACACAAGCCCCCATGGGGCAAGGACCTGCTTGCCCATCAAAACCAATACATCAGCTGGTGGTCAACAACAGTTATAAACGACACAAACCTCCTGAGAAGGCAGGAAAGGTTTTAACTAAATGGTTAGCCCTGACTTATACATTTCCAAAGAAGAAATGAACCTGTCTTCCATAGAAGGAATGGATAACACACTGTACTGACATTTCAGCTGCTGGGGTGATCTTAGCAGATCTTGGCTCATCCCAGCAGTGGATAACACCTCCCTGGACATGCTCCCAGCACCGCTCTTCTGCATTCACAGCACTTCTCCAACACCCAACGTGACAAACCCTACTGTTCCCTTGGGACAAAGAGGGGCAATAATGGGAATATTAACATAACCCAATACTACCAGCTTACCATTTTACAATGCACTAGATCCAGGGAGCTTTCTGTGCAGCACCACATTCTTAAAACCATCATTAATTAAATTAAAAATTAAAAAAAGTAAAACCCCAGTGTCCATATGAGATTCTCTGACTGAGTGGGGATGTTGAGATTTTACAGTTTCCACCTCCATGAGGAACCAGTGTCCTCCCTTGCTAAGCACAGAAGCAGGTAATCATCTGGTGCCCCATCTTTAGTGAAAAAGAAGATCCCCCATTTTCAAAAGGCACAAAAAAACCCAACCCCAACCACACATCCATTTTCACTAACTGTACTCACATTCAACAGAAGAGCAGCTAAAATTATGCCAGAAATCGAGGAGGGGGGAATACAAGAAAAAAAAAAAAGAAAAAAAAGAGGTTGCTTGGCACTAGAATGGCAAAGTCTCAAGCGTGACCCGGTGCCTAGTAACGTCAGTGGGATCCGTTTGCACCATTCAGGAAGGAGTGAGATACAAGCCATGCCCAGGTGAGCTGATACTGAGCACAGCTGGTGAAGATAGAGGGGGAGAAAACACAGAACTCACAAGGAAAACACACAGATGCACGAGTCATACCAGCCCTTAATCAGTGGGCTGGGAAAAACATTATTTTGTTTCTTTTCAATATTTAGCTCCAAACTGAAAAAAAGTATCAGCTTTTCTATAGGATCCATCTTAAACCCAGGGAGGAGAGGAGCATAAAAAGTAGTTAAGACCTAAGATTTTTCAAGGTTATTTAAAAAGAGATTGCAAAGTTCTTTGCTGTGATTAGTAACCTACTGGCCCCCCAAAATTAATAATGTGTTTTCAAACTACTCTAGGCATATTCAGCAAAAATCTCTTATTAAAATCAATGAGAGACAAGCTGTTAGCTGCATGTCGTGCTGGAAAGCTGCAGATGAAATGCAGAAAGTTCCTGTGTTTTCACTCCAGATGCAAAAATTCAGTTTCAGTTACTTCATAAATCAAAGTTTGTCATTAAGCTACACCTGAAGTGCCATCTTGCCAAAACTCTGGAAAAGCATCAAGGTGGCTGTTAATTATTTTTCTGACAATCACTCTGGAAACATTTCTGGGGTGAGGAAGTGAGGGCTGGCGCAAACCCTGCCCCTGTTAGGGTTCTGGGAACCAACAGTATTGAGGTGTTATCTGCTGGTGGCCAGAGACAAACGGACTCCGAGAGCGATTGTGTGTGGGAGCTTTTAGGCTGAGCTAGTTTCCACTTCAAGCACATTTAAGGGACTCGATGTAAACTGATAATAGAGCTTAGGATTCTCACAAATGAAATAAAAGCAGGAGTGGACAACAGAGAAAGTTCATTTTTCACCTAGAGAACTGCAGTGTTAGAAGATTGCCCTGGAGGTTTTAATCAATGTGAGTGAATCTTTTATATTTTTCTCCAGCATTCCTAAGTCAATAAGATGCCAGCACTTTCTCAGCATAGAGTGACCATTTCCCAGCAAGCTTAAGTCCAAGTCTTTATCAAAAGAATTAAGTAAATGCATTATGATTTCAAAGAAAAATAGCAAGCAAGGAAACAGAAGCAGCAGGATAACCTTATGATGCCTGGTAGGTTTTCAGGAAAAAAAAACCCACAACTTTTACTTCTTTTATTCTTGAGGATAATTAGAAGCAAAGACTAGTCTAACCAGACATTGCTGGTGCACCAAAACACCCGCAGCTACCCTGGCCCTTAAGAACAGCAAAACGTTTGAAAAGCGCACACCACCATCAGACACTATCTAAAGGCATTTCCAGATCCGGAACCTCCTCTCCCATGAGGGAAACCCACCTGCTTGTCCATCTGCTTCATCACAGATGATATAAAGCTCCTGATGCATTCAAGCAACTTCTATAGCACCCACCAAAGAGCCCATCACCCAGAGGATCTGTGCATGTGGATCGTGTCCACACACGTCACCTTAACTAAAGGGCAACAGACCACGTTACGTAACTCACTTCTATATAATTATGAACACCTGAATAAATGGCCCTGCCTGCCTGAAGGTTTGCATACAGAGCACAGGCAAGGAGCTTTCTCAAGCCATGAGTCAATTTACAATCCCACCTTCAGCTGGAGCCTGGATCATCTGTTTCTCTGAGCATTTAAAGAAAAAAAAAAAAGTCCCTCCATAATTTCCTCTTTGTAACACTCAGTTTGAGTGCACAAAACAAAAGAGCTGTCACTCCTTATGTTTTAAAAGCTTTAAGCAAAATTAGCTATTCAAGGTTACCTGTAAAAGCAAAGAGGTATAAATGAAAAACATCAGGGGTACAGGATCCATGATTCCTCAAACAAAGTGTTAGAAGTTTCCAGAAGGCACGATAAGGATAGAGTAAACACCCTCAATGCACTCCAACATAAGAATTTCAAGGACTTCAATGAGCAAAGACAAAGTGGCAAAATTTTTCAGTGCAACCAGATATTGCAACAGCTGTACCTATGCTAATCAAAGGGTTTAGAAGCAAAGTTCATGCACTGTATTACAGAGAGGAGATGCTCTCAAAGGAGCTTTTACTACAAGGAATCTTGTCTGGCTTGTTTCAAAATGATGACTCTTATTTTTCCATTTATAACTTTTTCCTCAAACTAGCACCCAAAATAGATCTCTTCCTCAGGAGAAAAAAAAAAAAAAAAAAAAAGGTTTGACATACAGGAGTGGATTCTCAACAGATAGATAGCAACACGAGAAGTCAATGGAATTATGTTAATTTATGCCAAATGAAGCAATGAAACATAACCAAGATTTCTCTCCTTTGAGATCAAGCTGGGACGATTGTGGTCATTTATAGCAGATGCTACTGCTCGCAGCACAGGGCACGAGCGCTCCTTCCCGTGCCTATGTAATGTCACAGAGCAAATATATCTGTTAGCAGGAGGACTCAGTCCAGCACATTCATGTAGTAACGTCACTGGCTGACCTATTCTGCCCAGCACACAACCGAGAGTTGTTCATTTTTCTTTTCAATGAGACACTATGCAAGTGTTGATTTAATGGTTCATTTATCAACCCCTCTGAATATTAAGCAATTCATTTTCACTTAATTTGGACAATTCAATTCCACCCATCCTTTCTCCCCTTGAAAAATGTGAATCACTGTCTGGGGAGAAGCTGTTTTAAAAGTTGACTTAACAGAAAGTACTCGGATCCATGGGCTTTATGCCCTTTCATACTCTGAGATATACTTCTATCTGACTTTTTTTTTTTTTTTTTGCTTTTTACATATTATACCTGAAACTCACAAACGCTAAAGCAAAGACACTTCAACAAACATTCTTAACGCTGCAGACCAGAATGCATCTTCTGCGGCATTTGCTACTCCCCAAGAAGACCACCAGAAAATTAAGCGCAATGTCAATACAACCAACAAGCCTGTGAAATTCCGTAATACTTAGGGAAAGGAGCTTCTCATTGAAAATCCATTACTTTTCTTAGAAAGTTTTTGTTACTGGATACATTTTTCCCCAACAGAAAAAAAAATAAATAAATAACCAATGCAGGAAACACTTATGCCCCAGCCCTTCATGCACGCAGCTCCTCCTACACACAAACTGGCACCCCCAAGAGCCCCCCGCCAAGGGAAGCCCAAGCCCCGCTGCGGTCCGGAACCCCCCCCGCGGCACCGACCCGGGCTCGGGGCCGCCTCCCCCGGCGCCGGACCAACCGCCGGACCTGTTGGTCGCCCGCCCCCCCTTCAGTACCCAACCGCATCCCTCGCCCAGCCGGGCGCTCCCACGGCTTTTTTTTCCCCGATTCAGCCAGATTTCTACCCGTTTTCACCTGCTGCTCCCGCGGTGCCGCTTCCCCTCTCCGCAGCACCCGCACGCGTTTAACATTCAGCCCGCCGGCTCCGTCCCTGCCGCGCATCCCCGCCGAGCCCGAGCCCCGGCGGCGGGTCACTTCCCAAAGTCCCTTTCCCCACGGCCACGGGAGCCTCGGGAGCCCGGCCACCCCCCCAGCACACAGCGCATCCCCCCCTCACAGCTCGGCCGAGCCTCCCGGAGCGCCAACCGGCATCCTCCCGCCGCGAAGAGCCACTTTTCCCTCAGGGAATGGCACGGCGGGGCGCAGGAGGGACGCGCGGGGGCATCGCCCACCCCTCCGCGGGGCGGCTTACCCCGAGGGCCGCGGCTCCGGCCAGACCCCCGAAACTCCGCCAAGTCGGGGGAGCCGGGGCCGGGCAGGGCAGAGCCGCCCCGGGGGGCATCCCCCCGGCTCGGCACTCACCTGGGCGGGCTGGGGCGGGCTCGGCTCCTCAGGAGATCATACCGGCGGAGCCGCCGCGGCCGGGGGCGGGAGCGCGGGGCCGGCGGCAGAGCGGCTCCTCCGGCGGCGGGGGCGCGGCGCTGCCTCACGCCGCGGCGCAGAGCCGCGCGCCGCCTCCCACACGCGGCCGCGGCGCCCCGGCCCCGACGGGGGGGGGGGGGGGGGGGGGCGGGATTGGGGGGGGCGGGCCCGGACCCGGCTGCTCCCGCCCCGCCCGGCACCGGCGGCGCACGGCGGGAGCGCCTACGCTCTCCTGATATATCGTCTCTTTTTTTTTTTTTCCCCGTCCTTTCTCCCCCCCCCCTTAATTTCTTTTCCTTTCGCCCCACTTTTCTCCTTTTCTTCCCCTTTTCACCCCACTTTTCTCCCCTTTCCTCATTTGTCTTCCTTCTCACCGTTCCCTCCCCTTTTCCCATCCCTATTTTCCCCCCACGTTTCTTCTCCCTCTTTTTTTCATTTTTTTTCCTCCTCCTCCTTTATCCCCCGTTTCCTCATTTCTCCCTTTTTCTCCCTTCTCACTATTCCCTCACGTTTTCCCATCCCCCCTTTTCCCCTCCCTTTCCCTCCCCCCCCCCCCCCCCCCCCCCCCCCCCCCCCCCCCCCCATTTCTTCTTCCCTTCCTTCCTCCTATTTCTATATTTTTGTTTTCTCCTCCTCCTTTTCCCCATCCCTCTCCCTACCAAAGGGAGATTGTGGCCAGCGGCCAAGCCGGCTCTCTCTCCAAGGAGATGGCGAGGGGCTGGGAGAAACGGACGGCCGGGGGAGATGGGGGGGGGGGGGGGACAGGCAGCAGCAGCAGCCACCATGAACAGCACACACACCCCCCACATATTCCCCCCGGGACCCGACCCGCACATGGCTGGCACAGGAGGGCATTTCCAGGGCCATCCTTCCCTGCCATCTTTGGGAGGGTTAAGATAAGCCAGTGCAGCTTTTCCCAAGGATCCAGCAAAAATCAGGGAAAAAATAAGGCTTATCGCGCATTTAAACGCAAGCAGCCCAGCCTGCTTCTGGCTGCGCTGAAATGCCCTCAACATCCCAGCCCGCAGTTCCAGCCGGTCCCCAAGTGCCCAACCTGCAAAGCGTCACCGAGGCAGGAGGCTCTCAGCCTCCCGGCGTGGGGTACAAAGGCTTCAGTAGAAACATGGCTCATTTTCCCCTTGAGTTTCACATGTTGGAGATGGGATCAGTGGAAATGGTTTCTTTTTCGACCTTAAAAAGTTCGTTGTTTTTCCACTATGTGCTTTGGTTTTACCAGGTGGCAGTGAACGCTTTCCTTCCATGTTTTATTCTGGAGGTCAGGATCAAGGTAGAAAATTGAAAGAGTTCACAGTAAACTCAGTAGCTACTGACTGCTGTTTGCCAGGAGAGGGAATACTTGTATTCATGGAGAACTTGCCCGTCACATGCCCGCTTGCTGCTCTTCCCTCCTCTCTGCGAGCCCAGGCACTCGCTTCCCCTAAAATTCCAATAAAGGGCCAGGTTTTGGTTCATCAGAGGTCTGTAAAATCGGTACCCAACGAAATGACATCAGGACATTAAATGACCTAAGCTGAAGACGTTATCCTGTCTCAGATCTCCTTCCCTCTCTCCAGGTTAAGGACTTGGGTTTTTTTCTTTTCTGAGGAAGAGGAATAATTACTGATGAACCCTGGAACAACTTGAACAGAAGCATGGATACACAAATCAGAGGGACTGCTTCTGTCAGTTTAATTGAGTTGTTACTCCTAGACTATAAAGTTAATCATTGGCAGAATAGAAATGTGATTCTTACAAAAGTTTCTCAGGAGTTGGTTGGGCTCTCCTGCTTTGTGACCCACTGAGTTGCTGCTGTGCCACCGAACCTCACGAGCACTAAAACAGCACCAGATAAAATTAAATGAAGTATAAAAAAACCTGATCAACTACCAAGAAGTTTCTTTTTTCCATCTCAATGTCACACAGTTTGAAGGCCTAGTGAAGTTGTTTTCTTGCCCATCTAAGAAACCTGCAGATGACAATGAGTGCTTTTGAGCAGTGCACGGAAAGCACACGAAGGTCCTGCCCTATACACGCACTCCTTCTGCCTGTTGTAGGTTATATGGAAAATTTCTGTGTTCATTCCATCTCCAGCTACAAAAAAAAGTGAAAGTATTGAAGGCATTTGACAGACCAAAAGAAAATAAAAGCACATCAGCAAAACTGGGAAGTATCAAGTACCATAAATTTTGTCGTCAGGCCAGCAACAAATTTGACCCGTGGCTCATAATTTTCTTTTTTTTGTTATTGTTTTCATTTTTAATTCTTCCCTCCTGCAAGTTCATGACAGTTGTTGCCCTTCATTTGCACTGCTTTGCACTGTGCACTGGATCCAGTTGGCCAGCGATGGCAGGGAATGCTAATTCCATTTAGTTACCGGAAAAAGCAATAAAAGCAAATATGTTTCCCCAAGGCCTCAGCCCAGAGTGATGAAAAATCCAGACCAACAAACATATTTTGTTAAAATTAGTCTTGAATGTCAATCTCTTTTCCCACTGAAAAATAAAAGTAGGAAAAGAGTATATCAGCCAAACTGAAATATAAATGAACGGCTCTTCCCAGCTCTAGTAGTTGTATCTCAACTATATCCCCAAGCTGGGGAAAGAGTGACAGTCTCCACCCCAGAACTGGGCAAGCCCTAAGCACGTCACGTGTGCCACGAACACACAAATGCCGTACGGCTATAACCAAGATTATTTAAAGTTATGGGGTCAGTGACAGCAGCAGCTGCTGCTCCTAACCCCAAGGGAATCACGGGTCTGGTTAACGCAAACTCTTGTCCTCCCATTTCTCACTGGGACTTACTGGGATGTGAGCTCTTCTTTGAGCGGCTGCAATGGGTTCCCAGTGCTGAGCTGACCACGGGCAGGAGTGTGCCGCAGGGGCAGAGGAAAAGGCAGCCCAGGCAAAGATAAAGTAACTTTTCCTGTTAGAGATGACTGTACTTATTTTCCCTGCCTTTAGAAAGGAACAGCTGCTGCTCAGGTTTGCCAGCACCCAGCACTCAAAAACTGTGAGTGAGAGACTCAGAAATAGGATGATTGTCTGTAAAACAGTCTGATGCTGGAAAAAAAAAAGAAAGCCTCTTTTTATTTGGCTTGTGATTACTAAGTCTGCAGGGATCCTTTTTTTTTCAAGCTTTTTCCTTTTTTTTCCTTAGTTCGCAAGGAGCAGAGATCCACTTTTTTTTTTCCTCCTTTTTTTTTTTTTTTAAATGAATGCTGGGATTCTAACATAATCAACTAATTCCAGGAGCTGAGGCTTCAAGATAAAAAAAAAAAAATAAGTATACCATGTCGCAAAGCTCACAATGCAATCTCATTGCATTGCCATTGGCAGCGGTTCACTTGGCTCTGGAAATAATAAAGTGGGAGACTGAAATGACAAACAAACCGGAGATCCAAACCGAAGTACCACCGGGGAATGCAAAGCAGATGGCCGGCTAAAGAAGACTAGCCCAAAGAATCGCTATAGTCTTTAGCAGGAAGATTACTGACGGCATCCACCGTGGTGGCCTCCTTCCTATGAGCTTGCCTGGCATGGTTTGCATCTTGATGTCCTTGTCATGGATTATTATTAAGAGGAGAAAACAAGCTAGAGAGTCCTCTCAATTGCAAATCATTTGCGCACCCTCTCGTAGCAAATCAGGAGATTGAAGAGCATTGGAGAGTCCACATAAGGGTCAGGAACAACTCTACATTTCTATGCCATCGTCAGCCTACGGTGCTTCCTCGAACTGGTCACTTAGCTATCACAAAGGTAACACTGATGCGTGCTTTCCGGAAGAATTGGTTATTCAGCATGCTTCTATTAAAATGTCTGCTTTGTTTCCATATGTCATAATATCATTTTGTCAAGGGAATTTATTTAAAAATCGCAAAATTAAGTCTGTGCTAAACAGGAGCCGGCACAATGAAAATTAGATTTTGGGACTCCCCATAAATATGTAAGTGCTAGCATATGAAATCACATCTAGCAATTCATTTTCAGAAAAAACCCTAAATTACATTGTCTGCTGTCATATCCAGTTTGCTCAGCAGGGGAAAACACATGAATATCAACTGTGACCATTTGAACTAAGCGGTGTGGTAAAATGCCCTGCAGAGCTCCATCGGGACTGACCCTTTCTGCTTACCCTAATCAATACATTGGTTTATTGGAGAAGAAAACAATTCTCGCGGAGGAGGTTTCAGACTGCCGACCCCAGCAGATTCTCTGTGCTGCCAAATAGGATTTCTCTTTAGTTTCTGTCCATCCCTAGCACTTCGCAAAGCTGCCCCGTCTTCTTGTGCTTCTAAGCGTATAGCCATCTTCTTCGATTTCCACTTTTTACCAGTCTAGAAATCCAATGTTTGACTAAAACCTACATGCTCTCCTCCGTGGCCACTCACAGGGATCGGGATTTTTGAACGTTGGACTCAGGAAAAGTTTCTCCACAAGCACCTGGAGCTAAATTCTACCCACCATATCTGTGGGTGGTGCTCCATCACCTGTCGGTTTGAAATAAGCAGGATTTAATCATTTGGGGATGACAGTGAATGACAGCCCCTCGTGAATGGATACAGCATTCCTGTCCCCTTCTCCCAGCCCGTCTGCTCACAGGCTGGTGCATCACTGGAGCTCAGCCAGGCAGCCATAGAAATGCATTGAGCGAATAAGGTCTTCCTTCCCTATCAGCCAATAAAGATAATTACACAGGGCAGCATATATTAATTTGGGTTCAGTCCTTTTCCCACTCAAATTAAGGTCGGTTTTGCCATTGACGCTGATGTTAGCAGAAGCTGGCCCAACATCATGGAACTAAAATTAGATTCCTGCTACAGTTTTGCTGGTCTCCCCCCTTCCCCTGTACCGCCCGGCTGAGGGAGTTACTGGCCCAGCTGGGAATCGGTGCTAATTCCAGCAACAGCCCAGGCATCCAAGGCACGGTGCCGATGGGCTCTCAGCACCTACTGCAGGAGCTCAGGCAGCCCCGTGATGATCGAAGTCACACCATCTGCACCCCCGCGGCACCGCAGCCAGGACCCTCGGGAACTCATTTCGAGTCATAGTATCATAGAATTGTGTAGGTTGGAAGGGACCTTTCAGATCATCAAGTCCAACCATCAACCTAACACTGCCAAAACCACCACTAACCCATGTCCCTCAGCACTACGTCTACCCATGTTTTAAATACCTCCAGGGGTGGCGACTCCACCACTTCCCTGAGCAGCCTCTTCCAATGCTTGATAACTCCTCTGGTGAAGAAATTTTTCCTAATATCCAATCTAAACCTCCTCTGGTGCAACTTGAGGCCACTTCCTCTTGTCCTATCACCTGTCACTTGGGAGAAGAGACCGACCCCCCCGGCTCCCCCCTCCTTTCAGGGAGCTGTAGAGAGCGAGAAGGTCTCCCCTCAGCCTCCTTCTCTCCAGGCTGAACACCCCCAGCTCCCTCAGCCGCTCCTCACAGGACTTGTGCTCCAGACCCCTCACCAGCTCCGTCGCCCTTCTCTGGACACGCTCCAGCACCTCAGTGTCTTTTTTGTGGTGAGGGGCCCAAAACTGAACACAGTATTCAAGGTGTGGCCTCACCAGTGCTGAGTACAGGTGGACAATCACTTCCCTAGCCCTGCTGGCCACACTATCTCTGATACAAGCCAGAGTTAGGGTTAGGGTTGCCAAAACCCGTGCTAAATGAGGGCGGAGAAGGAGACAGGCATGGAAAATCCTTATCCACTTGGGGCTCGGAGGCTGGGGGTGGCAGCTTCTGGT
The DNA here is from genome assembly GCA_008658365.1 of Alca torda. Lineage (NCBI taxonomy): Eukaryota > Metazoa > Chordata > Aves > Charadriiformes > Alcidae > Alca > Alca torda. The sequence continues at coordinate 50,012,307 of CM018081.1, read as the reverse complement.
GAGGGTGCCCAGGCGTGCTTGCACAGGTGTGCAACACACACCGCTGTCCTCAGAGATTCCCCGTGCGGAGCTGTCACATTTTTATCCAGTATCCACAATGCAGAAGTCACTTGTTATCAACATTGGTGATGCCACTCGAAAAATCAGAGGAAATCCATCACGGCCCGTGAGGTTATTCCGGTGTAACGAGCAGCCCCGTGTCCCATTTTTCAGAAACGAGACGCAGCCTTTACATCTCCATCCCGGTGCTGCCCTAAGCCACCTTGGCGGTGGCTCAACGCAAGGCTTGTGGGGCTTTTCTGCAGTCCAGCAGCTCGCTTTCTCCCTGCATACATCCAGATGTGGATGCACGCGGATACACACACACACATATACAATTATCCTTCATAGTTTTCCTAAGAAACAGTATTTTTTCTTTTAGGCAGTAGTCTCCCTACCAGTGTGTCTGAGTATATAGATATACAAGTGTTTACCAGCAAGGCTGAAACATCTCCTCAGCCACACTTCCGTGGAGCGCACGTAGCACCCTGATTTGCACATATCTCGGAAATACAAACAGTTCCTCTCTTTTCATATTCTGCTGCTACAACAACTTCGCAGACAACTTTGCTTACTGGACTCGCATCACGGTGGGTGTAACTACCAGCAGTAGCTTGCCTGCTACTCGGAGCAGAGTCACATGCTGTGATTGCTCATACACTCTCTAACAACTGAGAGAGAGGGAAAAAAGAGAGAGAGATAAAAAAAAGGCAACTATTTCTAACTGAGACACATTCTTCTGTTGTCTCTGCCTTGGCCACTCTCTGTCACACTGATTTCCTTTTACTGGTCAATCCCCACCTTGTTTCCACAAACACGGAAAGCAACTGTTTATAATTCCAAACTCTCAGCCTTGTGCCAGATAACATTTGCCAACCAACTGCCAAGGCAAGCTTCACACGGGGGGAAAAAAAAAAAAAAGAAAGAAAAAAAGAAGGAATGGCAGATTAAACAGATCAGCTCCGATTCTTACCTTCAGAAGCAGACTTCACTCAAAGCCCACAAATACTTTTACTTTGCTGGAAGTCTCTGAACTATTTTTAGCTTCCCTCGGGGATGCCATATAGGGAGAGCAGCCCCCTCTCTATCATTACTAATCTGCCCAACATAACAGCAGGACACCTGCTGCTAGTGAGTCATGTTTCGTATGAAGCTAGTGGTATATATATAGGCAAAACATAAAGACAATTGCTTATTTTCCTCCATATCCCATGTGTTGTTTGTGTCTTCCTGTTACTCTAAGCAAATCAAATCAGTGCAAAGAAGACAAATACACAGGAAAATTCATGTTCTCTTCAGACCAGAAGCTCTACAAAGGTATAACAGAAGTATCCTTGGTTCTATTTGTATTATGTATACCTGTGTGTATACATATATCTGTACTTCTACAGATGCACAGAGTGATTGTGTACTCGCAAGCTCCTGCTCTGGCACATTCAAACTAGTGTTTTCCCCAAAAACATGAACGGAAATTCAATGATTATAAATCTAAAGCTCCATCCTGAACCCATCTTTCCTACTTAAACACAGTAAGAAAGAGCAAGTGTGGAAAAGGGACCTAAGGGAAACTCGGGTTTATAACCTGCTAGCGTAAAGAAACTTACCACATGTTCCCCATATAAGCTTCCAGATCCAAGGCAGAAGTAGCTTAGAGGTTGCGCAGTGGCTGTTAAACATCGGCTGTATTCCCCTTTGTTTGCTTCACAGCCGTTACTTGCAGTGACACATATATATATATAGAACAAGCCCTTTGGTCTGTGCTAGGAGCCTGATTTAGGTCTCCCCTCCAAGCCGTGCACTTCATCGTTACGGGCTGCACTTCGAAAGTTTTGAGAGCTGCAGTGAAGAGCTGCTAGGTTTGGCTTTGTGATCTCTGGAAGATCTCTCTTGTATTCCTTCCTGTCTCCACACACACACCCACACCCTTTTTTTTTTTCCAAAAAGGGAAATTTTGGTTATTTCTGTCTTGGAAGAAAGGCATTGTCCTGATCGTCTGCCTTGGGCAACACTTCCATTCATGATGGATACTAGGACTCACTCTTCTTAACCTTAGCTCACCCTACTGTCCTTAAATCACAGAATCATAGAACCATAGGGTTGGAAGGGACCTCTGGAGATCATCTAGTCCCACCCCACTGCCACAGCAGGGTCACCCAGAGCAGGTGGCACAGGAACACGTCCAGGCGGGTTTGGAATGTCTCCAGAGACGGAGACTCCACCACCTCTCTGGGCAGCCTGTGCCAGGGCTCTGCCACCCTCAGGGTAAAGAAGTTCCTCCTCATGTTTAGGTGGAACTTCCTGTGCTCAAGTTTGTGCCCATTACCTCTTGTCCTGCCCCCGGGCACCACTGAGAAGAGCCTGGCCCCATCCTCCTGACACCCATCCTTTAAGTATTTATAAGCGTTGATAAGATCCCCCTTCAGCCGTCTTTTTCCAGACTGAAGAGACCCAAATCCCTCAGCCTTTTTATAACTTAGTCACTCTTCTTAAAGACAGTAGTAAAGTGTCCACTGACACCAGCGGAAATAGGATGAACATTTACAGGAAATACCAGAACATGTAACAATAATCTTAATTGCCACGGGCAGAATCAGCGTTAGGCAACGCAGCACATGGAGCCTTACCCTGACCGACGTAACCACGTAAGCCTGTCTGCTCAAAGAAACACACCTGAAGTATTCAGTGGATAATAAAAAAACTTTCTGTAGCTTTATAAAACCGTCATATTGAATGTATTGCAGGAGAATGATTTTAAAATATATGTAAAGAAGGTATCTTTGTTCCTAGAGAACTCTGTAGATTTTCCAATACGTTTCTTTAGAGTCTCGCGCTTCCGCCCTCCCACCCCGGCCTTTTTTTTTGCCCTTTTTTTTTTTCTTTTCCTCTCCATCTCCTCCTGTTGAACTAGACGAGGGATGGTAGAAAATAAGAAGCTCTCCCAACCTGCCTGGTACTTCTTCTCCAAGAGGAGCTGAACTAAGCACCAGCAAATGGCCAAATTTTCCTTCTTTGAGCAGCTTAGGGACATGTGCTGCATAAAAACCTCTCAAAAGATGAATGAAGCTCCTAAAAAATTGCACTTACATATGTTCTAGGCTCTCTGAACAGAGTTCAGAAACACATTTCAAGCCCATTAATTTAAAATAACCCCTGGCAAATCAACATCTTACCACTTAAAATGACCATCTGCCAAATCCTGAATGGGGGAAAGGAAAGGATTGCAACATGCCCCAAATACCAGCCCTGGGTCTCCTCCGCCAGATAAAGGTATGGGGAAAAAAAGAGCCATGGGTCCTGTCCCTTCTATATCCAGATGCTTCTCCAGCTTCTGCTGTAGCAGAAGCAGCAGGATTTCAGGCAGACAGACCCTGAAGCGTTTGCAGTTTTCATATGGAAAATAAAATAGGTGCCAGTGACCCAGAGGCTCCGCAGTCCTCTGTTCCCCCCTAGTGACCAGCGCTCGCTGAGGGCATTGGATCAGCTGGAGCTTCCAGCTCAAGAGAGCTGCTGCGTCGCCGAAGCACGAGCAGTAGAAGCTCTGGCTTTGGGCTTCAGGAGTCCTCTCCGGTGCCAAAAACCCACCCAAACCCCCCTCTCCACACCCGCCTTCGTCTCAGGAGGACAGAAGTAACCAGCTGCAGCGAGGAGAGCTGCAAACCGAGCGCGAGGGGCCGTTCTCCCCTGCCATTCCTCCGCCGATAGCCTGAGCACACCGTTAACATATTAACTAGCACAGCGCCTTTATGTCTGCTAAACAAAAAAGTAGAAGCAGAAGGGGAAAAAAATCCCCAACCGCCTCGGCATGTCTGCCTTGAATCCCAATTAGAAAAGAATTGTTTGCCTTAATTCTAAATGTATTTAGAATATGGAGCATATATTTCCAAAGGATGTTTTGTATTTACAGCGTTGTCTGTCTGGTTATACTGCTGCAGTGTAATTGTTTTCCTGCTGAGAATTATAGCAGTGAAGTTACTCTGGGTACGATTACAGCTAATTATAGTTTCGCTTTGGAATTTAAAGGCTCCCCTGCAACACTCCCTCCTTCCCATTTAGAGGCACTGGCCTTGGAGCATGTTGCGACTGCTGCCTGTAATTGTAGTAACCGAGGTCCCTAAGGTCACTGCCAGCTACGTGACACGTGGATGCATTTGAGGCTTAGTGGCTAGAAAAGGGTAAGTCATGATGGTAACGGTATGAGGGGAAATCTATAAGGAATACCTGACGCTGAGGCCGTAACTGAGACAATCTAAGTCCAAACTTTGCTTGGTCTGCACCTGGGGGCAGCTGGACCTTAGGAAGGCAGCAATCCCTGCCTGGCAAGGCTCTGGGAGCGAGAGCACCGCAGGATTTGTATCCAAATGGGGGATTTCTGACAAAGAGCAGTTATGTTCGGGGCGGTTAACAGCTGAAGAGCGGGGACATGTTCATTCCTGTGCACGGACTCAGCACAAGGTGACAGCTTTAACGTCGGAAACAGAGCCCTGCAGCACGGGCAAGACGGCAGACACGGCTGGGCCAAACCGTGGTGAATTCATCAACTGCTCCCTAATGGGAAACACCACTTCTTGACATTTTTCATACCTGTAGTTGCTCCTTTTGCCTCTAAATCTTAACGGCTTGATGCTGGAATCAGGTTTGCATCATAAATCTCTTCTTTCTGTCATAGCTTTCCCTGTTGCTGCTGATACTCCCCGGCAGAGACCTGAGTCCCAGCGGTGCTGGAGCCGCCCAAGGTGGCCTCGACGTTAGTTCAGCACAAACCGTGTCGATGGCAGTGGAGGGATTCAGGCACCTGAAGAAGCCCTGCCAAGGCTCCGGGGCCGGCCGGCCAGCCCTGTCGCTCTCCCTGCCCCAGGTGGTGAGGTACAGGAAGAAACGTACTCCACCGCTGAGCGGCACCGCGTGTTTCAAAACAAAATGTCAATGAGCTTTCCAGATTAAAACATTAAAAATGTATGAGCAACAACTGTCGCACACGAGGAAGCTAATAACTCTGGTAGGGTTTTGCCTTTCAAAATCAGCTAAGAACATTTTTAATATCAGTGTATTCATATGCAGTTATAGTTTCATCAAGTTGAAGGCCAGGAAGACTCATTAGATCTTCATTTGATCTTCTAAAAAATCACTGTATTTTACCCAGCTATTTCTAATCAAACGCAGCTATAAGCCCCAAGAAAGTCAATAGTGGAGAAAAGCAGCAAGTCTTACTCTGCAGCCATCAAAAAGCAGAGAATCCTCTTTTTCTCTCTTGATAATTCGCTCTAATGACTAAAATCACCTCCCATTTAAAAAAAAAAAAAACCAAACAACAAAACAAAACCAAAAAGCCCCCACCAAAACCCACACCTTATTTAATGCTATCTGGTTCAGCTTTCAGATACAGGCTCTTCTTTCACTTTTCTCTCCCTTTAGGACAGAGCATTTTCTTCCCAGAACCAGTCTCATGCACAAAAAAATCACCTCAGAATTTTTTTTGGTCAACGAAACACACTGAGCCTTTCAGGCAGCCTATTGTAAAACATTTCCTCAGACCCTCAAATAATTTTAGCCCTTTTTTCCTACCCATTCTCCAACTCTTCCGTATGCTTTCAAAGTTTCAACGCAGTGTTTTGATGCTTGAGACCTGGTTTTAGCGATGCTGCATGTAAAAGTAAAATTAACTCATTTCCTGTAATTCACTGCTCCCTTGTTTATATATTTAAAGGCCACCTGAATTCCTTTTCTCAGGTCATCACAGCGGGATCGATGTGCAGAGGCTTTTCGGAGCACTGCTCCCTTCATCCCATGCTCCTGCCTGCCCCGTCCTGCGCCCCATCCTGCCCTCCTGCCTGCAGGGCCGTGCCCTTGCACGGACCAACGTGTAGTTTGATGGATTCCTCGTCCTCTTTACCCAAAGATTCATCTCCCCCCAGTGCCCGTTTCCTTCCCTCTTCGCTGCATTCCACTCTCTTGATCTTTGTGCTTTGCAAAGATTTTTCATCTTGTGTTTTACTACAGACCATTGATACCAACAACAGAGAGCTTTGGTACTTCTGCTTAACCCTTACGTGCCCCAGAAACCACAGGTCCTGATTCTCCATCGACAGCTACTTGTTGGGCTCTGTCAGACACTTTGTAATCCATTTAATGTATATTCTAATGTTACTGAATAGTGCTAATGTTTAATCAGCGTGCTATTCAGTGCCAAGTCAAACACCCTACAAAAGCCTAAATGCACTAAATTTATACAATCGTTTTTGTCAACCAGACATGTAATATAATCAGAGAGTGAAAATTAGGTTTCTTTGATAAAGTTTGCCATAAACCCATGTCGTTTAGACTACTTACTAATTTACTTCTGCATCAGCTTTTGAATTATTTAACCCCAAATGATTACGAACTAGCTAGCCTGCTTGAGTCTTAGGAAATACTCCCTCGTAACAGCCTTCTGTCTAAAATCAACACAGACGCATTTCCTATGACCAGGTGTGCGTTAGCTCATTCAAAAGGCTTTACTTTCAGGGAGACTGGACTGGCTTTGCTCCCTTTTGGAAGGTGTCAGAGGTAAACCGGGCTGTGATGGGACCAGACGCCTAACGCAGGGCACAGCAGCCCGTTCCTCCCAGCACCCCTTCGCACCCGCCCTGCTTACAGACCCTCACCGGCACCCCTGAGGTAGACAGACAAACCAACCCCAACCCCTTCAGTGTCATTTTCTTTGCAAAACCTCAGAAACAACTTTACCAAAAGGGAAAAAAAATAAGACTCGGGGCATTTCTGCATGGACCTGCCAGCACACAGCTGTTGCCGCGCACGATCTTGTGATTTAGGGCCCCAGATATATCTGCTCTTTAACTACATTAGGACAAAGGTGGAGCCATAATTTTATGGGCTGAAAGACAGATGTGTTTAGGAAGGGATCCAGCTGCTGAGAGGACTTTTATGCCTAGTTTCTATGTAAGGTCCATCCACAAAGGCAAAAATTTCTTTGTACCCAAACCCACCTCTTTTTGTTCAGACCAGGTTATTTGAAGGAGCCTAAAAAATATCTGTGAACCTCGTTCCCTTTGCCCGGTCCCCACCCTACTCCTTTAAACAAGTTCATTGTGTCCTTCCAGAACCGCTGTTGCCTCCCTCGTCAAATAATAACGAAACCTCAAGGAATTCAGTGGAGAGCTGTATGTTTTGCACACAAAGACGCAGTGGCTTCTCGGCGCTGCTGCTGGTTTTTTCAGAAATCGTGCAAAACGAACCTGCGGCAGGGAGCAAAGCAAGGGACAAAACCAAAGCCTCCCTACTCCGCGAGCGTACCTCGTTTGCTCTGCTCTCAGTAACTCAAAACCCCAACGAAAAGAGGAGGGGGGAAAAAAAGAAGACCTTAAAAAAAAAAAAAGGAGTAATTATATGCAAGCCACTAGACTCATCCCTTAGCTTTTGGCAAAATATTGACTCCTGAATGGTCTTTGTCAAATCGCGTAAAAAAACAGCCTCCAGGTGATGAATCTCGCCACAGGCATTAAATGGAATGCTGCTGGGAAAGGAAAAGAAGGGAAATGGAAAAGAAGGCTTAATTTTAATTATGTAAGCTACCTGTGTCTGCATTTGGTCGCAACTCTTATGATTTGGACAAGGAGGATGCTCGAGGGCTTGATTTTTGTTTGTTTTAAATATTCATAGCATTTTAAACGTCTTCTGTGCTAGGCTTGGTGGACCTGATGGGAAACGGCTGAACCAGCTCTGCGTTCCCAGCAGGGAAGAGTCTCGACAGCGGCGCAGTCAGTGCTGGAGGACGCTCGGCCAAAACCAGGGATCAGAGCGGAAAACTTACAGCGAAGGCGCTGCTGGGACCCCTCAAACACGGAGCTGAGCGCACTTATTGATTTCGGGAGGGACATGGATGAGTGTGCAGCATGTCTGTATCAGCAATCCAGACGGGTTTTCTGTGCTGACATTTCACTATGACCTGGGTTTTTGCAGAGGCTTTAACCCAACGACTGAAGCTAGGAAGGACAGTACTATGAACAAGGGGTAAGCAGTGGGGAGGAAGAAGAAGAAAGTGTTTGTTATCTAGAGCGATAATTTATCATTTCCAGACAGTACGGCAGGATAAAGAATAGTCTCATGGATAAAGAATTGATGTGAGACTGGGAGAAACAGGTCTGTCCCAGCCTCGGCTGCACCTTCCCGGCAGATCTTGGACCTGCCAAATAGAGACATAAGACGGAAAAAATGCTGCCTGCCCCGGATGCGGTCTGAGCGGTGGTCCAGTGCCACACGGACAAGCTCTACTGCACAGCCCCAGTTAAAATCCCAAGGAAGATATCTGTGTTATATAAAGTAAGCTGGATTTTTCATCATTAAAAAAGTGCCGTAAGCGATGGCTGAGATATTCCACATGCAGTCTGCCATTTCTAGTTTCACTCTAATCACTGCTCAACATGAATTCAACATTAACGTAGGACTCAATTTCTTCACCCAACTCACGTTGTCATCAGGCAATCCACCCAATAGTCTCTCCCTCACACTCCTTTTTTTGGAAGTGATTTTTAAAAATCACTTTAAATGATTTAAGAATATTCCTAAATGTCAGCTGCAGGCAGGAGAAGATAGTTACTGGTCTGTTTTTAGAGAGAATTTTTGGCTCAGTTTCTTCTTCCTACCCTGCTCATCACTGATGTATTTTTAAATGAATCCTAAAATACACACCAGGAAACTCTATTAAATAAAAATCATGAATGACATGCAGACTGTGCTATTACTGTGCATAAGAAGATAACAAGACTCAAGAGACTGCCCTTTACATTCTGCTGCTCTTGCTAACTACAGATCTGGCCCAGCAAATGCACAGGTTCCACGAAGAAGGGAGAGTGCCACGAGCCCCAAACAATATGCCTGGAAAGAGGCCGGAGGAATAAGAGATCAGAGAGATAATCGGGATGCCATGAGCTGCATCTCTCTGTGTTCTCAATTAACTAAAGTGATTGGACATGCGCAACCAGAGACCCCAAAGGCATCTTTTGTAGGTTATCAGTGATATCGGACATCAGATGGAGCGGCGCTGGACTCCCCCTGCCAACAAACTGGAGGAAAGAATTAGAATTCTGAAAGCTTTTTAAAGCCAGACTCTCACCTCAAGACACAATAAAAGAAAAGCTTTTAGATCATTCCTGGCAGAGGAGCTGGAAAGCTGCCATGCTCACCCAGAGTAACTATGGTAATCCATATCAGGTTGCAGAAATCATCTTTAGCATACAGTCCTTTAAGCCCTCCAAGAAGCTTTCTTCCTAATCTACTTAAAAATAAAAAATAAAGGGTGTTTCAAGGTCAAACATTACCAATAATGGGATCAAAGACAACAAATGGGAAACAGGTCGAGGCTACGTGTCCCCGAGCGCCAGCCGCTGTCTCTGCAAGGCTGTGGTGCACGAGGCCACAGCTGGGCAGGGGACGGACATCCCTGTCTCGTGCTCTGCTTGGCCGTGTGAGCTTGAGCATCTATCTTGGTCATCATGCTTGAGCATCTATCATCTGCAACAAAGGCTGCACGATTAAGATGCGCTGCAGAAAACCTGTGCTTAATTGCTTCGATGCTGAGGTGATTGACAGCTGAACACATTAGTGTGTCAAAATTACTGAACACAAAGGCCTTGATTCTGTCCTTTTCTGTGCCGGTGTAAGCGATGCCCGGAGTTCGCCTTTGTGGGCACCTGAGGATTGCTGGAGGATTTACGTGGGCTCAGCCCTTGGTGACACTCCAACTCTAAATATTTGGGGTTGCAGTGTGCCTGGTCTAAAGGAATTTGATTCTGTTGTTCACTTAGGAGCAGAATTAGGAGCATAGAAAATCAAATCCCATTATTTTAAAATCAGTCCAAAATTAAACTCCGATATTTAAACCCCCAAGCCACATGTAGCCCAAACTTTTGCCCTGCTTCACCCAGTTGTGTGTGCACAGCAGCCTCCGCTATCATCTATTCACCTTCATCAGTATTCCTCAAGAATTGGAGGGATCCCTGCACCTCTCAGAACACACTTGAAATTAAAGGTTAAATGAGCATCATTTGGAGCTGGACTCAAAAAGGATCAAGAAGAGCAAATGTAGCCCAGGAGCATTTGAGCGAAAAGGCAATGTATGACCAATAAAAAGTCTTACGCATTGAAATTCCGAATTTCAGTGTACTGTAAGGAAGACACATCAGGCTTCCTCAAGTCTCTGCTGCTTTATTTTGCTGCCTGCTGAGCCAGACACCATCTTTCCCTCCTTGCAAAGACGGGAACGTCTCTGATGAGTGCAACAGAATGTCAAAACTGGAAACTGTTCCACATCAATCTTACGCTAAAGGGCCAAAATCTAAGAGATCAGGCATCTTATCACTGAATGGATGTTCAAAACGTTCTTTTTATTATTTCTTTTTGGATACTTCAGCTGACGTTTTCCTCAGTTATGGGGCTGGTTTTCCTTTCCTTATACGCAAAATGGTTGTACAAAGCAGCTGAATGCTTATCTGGCTGGTCTGTTCATATGAATACAATAGAGGGCAAACATCTGTGGTTTGGGGGAAAAAATAAATAGATGTCCAAAAAAAGCATGCAGGCAAAAAGCCTTAATAATGATAGACACAGCTTTGGAGATGCTTTGAAAATCAGGGCTAAAATATCACTTTCTCTGGTCTGTGTTGCAATGACAAGATGCTGAATTGCTATGATTTCAGTAGTCCACAACTTAATTCTATTATGCTTGATCTAACAGTAATAAGCATATTTCTTGGTTATGCGTTAAACATTATACTCATGATACATTAAGGTGATTTTAGGCCTAGTCACTTGTCTGCAATTTGATATTAGAATTTAGATCATTCTCCTCAATTCTCAGGTGCAGGAGCTGGGGGAATCCCTAACCTGCAATTTAGAAAGGGAAAAAATAATTATGTGCAATCAGAGTCTCTAAGAGGCGGCTCTTTTTATGGGACTGCAGAGTTACAGGTGAAGGACACTCAGTTCTGTCCTCCAGACAGGTCTGAAAAAGTTACTGGCAGCGCTCAGGGTATAGCAGGGGCCAATAATTTGAAGACATGTTGTGCACGATGTCATTTTTGCCTGCTCTTTTTTACTTCTGCTACGATCTCACATCATTTTCGGGAGCACCATTCCAGTCCCTAACACGCAGCTCTGTGTGCTGTGGCCCCGCGCTGGCTCCCTGGGCGGCAGTGGGGAACAAGGGCTGTTGTGGAGGGCCATGATGAGGGAAGCAGCAGGAGCTGGGCTGGGGAGCATATTCCATGGCTGACCTCCGTGTGGCTGAAAGCAATGCCAAGCTCAGCCGTGGCTTTCCTGGGAGAGGGTTTCACTCTCAACCGCAGTGCCCACTTTGGTTTCTTGTCTTTGAGCAAGTGGAACCAGTTTCAAACGGATAACTTGCAAATATTTAATTTGCACGTGCAAAGTGATGTAGGCTTTGGGTCACCTGCTCTTGATTTTTTTTGCCTTCTCCTTGGATGCAGCTATTGTCACAGGAAGAAGTAGGATATGCAGTAATTCATTCAACAGCAACAACAACAAAATCTAATAAATCTAGTTCACAAATTAAGCCTGCGACGAAGGCAGATCATTGCTCTTCAGCCATTTGCATAGCAACCTGCTGGCCTGCCTGGGTTTCAGTTTAGGGAGAATATTCACAACCAGTCACCCAGTGCGCGTATGTTGATTTTAAGACACTGAATTATAACTTTAGAGGAGGTGCCGTCATTTATATATATTTTGTAAATATTCCAGAGGATTATTTATTAGATTCAAAACTCCTTTTTTTTTTTTTTTTTTTTTTAAGAGAGAAACCATCTAGGAAGATCATGGTGAACTTCAAGATTTGTGCATATAAAAAAGAAAACTGTAGCTCTCCTTCGGCAGGTAAAGCCATCAATGATGAATTATATGTGCTCCCATTTGTATCCTAAGTGCTGTTTCAGCGGGAAAGGCCTAACAAGGCTTTTACTTCCTACTCATTAGCTTTATCCAGAGCACCTCACCACTGCTGGCACATAAAATAGCCATGCAGATCCTACTGAACAACAGCCCAACCCAGAGCGGGTTTTGCCCAGCCTCTGTCTACAGAAGCCGCTCTGGAGCCAGCAGTGCCTCGTCGTCAGTTGGTGTCATCTGCCCCTTTTACCACATCCTCGTCCCCTTACCACGTACCACGCTCCACAACCCAGGAAGATGCCTCACCTGCAGCAGGAGGAGACGACACCAGCCCAAGAACCATGAGAAACTTCATTCGCCAATGAGGTATCACACTCATCAACTGTAATCAAAGCGGCCACAGGCAGCAGCAGGTGAGATCAGGAGAGAAGCAAAGCAGTATGTGATCAAGAGTCCACATCTGCCACTGCTTCCCCCAGCCGGAGGAGTCTGGGGTGGCATGTTTCTCATCCCCTCTGCTCAGCAGAGGGGGAGATGGTGGGTCTGAAAGCTGCTGTGACCTGTGCCAGACAGCAGGCAAGGGTGAAAATGGAGGTGGTGATTGCACCTGTGGGTGTGGGTTGGAGTTACTGACTCTGCTGCAGCATCCCCAACTGCGGAGCAGCAGCACGTCCAGTGTCTGCTGACAGCAAGCTACGCTTCCCAAGGGAGGACATGAAGAATAACACCTTTCCCATAAGTGAACTTTGCTTATTGGTATCACATGGACATTCTTTAGCACACACGGTGGTGGGACATGCTTGCTAGGGCAGCTCCGCTGGTGGCCGCTGAGCAGACTTTACTTGCAGAAACACCTGAGTATCCTCTCCATCTATTCCTTTCTGGGTCTGTGAGCAATCTGGGACACAGCAGTACAATAGTGCAGTACCTGGCTGCCCAAAACCTTCCTACTGCCTCCTCCAGTCCAGTCTCTACATAAATCCCTGAGGAAAAGGGCAACGTAAGCAGGAGTGCAGCTATACAGATTCCCTCTGCAAGAAGGGACTCTCATTCTTCCCTCAACCTGTCCCTTGTAACACGCCCCCAGCCCCCCCATAAAAGGCAGGCATGAAGTATCAGTAAGTATTTAATTAATAAGTTATTATAAACTACTCTGCTAAACCGAGCATCCTACAAGGAACTAACATCTAGGGAGTGAAAGCAGGAATGAGACACCAACTGTCAGCTTTATGGATGTCTGCCGTTGGGATATGGCTCCTTCAGCTGTGATGGAAGGAGCTTATACTTTGGGAAAGAGATATAGGAGCTGGAGCGCACGCTTCTTGTATGCACATTTTCCACCTGGAAAATGTCTGTGAAGATACGGTCTGCTACACTGTGTCTCTGGCACAGGAGGGAGAAACAGATGGAGAGATCGTCTAAAACCTTTTGTTCTCCATAGTTAATAACCTGGAGCTCTTCTAATATCTAACATGTGTAGGTTGGCTTCATCTCCATGTGCACGCTCTTCAGAGGAAAACCAACTGCATCCACCGGCTGGCTAATACGAAGATGTGTGACTGTTTTACGGAGAGAACAGGATAAGCTCTTAAAACCGTTGTGTCCTTTGCGAAATGGTGTTTACAGCAGATCTGTCGTGAACATCAGTAACTCACCTCGCCGTCTTAGCGCAGTATGACATTTTAGTGCCAGCGAAACTGGGAATGACACCAGCCACGTTTTGACACAAGTTTAGAAATTAGGAAAAGCTTTTTTTCTTTTCTCTTCTTTTCTTTTCTTTTTTTTTTTTTTTTTAGCTCAGACAGATTGATCTGTTCTAGGGGAAGACTGCAGTGCTTCTGAACAAAGAATTTTCAGCACATCATCTCATGGTCAAAATGTAGCACTGGGCTTATTTGGAATTAAACAAAATGTGGAAATTGTTATTTTTCCCATGAAAGAAATGTCCATCTCAGTCCAGCTTGACCTAAGCAACAATACAATATTGCTGGTGGAAGAAATTTCCTTCCTAACCCCTGCCGAGTTTGTTGTGCACTCTGAAATATATGATTTTATTATCCTTAATTTACCATGCAAAGGTACAAATAACAGTCGCCATAAAATTATCCATCCCTTATTAAAAAGCAGCTGGAATACACACCCTCCTTTGACAGTGAATTCCAGAGGAGGACATCACACTGTGTGAAGAATCACAGCCTTACTCCCATCCCTGAGGAGCGGGTAACGTTAACTGACAGACGGCAATCAGAGCATCTTCCCAGCTCTGCCCAAAATGTACCCTTCAACAACTGGAACAAAAGTCTTTAGCTCCTACAAAGTCCTTATATGACTTTGGAGCCCACGGCTCATGGCAGTGAGACTTAGACTTCCAAACGAAATTAAAAATTTCCACCTTTCACCATTAGGAGTTGCCAGGGGAAGCCAACGTTGTTCATTCAGCCTGCAGCTCCCAATTTCCTGTTCATAAGTCATCTGCTTCTCCATGACTTAGAGGGAATACAGATTTTTCTTGGGACACCGGGACTCAAGGGAATTACCTGTAGTTAAACATCTGATTAATGGCTCATTAAGAATCAGCAACAGTGTTTATTCAGTCCCTGTCTGAGTGTGGTTTTGCAATTATGTGCTTTTGAGACTGCAGGTGTGTGAAATATTCATAACCCAAATGGAAATATGATGGAAGTGCAGTTTATGCTTACTCAAGGGCTAGCTGTTCTAGATTATAAATATAAAATAGAAAAGCAAAAGTGCAATTATTACTCTGCCCAGGGAGTACCCAGACACTCACTAGACTCTTTACAAACATATTAGACACTACATTTCTGTCCCAAATAATTTATTCTAAGTGGCAGAGCCTCCTATCCCGCTCATGCCACCTCTGGTACACGCTACTACTAGATGCGAGGCTTGCTTGTAAAAGCAACACTCACCATCGGATTACACGTGTAGTAACCACCGCACACTGAAGGGCCTCTGCTTCTCTGGGGGCACGTCGGGGGAAGAGAGAGGAGAAAGAGAGAGACAACTGCGCTTGGCTGAACCTGCCTGCTAGGTTGCTGGCCGTATATTAAAATCACGGTATTGGGGCTTTAGTTCTGTTTAATGGTGAATCGTTCATTATCCTCATCCCTTAGCTGACCCCAGAAGGATGTAGGGTTTGGCCACTCTCTCCCGCGTATGACGTGCTCCTGCCATGTGCTCCATCAGCTCCAGAGCAGCTGTGTACGACACCGCGCACAACAGGCAACTGCAACTTCTGACCTCGTGCCCAGCCAGCGAGCAACAGCAATTTTAAAATATACAACCATAACACTCTAGTTTTAGAGATGAAACAAGGACTGGAGAGCAGGAGGAGGGACGGGAGGCTGGTACCTGAGCAAACACTGTGGCTCAAGAAGAGTTTCCCCATCGCCTTCAGCTGGGGCAAAGCCCATTCTGAAACAGTTAACTTTTCCTCACCGCGGCTGCTGCTCTAAGCATCGAGCTTTCCGAAAAAAACTGCTTCCTTTTTCTGATTTATTGTATGCTGTTGTTTTTTAAAAGGGTCGTTTCAGAATTCCTCTGGGTCCCATATATGCCGTGCTACCACCTTGCAGAGGCTCTCGGTGGTACCGTACAACTAAATATTAGTCACAGGAGAATGCGAATGGATAGCCAGGCAGAAACAAATCTAAAAGCAGTGAACCATCACATGTGAGGAACACAGGAGGAAGCTGACAGATGAAGGACTGTGCAGAGTCCCTAAATCCAAAGCGCATTTCTGAAAGGGCACTTTTTTCCAAGAGGAGTATTTCTAATAGTCTCTCTCCACCACAAAAGGGAAGGACTTATCTGTTTGCCATCACTGATTGCCTAATGTAAAGTGCTTTATGTTAGCCTAAAAGAATGCGGCCAAGTGCTTCCAGATGGCGGGAGGCAACAGGCAGGATGGGCACGGCCAGGCAGCACCCGGTGTCTGCTCCCCACTTGCCGCAGGTAGGGTGCAGCACTGGTGGGTACAGCCTGGCCCTGGAGGCTCCCCCTGCCTGAAGGCAGCAGTTACATCTCCCCCGGCTTTGCCTTCTCTTCCCAGGCTGAACAAACCCACAAATGTGCTTCCTCCTCTTGGCTCGTGGGTAGGAGTAGCCTGAGAGAGGCATTATGGATGGGCACCTACAGCATGGGCCAAGCGCTGCAGATGTTCAGATGGGCAGAGAGGACCTCCCAGGCAGTGACCGTACTGAAGATCCCACAACTTTGGGCTGAATGCTACTATGATTTCTAAAAAGGTGCCCAAACCTGTTTAAAAAATGTATTTAATGTTGGGGAATCCACCATGGCCTGTGGTAAGCTGCTCCAGTGTTGATTACAAAAACCATTTACCTTTTCTCTATTCTGAGTGTTTCTTATTCCAGTTGCTAGGTTGGGATCGTGCTGTAACGTCCTCCATGACATCCAAGGGTCCTCTGTTGCCAGAAGTCTTCCTCAGTGTTAGCACTTGTAAGATCCCTCCCAACTCCTCTTGGAGAAGCTAATGAGATGGAGCCACTTTTAGTCCATAAGCCAGGACCTCTAGAACTCAAACCATTCTTCTAATGGTTTTGGGTTTGTTTTTTTTTTTTTCCAAAAGCACTTCTAAATTTGTCACATAGTGTCACAGAAATGGTCTGTCTTTATTTCTCTATATAGTGGCAATATCTGCATAAACTCATTCTTCCCCAGTTCACACATTCAAGGTTCTTATTTAATTCCTCAGCCACTGCAGCCAGCTCACATTGAGGTGTTTATCATTTCAAAAATACAGTCCCCTCAGCCAGGAAGCACGGCCTGTTTTCTTGGTTCCTAGACCTCATATTTTCTGTGTCGTTCAAATGAGTCTGGTTGCTCACTGGATCCAGATCACTCTGAAGAACTGATTTATTATTTACTCATCCGCTCGCTTTTCTGCCATCTGTAATTTTTGTCATTAGTGTTTGGATATTTTCTTCTAGATCATCGATAATGATGCTTTATGATACTGAAGCAAAAATAGATTGCTGGGCAACTGAAGAGAAGCAGCCACGCTGAATGTTGGTTCCCTGCTCCCAATTCCTGTAACGTAGCTAAAATATCTGTAAAAGTGAAGGCCGTTTTGAAGGCCCATTTAAAAAACATTTGGAAAGGCTCCAAAATGGAAAAAGGGAGACTTCTGCACTGTTGCCAAAAAAACTCTAAAGCTTAAATCTGTTTTCTTTTCTTTTTTTTTTTTTCAAACAGCCTTTTTTTTCATGAGATAATACTTTTTAACTATGTCAGGGCTTTTAAGTCCTGAAGGATAAGGACGTACCAGAGGCGTTGTCCCATTATTGTCTCGTTAACTCTTCTATTGCCGGCATACATGCAAAAGACTGGAAGAAAATTCTCCTTGTTAAAATTTCTCTCAGCCTTTCAGATTTGAGGAGAGCCGCCGTTTATTCTCAGCTGTCATTTCTAGCAAAATAAAGAATGTCTGGGGAAAAAAATCCCCTCCCAACCTTCCATCTAATTTTTTTTTTAAGCTGTATGTTTCATAAGTTCTTGCAATATGAAGTTTTAAAAAGCCAACTATCTCCTTTAAGTTCGAAATATAATAGTTTTCTATTATAATTTGAATACTGGTCAAGCTTTTCAATCTACTGCAGAAAGGCGTTCAAGGATGCGCCAAACGTTAAATTTTAGCATTATCTATTGTACTATTGTCAGTGCTATCTTTTTTTTTTTTCTTTGTAAAATGAATTAATACACAATGGTAATCCCCAAACCATAGAGCTTCCACCAAGCAGGAACCCAAGAATTGGGTTTGGGACCGTGAGTTAGTCACAAAAATAGCAATTCTTAATCAGTCTTCCACTATGAAAGTCTTCTGCCACCTGGCTGGGATATTTGTGATGAAATTCTAGGAAAGAGAAGCTTTGAAGCAGCTTCAGAAGAAGATAAGGCTGAGGGAAGGATGTGTTCATGCATTTGCTTGCGAGTATTTCATCTTTGCAGGGTCCAAAAGCAAGCACAGAGAACCAAGCTGTGAGCAGTCTCAAGGAAACCACATATCTGACTTTAGATGTGTGCTTGTACCCAGTTAAATCAGGGCTCCCACGGCTTGTCTCTCTCATTCTCGTTTTTACCACAGGGACTTGTCGAGTTGCTCAGCGATTTGCCGTCCTCTTATGGGCAGGCAGCTTCTTAATACATGAGATCTTTCTAAGACCGATACAGAGAAGGTCATATGCTTTTCCTCGGCTCTGTGCTTAATGCTATTCGAGGCTTTAAAAATATATATAGCAAAAGACAATACTTGTCAAGGTTTAGGTGAATGTCTAGTGAATTCATCGCTACTTTTGTGAGACAATTTGCCGTACTTCTGATGGAGTAAGATAGTCTTGTAAACAAAAGAAGATGTAATGAATACAACAGGAAAAGAACGAGGCCTTTGTCCCCATTGTCACATAAAATATCTCCTTACTCCCCCCGGGTGCAGGAATACTTATCAATACTACGTTTGAATCCTACCTATTAAATAGCGGAAAATAGAATCCTTTTGCAGAACTAAAACCTGTTTCTAAAAGAGGGAGAGGTTCAATCCGAGAATTCACTAACAGCATCATTAAAATTAGAGTCCAGTTCCCAGGCTGTAGCCTGCAGTCCGCAGGGCAAGGACAATACTGCGCTCAGTCTCGTCCCCAGTCGGTGAAGGCTCGTCCGTGCCACGGCCAGGGGACTCTGTCCCCGAGAAGCCCTTCTCCATTTCTTTCATCTAAAAGCCTTAGCCAGGAATCTGAGTTCTCTTCATTGTCACAACATACAGAGCAGACCTGCCCTTCATTTTGGGGCTTCAAACCAAAAAAACCGCAACCAGTGCTCTAATTAGCAGCTCTGCCGACTTCTTCTGGACTGCGAAGAATTGAGGAGTCACAGCCAACCTTTGATTTAAAATCAAGAGGGTTACACCCTGGCCTGCCTTTGAGAAACACTGATTTCCGCACTCCAGTACTCATTAGGAAGGAGGCTTTTACCGCCATACATATGCTTTATTAAAAGGCTGAACTTTTTAATAGACAAGAAGTTACACCCAGACATTCAATTCCACCCCTTCTTTCTCCGTGCCCACCGGAGACCCGTGGGGCTGGGGCAGCGATGCCTCTGCTGCACCACTGGGGTACATTTCATTGCGAGGAAGTTTCAAGCAGAAAAAAGCCGATGCTGAGATGAAGGTTACTTTTGCTGCTTACATAAGGGCCTGGGGTTTTTTTTTTTGACTCCTCTGTTACCAAGGCTTTTCAAAAATCCACAATAGGCCCAATTTAGCCGTCCCCTACACCAAGTGCCTTGCAGCGTCTGTGAGAGCAATTAAGAGGCGCTATTCCCAAAGCTGTCTTCTCCTCAATTATGTCAGCAAACAAAGAGGCGTGACTGTGTAAGACCCTCTCTATTAAACAAACCAGGCCTACTTATTTTAGCTTTGATCAGGGGAATGAAGTCAGCAGGGAACAAGGGCGGCAAAGCAGCACGTTCGCTCTTGCACTCCTGACGTTTACAAACAAAAAAGAGAGAAAGAAAATAATGACCATGTGCAATGTGAAACTAAACCCATCCTTTCTGCAGAGCACCAGGTCCACACACCAAGCACCTCACAGGAGAGAGGGGCCTCGGTTTCCTGGGGCTGGAAATTGGGCGGCCATTATAGTTAGCATAACAAAAAGCAAAGAGAAATTTCCATCGGGAATTTATCTTTCAAAATCCCTCCTTTTTCAGAGGAGCTCACAGCAGGATGATCTATGGTTTGTATCCCTTTCTGTTTCAGATGTGGCAAGAGATACCATTAATTGCTGTGTCCCTGCCTCATCACTTAAGAAATTAAGTAAAAGCCAAGCAATTATGACACCTTGAATTCTGCTATTCTTTTTATCGGTATAAATCTATATTAAGTCTGTTAAATATAAAAAGACAACATGTTCCATAAACTATATAGTATATTCTTTTCTTTCTTTCAGATTTCAGTAATTCCCACTTTGGTTGGTTGGTTTTTGTTGGGGTTTTTTTTTTTTTGGTTGGGCTTGTTTGGCGTGAGGTTTTTGGCTGAGCTTTTGCGCTGAGTCAGGATAAGTGTTGTCCCTTATCCCAGACCCCCCGTCACCTCTGCAGTCTCTGCTGGAAAAGCCAACTTTGCATTTCTCGGCTAATGAAACATTCAGCAGAGTCTGGGAAGGGAGGGCTACTATCAGACTCTCCCTACTGGGAGGTAAGTATAGCACAGTATTTCTTAAATGAGAAACACAGCGTCTCTATCAGCTATTTTGACATCACTCTTAAAACATACTTGGTTGTGCATGTAACAGCCGAGAAGACAAGAGCTGTGATAGTTCCTTGGGATCTCTAGGAATCAGTCTCAGGAGTTACAGTAGCTCCAGCAAAGCCGCGCCACATGGAAAACCTGCATATATCAGCTGGCCAACTTCTCAGCAATGGCTCCAGGATGCATGAACGGGGGGCTTGTTCAGGGGATTATTTTTTTTAACGTAGATTTAACATTCTCAAAAGCGGTGGATGCACAACAACGGAAACAGAAGCCGCTTCCTTATCCACAGACCTATGTCTTGGCGCATGCAGAGGTACTGACGGCTGGGGAGGCAGCAAGATTATAGCTCTTTGCATAAGAACTTACTCAACCATTACTTCGTTTTAATCTCCTATTTATTACTGGCTGCATCTGCTTGTAAATTAGGACAGTAAGTTGTCTGGAGCTCTTAATGGCACATTTGACTGATGCTTTGAAAGATCATCTGTACAGTCAACAAAATAATATTAATGGGTCATTACTTCAGTAAAGCAAACCACAGAACGACTACAGCGATAGCATTAACAGGATGGAGATAATGAACTCTTGGAGCTTCTCTAGCGCCTGGTATCAAAACACTTTCCAACGGGGACCGGGATTTTTTTACCCCATTCTACACATGGGGAAACTGAGAGAAGAAGCAATATACGGATTCTCAAATAGTAACACATACAGATGCTTGAAGCTCAGAAAGTTAAATTGATATTTGCCACAGGCCATATTTTAGAGTTTTTATTTTACCATCACCTTTTCTTTTTGAGTCTGCGCCTCTGCCAGCTCAGGAGCAGGCTGCTCTGAAGGAGGGGGAAAGGCTGTGGTTGCCCATCGCCACCCTCATGCCACCCCCATTTGCCAGTTCATGCCCATAGTCTTTCAGCTTTCTAGAAGTATCCCTCATTCCTAGAAGAGTTCATTTCCTAAAGGCATGCTGTGTATGCCGGTGATTTTTTTAGGGCTTGCCTGGATGGAGATATGCAGGAAAATTAATCCCAAAATCCTCTTGTGAACTTGCTCAGAATCAAAGTAGCCTCAAGTGATTTAAGCTAAGCTAATGAAGGCCTGACTGAGCCTATCTGCACAGAGCTTTTGGTGCCATTTGCATCATTTAGTTTATCAAACCCTTAATTTTGGATCAACAGCATTACAGACAAACCCCCCCAAAATAAAGGAGAAACACCAGGAGGACAACGGGATGTGGGTAAGTATCAATAAGCATTTTCATAGCAACTGCTCTACAAAAGCCAAATCATATAGTCCTGAGGAGGGAAGACAAGAGCAGTCTGTTTCAGAGACTTGAGAATAATGAAACCAGGATTTTGGCAGTTCAGAAACGCGCCAGAAGCTGCTCTGGGTCCTTCCTTCTGAGGAAGAACAGAAGAGGGGGGTGACTCGATGCAGACCCTGCGTGTGCGTAGGAAACCTGTCCTTGGACAGAGTGCTGGGGGGAGAGGAGACGCAGATCTCCCGTGGGGAGCTGCACGGCAGTGAGAACATTAGACTTCCCAAAAAGTCACCGACCAGATTTGTCACCGCTTGCAAAGTGCAAACTTTGTGACATCTGGTTGGGTTCCTGAAACTCCAGCATCACTGTGATGGAGTGTGAACAAGCATTACTTGTTCTTTTGACCAGATCTGTGACTGCCATTAACTTAAGGAGACCGCGCTTGCAAACACCTGTTTGAGAACTGCTTTTTGAGCAATTATTCAGCATCCTCAGCTTTCACTGAAAGATGTTTCTGACCCTCCTGGCTGGAGAGAAGTGCCTGAAAATGTAACTCTCCAGGGACTGAAATTAAAAGACAAATAAACTGAGATTTCGCCCTTTTCTTTCCACCTTTTCTCAATTTCTCATGAATTTCAGACCAGTCTCAGCATGGTTATTCAGGATCCAGCCCTTCCTTCCTGGTGCTGGAGGATGGGGTCCGGTGGCACATTCCCAGGAGGGAGCCCAACCTCTCGGGGACCTTCCTCTACCAGAAGGAGGGGCCTGAGCCTGCTGCAGCCGTACTTCAAATATTTTAAAAGCTACAGTTTTCTGCTAATCTGCTCCATTTGAACAGAAGCAGCACAGTCAGTGCTGGAAGCGGACCAATGCCTTGGAGAAATACTTCACTTTCTCCCAGCTTTGGAACCTCGGCACCATTTTTGGTCTGCCCTGTATGCTCTCACCAGATCAATGTATCATCACACCAGTTCCCTCTGCTGAAACAGGGCCATCCTTCTCCCCACACAGCTAAATGTCTCACCCGGCCTCTCATCAGCTTATACCACAGATCAGCTCTGATTTTCTTTTCTCTAACACAGAAAACTGCCATCTTGCTCTGCTTGTAACATCTGAGAACGCCACTGTAAAGACATTTTGCTTAGCTTCACTTCAGGCTATGCCCTTCCCTTCTGCACAGCCTTCCCCTCCCCGCGCTTCAGCGGCCACATCGAACCTAAGCTGCTTGGTCTGTATTTTCAAGGCGCTTCACAATTTATATCTGCCTTACCCATCATTTTTCACTGAATTTCAAGAGATCAGCTCTCACCTTCAATCAGCCCCAGTGCCAGATGGAAACAGCCCCAAATCCTTCCCCCACCCTCCTCAATACAGCTAACTAAGATGAAACAGCAATTCCTCCCTTCTGCGCCAGAGACGGTGGCAGATGGCACCACCCTGTTTATTACAGGATAATCCCTTTTTAAAGGAAGATAAGGAAAAAGAAATACACAGACATTTTAATGACGACTTTGAAATGGAGCTCCTGCATCTTTACGCAGTCTGGAAGTCACCCCTGGGGTCACCGAGTGCAGTCCCTGCTATCACGTGCGCTGCGTCGTATTATCTCTCCGTAAACTTACTGAGCTGTGGCTTAAAAGTAGTTGCGTTTTTTTTCATTGCCATTCATATCAAAAAGCTGTTCCAGCCTCTCTGTCCTAATGGCTAGAAAACTTTTGATTTCCAACGTGAGTTCATTTATGTCCCTTTGTTCTTACAATAACACTGTTCTCCAGTGCAAGTAGTCCTTTTTCCTCCCTGATGTTTTTACAGACAGCAGTCATAACCCTGCTAAGCCTCATTTTGCTATGATCAACAAGCCATGCTCCTTTAGCCTTCTCTTGTAAATCAGGCTCTCCGATCTCCTGGTCTCCGTAATACCCTCATCTGCTTGTGGACCTGTTTTAATTCACCTTTTTTTGAGCACAGATATTCCACCAATGGTTGAATCATGCATGGATTTTAACAGCTCCTTATCTAGACAGCCAATACTTTTCCTGACATGGCCTGTGTCCTTTTCACAACTCATCACAGCAGCGGGCATAAAAATTTTGGACAAAAATTTTGATTCTGAGGAGCTGATGTCAGCCTAAAAGGCCTGTACACACCGGTCTCCCTATTTCTCTCCCTTTCTTAAATACAGATACCGTGTTTGCTATTCTTCAGTCACACAGTGCCACCCTTGAGTTGATAGATTTATTAAAAACTCTTACTACCAGATTTGCAATTTCACACATCGATTCTTCCACAACTTTAGGACCAAAAGTTTCCGCTCCGCACTCCCCGCTCCCCCCAACTTGTGGTATGGAAATCTTTAAGCTTTTATTCCACTTACGGTGAAGCTAACTCTGCTCCCACACACTCCTCCCCAGGAGCCACCGCACTTTTGCCCCCGTGCAAACCGGTTACCTTGAATTTCTGTCTACACGCATTGGGATATGGTCCTCCACATAGTGAGTGACGATTCTATGCCTACAGTGAAACTATGATATTGGATTTGTGCTCAGATGTTAAGAAACACATAGGATATATCGAGCATTTCAGAAATTTAGCAGGGGTATTAAGATGAACAAGTATGTTTTAAAAACCTCTCTGTAATGTCTGAGGTGGAATAAGCACCATATGTCGACTGGGCTGTTAAAACAAAATCTATCCCAGGGTTTGAGTGCGTTTCTGCAATAAAGAGGAGAGAACAATGATTGTGGCAGCCACAGCCCTAGTAACTGCCTGAGGACCTTGTGAGAAACCAAAGTCCAAAGAGGGAACACCGCAAAAAAAAAAAAGTGAAAACAAATATTGCAAGACACCTGAACAGCCATTTCACTGCTACAGAAAAAAATGCCATGTGCTTTCTTTAGGAACAGCATCCTAACGCTCTTGCTTTCACTGAAATCAATGGAGAGCACTGGAAGAGGCCATTAGCGTCACAGTCAGCTGCTGTGCTATGGATCTGCTCTCTGATATCCACGGGAGACCTCAAATTCTCCTGGTACGGCCCTCTTAAAGTCTGTCTGACATGGAAACAGGCCCCACAGCTGAAACGCTTCAGACTCCCTCCAGATACAGCTTAACCCAAAGCTGCGTAGCTGGTGCAATCGCTCAGCTGCGGGGCCCGAGAGGAGCGGGACGTCCGCTGCCTGTCCTGGCAAAAGTCCGGAGAGGCAGCTGGCATCCAGGGGAGCACAAGGAAGGGGCAGTGGAGGATGGAATATTTAAAATGCAAGAGGCATGAGCACGTGGGGTGCCAAGAGAATCGATTCAGCTTTTTCTTCCTATTTCACCCTGGGAAAATCACTCCGGAAGATAACACCCAGCCGGCCTGGGTGCAGCGCACAGATTGCGTCTCTTCCCTGCCTCTCCCTTGAAGCACAAATACGCAAAGCAGGAGTCACGGGAGCCGAACAAGTCCAATGCCAGGCAGAAGGAGGAAGCCGGCCGGCCCTGGCCCGGGGCTGGCTTGCTGCTGCTAAGCAACGTGCAGGCACAACCCGCAGCCCTGCATTGGAAAAAACCAATCAAGGCAGCATCTCGCTCCCCTTACATTAAATGTCAGCTTACAGATGGAAGCGACACATCACAAACCATTCCCCGCCGTAGCGGTGTGGTCTCCTCCCGAACCCGTCTCCCCGCGCCCGGCTGGCGCGAGCTGCTGCTGCGTGCCCTGGGAGCACACCTCTGCTAAATCACTCCCCGAGGCTCCAAAGTACAATTTTGTTTTATAGCCGCTGTCAAACCAAAACGTTTCATGTTAATTTCTTACAACCTACTCCGCTGTCTGCTTCGCTCCGGTTTGATATTTATTCCCCTGCCAAACGTGCATTTATTTGTTGACATTTTTATTAAATTAGACTGCAATAAATCTTCCTGCATTTATTTTTATATCCCTTCATGCTCAAGTATGCAAAGGACCCCAAAGTAAGCTGAATACCTTAAATGCATGGCCAAATGCTCATAAGTATTTCACAGGGGGTAAATAAAGTCAAAGTACTGATAATCCAAATTGATGCTGATCCAGCCTGGCTGGGCTGGGAGGGGACCACTGGAAGCAATGTTTTTGTTGAAGTCTTGGGCAATCTTCTCACTCCTGAGCAGAAGGGAAGGTTCTGGGAAGAGCTCCGCTTCCAGCCCGTGAAAATTCACATTTTTAATTTCCTTGTAGACAGGATAGAGAATTTCTTGAGCCTCGGTGTCAGCAGATTTTTTTTTTCAGAGTAAAAAATGGCTTTTAAATGGTTGCACATTACAAAATGTTGCCGTAAGATATAATATTAATGAAATTCCAAGATGCAATCGGTGGTCAAATGCTACCCATCTCTTAACAGACAATTTGAAAACAGCCTTAGCTCACCAAGCACTGGGTAAATACAACTGTGCATGGGAAAAGCGAGGCGCAGAGGGGTTTGATTTGCCTGATGTCACTCATCAAGCTGTCATCAGTCAAGAATAAAGATCAGACCAGCTAAATGCTGTCTGTAAAAACCTGAGGGACCAGCCCAGCTGTCTCACAGTCGTGTAATTCGAAGCTTCTTTCTGAAAGTTCTATGGAAAAGAGGATTTTTGTGTAGTACCTTTTTATCCTAGCTGCAAGGGGGAGAAGTATAAGTTAAAAATTCGCCACAGCAAGGTCACTCAAGGTTGCGGCTTTTCCTCAGCTCTCTCCTGCTGTCCCTTGTTGTATCGGTCACGCCTGATATTATGCAGCACACGTGCCCTGCGAGCCATAGGCGTAGCGGTGGCATGCTAAAGAGGGTCCTCACGCCTTATTTCTCCCTCCACGCCATTCACACCGAACTGGATAAAAGGAACGCAGAGAAATTCCGAGCAGCTCCTCCAACTTCAGAGGACTCTGAACACAGGAAATTTTTGCTAAATTACTATGTCTCAAAATTGGCAACAGCGCACTGATTATGTCTCATTGTGACTGTGATATCCTTGGCGATGGAGCCGAGAGACCGCAAAGTGAATATAATGCTACTATATGTGACTCTAATGACTGATGATGCTCTGCTGTGGGTAGCAATTTTGAAATAACTGAGAATGACGACAAAGAATATTGCCTTTGTCTTTTTGCTTCAGAAGAACTTTACGTGTAACTAAGGAGTAAAACACACTATTGCCAGCTACACATGCTGCTAAGAGAGAAATCTGCAGCCCCATCAAGTAGTTTTTGCCAATCTGCCCTGTATGTAGTCCTGCAGGGTCGGCTGAGGGCACGAAGAGGGGAGAGGTGGTTGCTCGCTCCCGGGCGGGGTGTTCTCACATGCAGGATGAAATCTCAGGACATAGGGACAGCCAACAAGTGCTGCAGATGACACGATCAAATTAATAAATTAAATTTAATGTAACATTTTTTAAATTGGGAGCCAGATGCTTTCCTCACTCTGGCTGCTTCCTGTCATTCTGATAGCTCAAAGCAACCGTCGCACTGAACAAAACAAGCGCTTGATCCCACAGAGGGGTGAACTGAATGCTTCGGTGACATGCAGCGAATGCAGTTACGTTGTCTTCGAGACCTGACCTAGTGCTGCTGTTTGTCAACCCTTTGTGCCACGGAGAAGTGCCAACGTGCTCAGGAGTATCTCGTGTTTCGTGACTCAGTCAGCAAATGCACAGGGGACACACAAAGAGTGTCCCACATTAGACAGGGAGGATGGAGTTTCGCTCCTTCCTCAACTACCATCTGACAGAGCATGAAGGATTTCGGTACAGACAAATGCCGCCGCCAGTCGAATGGAAAACACCGGGTGTCAGCAATCATCGTGCAGATGGGAGAGGTGAAGAGCAACTCGCAGAGGAGAGCACAGAGGGAGGCTGAATGCAGATGCCCCCTCCAGTGTCATCCATGGGAAGCCCCAGATCTCCTCTGAGATCTCCTGTGCCCATCCAGCCCACCAGGAGGAGACCTTCAGACCTGAGCCCTCACCGGCAAGAGCAGCCTGCAGATCCAGCCTGGCTGTGGGACCACCGAGTGCACCGACCGTTACACACGAGCTGACTATTTTGACTTTTTTATGCTGTCTGAACAAGCTAATTTAAAATTGTGCAGGTCAGTCTCCAGAGATCGAGGGCTGACATAAGAGGGGCATGGAAATCTATTTCTGATCTGCCAGAACAGCAGGTCCTGAGAAGTCCAAGTGCTGTGCTGGCAGCACATTACCGTTTGCCTTTGAGGGATGCAGAAATCAGAAAAGAGGAAATTGGTTAACTTCAAGATAACACAGCTGATTTGGAGAAGTGCCACCATGAAGCCTTTGCTTTGATGGTCATTCAGACTCCTGAAGATGCTGGACTGAGCAAATTTTGTTTTAATCCACCCTGAAGGATTTTAAAGTCAAGATATTGTTCTGAAAATGAGCTCCTCGCTCAAACCCCCATGCAGACTCCATTACCTTGGTGGCCTTTCTGTTCTGGCAGTGGGGATTTATTAATCTTCTCCCCTTCCATTACTGCAGAAGCCAATGGAGAACAGAAATGTAATGACAGGCCTGAGTAAATCCTTGTGAAAATCTTTCCCTATGAAGATGGCAAGTCGGTGCCCACAGCATCTAATCTCCTCCCAGCTGTGAACTCACAGAGAAAATGATGCAGAGAAGGTGAAGTTTTCCTGACACCTAAGAAACAAATTTAGGTGGGTACAGCAGCCTGTGTCCTCTTCCACCCAACAACAAGCCTGAGGGTCTTTTTGAACAAGAAGAGACTGATCATGCCTAAGGGCTGTTCCTTAACACATTTCATAGTATTGCAGTATTCTGGGCAAAATTCATTCCTTGCATGGGCTGAAGGCCATACCCAAGACCTGTTTCCACCTCAGTCTAGAGGGCTGGGCTTTCCACAAGCTTAAATGGTGATGACAGCTCCAGCGGTCAAGCTCTGAGGAATCTAGCGGAGGCAATTTAAAAAGTTAGTGCTCCCAGCGGTCCACTTTCCCCAGAACAATTAGAGGCAAACACGGGCCTGCATTCCAATGGCTTCTGCGTGGAGGTTGGCATATTAATGTGATCCCGTCGACAGCCACATCTTCAGCCGAAGCACTGAACTTTGTGCTGAAGGGACTGCGTGGCCCTGGCTCCTGGGCAGTAGCCGAGGGGACAGACCTTTGCTCTCCCCATCACTCCGGCCCATCCCCCTGTGCCCTCAGCCTCCTGCCACCCCCCAGCACGCAGACAGTTTGCGTTCGTGGTGTTTGTTACTTCTGTGGGATTTCTTGGCCAGGCTGTTTTGAGTGAGAGGTTTGGCGGTGGGGCAAATAGTGAGCCGGGCACCGCCCCACCTCCAGGGGCTCCGGGTGCCTCCCAACCAGCAGCTGAAATGGAGCCGGGAGACATGGCAGCACGTGGCCGGCAAGTCCAGGGAGGAGGAGGAGGAAGCCCAGCCACAGTGGGGATGTTTTGCATGGAAATTTGCAGTCTACCAAGGTGAAGGGCTGTCCTAGCTTCTCCTTCCTCAGGCCCGCTTTTGTGTTTCAAATGAGTGGGTTTTGCCTCCTTTCCTGCCGCTGAACGTTGCTTTTCCTCAGGATCACTGGGGAACAATTAGAGCAACAAGAAAATGGTAAAAATAACACAAACCCAGCACATTCCTCATGACACCGACATCCAGAATGCTCTTTAGTATGGCAGAGAGCAGAAGCATTAACACATTTAATAAGCAAACAGGTGAGCACGATCTGTACTTTAAACCACTAGCAACCACGCTCTCTTTGCTAGAAATATTTCAGAAAGCCAGAATACCTCCATGGCCCTGTGAACACACTTAACAGTGCCCAGTAATTTGGCACTTGGGATGACAATCACTGTCGTTTTCATACTCTTTCATTTGTGGCAGCACTGCGGTACAAAAACGTTCAAACATTGCTGGGTTAAAATATGTGTTTTCCCAGTGGTAATTAGTACAAGAAAATCAGGCTAAACATATTAGTTTGAGTTGGCTTTTTCATTCTCCTCCTGTAGTTTTACACTTCACAGTCACAATAATTGTAGCCCTTATGAACAATTATGTAAAATTATGTAAAATGCAATATGATCAAGGTATTAGACTATCATTATCCCAGCTGCAAATGCATGAATCATTACTACAGAGTACCTAAAACCCCCAGAATTTTCTGTCGGTTTGAGTTTAGGGGACTTTTTTTTTCTCTTCTGGATGTTCGTGACAATTAAACCATACCTTGATAAATATGAAAGGAAAAAATGCAGCATAGTTATTATGAGTCCTCATTAGGAAGCAAGAGAGTGGTTTTCATGGGTTGTGCTGGTTTTGCCACTTAGTTACTCGACTGGCTTCTTGCTTAGCTGGAGAGGCCTTTCTGGAGCAGGCGTCCAGGCAGGGCTGGGATGGATGCGTGGGGTGTCTTTGGGGGCTGGCCTGGTGGGGAGAAAAGATCTGGCAGACTGGAAGAGGGCTTGGCTTGATAATGCGTGTTAATCACATTATTAACATTATAGTAATGCAAAGGTCCTGCAACCTGACCCTAAAATCAATGGGACCGTAGACAGATGAGGAGTCCCAGAATCACCAGCCAGATCCCAGGACGTGTATTAATTTCCCTCCGTGCTGAAGGGTAACTATTCCCACTGATTTTGAAGGCATTAAACTAGTATGGGGGAAGGAACACTGTGACCTGTTTCTTTCCTTTCTGTTTCCTACGGATGTGTATGGTGATTTGAATGTAAGGCAAAACTCTGGAGATTGCTCAGGAAATTTTCGTATAATCCACTCTCTCCTAAATCTTACAAGAACCATGAAGATCATATTACAGTGTTACAGAAAATAATAGAGCCTTGAAATTAGGGGGAAAAGTCATAGAGAAAAATGCGGCTAAGCCAGGTTCTACGGAAATTACATGTCGTTGGCTTATTTTTCCTGAAAAGAGAGGGAAACAGAACAGAGATAAAGCACTAACAAATATGTGAAGGAGAGTCTAGTGTGCTGAAAACTGAATAACCACTATGAACTGGTCAAAAGAAATGGACAATTATTTATACATAGGTCCAGAATTGAGAAATTCTTACCTTGGAGGATAAAGCTAGTGGGCTGGATTTATCTTTCTCCCCATTGCTGTTATAGCCCATCCCTCTTCTTCCTCCTGACCCTGCCTGCAGTAAAACCTACTGATTTGCTGACACCAATCCTTGCCATCCAATACCCCGTCACAAAAACTGGACAATGTTCATGTAAGAACAAGAAACCGGACCTGAGATAACAACAGATGAAGTGGCAAAGAGGGAAACGAGACAATGATTCGTCAAGGGAAGGACAACACAAATGTTCCCTTTCTCTAGTTCAAAGTACAACAGTCACTCCTCAACAGGTTGTTATGGACAGTTGGGGCTTTTAAGGAAATTGCAGTGAAAAACTAATGCCTTTTCTTTCCAGTCACAGAATCAGGTGCTGATGCCGAATCTCTCAATGACAAACACAGGCACTGGCAGCAGGACCCAAATAATTCTTGAATCTAAAGGGAGAGCACTCAATATCTACATTTGGAGCAGAAAGTCATCTCCTGTTTTAGTTTATTGCCTATGGGGAACAGCAATAGGGCTGCTTTGTATCCAGAGCCCAGCTGCAGATGCCCAAGTTTGCAGTAATTATGGAACTGGCAAAGCCAAGCCTGTTAAACTTGAGATCAGCATTAATAAATGCAAGAGAAAGCTACCTACCTAACCGTCTGGAAAAAAACCTATGTTCCCCATTTGCAAGAATGAGACAATATTAATTGTTGCTCAATAGCACGAGGTTGTTTTTTGAGCGCCTTGTCGTGCCTTTTTTTTTTTTCCTTGAAAAGGAGACAAAACCAAAAATAAAGAAATGTGTGCAGGGGGGAGAAGCGAATATAACTAGAAGTGAAATGCTAATGTTATTTCATTAAATGATTTGTGGAGAATGAGATAAGAGATCGACATTCTCAAAGAATAATTTCTTTAAATACCTTGTGCTCAAGATTCCCCTCTAGGCAACTTTTCATCTTTCTTCATTAAAAAAATAGCATTAAATTTTATTAAAGAGTCCCAATTAAGCTGGTAACTTGCTTCAAAGAGCATCCAGGCTTAGGGGGATATGTTAAACATTAAGAGTGATGGGAAGATTCACCCGTAAAGCTGATTTTAAAAACAGCATCTTTCTGACTGGTACAATTTGGCTTGCACACCCTTAAGGCATTCTCCCAAACCTAACTGATGCTTATTTTGGGAAGCAGCAGATAAATGCTTGGATTTAAGGTCAAGTAGATGGTGAAGTTGGCCGTAACAAACGCAAACTTTTCTTGATAGCTTCAGAAGATGGTAACGGACAATTTCATTTTTCTAAAATGAGCATTTTTCTTAGACCCCAAATTGATCCGATTTGAGGGTGGCATCAGACACACCGGAAGCAAAGCCTGTGAATTTAGCTTTAATGCCATCTATCCTGACAAGTTGCATACCTTGCTTTCTTGTTTAAACGTAATTGGCAGCAAGCACAACAGCTAAAAAATAAACCCTCATTCTTGAATGGAGACCAGTCAGAGGAAGAAAGATGTCAGTCCCATCTGCTTTAATTCTCACAGTCAAAACCAGTAGGAAGGTGGACACATCTTTTTGTTTTCAAAGAAATACCCAGAGTATGAAGTGGGTTTTTTTGTTTTTGTTTTTGTTTTTGTTTTTTAATGATAGATGTTACCGATGGCCCTCGTAGCCCAGTGCCCGGGAATGGGGCTGCGTGGGCGCAGGGTGCTCCTGAGCACACCCACAGCCCCTGGGAGAGGGGAGAAGCTCTACCTGGTGACAGCCAAAGCTGCAGTACCTCTAATGCTGACAAGAGTTGAGAGATGCCTTTGGATCCTAAATGGCATAAACTGACCGCATGGCCTGGCCAAATACTCTTTTGCTGATGCCTGCCTGTGGGTAAGGGATGACCGACACTCCACCTTCCTTGCTTTACATTCTAGGGAGGAAGAGCAAGACACAAAGACAAATACTGCAAAACCATTCAGAAGAATTAGGAAACTCTGGTCTGAACTCTACGGAAAACCGATGAGAAAAAATGGAAGGGGGAAAATTCAGAGAAAACCAGTTGTTATGAACCCTATGAAATGACAATAGATAAATAGGACAGGGAGAAAAAACTGCAGCAGTCTCAGGTCCCTGCTGATCCCAGGGGAAAAAAGAGGATGGGAACAGAAGCGAAGGTCAAGTCTTCCACTTGAGAAAACCACCTTAAATCCGGACTTCTACCCTGTGGAAAATCACACTCTCTTGTTCCTGTGGCAGATCTTCTCTCTGAGCGATGCTGCACAAGGAGACTATTTATGCAGCCATACAAATGTCACATTCATATTTAGACATTGATATAGTCCTTCGCTTTACATTCCCATCCTGCATTCCCTTTGCTTCTAATCGAATGCTAATTTCACATGCATCCTTCATAGCCAGGTTTAGACAAGGCACCCAGTGGTGCATACTTAGGGGGGGTTATTATTATTATTTATTTTTTATCAGAGTATGTCATTCCCAGGTAAAGGATGTGCTGCCTGCAGTGTAATTATGTATGCTGGATAACACTTGCGTCGACTGGGAGGCTTATAAGTCAATTGCATATTGCATTGTGTATTATTTTGTATTTATTATTTGCTGTCAAAGTGTTTTTGAAAACCAATGCTTATGAGCTGTGTGCACTTCACTATAAATATGGGGTCTCCTGGAGAAGGTGCAGGGATCAGGATAAATTTAATTTGACAATTCTGTCAGAGGTAACCTCCATTTCTTTCCAATCTGCCACTTGCAACAAACAAGCCAACCTGGTGTTGAATGCAGAGGAAAAAAGCTGGAGGGACTCGGTACTAAATATTACAGTGGGCAGATCCAGGAAGGCTTGTTTCACTAGGTCAGGGAGGTGCACAGCAAGACTACATTTGCCTAAGAAAATTATTAATAGCACCCCTGAGATAATGCCTCCACTTTTTCGGCTCTTTTTTGTCTGTTTAATTCCTCTTACAGGAGTCAGGTTTAAAATTATACCTTTCTCCCTCTTTCAATGAGACAGCATATCTCACAGGGGAAAAATCAATTCTAAGTGGGAATCGTGTATATTGCAACATTTATATACAATAATTCTCCCTTCCTCTCCATTGTACACATCTCCATCAGTGATAAATAATGGAGCCAATTTGCAGCGGGTGCGGTGTGACAGCAGCTCTGCTTGTTCTGCCCCAAGGCTGGCTGAACAATTTTACCTCGGCGCAGGCAACAGGAGGCTGCTGGGAAGTTTTTATCAGCCCGGTACATCCAGGGGGCTTAGAAGTGGAAGGAGAGCAGAACAAGGTTACCTGGAAGTGGCCTAAAATGTTTTACTACCTCAGTTATGATTGATGGCCTGGCTTTTCACGCCACGTAACTCTTTTTCCCTGTGGTGCGCCTTCTCGCTCCTCTCGCTGGGAGCTGGCGCTGGGTCCCAGTGACTCTCGGCTGTGTCAGAGCCTCTGTGCTGAGCCTGATGGATCTGGGCTGATCAGTTACCACCGAGGACTCACTTCTTCAGCTTCACTTCCTCACCCTTCCACGCCTACACATGTACACTTCTGGCACAGAAAAAAAAATCAGAACTGAAACTTAAAAGTCAGGTGCCTTGAGCACACACGTGTTCTGGATTCAGAAGCAGGGAGAACTTATTTGATTGACACCAAAAAGTCCGGGAACACACTTTCATCTTCTTCTGCAAAATTGTTCACGCTATCGCTCGTCTAGCCTGGTTCAGCACACAGAGACCGACAGGGACCAGGACATACCCTGTGTGATAGCACAGCTTCTGGCAGGGGGTGGCTGGAGGAAAAAGCAATTATATTTTATGTTCCATCTTCCCCTCTGTATTCATTTCATTATCCTATAAACCACAGGGAACAATCACAAGAGGTTCACTGGCTGCACAGCAAGTACGCTGAGGTCAAACCTGCTTGGACTTGCAACTTTCCCTTAACTATGGTAGCAAGACAACACACTGACCTGCTCTCCAAGTTGATTAGATAAATCTTGAACACAACTCTTAATCACGCTCCTTATTCCAGCTTATCTTTCACCAACGATAGAGCACAGTTGCTTGGCTGTTTATCATAGTGTTGGCATGGTATTACCTGCCTGGAAACTTCAAACTCCCCCTGCCCAGAGATGCGACAATTAATAGGCATCAAAACCAGATTTTTGTAGATAAAGTAGGATTTTGCTGAAGAGAAGAGCCTTTTGAAGCAGGGAAAAAAAAAAGGCACTATTATACTTATTTTGCACAGATCTCTTGCCAGCACTTGCTTGCTAGATGTCTTGTTTTAGTTAATGTTTTTATCAAATGATCAGGACTCAATTCCTAGAGTCATGAACAATCACAAATTATCTCCATTCCTCATTTTTAGGGACCCCTTGGCATTAAACTCAAGTTGACTGCCAGAAATCCTTTAAGGCTTTTCTCTGTAAAAGAGAGGAAAAGGGAATTTAAGAATTAAAAACCAGCAACGATTCCCAGCCACAATAACAGAAATCCTTTTAGTGCTCCCAGGAGATTGAACAATCAGAAAAAAATCACTTTTGTGAAGGACATGGTGACAGAAGGATCTGAAAATTATGTGAACCTTCAGTGCCTAGGGAATAAAACCTAGTATTAAAGAAGTCAGCATCTACCTCACATGCTGGAACGTGCTTTATATTTATCAGTTTCTGGCTTTTTGTTGGCCTTGAAGGATGAACCCATCATTAACCTCAGGCAGTATCTTTTAATTCACCTGAGGTCCAGACATGGCTCCTGGATGCTTTCATCATGATCCTTAGCAAGAGCTGTTCTAGAAAGCAAAGCCATGATGCGATGCGGTCTTTCTGCCTGACGGCCACTTGGGAGCTGGATGGGAAAGCAAAGCAGGTGGCAGAGTGTCAGTAATGCTCCGAAGCCTGAAGAAAACCTCGCAGCGGAAACATCACCTTTCATTCTAGCCCCCCCCTTCGCAACACCTCCAGTTTTCTAACGTGCATTTCCCTTACTGTAATTTTATTTTGCTATCTACATAGTGATGGAAACACGGGTCCAGATTTGCGTTATCTATTTTTTTAAGTGATATCCGTAATTGACTTCCGGAGTGCAACAGCGTTCGCCGAGTGAATTGAGTTAAAATTGCTGTAATAATACTGCAAAATTCCTTTATTAGTGCTGGAGTACGTCAAGGAGAATCAGTTAGATTGCCATCTAGGATAATAAATACTTATAGACAAGTGCAAGTAGCCCACAAAAAACCCCACTTTTACAACTGCTTTTTCTTTCATTCTGTTTCTCCAACAGCCACCATAAATTAGATGCTACCTATAGGAGCCACCTGAAGGGATCTGTTTTTCATATCTGTTGTGAGCATGTGAAGAACGAGGGAGGGAAGAGGTGAGAGGAAACAGTGACTATAACACCTGCAAAGTGAACTGAGCTGGTAATTCCTCGTTACGTGCTAATGTTGGGAAGAAGGGACTAATTGCCCTTCTGCTTATATCAGCGTAAATTCAGAATCACTCCAGTGACTCAGGGAGTAAGTTTGGATTCAGAGCTGAATGGTCAAGCCTTAAAACCCATTCGCAGGACCCAATCCAAGAGATCCTTCCAAAGGATCCCAACTTTGCACTGACTTCAAGGGGATTTGGACTGGACCCATTTTCTCATAAAGCAGGAGGAACAAGGATTAGGCGCCTCACACGGTGTGCGTGCCGGCAGTCCTGTCCGGATGATCTCCTGACATCAGCCCGCAGACTATTCAAAAACAAAACACTCATTCCCTGAAGGCTGCACGCCACAATTGCTGTATGAACCAATGAACAAAGCTGATGCTTGGAAAAAGTTGTTATTATTATAGCCTTTCTTACGCTTTAATTTTTCTCTTCTAGGTGAAATATTTCAAGGATATTCTACTGAATCTTTTCCATGAGAATTAAGGCCAGGTTTAGCTGTGTTATTTTGACTGCCTTGGTTGGTCCAGCCTGTTCACAGAGCTATTGCAGGATCCAAGCCACTGTGTTTCTCTCAGCTTCCAAATTAAAATACAACATATCACACATGCCAGAATTACGTATCCCATACTCAGATCATACACAATGGAAAAAAAAATCACTCATTAGTATAACTGATGCAATTATAGTCAGCAAATTTCAGATTTACTGGTGACTCAAACCTCAAACAAAGAAGGATTTTCGGAAACGTATAAATCCCATGGGATCCATTTGCTCCTAGAATTCAGGGTTTATCGATACCTATCACATCCCTGGTAAGTAAACCGTGTCAGGTACCTCATTGCAGTGATAATTGGTGGGAGGATGCTGGTCTGTCTGAGGGGGGCTGCCCTACCTCATTCACTAAAGGAGGCTTATTGCTATAGCAACAACTGCATCCTATGATTTGCTTGCTACAAACACCCGCAGAAAATATTCTGAAACGATCCGTGCAAAAAACAACTGTTACCTTGACCTGGTGCAATTAATGTGTTCAAATCCGAATTATTTCTGCCACAGGTTAAGCATTCTGAATTCAGATGACTCACGGGAAAGGAAGAAGTCCCACCGTGCTTCAGATTGAGGAGGTGAACCCTTATTTTGATCTCTTACTATCCTCTGTGCCATGCCCGAACTTCCCCAAGTAAGAAATAGGGAACAGAGGGACAACTTGGTCTGGTTGGTGGGAGACACCACTCAGCTGAAGGAGCAGGGCTTTTCCAATCAGGGCTTGATTATGGAGAACAGCAATCCTGTCCTGACATTACTTCTGCCTTAGGATTTCCTTGCCCGGGACTTAGAAGTCACAGTGACAAGATACGACCCTTCAGTTTGGAAGGGATGGGGGATTTGCTGCTCCCCTGCTCAAAATTATCTTGACACTGACCACATTAGCAGTAGCCTGGTCCCAGATGTCAGAGGTCCTGAGCAGGGTTGCTCAGCTCAACTTAACGCAGCTTAACTCCAAAAAAATATTTAGTTTTGCTATCCGTGTTGTCACGCAGAAGGCATCCAAAAAGAAAAGCAGCCTGAAGCCAGATGTCAAGGTGTACCATAAAAAAAAAAAAAAAAAGATATAACTCCTCCTTCTGCCTCTTCCCTCTCTGCCGTATGCTGTCCCAGTGCAAGAAATGAGAAAGTAAAGCCTGGAAGAAGAGATTGGGCAGTACTGAGCATTCCAGCTTGGGATGGCATATTCCCTTCCTCCCCTCCCAGGAGGGAGGGAACAGACCCCTTACAATGCAGAGTAACAAAATTTCACTTTGTTTTTAAGCTTACCTGTAAGTTAAGAAAAGGAGAAAGGAAGGGCAGCTTGATGGGGAGCAAAGCTGAGAAGGAAGATCTGTGCTACAAAAGACATTTTGTCTTTTTATAATTTTCTCTTGATCTTGCAGATGTCTCTTTTTAAGTGCCTTCTTCTCATATCTCCTCAAGTCTACTGACAATTGAGCTGAATGAACCAACAACCATTTATTCCATTTATGCTACTCCTAAAGGAGTGATGTTAACTAAATCCAAGGCACAGAAAAGCAAAAGACAGATGCCAGCATTGCCAATTCTGGCCTAAGTAGAAGCAGCTTCTTCCAGTGACCAGGTACGTTCTTTAAAAAGCAGCAAGTAATGGGGAACATAGCAGTACCCTAATGGTCGCGTGGCAGTCCCATACGTTTCCTCTCAAGTCACCCCTCTAGCATCAGAGCACTTAAGTAATGATGTCCCTGTCTCAGCTGATGAACTCACTAAGTGTTTCCCAATTGGAGTTTGTGTATTTCTGGGAACATACATTTGAGGCAACTACGAAGAGTGAGGATAAAAGCAACAGTAGTGTCTCTGCGGAGGCACTCGGTGGAGGTAGTGTCTCATAACCAAACTGTACAAATTGTTTCTGAATAAAGAACTGTCTTTACCCTCCCACTAAAAGGCTTTTTACTAACTGAGCATCTTTCAAACTCTGTTTTAAAAACAGAATTGTAATTTCAGCACAGAAACAAAAAAATGTCTTACAGACTTGCTTCCCTTCCATGCAAATAAACGCTTAGCGAGAGAAGAAACTTCACTTACTAAAGTCTGAAAGTTGTCAACTGCTGCAAGAAATTCCTCCTTGCACCACTGCATTTAAAACAGCATGGCACCAATTTGTGATATGAATGATCTATTGCAGGGAGTCTGATTCAGTGCCTCGTAAAGGCAAATGCATCACTCTGACCCATCTGTTCGATGGACATAATCTTAATTGCAAACATAGGGTCACATCCCAATAAATCAGCAATGCTGCAATGAAGGTGCCTACATTTACACCAGCTGAACATTTACCCAGAACTGCCTACAGTCATTGCTCAATAGAATTCAGGGAAAAAAGAACAAGGAGATTGCTATCAACACCTTCTTCCTTACATTTATTGAACCTAAAGCTCCTCATGGGCAAAATCCAGGTTCTATTTCTGTACAACCCAAAACTTCCATGGACCAGAGCTTCACCCCACACATAGGGCGTAAGACAACAGAGATGTTTGGGGTCAATGACAGGCCACATAAACACAAGGGAGAAATACGTATCAAGTCACAGAAGAAATACCATAGGATCTGTCCCAGGCTCGCAGAGCCAAGTGCAGAGTCTGAGCATCTTTAGTCTCAAAATAAAGGTAAACGATTAGAAAGGAGAGAGCATCTCCATGTTTCCCTCTTCCCCAAATGGCACAGACACAGATGATCTCATTAGCTCATCTGTGTAATTTACACTTCTAATATGGCTGGGGAATAAAACAAATATTCAGAAATAAGCAACAGGACGGGGATAGAAGAGGGGGAAACCTCACAGCCCTCTCTCATCTAAGCTCCTTCTTTCCTTGCCAAATGTTATATTCCCTTCCTGGGAACCCCTCCAAGTTTGCGTCTCCAGATGCCACATTGCAGCAGGCTGCCTGGAATCTCTCCTACCCGCCTCCACATCACTCATGCTGAACAGGCAGGGCAAACACAGGGTGGAGAGAACGTTTTATCCTTATTTATTTCCAAATGGAAAATCGAGCCGTGGAAATAGCCAACAAAGGGGAAAAAAAAAGAAAAAAACCCTTAATCATCTTGAAAACTGACTCTTCTTTGGGAAAAAAGGGAAATACAAGTCACAGGTTGAAGTTTGGAAGCACTGACTGTGTTTTCTGTTGGAAGCACTGACTGTGTTTTCTGCCTGTTAACCTAGGGTTCTGGGAGGTGACTTGCAGTCAAAAGAGAAGATCAGTATGTGCATAAGGGAAACCCTCACTACGAGCAAATATAAACACAATGATCAAAAGCACGTGCAACTGAAGCCCAATGGGATTCATTGTAACTGAATATTTGGGCGTAGGTTCATCCTAGCTAACTGTCAGCATTCATTCGAGCCAGGACCATGTAACTGTAGGTTCCCATGAGGGCACCTATCTTAAATACATGACTTCAGGTGAAGGAATTTCCAACTGGAAGTATACCTGCCAGTCTATGGAGGAAGCTCAGGCAGAGATCTAAGAGCTGGTGCCTAATGTATGAGTGGGTGAAATTAAACGAGGTGAACCCTTCTCCTCCCCCATGGCAAGCGTTGAACCATCGGTACGTCACTCTCCAACTCTCTCTTTTCCTGATCCATGAGTGTGACTTGCTCAGTTAGGGGGCCTGAACTTAGGAAGGCTGGAGTTGAGCCTAGGAGCTGGTGGCTTGCTGGAAGCAAAGTAATGGGCTCCACGGTTACCAGGGAAACATGTTGATCTTTAGTATTTTTGACAGTTAAAAAATGCACTTGATTTAAATACAGATAAATCCGGTTGAAAAAGTAAATGCAACCAGACCTCATTAGAGTAGTGGTGTAACACAAGGCTTTCTCACTTCACAGCCTCCTTTTCCTACATATCTCCAAAGACCGCTGCTATCCCATCTATGTCTCTCTACCTAATTTTCATTTTAAACATGCTTTAATGACTGCAAGCAGGTCTGCAGTCCAGAAATAGAAATCTCAAAGTGCAGAGGGCATTATGTTCCCATCCACCTGACAGGGCAGGCTGGAGCAGAGTCCAGACCCAAATTACCTGAGTATTAAAAGAGACTCTTGTGAAGTATTTCATTCTGGTCCCCTTTTGGATGCTATTTTACAACCACGAGCTGGCCTTCAGTCCCAGTAAGAAACACTCTTATACCCGATTCTCTCCATCCCTCTATTTTTCTCTTCCCACTCCTTCCCTTGCACAAAGAATGGCTGGTAAAAATTTATCGTGGGTGGGATTTTTAGGCAGGCATCCCATTAAATTTAATGGGAACTGAGCATCTAAATCCCTTAGGCAGCTTGAAAATTTCAGCCTCTATTACTAATGCTCTTCTCATTATAACAAGATTTGTACATGACAGCTCGAGAGCCCTGACTCCACTATTAGTGATGTGGTTCCGTACCGTGCCGCTCACGGCACACGGTGAAGGCTGCCTTGCTCACAGCTCATCTTGTCACAAGCTCTGCAGCTAACACGAGACCAGAAAGCAGCCTGTAATTTCATTAGGGTTGGTGAACTTTCTTGTAGGGGGTTTTCCACGAGGGAAAGAAAATGCCGAGTAAATCCGCCTTTGTTGTGATTATTTGAGAACCATTTAATTTTAATTGTAATCATAAACTTCCGATGTGCAGCGTACAGTAGGAGGGATGTGACCGTGTTGTAAAGCTGCATCATGATATCGAAAGGAAGAGTTTTTCAAGGGTGATTGTAGACTTCGCTGGGCTGTCACAATTGCCAGATTCCACCACATTAAATTTTTCATCAGCATTCTGCTTAATACACTGAAATTATAATTTACCAAGAGAGCGTGACTGGCAAGAGAACAGCTTTTTAAGAATTTCACGCACATCCTGCAGGTCTTCCTTGGTAAGGTGTTTAACCACGTTGGTGTTAATCACACCTGACAGGGCAACCCTTGTCATTCTCATCAGAGATTTTCCCGTCCCTTTTCGTGTCACTCCAGTGCGACTGTGCCGTGGGATAAAAGGGACTAGAAAACCTCTAGGAAACCTTGGGAAAAACAAAGAACAATTGGACTGTCACGATAAAACCTCACCTTCTTGTACTTGCAGTAGGAACTCTTGGGAAGGAAGAATTTCTCCATAACAAACTAGAGTTGCTCAGCACCTAGCTTTTTGCTACCATTGTTCTCTAGGGTGTCATGTGTACCTGTCTCCTTCTCACAGGGTGCTACGTGTGACTGAGCTCTGGATTCCAACCATCAGATCTGTAAAGCTATGCTGGAGCTTCCTCTTACTTGAAGGTCTAAATTCTCAGAGAAGTCAGTGGACGTTTAGACACTTAAAACCTTGGGATATCTGAGCCTTTCACAGTGTGAGGGACAGATTTTATACCTGACATTTTTTCTTTCTTTACCCCTTACTGCTATAGCTGATGTTGGAGCCAAAGACTTCAGGAGTCTCTTTGCGCTGTTGTGAAATTATTGGAATAAATTAGATCAGGACCGTTGTCCATGTTCCTGTCTAGTGGCAGGGGTCACAACAAAGGGCTGGGTGTGCTCTTTGCTGGATTTTATGCACTCCTTCGTTAGCAGCTTACCTCCCCTCACCCAGATGCTCAACGCACAGCCTTTCATTGCTTTCCTTATGGCTTGAGCAGTTTTAACAGTTCTTCCCATAAATTCAGGAATTAGGAAATGGCACCCTTGCACCAGTCCAGGTGTCCAGGCAAATATAGTGCCGATGCATTAAGACATCACTGCTTCTGCCTCCTTAACTTGCCAAGCTTCTGGGAGGAAAAAAAAAAAAAAATAGAAGGAAATTTCCATCTCTGTTTCCTCCATGC
This sequence comes from Alca torda, assembly GCA_008658365.1. Taxonomy (NCBI): domain Eukaryota; kingdom Metazoa; phylum Chordata; class Aves; order Charadriiformes; family Alcidae; genus Alca; species Alca torda. The sequence goes on along the minus strand of CM018081.1, from coordinate 49,969,986 downwards.
TACAGCTACAGATTTAGGCAGCGAGCTTGCTGGGCTTTCTGCACACAGGGCCAGAATATTCATACTTCAGTGTTTCTCATGTAAAACTCACTCTTCTTCCCTTGAACTAGGACATACCTTTCTTTAAATTAATTTTTCCATTTTCAAGGATGGCTCCTGGGGAAATAGGAGCTCTATCACTCCACCGCTACCAGGGGAAAAAAGAACCATTTTTAAGGGAAGCAAATAATTTTTCCACAGGTCTTCTGGAGCTGCTACTGCAAGTTTTAGAAGGAACCAGCCAGGTTTGCTCCACAGCTGCAGCGTATCTGACTTGCAAGGTAAGGTGGGAGGAAGGCCGGGAGACAGCTGAGACAAAAATTATCCAGACTCTTTGAAAAATGCTTGCTAACCCCAGTGATGAAGATACACCAACACTTCAACTTTCCCTACACCAACACTTCAACTTTCCATCATTAAAATGCATGTAGGAGAGGGCATGAACCAAAGCCAACTCCAACTAGCACCTCCACACACACACTACAAAGCTGAGTAGGCAAACTTGCTGAGGATCCCTATGCAAGAGAGATGTGCTGGTACGGCTCCTTGCCAAGCTAATGAACCCGCACCTCATCAGTGCTGCCTGGCTGCCCCACAGCAGTGCGGTCTCCTGCTGTTTCCTCGGTGAGCATCCTCCAGGAAAGATCTAAGCAAACTGCGCTGGGATTAACAGGCGAGCAGGCACCGAGCTCTGGAGCCAAATGCAACCGTCCCGCATGAGAACTGAAAACATTTAGGCATTTTGCACTGCAGCTCATCCTTGCTCCTGGTTGTTGGCCAAATTTGCCCTTCTGTTGATGATAGAGCAACGCCCCATACCCACAGCAATCTTTGTAGGTCTCAGCTGTGTTGCTCAGGAGCTGTGGTTCTCACTATGCGGGACAGAGCTGTGCTGACCTCTCTGCTGCCATTCACTGGGCTGTCTGCACACAAGTACCGGACAAGGGTAGTAAAGAGCATCTAGATGTTGCTGCCATGCAGGAAAACTCATAATTTCAAACAAAACTGGCTTAGGTTGTTTAACATGAGTTAAACTTTGCTTTTTTAGCAAGACTGAGCTCAAAAAGCTACAGAATCCCTGCTTACATCTTTTACTTTAACTAGACAGGTGATTATTTTTATCTGCACCTACCATACAACATTTATTTAGGCAAAACCATCCATGGACTTCAGATGGGAGTTTTGTCTCCAATAAACAACAAAATGGCTCTTCAGCTACATTAATATTAGACTGTCACCAGTTAGATAAGGCTGATAAATTGGCACTACTATGCCAGCAAGAGGCAATCTTTGTCTGGCAATGTTTGGTTTAAAAAAAAGACACTAGTCTTCATCAGGAAATATATGAGCAGTGGGTTGGGGGGAAGGAGCCCAGAGACAGTCGTAAGTTTAAAGGTGAAGAAGGCAAGTTGAAGCTCGTTCAGGCAGAACAAGATGTTCTGAGCATGCAAAAGTCTGGGAACCTCTGCTGGCCTACTGCAGAGAGCTGAGAGGCATTTTAGGGGAGTTAAGCAAGGTCAAATGGATCCACTGCTGGGTATTTCCTCTGGTCCTGAGATCCGCCTAGGATCTCAGGAAAGTCCAAATTCTTTGTGTGTGAAGCTCTTCCTTGGAGCTGTGCCTGGGTATGCAGCAGCAGGTCATCTGAAGCAGCTTTCTGTGCAAAAGGCCTTTTTGTTTTAGCAGCTTGAGGGAAAGTCAAAATCTTCTCTACGGTGTGTACATGGCTTCACAGATTGCATGACAAAATTCCAAGTAATTAAAGAGCTGATAAACATGGTGTTAAGAGAGCCAGTATCTCTTCAGGACACTTCAGATAAACCGATCATTCCATCTTCAGAACAATGATTGTCTTCCTTGAAGACAGAGATGAAAAACAAGATGAGTCGCTGTTATATCTGATACGATACGAACAGAAATCTGTAGGATGTTATTACGGATATGAATGATACCGGAGCTGTGGTTACAGGAATTGTAGTAGGGAGGCTTTAATGTTCCAGATAGAAATTGGAGAACAAATGCTACTTTTTACAGTGGGCCTCAGATACTTGATTGTGGTTACCAACACATTTCATTTCTGCATGGGCTCTGAGTAAACAAGATGCTTAATACTTGCCTTTAGGGAAGTTATAAATTCAGATAGGAACCCTACTTATAACAAATAATTTTCTAATAAGCGAATCACCATGAGTTTATTTTCTTCAAAGTAAAAGCAAATTTAAAGAAATCTGTAAAGTAATGTTTTTCCAAAAGGGAAAATTGAAAATTTAAGAGTACTATTTAGTGGAATTATCTGAAATGAAGAGCTTAGTGACCAAACTGCAGACATACTGAATGTCTTCAAGTTATAGATTCAGCCATCACTTGGAAATGATACATGAAATAATTCTCCTCTTCCCAGTGCTGAGGGCAACACTGACAGATTCAGCCGGAGCACGTGAGGAAAGTTTACAGGCCAATGAGAAAAAGTCCAACAGAGAACCACAAGAATAACCAAAGTTCTCAGAAAGCATGAGAATCAGTCTCAAGGGGCTCAAATAAAAGCAAAGGAGATTTTAGTTAGAGATTAAGGAAAACTCTCTAGCATGCAACTAGTGAAACATTGGGCTAAACTTTTAGGTGACGGAAATGCCCATGCAGGAAGTTTTGAAGAACAGATCAGACAGACAGCCACTAGGAGCAGTTAATTACACGGCCACGTCCTTTGAGGCTCAGAGATGGATTAGACGATCTCCCTAGTCCCTTCCACCCTTATAATTCCTATTTCATCTATGTAGCATCTCCCGCTTTTTCACTTCTTTAATGAAGCAGAGCGCACTCCCGGTCCAAGGGAGTATTTCAGATGCTCAGCCAGCAGGAAGAAAGACACAGCAAGCAAAGTGAACTGAAGTCCAGAGAAACAATAACTTATGACTGAGATCTTTGGCAGGAGAAGAGAGAATATACATCACATCCTGTCCTGACTGTCCTTAACGTTTCCCCTCAGCTGGATTGCTCTTGGCCCATCTTTGAGGAAAGGAGTCCGTAGCCTACAGGCAACTTGGAGCTGGTTTGAACCGCAATATAAATAAAACACCCCTCTGTTTAAGTTTTTTTACTGCCCTTCTGCTCTTTGCAATTTTCCATTATTCTTAAAGCTTGATATTTTCTCTGCTGTATCCCATACAAACGTCACTCCTCATGAAAACAGAAAGAAAAAATATAGGGCAGTTGTTATAATATACTTTCTTAAAATTAGTGATTACTGTGGCCAGTATAGTGCATTTCCAATGCAATCTCTGGTGTTACTAGACAAATTCATTCGCGTCATGCTATTATTGGGCCTTAAATCTCTGTTTCTCAGGCTCTTTGTTAAAAATAAAGTGCTTCAGCATAAAAGGGAGTGAAACAACCGGGATGATTCAGCCCACTCAGGGTGCTATATATTTCTTCTCTGCTCCATCAGTACCTCTGAATTGTAGTTCCCAAAGCAACCAAGCCTCAGTCTTCAACCACTATTTTACATCTGCCAGGGAAAGGGATAAGAAGAGTTTTACACTGATTTGTGTACTCGGCAATCCTTATTCTACAGCTGCTTGTTTCCACAAGAGGGCAGAGGATGAAGTTTGCGGTGCGTTGACTCCTACAGCATTATATATGACTGCACAGCAACTGTTTGCCATAAAGTGGCGTCAACCATGTATTTTTCCCCTATATCACCACAGTATTCTTTACCTACAGTGTTATGATGATACACAGCACGTTGGATCACTTCTCTGGCTGATGTGCTGTATATTGCAGCCCCAGCCTAGTGCCTGCAACGCTGCTCTGTGCAGTTTGACTCTCTACAGCCTGAACTGAGGTCCAGACTGCCTGGAATGGAAGTACCAGCCACGAAATACTTGCTAGAGTTTTCTGCAGTCATCAGTTCCCCTCTCCCTGCCCCACAGCTGCTAATACATGCAGCAAGATACGAGCTAACGTCTGGATTTTATTATGAAATGCTTTCTTACTTGCTCCCCTAAAATAAATATAAATAAAATGTAAGCAATCCTATTTTCAGCAAGAGAAAAAGCTGCTGTCATGCTGGCGTAGTGTATAATGGCATACAGTAACACTGTATTTCATTATGATTCAGTGTGTTTTCATGTTAGTTGCCAAGGATTCAACAGCTTAACGTGAATTCTAAAATAAGATTACTATTCCAAATAAAATACTTTTGAAATACGCGTATTTCCCATTTCATTCTAATGAGCTTCAGTAAATGCACAGTACCGCTTGTGGGTATGATTTGAATTCAGGAGGGACGCAGACCAAATGCAGCCATTTGAGACCAGTGTCGCATCTGGGCACGTAAAAGCAAGAGGGACAGACGTTCTGGTCAGCAAGTCTGCCTTGCCGTGGGCTCCGCCGCCACCACAGCCACGCTGTAGGAGGCCTGGCCAAAGAAAGACAGCACAGACGCATGTTTCCCAGCAGCCTTCAGCTCCTATGGGACTTCCCAGGACATGAGTTTGCACATGATGCTCTGTCTGACACAAGGAATGGTGTACAATGGGGTAGTGCTCCCCCACGACCTGCTCAGAAGGAGGAAGGAACCACATATCTGAATTTCATTGTAGCCACGCAACCTAATAGGTTTTTAGTAATCTTTAAAAAATCAACAGATACTTCCTCCACGTTCTGGAGCAGTGACCACTCCATCATGCAAACATCACCATGCTGCTCATACTTCATTCATCTGAATTACTGCCACATAATTTGCCTTTTTCTACCTTGAGATTTATCTTATTGGTCATCTTCTTGGGTCAGTGAGGCAAAATACCTAGATACAAGCGAAAAATCACCACCCAACAGAGCAAGTTCCTCTGGTCCTTCATAGAAATTTAAAACACTTACATTGTATTTTGGCAACGCAGATGAGAAAATGACACAGCCCAAACCCACTACTAAGAAAATGACTTTCAAAAAATATTAATTAATAATAATAATAATAAAGATAATAATTAACTCTTCTGGCCCAAGATTAAGGCTACATCTATTTCCAGACTGCAGGGGAGTGAGGAGAGACCTGAACCAGCATCCTCGCAGGCAGGCTGCAGGAGCACAGCCCGGGAGGGAGCCTCGTGTATCCCACTGGGATGCCTCTGCGCTGCTGGAGGAGCTTCTCAGCAGGAGAAACTGTCCCCCAGGCAGCCCCACGCTGCTGCAGCTGGCGCTGCCCCACCAGCCTCCTGCACACAACCAGCAGCTTCCAAAATCCTCACAGATTCCAGCAAGCACCTCCCGGCACCCGTGTTAAAACCGTGATGGTTCAGTGCTGTCACACCACAGGGCCTGGGAGCAGCAGGGGCTGCGATACACCGAGCCCAGGTGCACACTAAACGCAGGTACCTGCTAAGGGCTGAGCCCCATGTCCTCCCTGGGAGAGATGGAGACAGCTGGTCCAGGTGGGAATCACCCCCCGCGTAGCGTAGCCACACACACAAGCAAATCCTCAAACCTGTTCTCAGCTCTTGTAGCTTTGCCGGTGGTCCTTCATTTTGGGACCAGGCTGGAGTTGAGGCATGGCAATGAGAGCAGCCTTTCGTAGCAGCCACCCAAAGGGTCAGCTGCTCTGAGCCCAGCTACGATGGTCTCCTCTTGCCAGGGTCCCACAAAGCACCAAAGCAACCACAAGAACAGACAGGCTCTAAAGTTTGTGGGAGAGAGTCATCCTTCGCGCGGCACGGCAGTGCCAGCACCCGCGGGTCTCACCTCTCCTCCAGCACTCTGCAATGTCACACCTTTGCTGAACGGTGAGGAAAACCTTTCAAAATTCAGCCTATAGTGGGACCACCCATGGTAAGAAAAATGACTAATGCCCAGAGTTATGAGGTAGCCACGACTTTCTGACAACCTTATTCCCAGGGGACCCTTTTTGTATTCCTCTGCTGTTTTCTTTTTCTCTCCTCATTTATTAAGACTGTATAAAATGCTTACTGAGTGCACTTCAGGTTCAAAGCTGAAGGATGATGTATTTCTAGCTAACAGCCTTTTTAAAGAACTGGCTAGCAAAGAGGTGGTAGCGTTAAGCGCTCTGTAATTAGCGGGAGTCATATGGGAGCAGAAGACTGATATACGGGGGCCAGGAAAGTGCTGGAAAGAGAGCAAGTGGGGAAGACAACATGTAAAGGAAAAGGAGAAGCAGCATGGAGGCTGTTCGGTGAAGAAAAAGGATCTGGAGAGACCTTGGTGATGTGCAATATCCAGGAACCAGAGTGAAGGATGATGGTGCACGCTGTCCGTGATGGCATGCCTATGGGAAAGAGAAAGGGCCAGACCAGCCGTGACTTCTGCAAACGGGGCACATCCATTAACCATCAGGCATCTCTAGTGCCCGCCCGTAATTCAGGTACTCACTTGATCCCTTAACATGAGGGGACAATAAATTGAAGTGCCTTATCACTGAGCTTATGACAGAGCAGGAAATACTGCGACATTAACTCCATTAGCTACTTCCACCATTTGAATGAGAAAATCAGTCAATGTTTTGTTGCTGGCGTGTGGTTCCTGGGCTGTGTTAAGCTTAGGTATTAACTCAAGGAAACCTCAATGGGAGACTTAGGAGTGACTTTTACACAGACGAGAAAAAGTAAATTCACAAATCTGAGTCCTGGTCTAAATCAGAGCAGGATGTTTGAGAGAAAGGAAACAGTACCCATGGCATCTCCCTGGCACTCCATGCTCACAGACAGCACATTTTTCTAAAGCTTCACAAAGTATTTTCCTAAGCTTCCCAAAATAATATCTGCCCTAAACATTCCTGCGCATTCATAACGGTATTGGAGCTATATAGGGTAAGAAAAGCAGCCTGGCCACAATCCGTAATTGCGGCAGACTATGATCTCGTTTGGCTCTCTGGCCACACTACGCAATAGACAGTGTTTAATTAGAATTAAGTTGACTCATCTTACAGTACTGAAAAACAAATTAGAAACTTGTCTAGATTACCATAGATATGCACCCAGACATGAGATAATTAGGCTGCTGCGAGGCACCCTGCCGCACATTTCCAACAGTTCTGCCACCCGTCCCTCGTCACCCAAGGACACACAGACAGAAACTCTGAGATCCGCATCCCCTTTAACATGGACTTACGGAGGGTGTTGTACACACGGTGCTGAAAAAAGCAGGTGTGCACAAGTTCTTTGTATGAGAAGTCATTAGGATAAATGCTGAGAGAGAAAATAAACGTGTTTTATAAGAAGAAATCATATTTTAACACAGGAATTTATTAACTGAGCCTGCAGAACAGATGTGATTGATCCAATGACAGGGTATCAATACTCCATTATTTTGTGCGGTAATAATTATGTTTCCCTCTGTTTTAGCCTACCTTGCACTTAACGGAGGCTTACAGATTCTGGGGCAAAGTCAGTTTAGATTACTCTGATTTCTACTTTCCGGTCATTTTGAAATATTTTCCTACAGTGAATTTGCTTATTGAAAAACACTGACTTGAACAGCTAAAATTATTTTCACAAAACAGGCTTCTTTCAGAAATTGAAATGGTTCATTGTTATAAATTGGTATCTAATGTCTTCAGGGTGTTTATAACTACAAAGCCTAGACCTAATCTGTCTTTTTACAGATTTTTTTTCAAGTTAAGCATTAAAAAGCATTAACTAGAAACTTGAGAAGAGTTATCGGTTTTCACTTTTTTTCCTGGGGACCTGTCAAAAAATAAAACATTTTCATACGTGTTATTTTTCTCATTAATATTAAAAAAAAATATCTCTGAAATAAAACTGCAACAGTTTTATCTTTTTAGTTTTGGTGGAAAACAGAACTTTCAGCCACGTCTGGGGAAGCCAACTGTCTTGTTCAATGTAGCGCATGGACAGGAGGAGGAAGATGAGCAGGAGAGGTTTTATCATATGGTGAGTTCTACTTGTTTATTCTTTAGTCTCTGACATTATCCACAGACTTCTCGAGCTAATTATCCAACAGCATAATTTATCCTTGGCATTACTTTACTGGCATTATATCAGGGATTGTATTCAGCCCAACTGTGCGATACCAATACGTTAACTCCCTTGGTCTGATATGAGAAAGATATACTCTTATTACACTGATACATAAACTGTTATTATACTGACACATACCCAAACTTCTTTTCTTCCCAGAACAACTATAATAGAACCACTCGTTCCAAAGCTCTCACCAGGAATTTGGAGAGGCGTGTTCCCAAATTATTGCTTTTCTCTGGTCATTAAAATTAAAGGGTATTTTTCCAGCTGACTGTAGCAGGTGAGGCAGAACTTCCAACCTGGACATGGCCAGGATGCTGTTGTCTCTCTTCTGTCTAACCACGGTTCCTTCACCGTTCTAAGGTAAACGTGGCATCGTCCCTCTCTTCTGCTACATTTTATAATGATTCCAGCTGAAGGGCTGGAATACTGCACTTCACAACTGGGTGCTGGGAATGTTCTTTTCAATGTTTTGAGACAGAATGTATTATTCAAGCAAAAGGCACTTCAGTATTTTACTTGATACGGAAACACCTTATTTTAGCCAGAATGAGCAAAACTCTTTAGTTTCCATTATCATGTAAGCCATTACCAAAGTTCAACAATAGTATATGAACTGTGGTACCTGTGATTTTGCAGATGGAGACCAGCCCCTCCCAGATTTTATGAGCTGTTATTCTGAATCAAAACCCAGGGACCCAGAAAGACTGAAAACCTCCAAATCCATCTTCAGTTTAAAAAAAGGAATCTGCATATTCCACACTTGAACATTTGTTCACCTGTAGTAGCAAGTAGCAAGTTTGCAGAGCTGTGTGGAAAATTTAACTAAAACCTCTTGATCTAGTTATTTTGTACTTGTGGTTCTGGTCACAGCTTATGCCAGAGCACGGGTTCCATTTGCCGGACAATTCAGAACCATGACTGAAAATGCCCTGTCCCAGCCTGGTCCCAAAACACGACAAGCGCTCACACAACCAGACCAGTTCCTCCACCAAAACTGCTTTGGCCATTGCGCTGAAACTCCATCCTCAAGAAAGTAGTGCAAACAGTGTAAACAGCGTCTGTGCTGCCCTGTCTTCAGCTGTGGTTAGGAATGGGGAGGAAATCAGTAATTCCTGGAGCTGGAGAAAATTCACTGCTTTGCTCCTTTACTCCCACTCCCAAAAGAGTTACAGTCGGTGTCCAAGTCTGGCTGGGTTTATTGCTCAGCTGGGGTCCAGAGAAGTGCTTTTAAAACAATACTGCTTCCACCTTCTCCTTAGACCTTCCCAGCACGGGTCTTTTGGAGACAGAGTCTCTGTATATTGGTTTACACACCTGCTGCTAAGGCCTCCCTTGTTCTTTTGCTGGAGAATCCTTGACTTTGAAGGGTAAGAAAAACACCCTGCTATGAAGGACACCGAAGAAATCCGCAGTGCTTTTTTGGTGCTTTGGTAGGTAAAACTGACCTAGATATCACAAACAGCAGGAGGGGAAAAATGCAAATACCTCTCCCTCAATATAAAATTATTCAACATACCAGAAAACTAAGGGATCTGAAAGGTGAAGGATGATTTATAAGGGCAGATGGGGGAATATTCTTTCCGCTTCCCCAGCTGTGGATTTCTGATGTGCACAGCTGTGTCCTCTTTTTCACTGTTTGAACTGCTGTCTCTACAGCAAAAGTCCCCTGACTTCTTTTTCCTCCTAAAATCTTTGCTTCACCTGGCTCTTTCTTATTAAGCTTCCCCCAGAGATATATGTATTTTTAAGATATTAAAATAAAGAAAGAAAACCTAAAAGAGGCCATATGTCTGTGGCACAGGAGTCTGTGTGTAGCAAAGCCCGTCTTAAAAATTGTCTTTCCTTTCCCCTTTTGTTTTTTAATGTTTGCGTAGAAAAAAAAAAATTGCTTTCCCATTTCAGAGGCCTGTGGCTCTGAACAAATGTTTCAATTATGCTTCTCAAAAGCAGATAAGTGACAGGTGAAAAAAATTAAACTCACCCAGGCAAGGCAGGTTTAGAATATCTGTAATGAACTGAAATTACTTCACTGAGTCCCCCTTTTGGTGCAAAAGCCCAGAAATCACGATCATTTGAGCTTTTCCTGCATCTTTTCAACGCATTGTAATTAAGCTCCCATTTGTGACATCTCTCAAGTCAGCTGGATTTTTAACTTATGTGTCTGCTAAAAGGACGCAGCCAGTGCTGTACAGGTGGTCAGCAGGACAGCTCATTCCTACCTTTACATCACTGGTACTAGTCAGCTGGAAACATAGAAAAAAATGTCACGAATATTCGGGATACTCTGGTTTCCTCTCCAGGGGCCAGCACCAATCCATCTAGCACAGGACCAAATCTGCGCGATGCTTTTAAGCAGCTCAGCTTCATGCACGAAAGAAGACTTATTTCAGGGCCACTGCTGGGACAATTACAGCAGCTCCAAGTAAATATTTTGATCATCCCCAGCCACGCCAGCTCCGCAGGAGCTATTTCGAGTCTGTACTGACGGCGTGAGCAGCCAGGTTTCCCAGCGCGGTACTGCTATGCCCCAGCCGAGGGTGCCAAGGATGCAGAGAAGGTCCCTCCGCCTCTCCTGGGACTCCCTTCAAAAGCAACCCCCGAGGGGCCAAGATGTTACTGTGCAAAACCTGTAAGGCCTTTAAACAGGCAGTGAAGCCAAAGTATATAGTGCTGTCTAAGCATCAGCCAGAGGGTAGGTTTTGCTCTGGTAAAGGAAGAAAAGCAGTTGCTGATGAGCCTATACCAGTTCCCTCTCCTGCTCCTTTTTATTGCAAGTCACTGAGAATCAACATGGTGAATCAGTTTAAAATAGCCTTTAATTACCTCTCAAGCACTTCCATTATGCAATTTAGCCAAGGCACTGTGATTCTGCCTGTTTTGCTTTCCCATAGTCTATTACCCATGAGTCCAGAGAGCTTTTCTTAGAGCTTCCCCCCATCCCCTCTCCTCTTTCCTTCTTATTTCCTCCAGAATGAAAAACCCCAGAGGACTATGACTACGGAGGACCTCTGGAAGCTGCACTCCCAGCAGTTCAAGACAACACTGCATCCCCTCAAGCCCAGCACTGCCAAATTTTAAGCTCTATTAAGGGGTCAAGTAACTGATAAGCTCAGTTTACCATCCCAGCAGGCAGCTTTGTGCCCTTAGCTAACATCCCAGACAAAGCCATAAGTCAACTCCCAGGCTCTGCTTCCAGCGGCAAACTGAGATACACTGTCATAGTCATTCCAGCAGGAAAAGTTTGACACACAGGACCGGCTTCAATCAAAGTTTTTATATCCTTCCTATAAAATTTCAAGTATTTCAATCAAACCCATAAATTTATAAACTTAATTAGTCTACAACAGTATTCCATACCATCAACTTGTAAAAGTTTTAAAGTTAACTACAGATGATACATATTTGATGCAAACCATTGTAAATTGATAATAAAAAGATTAGTTATAGGGCTATAAAAATGTTATGTCAGGTTTTTACAGCCGATCATTAATATTGTAAAATGCAGTTATGTTTTTATGCTTTGTTGGCTGTCAAAAACAACCAGAATCTGAAAGATACCCTGAACTTTCTTTAATAGAGGTCTTCAATTGACCCATTCAGAGAAACATCTTCTTAAAGGCTATAAAATATTCCTGCAGCCCACATTAATCCTTATAAATAGGTTAGTAATCAGCAGAGACCTCAAAGTCAAAATGCGCTATCTCCGTTGTGTTTGTAGTTGCTCCGGTTCAAAAGAAAATAAGATCTGACATCAGGAACAAAAGTAACATCTTTTGTTCTTTTTTTGTAATAAATTCAGAATGGCATTCAACAGTCAGAAGTAAAACGCACTAAGTTCACTGGGTGGAGGTTTGCTCCGGTTTGCTCCGGTGTGTAGGATGGATAGGTAGGTACGACATTTACCAAACAGCAGTAGGAAATGTGAAGAGACAGGAAAACACTGGAAATTATGACTTTTGTAAGGTTGTGTGGACATACTGACAGGCACCAGGATCTGCCCACACAGGAGCCCTTAGGAAAGCAAATCCAAATTAACGTTTGAAATTGATCCCTTTATTGTATTAACCAGAGTAGCGAACAGTTTAAGTTCTGATTAGGAATGACCATACTTGAATTCACATTCACCTCTTTGGAGGTGAATTTCACCAAATTTATTCAAAGCCATTCACAATTGTGAACTGGGAAACCCACATCGGCCTTTACTTGATTTAATTAATTCACAGGTGCAACTATCTGGGACAAAGCCTGAGCATCTCCGTGTAGCCAGGAGCTCATCAGCGTGTCGCGCTGCTTCCCACGCTGCCCACCCTGGCCTCTCTTCCCTGTTGCTACAGCCTATCTAACTTGCATTTTACTTTTCCTGGAATATCCATAGCAAACTTATGGAAGCCCCAAGCTTACGATCTGCAATTTTCTGCACTATTAATAACAATGTGCTGAGCAATGAGAGACCCATTGATGCCCTGATGGATTGTGAGAAAAAGTGATTTTTTTTTTTAAAGCTGCATTTTAAATCAGCTCATTACACATATTGTTTTATTTTATTTTGCACTGCATGACATCAGCATTCTCTATTTGCTATTCACTGGAGGTTAAAACATCCAAACGGATCCTGCTTCCAGGCCTACGGTCCAAGTTGTGATTTGGTTAAGCAAGATTAGCCAGATTTTCTCCTGGAAAAAATCCATTCAAAATCAGGAAGATTACTCATCCCAACAGACAATTTGGCTTGGAAATTATATTTTCTTTTAAAGTAATTTAGCAGAGGCCTGTGCAAATACAATAAAATTTCCACTGACTATAAGAGTTTTAATATAAAATTAAAATAAAATCTGTATTTTTCCCAAGAGGCTCCACATTTTCATTTGAATCAACGCCCTAAAGGTATTTGTTCATGTAACCTAGTTGATGATTATTTTCCCATTTTTTCTTTTGCAGGGTTTGTGGGTTTTTTCCCCTCTGAAGAAGCCTGAGACTGGAAAATGGACAGAGGCAGGTGTGCGCAAAAGACATTTTCCTCATTATTTTATCCTGTCCAGCTTAGAAAGAGGATCCTGGAAGTCAGAAGAAACACCCGTCGAAGGGTGGGGAGCCTGCACCAAGCGTGCAGCTGGGATGGGATGGGGAAGGGATGGGTCGGGAATGGCACCGACGCGGGTGGAGTCGTTGGAAGGTGTGAGCTGGTGCCGGTGCCCAGCAACAGCCCATCTGCAGAGCCCTCAGCGAGGAGGACGAGGGGAAGTACAGAATTTAATGACTTTGAAAGTCTTTGTATTAAGCAGGGATAGGAGCAGGGTATTGTGGAATCAAATCCTGAAGCGGTGTCAGGAAGCTGTTATACTCGGAGAAAATCCTTCCAATCTCTTAAGACAGAAGATCCTCTGTTTTATTCTACCCCTTCATTTTCAGCTAGTTCAACGTTTCAGATGGAGGAAATTGTGGGGACTGGATTAAGTACCGTGCTAGGCTTTTCCTCTTAAACGGTGAACATTAGATGGTCAACATACAAATGTTTTCGAGTCAGAGTTATCTGCAGATTCAAAATGCTGGTAATTGGTGAGTCTAAACCGTTGATAACAAATAAACATTTACTTTGAACAAAAAACTAAAAAGCCTTTATCTTGAGGAGTCCAGCAACGGTGCCAGAACCATGCGGCTTAATAGGTTTCACAAGTCAGCCCCGTCACGAGGAGTGATCACACCTGAATTGTCACACTAAGAGATCCCTGCTGTAATCTCTACTAGAAAATCCTCACCAAACCAGAGGACAGTAAACGTATGTCCAGTACCGGGGACCGCAAACACCTACCTCTGTGCACGGTGTATGGAACAGGAGAAGACCAGCCCGCAGTTAATGTCACAGAAGAGAAAATCTTCTTCCTGCAGTCACCATTCCTGTCAGGCGCATTCCAAGTGCTGAACACGGGTGGACTGAAATCCTCCACACCTGCTGCCACCATCGGCTGGCATTTGTCACAGATAAGATCTGAAGACGAAAGATCCGAAACGCAGGTGAGTCCCAGAGGACCACAACCATCAGGACAAGGTTAAAAAATAGGGACAAATCCATGATGCACAGTCAGAAGATGGAGTGGCAAATGCCAAGACTGGCCGTACACGTGCCAGGAGTATCACATACATGAACACACAAACCTGTTGTCATTTTTTAAAAAAATCAATGACCTGAAGCTTACACCCTGCTTTATCTGCCTTTACTGTTAGGGGTGTGCGATATAAAGACAACTGCACAAGAGAAAAACTGCAACATTAATGAATGATTATTGGTCATTCCACAAAACATATCCTAATGGCACAAATAAGATCACCTTATGTTTTCTTCGGATGCCTACACCACTCTGTCTGCAGTAGATCGCCACCTGAAGCCAAGGGCCTTCCAGAATAACACGCCCAAACTAGAAGCTTAAATATTTCCATTTCTCATGCAGCTACACTTAAGAGAAAAGCTCTGATAGTTCGTATTTCATGCCCTGCTTTCTTTTTGCCACGTTTCATATTTCTTGATAGAAATATTTTTTGTCACTCTCCTTAGAATGAATTACATGTGGGAAACGCGCTCGGTGTGCTCTGATCTTGGCTTGGAGAAAGCTTCCTGGCCTGGCCGAGAAAAAAACCAAACAACCCCCAAACCAACTTTTAAAAGCTTACACTTTAAGATTTAAGGTGAATATAAACAGCAGGCTGGCTCCTATTCTTGAGCTTTACTGCAGTTCAGACATGGCTGAAATTATCTTTAGAAATGAGATTTCGGTTCCCGAGCTCCTTTAAAAACACTTTACTTCCTGGCCTGTGCACAGCGTTATCCGCTGCAGGGATGGAGACGTTTTAAATCCGTGGGAAGGAGCGAAGCTGTCAGGGAAGCTGAGGCCGGGCTGGTTCACTCTGGGGCTCGCCAGGGAAGCGGGAGGCTGGGAGCTGTGTGCTCAGGGCATCCCAGAAGTTAAGTCCTGGAAAACACTTTGTGTTTGCAAATGAGACCTTTACAAACAGCAGTGAAAATTGGTGATGTTTACCTGCCTCCCTTTGCAGAGGAGGAGGCTGAGGCGCGGGAGGGCTGTCATTTCTCATTACCCGAGAAGGGCCTGCAGAACCTCCGGCTTCTCTGCGGCTGCTCGGACCACCTGGGCCAGGCTGCCGACAGCCTAACGCCAGCAACGGAAAGGATGTCTCTGCTGCCTTCGTTCCCGGCACTGTACAAAACGAGCAGCACTGGTTCTCCATACTCCTCCAACTACACCAAAGGGAAATACCTTCATAAATCTTTTCAAGCTCAGTCTTTGTTCACCACTGTTCCTTTAATTCAGCACTTCTGCAGCATTTAGCTTCACTTTTTTCATAGTCTGCTTTATTTTAGTGCTGATTAACTTCACTAAGGTATAAATCTCTCTCCCTCCAACTTTTTGCTTTGTTTTGTTTTCCAAGACACCAGTCATTCCTTCTCTCGGATTTTTATAAAGCACCAAATCATCTGCATGAAAGTACTTCCAGTATTTCACTGGGAAACAGTTATTTACCATTTTACCCAAGAGTGACAGTGGTTTCTTATTCTCCAAACACAGGCATGAAACACCCCTGAGTCTGTCTCCACCACAGCAGAACATATGCCACTTTTAATCAAACTAACTGCTTCTCTGTTTATTAATCTAAACTCCCAAACCAATCTAGGGATGAGAGGGAGGAAAATAGAAAAAAAAAAAAAAAGAAAAAAAAGAAAATCTTGACAACAAGTCTACTGTCTCTTCTAATAAAATTGCAGGAAGCTGCCCCATCGAAAAAAGGCACTGCTCTGGAAAAAAGCCATCACTCAGGATTCCGTGGGGAAGATGACCTCTGCCTTCTGCCTCCAAAAGATGACTAGTGACACTGGCTCGGTGGCTCTCTGAAGATGGAGGTGGCTCCTTTTAGGCTTTGCTTCCTGCTGTTATTTCTACCTCTTTGGCTCACAAAGCTGCTTTCAGCAGCTTCTTTTAAAGCTGCTTCTTAATTCTACTTGCAGCTGAAGGTGGCTGGGTTTTCAGAGACAAAACCAGCACTTTGAGGAGCCCTGGGAGGGGCTGTACAGAGCACATGGGAGAAACCTGCTGAAAGCAAGCCAAGTTTCTTGTTCCAATATTATGCGGAGCTCCAGAGTCTTCACTGCAATTCGTGTGCCTGTATTAAAGACGTAGGCTCGAGTTGTGCGAAATGTCTGCAATTTGTGTGGTTTCAACAAACTCCCTTATGTCCTTGCCAAGCTTCAACCAGGACCACGTTCTCCAGGCACAGGGTCTAAAAACGTAGTGGGACTTTACAATACCCTAAAATTGTGATTGATCTTCCCTCTCATTGTCCGTTAGGCTCCTGCAATGATTCAGGATGATACAGGCTGAGGCATTAACAGCTGTAAGCGTTCATTAAAAGCACCGGGCCCCATGCTGGAACCAACATAAGGGAACAGCGTGTAGCACCACATCAACACCTATTTAGTTTTACAGTCCTATCAGACCTACCCGCTGCAATGGTGCATCTCGGCAGAATGAACTCAAATGTCTCATCGACTTAATGCTTATCTCCGTGCTCTGAGCTCACCTTTCAAGAAAGCACCATTCAACCAACAGAGCCGGGCTGCTCTGCGTGCCAACCCACTCTGTTATTCAACATGTCGCTAGAGAGGTTGCACGCAGCTGGTTGCATGTAGGCAGCTGCCAGCAAAACTTCACTGCTGAAGAGAAGGTTTTGCCGTGGCTCCAGAATTGGGGGCTGAAGGAGAACAAAGTGCCCGGGGCATCCCTTGCAAAGGCACGGGGAGCCCTTCCAGCCCCCAGACAGCGAGGTATTGAAGCGATCGGCAGAGACATCCCTGCTTTTCGCAGTTTGTGAGCGGTAAGAGATTACGATGATTAAGAAGGACATTGGAGCTGTTTCATGGGGTGCACTCACACCCTCGGACAGTGAGAAATTATCATGATTAGCTAGTCAGAATGATTAAAATTTCACTGGGTGAACTGAGATCCATGGACAGGGAGATGTAATGATTAAGTGGCTCATGTCCACCACCTCGTCAGGGGGAGGCTCAGATTCATGGGCAGCAAGACGGTTATTAACATGGCGACATCAATAGTTATTAACCTGGCTGTATCAGCGTTGTTCACAGAATGAACTTCGCTTCACGGGGGGAGACGGGGAGAAAACGATTAACAAAAGAACTTAGCAGTGCTCTCCGGGTGAATTAAGATGTATGGACAGAAACAGGATTAATGCAAATACATCAGCGTTGACCGCAATGTGACCAGACTCACAGGCAGAAGACTCAGATTAACACGGTCTTGTCATGTCAACTTGCTAGATGGCTCCTCGTTAGGAGAGCTCGGCAGCGACTGTGCCTCCAGAATTCAAGGTTAAATGTTACCCGACTTGGCAACCGGTGAAATCAAGCCAAAAGGGGAAGCAATTATCTAGTCTAGACAGACCCTCACATCTGTACAAATGTTTTGATGTCTGTTGGCTGGTGCCAGATACATCAATTAGTTTGCAGAGAAGCAACATTAGACACCATGTCGTCTGTCTGGTCTCCAATGCAAGAGGCTTATGGATTTTCACAAAGGGTTAATTCATGAGGTTAGGATTCGTGACAAGTTTCATTAGTTTGCAAACTTCCTTTGTTAGAATAGAGGCAACACGGAAGAGGCACGTATACACAGCCTTTACACTCCCATATGGTACAGAATGGCAGAAAACGTCCAGAGGCAGTGCCAGGCACACAAAATCTACATTCAGCTACTGCTAAAACCAATTAAACCGATAACCTTGCAGGCTAAACCTCTCTTTTCACAGGACAGATACAGTGACATAATTGATTTCCACCTAGCTGGGTTCTGCAGCTTTGAGACACTGGCACAGCTGGGATTTTGGGGGAGGAGTGAGGAAAACCGTCACCCTCTGCGTGACTGCAATGCTTCCCCCTTTCGAGGGGAACCTTGGGGCTGTGTCCCAGCTTCTGAAAAGCTGGGGTCCAGTTCAAACCACTCAATACCAATATGTCACAACTGTCTGATCTACATGACGCTCCTCTGAGCCCTCGGGCATACTTAAGAACTTTGGAGATGCATTTTAAGGGCATTGGTAACGTCACAAACAGCGAGGCAGAGAGCGAGAGCTGCTTCTAACTACCCAGAAAGAGATTTTCCTGGACAATGTCTTTTGGCCACTGTGACGGATAGTCAAACTCTTATTTCAGTATTGCAGCCAATTGTATGCCAAATTGCTTCCTAAGGCCTGCAAACGGCTTACCTACCCTTAGTGAAGAATAGAGGGCAATGATCTCAGAGGTGGAAATCTATTACACATTCTTATTTTGCGACCAGAAGGAAAGCTAAGAAAACAAAGTCAGCAGGGGATTGAAGTGTCAGGAAAAGCCATCTCCTATGGGTTGGGTACAGTGCAATTCTGTGTACAAACAGCTAGCTAATTATTTCTTACTGCATATCAGCTAAGGCCGACCTGATTAAAATCATAAATCAGCCAATGCCTCTGTTTTTATGCTGCGAGAATCCACGTCTGTGTTTGCATATTAATTAAGATATGCTAAGTAATCAAAAATGTTTGCTAGGAAGAAGAGAATAGATTGTAACCTGACAGAGGCAAACACAGGAGCGCGGTACACCAACTTTTCAAAAAACTTCCCCTGTTTACACTGTACCCTTTGAAATTATGGGCAGTTTCCAACCACCTGTGATTTCCTTCCATCAGGTTTTAAGGGAAAATGCTTCTGTCATTTGTATCCC
The DNA here is from genome assembly GCA_008658365.1 of Alca torda. NCBI lineage: Eukaryota > Metazoa > Chordata > Aves > Charadriiformes > Alcidae > Alca > Alca torda. The sequence continues at coordinate 49,951,172 of CM018081.1, read as the reverse complement.
ACGACTTGTTTCCACTTGGTGGGAAAACAGCATGAAAACTGCTGTCAGGCTAGAAAGCTGCATAACTTTATAAGCTCCAGCATATTTTTTGGCTGTTCTTCCCCATGTGCTATGCAGTATCAGATTAATGTCACTGTTCAGCAAAGCTTGGAGTATTGATGTCGAAACATTAAAGCTATTTCATCAATATCAGGTTTGGAGAGAGGTCATTTATGGTCATTAGAATAGAAGAGCATTTATCCTGGACATCAGAGAAATCCCCACGGGTCCTAGAGATCATGCTGCAATCCCCATAATGCCATTAATATAATGGTCTCTTTCTTCTTTATTAGAATTTTACGGCTAAGTAGGATGTAAGGAAAACTATCAAGTCAGTGTGGAGTCCAGCACCCTACAGTCACTCTTGTCAGAGAGTCCATATGCTGTTCTCTGCTGGTTTGTCTGTGTGAGAAACAACGTTCATTAACCGATATCGCTGAGCCTTTACTCCTAGCAGCTACAGGACGCTCCGGGGCTAATATCTCCAGCAGGATGCTAAAATACCCTGCCCCAGTTACAGCGTACAAAGCAGCTGCAAATGCCCTACTTTATTTTATCCTCACGTTATGGTAATTCAACAGGGAGTACTTCAGGTTTGGGGCGGTTTTCCCCCATATTGTTCCCAGTCAGAGCTTAGAGGGCTGAAGCTGGGATCACGTCTCCATCAGAGCAGTCGCGAGGCGTGAAAATGTTTCTCACCAGGAATTCAGAAGCATCTTTTACCAGCCCAAAGGGATGCAGTGAAAGATCTGCTGCCACCCACACGCTGAATGTGGACGCTTTGCTCTCCCACTATTTTTACATCAACTCAGAGGCGTTACCAGACCTGCAGCCTCTTGGCCTCTTCTCTGCCTCCCACAGCAACAGGTGAAACCACCGTGTCAACTAAGCCATACAAAACTGCCAGTCAACCAGGTTATGCCCCAGGGCACGTTCCCAGTGATATGCCCAAAAGAGATTTAAGCAGGAGGTGCATATGCTGCATCTGTCTGTCTGCAAGCAAGCAAGAGGAGCTGCTACATTTGGATGATGCCGCTGCAAAACCAACACCACAAAGACAGAGGGGCTGAGCCGGCAGGGACTGTCTAATCCCAAAAAGCCATGCTTTCCCAAATAAAAGGCAAACACCCACCCTCTCGATGGATTAACCTGCCGAGACTCGGCTGGCTGTCCTCGCAGCACACAGTTGCTGTGATAACGCTGTCCTGCAGGGCAAATTTGGACTAACGACATTGCCTCCGCACAGGGTGAGGTGCCCTGTTTAGCAATGGCCTTGGTTCTGCCAGGAGATTTCAGATAGAAAAAGGCCCGTGAAGATCAAAAAAGGTAAATTTCAGGTTTGGAATGAAGCCGTTTCACTCGATGCAAAATGCCCAGCTCTCTGGTACAACACTGCAATCACAACTGCAAAAACAACTGTCTTACAACACAAGTCCAAACCAAAGGACTTCACCAAAGGAAATACCATTATCTCTTATGTGCAGACATAAAATTAGGACCTTGAAGAGAGCGTTACCCATAAAATAAAAGTGTTTAAATCTTGTAAATTCCTTAATGCTTTTCCCCCTAGCATGGGTCCTTAAATTGCCCTGCAGAGAGCACTATTTCTGTTCTTCAATTCCTGCCTTTAAAAGTTTCACTAAGACAAGCTGGGAACAGACCCGTTCCAAACAACCCAATAAAAATGGCAGATAAAATATCAGACACACTCCTGTAGCAAGTTAAGAAACCTGCAATCTGTTCAAGGACGTTTTGTGCACAGGAAAAAAAAAAAAAAGAGAGAAAGAAAAAGAGACAGGCTAAATTCATCAGTTAATTATTCACTGTGAATTATTTACTCAGATGCAGTTAATTAAGAAACACTTTTAACGTGAACATTTTTCTGTCCCTTACCCCTGAAAATTAAGCTATATTTGAAATCTTCCCAAAGGCACAATTCTGAGGTGGGTGCTGGAGGACCCACCGGTCCTGCTGGTGTTTCTATCCGGCCAGATGTGAGCCGGCTCCGAGATAAAACCCGAACAACAACGCTAGCGTAGCGATGGGGCTGAGCTAAGGGGTTAGGCTAACAACTGCAGGCGCAAACCTGGGTATGGCCCTGCCCACACGAGTCTTGCCACGGTCAAGGTTAGAGCTGGCTTATACCTGAGCAGGTCGGACCTTAGGCAGGGAGATACAGACACATCTGAATCTGCTGGGTTAAAGGCACCCGAAGTTTCTCAGAAGACGAAATGCCTTGTTATACCTGGTGTATAAGACCCCGGACAGCTATTCCTTGCTCAGAGCTGTGATTTGCTCTTGCAGTAGAGATTAACTGCAGCCGTAGTAGCTGACAGCCTACACTGATGGTAATCATACCGATTTTTGCATGCTTTAACGAGAAGCCCCTAGTTACTCCACACCCGTGGCTTATATCCCTTTCCTTAGACTCCTCCTTCAAAACATTTTGTATTGCCTCTCGTTTAATTTTAAGCAACTATCTGACCTCAGCATCTTTTCTCACTGGGAAGACAAAGCAAGAAAAGCTCATGAGCAAGGATAATTCTGCATGGGAAAAGATCGCAGTTTTCTGGGCTGCTTTTCACGTAGTGAGAGACAGACAACACCCGTGTGCCCAGGTACACACGCGAGCACTGCAGCAGCGCAGGGGCCGTGCTCACAGGCAGTAATCCAGCCCTGCACAGAGCCAGGGGAATGCGCCCACACAGGCATGTGAGAGCAAGACCTCTTCTGGGTCATAATTTTGCTCTCTTTGCCTATACTTTCAATGTGCAGTAATTTAACTTCCCGGTAGGAATGATATTTGCAGAATGCGATAAGCCAGCATCATTTCTAAATCATGGATTGCCGCTTCTGCCAAGTTTTCTCCTCCTTATGCTTTTTCACCATGTGTTTCTTATACAGTGACTGTATTTTATCACTTAGAGAACAATGTTGTAAGGCTTCTTTCAAAGCTTCCCCACAAGAAGAAAAAAACACATTATTTTATTAAGTTATCCTGAAAGTATTATTCTAAGCTGAGCATGTCTCATGGCTGCAGTATGGATCCTATTGATCTCCATCTTTCCCAGGTAGATAACATACTCCTGGGACTTCACATACATGGGAAAAAGCAGAGCTCTTAAACCTTTGGATCAAGATCCAAAAGCCCTCATCCCTCTATTAAAAAGAAAACAGCAGTTTATTCTGATTTGGCTGGGGAGTGGATGCCTTTGGTCCTATTCAAAATTCCAAAGCTCGCTGCAAATGTTTTGGATGATAAGCTACGTGGCCTGTATTTTACATCTGGTGAGAATAGACAAATGCCATAGTCCCTTCAGGAATGGGAATAAAAAAAAAATCTATTTAAGGATGGAAAGTTGCATTTTTTGCTAACATTTTGCATTTTGGTTTCACCAGTCACTGAAGAAGGTTGTACAGTCAGTATCTGATCCAGCTTTAAAACATCCAAAAATCAACTTCCCTTGAACATTTCCCCTTGGTGGCTGTCCAGTGTGTCACTTTGGTACATCCACTTGTGCCTGTCACCAGCAAATAATCTTGGTTGGCAGAGTAATTGAATAAGGTACATTGCAATCAATTTTTCATAATTCCTCATTTATGCTGTAATTTATATAAATGTTGTATGACACGCTGGGACTTTCAGCACGGATTTTGGATTGTAATGGTCACAACAGTACAGACTGACAATGCCAAAAATTATTATGGAGTTCAGAATCTGATTTCAGTGACTTGTTTAGATAAATATTTACTTTCTGGATGTCATTTCATTAGTAAAGCTTGAGCACAGAGACATTTACAGAAAAGAAACACAAAAGAATGACAATGACTGCTGAATCAAAATCCACCACTGATTTCAAACAAAGACGAAACAATGTTTTCTACTTTTCGAGCTTACGCTGCTCTAATACGGAGTTGTGGCTCTTCGTAGCTGTGTCACGCAGCTCAGCACAGGGTCGAGTTGGCAGTCTAAGTCCTAGCGCAATTTATACTCATGCATAATCTTTGCAAAATGTTTGCTTTTCTCATCTTTTTTAAAGACAAGAGGCCCGAAGAAATTACTTGTGTCTGGTAAAAATAGTTCGTCTCAGTGGGGGTGACGTTAATCGCTAGATAGCATAATACCTTTCATAACTTTCAAATTAAATATTAAGCATTTTAACAACTTTTTGGCTATTCTGTCACAACCACCCCACTGTAGGTCATAGTAGGGCACCTGTCTTCAAATACTGCATGCTGTTTATTGCTGATCATCCTCTAAAAGACTGATTACTGCATTAAACTCAAACATAAAACTACCGGTATCGTACAATCTACACAGCTGGAGAAATTAATCTATTCTGGTTTATGATGAAGGGAAACTAAGAGCTACAGTGGAGTCATAAAGAAAATTTGTAGTGGACAGTGAAAAAAAAAACCAAACAAAAATCAAACAGCATTTTTCTGGTTTGCTTTTGCTTCCACCTAAATGTGCTAGTGCTAAATTCATACACTGTTCTGTCTTTCGTCCCAGCGTTCCCTTTGTGGCACATAAAATACACGGGACAGCTGAGCTGTCTTAACAGGTGGCACCACCCAGAAGGTGCCAAATTGCTTCTTTTGGTTGTTTGCTATTCCCTTGCAGCTCCTATTTTGTCCCTATCATTGTACTATTTAAGCATCAAACAATAACACACAAAATAATAGAAATGTGATCACATGTAGTTACTACGTACTGTCACAGCGCTAAACAGTCCAATGCAAAGATGAATAAAATTCTTGCGGAGCTGTTCATACTAAGATTCACAATTTATCATGGCAAAAGGTGTTATCTGTTAAGCGTTTTCCTTTTCCTGCAGGCTCCCATTTAAGAAATGCAATTTGATGCAGAGACAGACCGTACACTGTTTCAGTCTCATGCAACTGCCAGCCAGAATTTGCAAACTGATGGGCCATATCTGAGATGAAGCTTTCTTCCACTTAAACTCTCCCTTATTGCAGGAAAACACCTAAATTATTCACATGCTCACCTACTAGTTTCTATTTTTGGTAATTATTACCGATTGGCACCTACTGCATTTTTTAACATGGTCACTGCACTAATGGTCCTCACTCATTCCTTCAAATTGGCAACAACTACTCTCCTGGACTCAAACACTATTCTGGTCTAAGCTCTGGCACCGAAGTATGAGCGATTCGTTCTTTCGTCATCCTTTCTGCATATTTGTACCTGAGATGATATACAAACATTATATATTTACCAAGAGGTACTCCTGATGGCCTTTAAAACCACCCTGAATTTAAGCAGCAGTCTGTGTCAGTAAGTATTATCCACATCAAACGCTCTTAGAGCAAAAGAAAAAAAAAAAATACACTTTACCAACTTCATGCCTGTATTTCGTGACTGTGACACAAGGAAGCGCAAATCTACCAGAGCTGGGGGAGATCTTCCTCAAGTTTCTTTTATTTAGAATTACTAAAGATAACATTAAGTAGGCATATTGCTCTGATTCCCCTAAGAAATTGCAATAAATAATGTATATTAGAATTAAAAACACTAACCACCGAAATTTACTAAGACTTTTTTTGTGGGAATAAATGTCTGGCTTACTGCCTTAAAAATAGATGCACAAACATCTGAAGTTTCTGTGGCATGAGATCCAATAGTAAAGAAGAATGAAAAATGATTTGTCTCTGCTGGCTACGCAGTAGACACAAATCTAAGAAACAGTGCTTATGTCTTCAAGGAGTGTTAAAGATTGTATTTTCTTTCACCCATATGCTTACAGAATGCTTAAATGCTTACAGAAGCAAGCAGTAAGTATTGCTGAGTGCAAAAAGGCAACATGTAAATTTTCTCTACATCTTACCAGAGAACCTCAGTCCTGAACACCATCAGTCTTCTCCATTTCCATCCCATACCGCCCTGCTTTTTTAAGAACACACCTTTGACCTGCCTGGAACAAACTGATGAGATCTGAACCTGGCTGCCCGCTTTCCTCTTGCCTGACTGCAGCGCTCAGGGGCTGCCCGGTGCTCAGGGGTGATCGCCGGAGGGAGAGATGCTCTATGAGCTGGACCTGAGCTGGGTTTGCATCCAGCGTTGGCAGTGAGGAGACTCTGGTGGAAAAGGTTCTTGAAGGACACTTCAGAAACTCATTCACGTCCCTTTCTCCTCCCAGGCAAACTCCTGCCGACAGCCCAACAGCTCGGGCAAACTCACCGTACCTTCTCCATCAGCTGTGGAGGCAGACTTCAAGAGCTGGAGGTGCTGACGGCCAGTTGGCAATTAATTTGAAGCAGATCCTGTAAATCTGTTGTTTTAAAGTTTGGTAGCTAATTTGCATCCAGAGGCTATAATATCCATGATCACAGTATTGTGACAGTTTCCTCTTAAAATCCCTGAAGCTTTAATTGAAAATAATCAGCGGTGGAAGTTGTTCTAACAGCCCACATTCACTGACGTAAACAAACACACGACTTGAAAGCTGTGAACGCTTCTGTTTGCATCTGCAACTCTTTCACCAAAAGGCATGTTGTTGATTTCATTTATTCCAAACACAGCATAAATGAATGCTTCAATTGGAAGCCTATAAATAATGAGCATGCTCAATTACAGCAGCAGCATCTAGAAGCAGGCTTGAAACGATGTTCCTGAGTCACTAATGCTATTAAGAATTTCTAGATGCTAAGCCCCAGACATACACACTCAGAAGCTCACGGGGAAGTGTGTTCCCCCCACTTCGGGACAGCCCCCGCTGTAGCTCAGGCACTAATAGCTCTCAACAGCACAAAGCCTCTTCGCGAATTATCCTCATTACTACAACAACCCTTCACTGGTTCCCCACGATGGTGTTAAACACAAGGTGAATTTAGTGCTATAGGAAGCGTCAAAAAAAAAAAAAGAATGATGCCTTTATCAATCCTCTTATTATTCCTGCCAGAACATGGGAAAGTTCTGGGGAGCGTTTGGCTAATTTAAAGCATTTTGCATGATCAATAACAGCGCAAGATGCACAGCTTCTTACTGCCGTCCTGAGTGACGGGCACCTGAAACACTCCTCTCCTGACGTCTTTCTCAGGAAAGACAAGTGGTTCTGGCAAACTGTCTCAGACAGGCAGGCACGTAGATGAGATGAGATTTGCATCCTTTTTTCTCTGCAAACTCCCTGGACCCATGAGGTGACAGAACGTCGTGTACAGAAACCAAGATGTATAGGGCAGGACCAACACGTACCTCTCAGCTCGCGGTCTCTCTCTGATTTCTACCAGATTCACCTTTCCTCACTGCACAAAATTAAATCTGACTCCTCAGCAGAGATGGATGTACCATCAGCGCATTTTCCTGTGCTCCGGTACCTACCGAAATGCTTGGAAGTTGACCTCGTGCTGCTGAGCTCGACTGATCACTTCTTCACCCAGGCCTGTGGCTGACGGCCTGCTCACCCAAAGGAGCCTGGCACAGGAGAGAGGAACGGGACGTACCCCCGGCAACCTGCAAAAGCACCAACTGTCTCCAAATCTGACTGCAATCAGGCAAGAAAGCTCTCAAAAAGTACTTTATGGTTATTCAGCCATGTTGAATGAAGAGGGGCCAGGCACAGGGAATCCATGTTGAAGAGGGGACAGGCACAGGCAATGGCACCACAGCAGAGCTCAGCACGACCCTCCCGTCATAGCACGCACATCAGAGGGCATTGCTTGAAAGATGCAAATTCCTCCATCGCTGATAATTGCTTGGTGCTCCGAGAAGGTTCTGCTGAGAAGCTTTGGGGGTTTCAAGAGGAAACGTTGTGAAGAGGGGTGTTATCTGTGCAGACTGAATAAGAGACGGAAGACACACATTACAGCCTGTGCTCTAACAGGTCCTTTCTCCCACAGGTGTAATTTCTACAACACCATGTACAGTTTCTAAATTTAATCTACAAACACACTTCCATTTAATAGGCCAGCAGTGTTTTTTCCCTCCTCTTGCCACAAGCCTAGCCTTAGGCCAGCTACCGCAGACAGGGCAGCTGTCACGTTTCAGCCGGGTCTCCGGCTATCTTTGCTTTCAAGAGACAGGCAATAGGATGGGGGAGACGCTGTTAAGATTGTCCCCTTTTCTTCCCCCTGCCCTTACTCCCAAAAACAGGTCAGCCAGCTTTTCTGCCAAAGACTTAATTGTACTTTCTGAGGATTGGATGCGTTTCAGCTCCCCTGGTACCTCCATCGCTTGCCACACTCATTAATGCTGAACACAAAACCTTCGCTTCTTAGTTGCCTTTCCCTCATGCCTTGACCTCTCTCCATTTCCCCACCTTGTAATGAGGCAGTAAACGGGTATTTACTTGCATTCCTGATTTTTAAAGTTCTGCAACCTACTTTTTAACACACAACTCATCAGCCGCTTAGAATTATTTTAGGAAGGACATAAAACCGCTTCCTTTTTCTTCTCTGGACACACACAAGCACCTCCTGCTGCTCTGAACTCGCCCACTGCCCAGAGACGCACAGCACGGCAGATGCCAGAGGGCACCCAAATCCTGAACGAAAGGCACCAAGTTTCTTTTAAGGAGATAAAACTAATGACTTCCCCTTGACATTTCAAGACCATGGGGACAGGCCAGAGGAGAGGAGAAAGCTACAAAGCACAGCAGGCCTGGGATGTGCCATAGCACATATAAATAAATAAAAAAAAAATATATCTACAAGGGATTTCCTCTCCCAGCCTGGTAAGAGCTTACGTATCCTTTCACGAGCTGAAGGGCAGAGATGACAATCCTTCTTCTCTCCAATACCTTATCCCATTTGGCTAAGCAAACTTTGCTTTTCAAGATGTAGCGGGAAGACGGGCAAAGTAAAATTTGTTATGTGGGGGAGATAGGAAAGCAGACACATAAATAAAAGGGAGGAGAGGTAAGACCAAGGAGCTGAATGAGACCCTTCTTCTCCCAGGACTGCCCGAGGGTGGGCAAGCAGAGGGGAGGAAGGACGGAGAACGCGACTCCGAAAGTCAGAGGGAATGACTGGGAATGAATGACAACCCTGCAGAACTGAAGTAATCACAGTAGACAGGGCTGTCATATTCTATCTGTGCAGAGACTTTTAATTTTGGAGGATCTTTTGCCAGTCATGTTTTTAAAGGCATTCCAAAATACTACAGCACTGACCTTGGAGCTTGCTTACACGGAGCTTTCTCAAAGCACCTCTAGAGAAAACCAAAAAATCTTTTTTTTTTGTGGTTTTGTGATATTGCCGTACCAGAAAGGCAAGCCTGGGATAATACTTAATGGTTACAGGTTTTCAAGCAGTCTTTCAATTAAAGTTTAATAGGACATTTATAGTCCCTAACATCAAATTAATGAAATGGCTTCAAATATAAAGCCTGGATGGTAAAAATTCCTCAACATTTATGTATCTGGATCTGCTAGCCAGAACACAGTGAAAATATTTTTGATCATCTGTACAGGTCGTTGCTTATCTAAGAAATAAAGAACAATTTTAAAAATTCAAGGGCATTTGCAATAGAAATTTGCAGACCTGTAACAGATAGTTTCTTCATGATTAAGGAAGAGCGTAAACTGTTTAGTTCCACTAGATTTCCAAATTCCTTAGACCGAGTTCTAATAGCAGACCTTTCTGTAGTAAGAATTGATCACTGTCCACAAAAGTTATAGTCTGAGGACAATGAAGCTCAAAAAGAGATTTGGGAAATTCCCACATGTTCCCACTAACCTGACGGTCCACCTGGAAAGGTTTTGCAATCCTGGGAGAGAAAAAAAAAAAGCCATGCACATACACTTAATGTAAAAGCCTTGAGGTGACAGGGTGTTTCTCCGTGTGGATCCAGGATGCACAAATAAATGAGACAGAAGATTAATATAGATCTTGGAAATTTCTGTATAGGTGAGGCTGTATTGGATCCAGTCAGATGAATGCTAAGGCCTCATATCTTGGCAGCGTTACAGACAATAACAAAATTCCCCTTCACTGGTTTTCCTTTGGTGTGCAGAGCATGTAGGCAGGACCCAATTTACTTATCAATATTAAAGAAAACAAAGGAAAATTGCAATTCCAGGAGGAAATTGTGTGGTGCCATTCTTCAGCTGTGAACTCAGCACTCATAACTTTCATTGCCAACAATCCATAAAACTCGCTGTCAAGCACTCAGTGTCCAGAAGGCATAAGAAGTGTCAAGAAATGCTTTATGCTGTTGCTAACACACTACAAAAGGCTTGATCACTAGATTAAAGTAGAGAAAGGGCTGGCACTCTCTGGAAAGAAATTTGGATGAGACCGTAATGGTAGCGAGAAGAAGGGCTTTGATTTGTGTAAAATAGGATGGATTAAAAAGGGCGTTCAGAGACTGTGGTTCTCACAATCAAGGGATCCAGACAGACAGATGGACCGAGCAGGAGCTGCAACTGATTGCTTCCAGCCAGTTGCCTGATGGAGGGGCTCTGGCTGTCAAAAATAGAGAGAGATAACAAAGGTCATGCTTCCAGCCTTGTCCCTCAAATAGATGCAGTGGGTTGAAGCACTTTTCCTTGCAGATCTGCGATTTGAACAAGTATAGCCTCAGGACAACTTTAGCTTGTGCTTGGGTGCCCATAAGCCCAAGAAATTAAGGGCAGAAAGAAATTGCTGGAGGACGCGTGTGTGCTTTTCCTACAACTGTGTCCTTCGTTTCTTCTGTATCTGGGAAGAAGGGAGAACATGCAGCCCTGCATCACCTAGTGCTTCCCCTTGGCCTGAGGGAATCCTAGCAATGTGTCAGCTTCACGTTACAGGAATGGCATCAAAGACCTGCAACGAAACGGAGAACAAGGCCTCCAGCTGGGAAGGTCGTGTCCCTGGGCAAGTCAGCTAGGATGGAGCACATTCACTGGGGAGGATTTTAAGGGAAGTGGTAAAATGAGGACAGAATACCTGGAACAATGTCAGCAACACTTTAGTGCTTTGCTCCAGGGAGAAATCAGAGAATCCTGATGAAGCCAGAACCTTAAAATATGAACAGAACAAAATGATCCATCCTTGGAGGCTACAAACATCTTTAGTTTCTCAAATTTGGTTAGAACCAAAAAAACACCAAGCTAGAACCAGAAAATGTTGCATATCTTTCAGGAAATATTACCTTGACGTGTCCAGATTAGATAAATGAAACCCAATTAGACTTGAAAAATCTGAAACTCTCAGATAAAATATTTTTGAATGCTAAATGGAATTTGTGAAGCTCCATTGCCTTAACCTCCTCTAATAAGCTGCTCAATAAACTACATGAAAACATATTTTATGTACTGATAGCATCTCAAAGTACGAAAGGTTTTGCAGTTGTTCAGCAATCACTTACCAGCTGGATTATGGTCCACTAATGCTGTTAGATTTCTGCAAGACAGAAGGCAGCTTTTCAACCATTTGTTATTTTAATGATGAGGAATCTCACCATAAGCCTTGTTAAAACTTCATTTAATCCATTACAAAAGAAACAAAGACATTTAGAAGTGAACATAAAAAAATCTCAATCTATCGGAGCAGAAATTATATGGTCTAGGGAAGCTTTAAAGGAGCATCCATGGAATAAAATGGCCCTGCTAATTAAAGAACTGTATCTTTTCAGGTTTGACATTTAGGGACTGTCTTCAACAGGGACTGAACTACTCTGCATGATAGCACTCGTAATGACAAAGAGAAAAAGGAAGAACCTTTACAAAGTCGCAACCAAATCACTCCATCTATTCCAAATATCACTCAAACATTTGCAAGGGTGTTTTTTACTGCGTTTTCTTCCAAAAATGTGTCAGAGGGAACAGAGGGTGCAATCTCCCTGCCCTTATATCAGGGGGAAATTTGTCCTGCTAGAGATGACTTCCTTGGTCCAGTAGCACTCCTGGGAAAGAACGCAGTGAGAGGTAAATGAGCTTCAGAAACTTGATGGTCCTGCTCGGAGAGGTGGGATGTGAAATCAGTTCAATGAATTTCATCATGCATAGCCCACAAAACTATGACTGCCTAATTTTTGCTCAGCCTAGCAATGTGACATCCGAGGCAAGCAGATGATAGCTGCGCTCCTTTGTTGCTGCTCTCCCTATTTGCAATGTACTCTTGCAGATCTGGAAGAAGCATTTCCATGGGGTCCTCTAAAGAGAAACAATCATGCCCTGGGCTCCCTGGTCCTTTTCTAGCATGTCCCATTCTGCTGCGTTGCCTCCTATATACCAACTGAGAAAAAGCACACAGTGTCTAGAATGATCTCTTTTTACAATCTCCAGAAAGGATCGGATGCAATATATTACCTGCATGAACATTTATTTTATGGCTAATACATTAAAGGTAGCTGTCAGAGCACTAGAAAATGGCCATTTCTGAGTGCACATAAACATGCGTTTTCCAAAGGACTGAACAATAACTTCAGCCCTTCAATTACCCTTACAATTCTATACCTGCAAAGCAACAAGCCAAAAGTTTACAAGTTCAACAAACAAGACTAGATCTGCACTTAAAGGTGCAGGTGAGAAGTTTGTCCACAAAAGTGGTGCCTGCTTACTGGAAAACACACTGAAATGCTGTCATCTCAATTCTCCAAGTTTTCCTAAAGCAGTAATGTCATTTACAGCACAGCTTTTCATATTCCTGGGGGAAGGACAACCTATTCCAGCTTCCTTCACCAGCTCTAATGAAGTTCCCAATTGCTATTATAAGAGTTAGGCAAAGCTCCCCTTGAGAGTTTTTTCCTTCAAGGATTTCCCAGAATTCAGGTTATTGTCCAAGCCACCCACTAAACTGGGAGAAAGTTCAGGACCCTTTGTCAGATCTTGATCCCATTTAAATTAATGATAAGGAAGAGGGCACGATCTATCATACCTATCTGCTTTCTCCTCTTTATTTGAGGGAGATGGAAAACATCTGCTAAAGTTATATCCATCTTGAAGGTCCAAGTACCAAGAAATTATAAATAAATAAATATGTTTTTCATTTCGAAACAGCACATTAAATGTTAAATATCCCAATTCTATGTATAAAAAGAAATTGTGCTGCTTTGGGTTCTTCTGAAATGTTTGATGTAAAAACAGATTCTCTAGCTCCCACACTCTTCCATACCAAACCAGAAGTTTACCAGATGTCCAGCTCTTTTGAGACCTTCTGCCTTCAGCTGGGTTTTCTAAAGAAACAAGGCTCGTGCAAACACGTTGTTTGTCTCTTTCCAGTAACTTCTGAAATAAGTTGTTTCTCAAATAATTACTTTTTAAACTTCCTTTCCCCCCAAGCTTGTAAAATATTAACATTTGAAATCATTTTACATAATATCGCTCTTGCAAGAAACTGCTGAAATGGTAAATTAAGTGCCATCTAGACTGGCTAAGGAGTTTTTGATAAGAGACTGATTTTGAATGAAAAAATGGATACTTAATTCAAAGTCAATTAAAAATGGAATTATAAAGTATCTAGATGAGAATCACATAATGGATATCAGCACAAAGTCTATAAAGGAAAATCAAGCCTGAAATTCTTCCAAGGGGTCAGCAAAGTCTTGAAAACCAACTTCATCAAATACTTTCACTTTTTTAAAACCTTTCCTGGAGCTTTTCATAGGACTTCATTAAGGAAACTATGCAGTCATGGACTCAGAAACAGGAATGAGTTCTGAATCTTAACTAAGATTCTAGTTCTTTAAACTAATGCACGATATTTTAGAAATGGCCATTTTTCATTGTAGCATAATATTAACAGGAGTTATCCTAGTCTTCTATAATAAGAATGTCTGGATCTAATTTCTAGAATACCTGATTTTGCAGGTCAGATTCTGCTCTTTGTTTACCATAATAAAGGGAAATACTTTTTAAGGAACTAAATCCGTTTACTCCCAAATAATCAAGAATAAAATTTAACCCAGAGAATCCAGCAGAAGATCAAGCAAGAGAAGTTGAAAAAACAGTCAGAAGCTCTTGTGAAACCATATGTCCCTTCAGTATGACAGAGCGCTCAGGGTGACTGCAGAATAATGTGTGCGTATATGTAAATATTTTCTTTGAAACCATTGAAATCCATCTCAAAAAGCGGTTGAGGTTAGTAAAAACTGACCGTTTTCCTTTCACCAAAATTGTAGACTATGTTCTTAAAGAATCTGTATTGCGTTTGCGTGGCAAGGTTTTGGTAGCGGGGGCTCTACAGGGGTGGCTTCTGTGAGAAGCTGCTAGAAGCTTCCCCCATGTCTGATAGAGCCAATGCCAGACGGCTCCAAGATGGACCTGCCACTGGCCAAGGCTGAGCCGATCAGCAACGGTGGGAGCACCTCTGGGATAACATATTTAAGAAAGGGGAAACAAACCCTTCACAACAGAAATTGCAGCCAAAGAGAGGAGTGAGAACATGTGAAACAATCCTGCAGACACCCAGGTCAGTGAAGAAGGAGGGGAGGAGGTAGAATCATAGAATTGCTGAGGTTGGAAGGGACCTCCAAGATCATCAAGTCCAACCATTAACCTACCCTGACAAAAACCACTTCTAAACCATGTCCCTAAGTACCACATCTACCCTTTTTTTAAACGCCTCCAGGGATGGTGAATCCACCACCTCCCTGGGCAGCCTATTCCAGTGTTTAATAACCCTTTCAGTGAAAAAATGTTTCCTAATATCCAATCTAAACCTCCCCTGACATAACTTGAACCCATTTCCTCTTGTCCTATCACTTGTCACCAGGGAGAAGAGGTCAGCCCCCATCTCCCTACTTTCAGGTAGTTGTAGAGGGTGATAAGGTCTCCCCTCAGCCTCCTCTTCTCCAGGCTGAACAACCCCAGTTCCCTCAGTCGTTCCTCATAAGGATTGTCCTCCAGACCCCTCACCAGCTTTGTAGCCCTTCTCTGGACACGCTCCAACACCTCAATGGCCTTCTTGTAGTGAGGGACCCAAAACTGAACGCAGCACTCGAGGTGGGGCCTCACCAGTGCCGAGTACAGGGGGATGATCACTTCCCTAGTCCGGCTCACCACACTATTCCTGATACAGGCCAGGATGCTGTTGGCCTCTTTGGCCACCTGGGCACACCGCTGGCTCATATTCAGCCGGCTGTCCACCAACACCCCCAGGTCCTTTTCTGCCGGGCAGCTTTCGAGCCACTCCGCCCCAATCCTGTAGCGCTGCGTGGGGCTGTTGTGACCCAAGTGCAGGACCCAGCACTTGGCCTTGTTGAACCTCATACCATTGACCTCAGCCCATCGGTCCAGCCTGTCCAGATCCCTCTGCAGAGCCAACGTACCCTCAAGCAGATCAACTCGCCCACCTAGTTTAGTGTCATCTGCGAACTTACTGAGGGTACATTCGATCCCCTCATCCAGATCATTGATAAAGATATTAAAGAGAACTGGCCCCAGCACTGAGCCCTGGGGGACACCACTTGTGACCGGACACCAACTGGATTTAACTCCGTTTACCACCACTCTCTGGGCACGGCCATCCAGCCAGTTTTTACCCAGCGAAGAGTACACCTGTCCAGGCCATGAGCAGCCAGTTTCTCCAGGAGAATGCTGGTGCTCCTGGTGCCAGAGCAGAGAATCTCCTGCAGCGCGTGGTGAAGACCATGGTGAGGCAGGCTATCCCCTACAGCCCATGGAGGTCCATGATGGAGCAGGTATCCACCTGCAGCCTGTGGAGGACCCCATGCTGGAGCAGGTGGATGCCCAACCCATGCTGGAGCAGTCTCTTCCTGAAGGTCTGCACCCCACGGAAAGGACCCATGCTGGAGCAGTTCATGAAGAACTGCAGTCCATGGGAAGGACTCACGTTGGAGAAGTTCCTGGAGAACTGTCTCCCGTGGGAAGGACCCCACACTGGAGCAGGCGAAGAGGGTGAGGAGTCATTCGCTGAGGAGGAAGGAGCATCAGAGACAACATATGATGAACTGACCACAACCCCTGTTTCCTGTCCCCCTGCACCACTCGGGGGAAGGAGGGAGAGAAATCAAGAGTGAAATTAAGACTGGGAGGAAGGATGGAGTGGGGGAAAGGTGTTTTAAGATTTAGTTTTCACTTCTCATGACCCTACTCTGATTTGATTTGTAATAAATTAAATTAGTTTTCCCCAAGTCAAGTCTGTTTTGCCCATGATGGCAATTGCTGAGTGATCTCCGTGTCCTTATCTCGACTCACGAGCCCTTCATTATATTTTCTCTCCCCTGTCCAGCTGAGGAGGGGAGAGATAGAGCAGCTTTGGTGGGCACCTGGTGTCCAGCCAGGGTCAACCCACCACAGAATCCCATCATTACAGTCAATTAAGCATGTCCAAAGATGCCCACCAACACAGATCACCCGCTAGGAACCGGAGAGAGATAAAACCACGCAGCTCCTCTCTGTTACTTAACGGACCTACAAATGTCAGATCAAGCTCTTTTTCTTCCAGCTGATGGGAAGAAAAATGGTCTAAACTAATTTTCATTTAAATTTCTTAATGCACTGCACCAGTTGTTTGTCACATCCTGACACACTGTCATGTTGTTTTACAACATGATGTATTGTAACATGATATGAAGTGAACATATTTCATTCAGAGAAATGCGCTAATGCCTTTAGACACTTGAGGAGTAGACAGGTAGTTGCATTATTTCTTAGCACCTGATCTAGATTTATCAGAACAGACGGAAACAAAGCACAAACTACCTACACTGCTTTCTAAGTATTCTGGAAAGCATCGCCCCGTTCACCTTCTGCACGCTAGAGGTGCAGCACACTCATACCCATCCCACCGAATGCAAAAAGCGTTCAGCTGCGCCAGGTAGGGTATCAAGTTTTCGCAATGTAAAGTCAAACAATTTCTGTCTAGAAGAATCAAAAACCAAAC
This sequence comes from Alca torda, assembly GCA_008658365.1. Lineage (NCBI taxonomy): Eukaryota > Metazoa > Chordata > Aves > Charadriiformes > Alcidae > Alca > Alca torda. The sequence continues at coordinate 49,934,342 of CM018081.1, read as the reverse complement.
TCTGCTGAAGACTTTGTAAGTTTTCTAACTCTTCTTCCTTGCTGGAACATGAGAAGGTTCATTCTACTTGCACAAGCTCTTTCATGCATATGTAGTGTAAGGAGCTACTCACATTTACAATGGCAACAGTATATTATACTACAGAAGTTGTTATCTTTTCATTAACAGAAACTTCAAGAGAAGTTCCTAAACATCAAGGGAAGGGGCCCATACTTTTCCAAGAATTCCCAAATAAATCCTTGAAGTCCAAGTGAAACTTTACGGCTGATCGATCCACAATCCATGTGATGACCAGAAGGGGCTGCCCTGCCTCTCTCCCTGCTCGCTCCCAGTAACTGCTCCTGCCCTTCGCTTCTCCGGCGTTAGCCGCACACTGCATTCCATCAGTTTGCTGCTCTGATTTTTTTTTGCAGGGCTCATACTTAGTTAGATCAATAGACAGATAAAATTCGCTGTGAGACTGCACACACGTTAAAACTGTAGGAAAAGGAGGAGGAAATACATGGTTGGCAGCATTGGAAGGAAGAAGGACTGCTCCTTCGCTGCTATCTGCTGCAGAAACTTAAATTCATAAGCACGAGACTAAAGTTACACATGCTCTGCCTTGAAGTATTACCAAGAGAAAATACACACATTGTGTGTATCACCTTCAACTTTAAAAAGTGCATTTGTGAACGATAGTTCGAATTTCAGTCAATCACATTTGTAGCCTTTTCCAATTTCTGTGATTCAGTAACTGGACTCATCTCTCATCGGCGCTGTTAAGAAGAAAGCTGACAGGTATTGAAAGTCTATTCTTTTACTCTAGCCACAAATAACGTTTAAGACTCACACAAATAGGAAAATAGGATTCTTAAAATACCCACTGAGCTTTGACCGTAGGCCGAGGGAAGCCACATCATAAACAACGCTCCTTAATTTGTACAGCCCACAACAGGGCTTCCCACTTAATCCAGGAAGATTAATTACATAACAGATAATTAATTAACCAGATCAGCTACACGTGGTCCAGGGGATCTCTGGATCTTTAACGTTCACAGTTTCACTGAAGCAGACAACGACTTCCAGCTAGATATCAAAAAGGTTTGCTTCAACGACCACCCCCAGCCCTGCTAATTGCAACGTTTACGAAGGTAGCCCGTCAGCAGAAAGCTTCTTGAAACGCCAGATAAAACACCCCATCGCTCTCCTGGTCCTAAAACCATTACAATGTAATCCAAAACAAGTGGATTGATTATGCTGATTGATATGACACAATATGACTTTACATCCTGGAAACAATTTCAAGCAGTACCAAAAGAGATACACCCCATGGCTAATGAGCTACTGCCTAATCAGCGCATCCTGCTGGGCAGGAGATCAGCAGGAAATGCTAAAGGAGGACCTCTAAAGGCACAAGGAGAGACCTTCTGAATTGACTTCACAGAGGAGCTAAATAAGTAAGATCCAGGAGGTCCCTTTGCAAGACAGGAAAATTTCACAGTTAAGATTTGCACCAGCACAGTGGGGTAAAAGAGGTGAAAACGGCAAAACTTTACGCATTTAACTTTCATTCGCACAAATAATGCCAGAGGAGGGCTCTGAAGGGAGCACAGAGCGATGCCATGCCCCAAGCCCACCCTCTAAGCATAATCCCTGGGTATCAGCGTTCGTTCAGCCGCACGCCTGTCACGGGCTTACTGAGCGATGGGAAGCCAAGCCCTGTACCCTCACCTCTCAGACCAAGGTCTGAAAGGGCTGTCTGAAAAGCATGACAGCATAACCAGAAAAGTTAACTGTATCTCCGAGACACAAAGGAAAGAATAACTCCGTCTCACACGGCTGTCCCTTCCAATCCAGGAAGGCAGATTTCTTCGGCTGAGAGCACTTGACAGAGTTGCCAGCCACACCGACCGTGCAGACTACTACTTTGGTGACATATTCTTGCCATCACCTGCAGAGATGCCGTTTCCCCCGCAGCAGCTGCAGGATTTGACTGTAGCTGACAGTAGACTGTAACATCTAATGGACTTGTGCAGAGCGTCTGAACGCCTAAGGATTTCTGTCATGTGTCAGTGCCGCTTATGTTAAGAGATCCATTAGGGGTGCAATGATCTAAAGAAAGGTCAGCTGTCACAACTAATGCCAGAAGTGTCACCTTTGCTTAAAACGATTTTGCACCAAACTCCCAAGCTAACTAGATGGCGCTGATATTCTTGCCTTAAAGCCAAAGACACGTCACATTAGGTTGGCACACATGTACGGATGTCATTTGCTGTAGCAACATGAGCCCTAAGCCTTTTTTGAATGGGTCTTATCAAAGTCTGATGGCAGCGTCACCATCCCTGACACTTCTTTTGGGAAAAGCGTGGACTTCTTTGGTCTCGCACCAGAGCTGGGTGTTCTCTGCAGCTGAACCAGCAAAGCACCACGAGAGGTATTTTGCAGTTTCTAGGTAGAAAACAAGAAATCTTACTTCTCTGGCTCTCATTGTTGAGTCTCCCCGAAGAGACAACAGCTCTGCCCACACTCAGGACAGAGGAACAAGATGCAATAAGCATAGCAAATTAAATCAGAAATAACTGCAAAAAACCCTAGCTGAGTTACAGTACAGAAAACAGGATTAGAGGCAAGACAGAATCACCACGGTGGAATTACTGTTCTGGTGGATGGACTCGCATGCGTAAGGTAATCCGATTCAGCCTGAAGCTCGCTTCTCCAGGACTACGACTCCAGTGAAAACTGCTCCGAGGTCTGGAAAGTGCTAATGCAGAATTGATTCATCCTCAGCTGACGGAGCCAAGGTGTTAATGACAAAACACAACTACCGTGTTAAACTCGCAGGGTTAAATTCCGGCTTTACTGCTGTCAGGGCAAAAACCGCAACTGATCTCAGTGAGGCAGCTAGGGCTTGATCGGTAACTGTTAGACTCTTTTATATTCTAGATGTTATAAAAGCATTCATGTTTTCTAGTCACCATGCAACTACCTGCTATCCTAAAATCCTGGTATTTTTGAATACCTGAGATGCACAAAAATAATTAGCTTCAGGAGAGGTGAAGTTCCTGTTTGTGCCTGGTTACTGCTTTGTTTGGATCATTTAGGCAGTAACACTTGCATAAGAGCTAACATTGCTCATCTATTTAACTAACGGCAAAATGAAGACTTAAATAAGCTATTTTAAACCTCAGTAGTGGATTGTTAAATAGCCAAGGAATGCTGACATATCACATTTATATTTTCAGTCCTTTGAACTAATTCTGTAAACTATAAAAATAAATTCAAGACCCACGTGCCTTGTCAGAACAGACTGGGGCTGTATCGAGCTGTGCTGTTTTGTAGTAGGGACTGAGTATGGTTTAATCTTGTCAAAGCAGGTTTTAGTATGGTGCGCTCCAGACAAGTGACCTTGACACGCGTTAACCGTGATCATCCCCCCATTGCCGGCTGAATGACACCAGAACTCGGATCTTCTTTACAGGAGTGTCAAAGTGGGAAGCTGACCTGTAGTTTATCCGTGGCGGCACATGGCAAAAGTTTAACAAAAAATTATTATTGTTTTTTTGATTCTCAGGCACAAGGAAGAACACCGTGCCAAAACCTGAAAGCCTGGTTGGAACAAGGGTACAGAAAGAGAAGTTAACAAAGGGAGCACAAGAAAAGGATGCTTGTTATTTTGTAGATATCTGGGTAATTCCACACCAATTTTCAGGACTGTTCCACGAACCTCTTTAGCTATCCACGATGAAGGTAAATTGCAATTCAGAGTGACTACAAGTAACAGGAAACGTGTGAGTAATGAAGGAGTTTGGGCTTAAGCCCTGATTTGATGGCTTTGAGACTCTGAAATCTGCAGTATCTTGCCCCTGACCCTTGCAAAAGAGGTCTGAGTCTCGGTGCGCGCCAAGAAAGAAAGTGGATGACCACATCTTCCCCGTAAGCACTGGGCTCAGGTACAGGAAAAGAAACTCCAAACAATTTTATCCCTATGGAAATAACTATTTTGGACAGAAATTTTGTACCCCTTGTGGTCTGAACTATGCAGTTAGACAGTATGTTCTAGCAAAGCTGGACAGCCCAGTAAAACCACATTGCTGGTCTCTACTCTCAGGGACAGAAGTTTCACTGCTTTGAGAGTGAGCATTAAGTCTGTCAAAGTGAGTGTAAAAAAAGTCCCTCAAACCTAAAGAAAATAAACATAGAGGTGGAAGGTTTTGTGGTTCTAAATTTTTGGCTGTTTTTCCACCACCAGGGGAGGGAAAGTTAAAAAAAAAAACCAAACCAAATAAAAAACTCTCACTTTAACGTAGTCACTTTTATTCACTACTGAACTCATTAAATATCAGCCTCTTCCACACATACAACTCCTCTCTATCAAAAAGATAAATAAAAAATTAAAAAGTGCAATTTCTCAGAATTGGCAGTATTTGATGATTTTTGCTGCTGAAAATAGGTATTTAACGAAACAGCCCAAAACGCTCTCTGTGAAAGTTGGCAATTCTTATTGAATTCTGGAATACTTTTCCAAAAGGCAAATTTCAGTGGCAGAAATCAGTGTTTCTGAAGGCGGATCATTAAGGATTAGAAAATGTACACTTCTATTCATAAATAATGCGGAAAAAGAGATGAATAGTGAAAAGACAAAGTTTGCGGGTGATACAAAATCATTCAGGATAATCAAATCTAAAGGGGACCACGAACTATTGCGTAAGGAACTTGCAGGATAAGCAACTGGATAATAAAGTGGTAGATGAAATTCCATTTTGCTGAAGAAAGCATTGCATGCTGGGAAAAATAGCTACACATGCAAATTGATAGGCTCTACATTAGCAATTGCCGTTCACTGTATGGATGCTGGGGCCTTCTGTTAGCTCCCAAAGAAAATCAGATCAATCCTCAACAGTAATCAAAATGGCTAGTAAAATACCAGGAACTATTAGGAAAGGTTTAAAGAAAAAAGAAGTAAGCCATCATTAATGTAACTGGGTAAGGCAAAAGAGGACAAAGAGTTTCCAAAGGGCCGGCATGTGCTGGTATGGAGGAGAGGTCTAGCACGACCAATAAACACAATGATCCAAAAGCACAAAGCTTGAATCCTAGGCAGCTGAAGATGGGAGGAGAAGGATTGCTCCACATGTGTCCTGCTGCCTATATCCCTTTCCTAAGCATCTGTTCTTGTTATTCTTTTCACTGCTGGGAGGAAGACCTGGGGCCACATGGACCCTTCCCTCCCAGGTATGGCCAAGGTCACAGAATGAGAGAAACATCAAAATGCGTCAGCAAAGTGGGGAAAGTAGAAACCTGTAGTCCAAAGCCATCAAAGCAGCCTGTTTCAAATTGAGTGCCAGGTGCTGGTGCTTGGCACTTCTGAAATAAAACCATCACTTCTCTATTGCTACCAAATGCGTTTTGTTGGAGGGGTGGGACAGGAGCAGTTTGTCTTTTCAGCTCTTCAGAGAATACATTCAAATATGTTTGAGGTTACTGGAAGTGGAAAACCAAATTTCATTCTTGATTGATTTTTGCAGTAGATGGAAATGCTCATTTAATTGTTTTTTAGTATTTGACCTTTCTATTTCGTTTGGTTAATCTTCATGATGATGAAATAGCATTCATGATATTCACACAGTAACTGTTGAAGGCTAGAGCATGAATGCTGATTTTTCTGCAATGTTCTGCTGCTGTGGACACCCTAGGAATGAAATCAGATTGAAAAAGAGCTTTAGCTTCTGGTGCCTTTGAGAGACTGATTAAATTTAGTTTCCTTGTAGCCCATGATTAGTCAGGTAACAGGGGGTGTCTGTGCAGGACATCTCTGGAAATCCATCTTTTGGACCATGCCAGAGCTGCTGAAGCTGAACACAAAAGGGAAAACCCTCAAGATAATAATTTCCTTGGCAAATGTTATCAAATCCTTCAAGTTACACGAAGATTATCGACTCTCCCAACAGTGTGACAGTTTCATGAACACTCTCACGGGACAGAGTGGAAGGAGCAGAACACCTCCACTGCTGGTAACGGGGAGGCCGCAGCCAGGTCCTCCACACTCTGCTGACTTCTTCTGGCCCTGTCTCACACTGACTTCGCACGTGTGGCTAAACACTCCGTCTGCCTTTGCCTGCTTTGCTTGAATTTCCAAGTCATTCTGGGTACCTCTGAAGGAAGAAAGACATGCCCTACTTTGAACCTGGGAAGATTTCAACCTGAAAATGGCAAATATTTTGCTTTACATTGAAACGCCTCCACTCTGTAATAAGAAGCAGTTGACAGGAATGATGTGTACTAACAGAGACATCACTTCTAAAAATTAGTTTGCAACAAATGCAGATTTTCATAAAGGTCCTCCATTTTGCAGGCAGAAGCATCACTCCACAATCTGCGATCAGTAGGCACTTACACAGCACTGAGAAGAGCCATCATCCCAGCTGGCTCTGTGGGTCTGTGTGTCCCTGATGCGACCCATGGTCCAAAGATTTCCTTCATAACTATAAACTTTAAAGTCATAGAATCATAGAATTGCTGAGGTTGGAAGGGACCTTCAAGATCATCAAGTCCAACCATTAACCTACCCTGACAAAAGCCACTTCTAAACCATGTCCCTAAGTACCACATCTACCCTTTTGTTAAACACCTCCAGGGATGGTGAATCCACCACCTCCCTGGGCAGCCTATTCCAATATTTAATAACATAACTTGAACCCGTTTCCTCTTGTCCTAAAAGTCTTTAGTTCAAAGACACATTTGGCCCATGTAGCATAGGTTATCAGCCTGAAAAGAAAAAGGCAAAACACCAGCCACTCCAGTCTGATTTAGATTGAGTTTCCCCATTGGTTATCTGGCAGCTTCTGGTACCCCACAGTGAAAGAATTTTAAGTCCAAAAGGTCTCGTGCCATTTTTTTCTTTAGGTTTTCCTGCAGCCCTTTGTGAAGGAATCAGCTTGATTTCAGAGGAAACAATCCTCTCTGTTGCCTCTGCCCACAGAAAGGACAAAACGCAGGTTGCAGTCATTTGGCACCTCCACTACCCCTTTGTGCAAAAGGTCAAAAATGCTGCAGAAACGTCAGTTGTCTGAGCTGGCCCTCAGGACCACCTTGCTGAGCTGAAGAGTGCTCCCAATCGAGCAATATCAAGCACAGTGCCCAGATCTCCCAGCAAACTCTCAGACCATCGCCTGGAACAGCGTATAGTCACCGCCTGCCCATTTACTCCGCCTGATGCTGCCGCTCGCTTATGATATGCGCAGGGTGGAAGTCCCACCTTGGGCATGCACCATGGTGAGATGGAGCCCTCCTCACCCACCTTTGCCTTTTGGAATAGCGGAGCTCTGGGATTCATTAAACCAAACTTGCAGAGCGGTTTGGCCCCATTATGCAAGGAGGCGGCATAAGAGGGGGGGAAAAAAGAGGGGGAAAAAAAAAAAAAGGAGGGAGAGAGAGACAGAGTTCCTCAGGGATCAACATGTTCAATGATCCCTTTAAACTACCACAAACCTTATTCACTAAGCCCCATAGGCTCTCATTAAATTTCTTTGTCAAAATGTTTGCTTTTATGAATTCACCCAGGAGTATGTCATTCTGCGTTTCAGCCAGCCAGAATGCTAGCGGGGCACTGAGCAACCGCTGAGATTTTATTGGCACACACTTTTAAGCACCTTTTTGGTCAGTAGCTCTGCTCTGCTCCTGTGAATAACCACCATATAGTAACATGACTACTAAGGCTGAATTTCCCCAGTTCCTTTTTGCTCAACTACTTAGCAAATCAATTCATTTTGAGAGACCTCAGTTCATACACAAGAGGAGAACAATTACGTGCCACAGTGGCCTGGCAGAATGGAGTCAGGCACAGTTGGGGTAGAAAATTACCTCCTGCACTTTCAAAACATCAGAAAGAAATAAGCAAGAGAAATCCAGCAGAAAGTGATATTTTCTATAGACAGACACACCTACCAACCACTCCTGTTTTGTATCATCTATAAACTTGCTGAGGGTGCACTCTGTGCCATCCCCAGGTCAGTAACGCAGACGTCAGGCAGCACTGGCCCCAGTGGCGGCCCCTGGGGTGCGTAGGTAGCCCTGGCATCCAGCTGGACTTTGTGCTGCTGATCACAACTGTTGGAGCCGCACAGTTCAGCCGGTTTTCCATCCACCTCACTGTCCGCATTTCATCGGCTGGTTAATTAGGATGTCAAGGGAGACAGTGTTGAAAGCCCTGTTAATGTCTAGATAAACAACATCCACTGAGCTTGTCCTTTCATCGTAGAAGGCTATCAGGTCGACCAGACATGATTTCCCCTTTGTAAATCCATACTGACTACTCCCAATCACCATTTGCTTAAACGCACCCTCACCTCATCTTCCTCCAGCAAGGATAAGTCTTCCTTGCTCCAGACATTCCCAGTGATCTCAGGGGCCTGGGATTCCTGAGGGTAAACCTTACGAGCAAAGACCGAGGTGAAGGCGGCGTTGAGAATCTCAGCCTTTCCCACGTGCTTTGTCATCACGTCCCCGGATGGGTTTATTTCTCTTCGAATAAGAACAAGAGGCAAAATGTTGCTGCAATGGTTCAGCAATGTATTTGTCTTCCTGCAGCCAACTTAAACCTCAGGGTGGCTCTGAACCCCGTGGGGACAGGACATACTTGTACACAGACCGCTTTAAACGGTCTCTGTACAGACCGTTTTAAATGCCCCAGTGCATTTCTTCTTGTACTGAAGAGAACAACTAGGAAAGCCTGCAGCCTTGATACTTGACAAAGACATGCCAACTGCTTGGGTTGGCTGGAGTCCCTTCTCTAATCCAACCGGACAACAGACAAGAAGGGCATCTGAACTGCGTGCTTCCCTTCTTTGACACATGAACGATATTGACAGGGGAAAAGTACACCAAAGGCATTTGCTTTTGTCTTTATTTTCTCCTCATTCTGTCCTGAAACGGTGTGGAGGCTACACAGGGAGAGAAATAAAGGGAGGAGAAAGTCAGGCTTTACTTTCAGCTGCTTCTCCTTTATGGAGGCAGCAGCTCCACAGCTTTCAGCACACCCACTCCCAGTTTACGCCAGGATAACAGGGCAGCATGTGAAGCTTTTTGAACAGAAGTTACTCCTGGCTCTGTGTAAAGCAGCTCCTCTGAGCAGAAGCAGCCGTAACGCACGATACGCCACGCTGAGCCCTCAGGTTTCCCACCAGCATCTCTGACCCTTGGTATTCCTGAAAGAGCAGGCAGTGAAAAGAGGCAGCCAGGGATTCCCTCAGTATTTGGGAGCCTGAGAGGAGCGCAGTGCCAGCTGAAAGGTCAGGCCATTCCCTCGCCATACATAAATGGCATTATCCGGCACTGAGAAAGCGTGTGGCACAGGCACATGGTGCTCTGGTGGCCTTCAGCCCCTGAAGCTGCTCTTTCATAAGCTGTTTCTGCTGGAGCAACACAGATCATAGCAAAGTGACGGAACGCTTTAAAAGTTAAATCACTACGTTTAACTTAGGGGCAGGGAAGCGACTTTACAGTCCTCCCCTACAGAAAAATGCACTACCTTCTTTCACAACGAGCCTTTTGCCTTCTGGCCAGCTTTCCCCAAATTTGGCAGATGCAGGAATCTCACAGGTATTAAGTTCCTTCAAAGTTTTGTGGAAAATCTTGCTACTGGAATGAGCTGCAGAGGCTCAGCAGAGAGGGGAGGCAGGCGTTGGTGCCGCAGCCCTCAGGCACCACGCTGCTCCAGGCTGGTTTTTTGTACGTATTCACACAATGTCAGAAAAAAAACAAGGCATGTTTTAGCTGTATCTATGTACTAGAGAAACTGTTAATGAAGTTTTTAAGTAAGAAAAAAAACCCCACTGTCTTCAGAAACGATTCTCTTCTATATGCATTCCCTCTCCCCAGCACACTTATCTAATCAATCCTGATCCTTCAGTCTAGTGCACATAATTTTGTCTTCAGGGTGCATTCCTATCAGTGAGGCGTCAGAGGCTCATCTATACGGAAAAACAAACTGATATATATCATGCGTTTCAAAAACCATCCCCTCACACACTTCTTCAAAAGCCCAAGATACTAAAATGCAGCAAAAAAAATTTACAGAGTACCAAAAATCAACTCTAATACATGTTTGACTCATCTGTTGATTTTAATTGAATGTGTGTATCTTCAGGCAATTTCATTATTCTCCCAAGAGCAGGGAGGCTAAATGAAAGCCAAACTTCGTTAACCCCTGACCATGAAAATCAATAATTTTCAATAAAATTTAAGCTAATTTGTTTCCAAAGGATCTCACATCTTGACTCTAGTATCATGTGCTCCTGAGTTAATCAGCTATGGGGTATTACGTTTTTCCAGATCATTTTTGCCATCTTAGCTACAAAACCTTTAATTTCACCTAAAACTACAAGAATCCTTGCACGTACGTGAAAGGCAGATACTCTCAAGACTGTGTAGTGGTATGAGCAAACAGTATCCACCTTGCCCTGTATTCAGAGCTACTCTGCAGTGAGAGTGCAAACACTTCAGAGCGCGCTACTCTTATTTCTAGTTCTGTTTAGGGTCATCAATTCTCCTTCAACCGCAGAATTGATTTCTACAAGTTCACGTTACACGCTTTATCTCGCCGAATTCTGCAACTACTGAATGCAAAAAGTACATTCCTGTTTTAAATAAAAATGTCAACCTTTCCAGCACAACACTGGAAAAAGCGGAATGTGGGCTTGTTTCTGTGGCTGCACCAAAAGCAGAGGGTGAAACAAATGCATAACATTTATTCTAGCTCACCTTCTGCCAAGAAACAGCAGCAACTGTGGTACTCTGCTAATGAAGTGCTTAAGCTATCAGATTCCTCCAAGTGCTAGGGAGAGGATATTTGTATAGATCCCTGCTATACAACAAGGGGAAATCCATTCCTTACCGCAGTGGAGCATAAAATACAGAAATTTTGGAACAGAAGTCGGTGTTCTGCAGAAAGAGCAAATACAACATTGCTGGAGCGTGGCAAGTACTGATAAGAAAAACAGATCAGTGAAGGGAAGAATCAAGCAGGCCCCTCAAACACAATACACAAATCCCCGCTGGAATTCTACCAAGGTTGAGGGAAAAACACCAGCTTACAATAGAGCTATCCCCACAAATACAAAATTTGACCTTTCTAATTACTGGGCTAGGTTAGACACTAGATTATAAGCCTTCATAAACAACATTTATGAAGAAGAATATTAGCAATAAGAACATTTCCAGGTCACTGGGGATCCAGACCCTCCAATGGCTCCCTCCAAGAAGGAATATATTTGTCAAACACATCAAGAAGAGAGAATAATTGTGAAGAAAAAAATCATGCACTTGCATGGCCAGTCTGGGAGACTGGATGACTGAGCATTCAAAATCCAGTCTCAGGATTTGCAGACACTGGCAAGTCCGAAAGCAGTAAGCCCAAAACAGGATACGTCCCTATCACACGGTCAGATGTAGAGCCCCAGTGTCCCCAAAGCAATGCCTTCTCTGGATGTCCTAAAATTTTTGCAAAGGGACCAAAGTTAAAGAAGCAAATTGAAAATTCAGTTCCACAAGAAGAATTTTTCACGGAAATGGCAGCATTGACAGTATTTAGGCTTTGCTCCTCTCCGAGCAAAAACTCCCACCACCATTCAGGAGTGCTCTCGTAGTCCAAGGCAACCAGCCCCGGCCTTCCTCCTCCAGGAGGTTCCCTCCCTTGGATGGTCCCATCCTCTGGATGGAAGACCACTCCTTGACCACTTCAGCCTCGGCTGCTCTGCGCAGAGCTCAGCAGGAGGCACTGAATGCGATAACGTGGCAAAGGAGACGTCTTGCCATAGAAACTGCACCAAAATGCCCATTTCCATTAAATTTAATTTCCCACCAGCCAGTCTTTACCTGTTATCTTCTGCCAAAGAAGTCCCTCACCTAACTTACACTCTTGTTTAAGAATATTTCTTTTGCTGACTTTGAGAACCTTGGTGGAAGAAAAACAAATAAATTAAATTAAAGGTCAGGGAAAGCTGCAACCGCCTCACAGCAAATTCCTCGCAGCAAACACAGCTGAGTATTTTGCAGCACGTTAATGAGAAACAATCAGCTCGCTACTCTGACAGCTCGGTTTAGGGAGTAAAACACTGACTATCGTGTAGCTCGGCAACGTAGACAGCAAAAGCTACGTGATGACATCCCGCTTTTGGTGACTCAGCACAAGAGACTCGGGAAAGTGCACAGCTTGCAGAACTGCAGGGAAACCACACCCCGGCTCAACTTTCTAAAAGTCATAAAAGAAGCTGACCATAGATCCCATTTCTCACTGCTTTCAAGTGAAAGACATCAAAAAAGTAAGATTACACATACTAAAAATTGTGATGGAGGAGTATCCCGTAGGGAAGGATCACTGGTCTTCCATAGCAAAAAGTAAATATTTATCATTAGGCAGAAGAAAGCAATGAACTCTCAGAGCTAAAATCAAATTCAATCAGCCACTATTCAATCTTAGATAAGACAAATCAAAGATATTAGACGTTGGATTTTGATTAGATGTTAAGATTTTTCTACTGTTGGAAGAAAAATTCAAAGAAAAGTTCGGTTGGATTTGCCATCATCAGTTTCCACAAATGAAAAGAAAAGGCTGCATTTTTCAATAAAAGGATAAGAATGCTTATCAAAAAATATGCTATGTAGCAAGAAAAGATGACCAGTATTTTGGACCTGGATTTCTTGCTCCTTTTCCAAAAGAGCACAACACACGGAGTCACCCAAAGGACAACAGGTTCTTGTTTCTTTCTGGATACCATGAATACTGGTAATTGCATTCCAGCTTCCCACTAATTTTTCAACTGAGAGGCTTCCCATTTTTCAGGTTGGAAAGGAAAATGCTCTCAACACCAGGCAGCGCAGCGTATCGAATATCCGCATCAAGTCAAATCAAACCAACTGACCTCACATCATTTTCCCAAAAGCTTGTGATGTTTTCATCGCACTGTCCCCGATCGGATTGTTACTGCAAGATTCATAACGACTGACTGAAATCTTTGGCAGTGGAGCCGTGATTGCACAGCAATTACTCTACAAATATTATCCATAAGTGCTCCATATTACAGGAAGCACTTTGCTTATGCTGTAGTTGAGAAACTTGGGCGATATCAAATAATTTTCCCTGCTGACAGCTATATCTGCTGCTTAGCAGAAAACAGCTTTCAGTCTGGGAAGTAGAGGCACTCGTCTGCCTGATCACTATAAATCAAGCGGATCTCTGGTTTTTCTTCCAAAACTTTTGCTTAAGGGACCCTATGGGCAAAGTGAATTATTGAGAAGTCAGTCTAGAGTTTACAGCAGGAACACTGTCACCTGAACATCTGGGATCTACATTCAGCTGTATACCAAGTGATACAAAGGTTAGCGTAATATATTAATGTTTGTAAAACCATTTGACAAGCTACATCCATCTAAGCAGCAGTGTTGTTACACTCAATTTTGGAGAAGTTGGGTCAAACCACAATGTAGAGCAGCAATAAAAATAATCACGTTAGTTTAGCCTGATCTAGTGCAGTGCCCACAGCCAAGGTTTTCAGTAGTGAGTAACAACTTTGGAGCCTCCTTTTTTTGATAGCCAATGTCACACGCACAAGACCCCTTTTCAAAGGCTGGTGCGTATCATTCACTTGCCTTCTAGAGATCTCAAACTGAGCGTGCATCCTGCACATGCTTATACACACGCTCTAAAATTGGTTGTCCATTTATAAATCCTCTGCTGAAACTCTTTTTCCAAATAAATTGGAAAAACTCGTGCAGTCTAGAACAGTAAGCAGAGTACTGTCTGTCTTTAATAGGCACCACAGGCCAGGCTTTATTAAGAAGCGCAGCTAAAGACAGGAATTTCAAAGTACTAATCGCCCAGTGAGCAAAAGAATTTTTTCTTTTTCTTTTAAAGTCATACCCATTTTGTAATAATTTGAACTCGCCGAAAGTCATTTTTCTGGCTCCTTAGGCAAACTGATATATCGCTCATACGGTCCACGACCGCGCCTGCATAACCAGCCAGCAGAGAGGCCCAAAGGCTTGGCGGGGATGCTGCCGTGAGCACAAACCTGGCCAACCATATTGCCATCCCGTAGGCACCGGGAGCTTATTCAGACCTTTCTTTTCCACGCTGCTGTGCAAATTTAACTTGGAACTTTCAGAACCGGGTTCACCAGTACAAAACTCTTACCCAAACCAAATGTTCCTGAGAGCGCTCATCACAAACTAAGGCTTTTGAAGACGGTTTCTGCCCTCAGTTATATACACAAAGACAAGAGGTGCTGGATCTTGCAAAGCTGAATTTGGACAGTCAAACACCAGAGACTTCCAGACATTTCCCGGCAAAGACTGGGAGTTTAAGATGAGTGAATTGAACCTTCATTTAGCAGTATCCCAGCATGACCCTTACTGAGTTCATTAGAAGCTAAGCATGGCACACTCAGATATCTCCTTAAATGTCCTAAACATTTTGCAATGATGGAAACTGATTTGTTATCACACCCTCTGAGCTTTAAAATGCCCTGGTTTACGTTTTGCTTGCTTTATTTGTTTATTTCTTTTAAGACTATGGGAGCAGCTCACAGAGGCTTTCCACGTGCCTTAGGTGTTTCTTTATATTAGAACTGTCAAAAGCCATAGTTTAGAAATGATGGTAATTCCATGTAAACAGAATTAATAAACGAATTAATCTGTTTTCTTCCCGTATCATCTCAGAAAAGCAGCTGGTTTAGTGCTGCTTGTTTTACTATTTTGACATTGGCGAAGAAGATTTAAGGAGCTAAACATGCACCTGTGGCTGTGTAGCACCATACAGGGAAGTTGTGTGTTAATGTGCACGTGGCTCAGTAGCAGCCCTTCCAAAATTAACTTCATTTAATTTTAAAGAACCAAGCAGCTGGGCATTCATTTTATGACACCGGTCTTCCTTCCTACTTGCAAAGAGCCTACTCTGCTTCCTCTCAGCTTATTAGCTTTAAAAAAAATTAAGCATAGAGATTTGTGATGGTCTATAGGAAAAAAAAGCCGTAAATATAATTCTTCGTATTTCACCAATTTCTAAAATGCAAGAGGGTTGTTTTTGCAACAGGGCAGCAACTCAGGAAAGTATTAACCATGTGCTCAAAGTGTAATCCCTTCCAGTACAGTAATTAAGGTGTTCAAGTGATTTGCTCAATGCGGGTGGACATCCAATTAGAACACAAGAGTACAAATCATGGGCGTTGTGATTTTCAAGTGCAAATAATATCAACAACAGGGGATTTTTTCCTTCTAAACTTCACACAAAAATACAAATTTATTAGATCTCGTTTAAAGTTATTGAAGACTATCAAAAGAACATTATTCCAGCATTGATTCGAAACCACGGGGTGCACTATCAGCATAATTAAAATGAAAGTATCTTGAGCTATTTTCCTTTCCCGCTTCCATATTATTGTCTAATTGTTCAGAATGTCTGTTTGTTATGGAGGCAAAGTAATTAAGCGCAGCACGTTGCAACAAGGGGGATCATAAAGCCAGAGCTGGCTACATTACCAACACAGACATCAGCATAGCAAAACATTAAGGAAAGGATCGGAATTGTAATTGAAAACAATTGGATGATCCAGTTCATTTGGCTGACATCAGGACCATTTGTGCACTTCAGTGCTCTTTAGCCCTGGATGCTCCCCGTTCACCTGCGCTTTTAAAACTGATCTCTTCAAGGGAAACTCTGGAGCAATGGTGAAGATCTTGCCTTCAGCACCTGTGGCTTCTCAGAAGGCCAGAGCGTTACCGTTCAGTGTGAATGGTAAGTGGTCTGATATTTAGATTGCTATCTACAAAAGAATTGTTCATACTAAATGTATATAAAATATAGAAGATTCCTACGAAGCCCAAGCCAGCATCCCCTGAAATCAATGCAGGTACTTCCCGTCTCATTAGCAGGTAAGGACGGAGATCTCCAGGGAGATCTACTCCCCTTAGAAGGCTTAGGACAGCCACTCACTTAATTAAAGAAAGAACATGTGGTTCTATGTATTTTTTGTTAACGTAACAATTAAGTTGAGGCCTGTTTGAGAAGCAAGTTTAAGAGCTTCAGCAGAAAAACTTTGTCGCTGTCTCTAGAAACCCAAGCACCTCAGGTATCTCCAGCTCTCAGCAAGTTGTGATGCACAACTCTAATTCTGTACATCACAACTTGGCGCAAAATCAAAACTCGCCACTCAGCAGAACCCAAATTTGCGCGTCAGCAATGTGGAAACAGCCAAGTCACGACTTCCAAAATTACTGAGTCGTACAGCCTCCAAAAGAGCCTATCGCTCCCTAATCTTCATCTCACAAAATTGATAGCTTACCTCAGAGAGAGGCATACCTGTTTGCAGAAAACCCTTCACAATTCTGGAAAAATAGATCTCCGCTACTCTCTAACTGGCGCCACCAGCCAGAGCAGAGCCCTGGGCAACATGACACTAAGATGTACATTTAATTAAAAGAATTGTGCACACAGGAGATTTTGAGGGCCATGCAAGTCTCTTCAGCAATGCAAATAGTTGCATCCATAATTGACATTTTTAGTCAAAACATAACAAATGGCCAATGAGAGAAGAGCAGGTGTGAAATGACTAGTCTGGGACTAAGTCCGAGAGTAGCAGGGAAAAAGGTAAAATAAGAGGGGAAAAAAGAAAAGGCAAACAGAGTTTCCAAATAAATTTTCCTTGCAGCCTGGACTCGTGGCTCCACAGCTGCACAAAAGCTGTTTGAGGCGGTTTTTTAGATTCCGATGACAACTTGAGGGCTGTTGGGTGACCAGGTTTGAAAACTGACCCTGGCATCACTTGTTCCAACAGCCTCGGCACGACGTCCGCCTGCGGAAGACGCTGCTCCTGCCGCTCGCCAGCCCCGCTCAGGCAGGGCACCGCAGCACGGGCCGCGCAGGAGAGGTCATTAGTGGGGGCCCTGGAGCAATTAAGTCACGGCTGCTGACCTTTCCAAAGTCAGCTTACCAATCTGCAGCACTCTCCTGAAATCGCCAAGTACCCTTTATTACCAAATAATTTACGTAGTTTGCGAGCAAACCGTCTGTACAGTTTATGTTTGTAAAATGAACTCTCCCACATGGACAGTTTTAACGCCCCCCTGGGATCTCTTCAAACCAGCAGCCTTGTACAGTCATGCAAAGGTTAAAATAAGGTTAAGTCAGAGCATTTACATTCAATGAAATACTACGCTGATTCAAACGCCCTTGACTGAAATTATGCGTCAGCCGCGAGACGGGCGGCCTTCTCCAACTGGCGCAGAAGCAGGCTGGGACCAGCAAGCTCCTGGCTTTAAATCCGAGCTCCACCAAACCTCTCTGTCCTTCAGACCTTGAAAGGAGTTGGAGATGCTTCCTTCAAGTGAGACAACATGAACTCCCTTTGTCCTGGTTGGGAAAAGCATATCCTGGTCCATGTTAACAATCCCAAAGGCAGGACTGACCCACCGGGGACCACAGCTGCTGAAACCTGCTGTTGCTGGCAGCGAGGAGCACAAAGCTCTTCAGCTGGAGTTTTAATGTCTTCTGCAGATTTTAGTAGGTGACAGGGAAGGTTCGAGAGGGCAGGGCAGGGGGCCAGGAGGCACAAGGAGATTCGGAGCAGGGCAGTGGAGAGGAGCCACAGGGCCAGAGGAGGTGGCTGTAGGGTCATAGCAGGGACCGAGTGCCACCAGCACTGCCTGTGCCTGGCCACGACACCGAGCAATAGACACTGCAGCTCTCCACACCAGGGCAATGCCACGGGAACAGCAGCTCTGCAACAGCCCCGGCGGGAAGGATCAGAGCTCCCCGTAACGGCTGGGATCCAGCAACGCTGGAGTTCCTCATATGTCACAAGCCATACCACCAAACAAGTCCTACTTCAGCAGGGGGTGGTGGAAAAAACCAAAACCTGAAGGCTTTGCTTAGCAGTTTCCTGAGAAATCCCTCATCCAGACATCCAGAAGACTGACAGGCTACTCCACTTTGTTGTTCTCCTTTTCCTCAGTGAAGTATTTCAGATACCACAGCCAACACATGCGGCTGCTCCGGACTGGGACCTTCAAGCTCAGAGCTCAAGCCAGCTGTGAGGTGCCACCCCAGAGCTGGGATGTGGGACTCCTGCTCTGATGAGATGATGCTCAGCATCATCTCCAGAGATAACAGACTCGAAAACCCATGTAGTATCCAATATTTCTTTTGTCTACTAAATCAAGCATTTGCTTTCACCCTGAAGTTTAAGGAACCTAACAAACGCTTCTGGAGTTTTCTAGCTTAGCTCTACTTTCTTTCCTAAAAAAAGTTTCATGTTTTTTAAAGTTTCTGATATTTGGTGGGCAATCCAATTATTGCTTAGCATTTCTTTGTTGTTGTTGCTACTTTATAAATGTACGTTCTCTTGTGCTTCAGACAGATGACACATCCCCAGGCTCTGGCTGCATTATCCATCAGACACAACACAGTTTGTTTCTTAATTTTTTCTTACAGCTTATCCATATTTTTCAGTCCTAAGGGGCAAGCAGATATGCAAAACTCCTTCATTTTAACCTTTCTTTTTTTGAGAGAGAGAATTTAAAAAATATTTTTAAGGAAAATAACTGGATTTTTAATACTCTAATAACAGAATTAAGCTTACTGGAATCCTCACCTTTCCTTTCATCTCAGCCAAGACATGATTACTACAGACGGCATAGTCAAACTTCCTAACTTCGCATGAATACAGAAAAACATCTCCTTCCCTGGACTCTACATATGTGGAGTGATAGCATGAGATCTTGAGATGGGCAGCGACCACTTGGGTCTTCCATGTTTCAGTGTCTTGTCTGGTGTAGCTTTAAACGTTCCAGACGCTGAACTACTGCCACTTGCCCAGGGATACCGCAGCATAACACACCGCGTCTCACTGTCAGAAGTCTGGCTGATGACTCGAACCAAGTTTCCCTTTGTTTCATTACATTACTCTCCCTTATACTTTCTGCCTGCGAATAATTCTTTCCTTCCTGAAGCTCATATTTTGTAGGTACTCCTACAAACTTCACTATCTCCCGCCGCTTAATCATTCTTTACTCGGCTACCACAGTGAACAATCTTAACTTTTTCTGTGAAGTTACACTTATTTCCACTCATAACTGCTTTGTTGCTCTTCTCTGAGCTCTTTATCAGGAATATGCTAACAAACATGGAGGGAGATGCCTGAAATTAGAGGTGCTCTCCACACAACAGTGCCTCATTGGTAGAGTGCAGTAAAACTTAAAAGGCAATAAGAATTCAGAATAAAGGGAGTTCTAAGGAATGTATTTTTAATATAAAAGGACAGTGGGCTTTACATTAGAAGGCTTTGATTCAAAATTTCTTGGGAGATGTATCAGTTTAGACAAGCCCTTAACTAAGAAATATTTCCCATGTCCAACACAGAGTCTGTGGTCAAATCAGACAGATTTAACCACCCCAAAGTGGCAAAAAGCTGGTTTTCCACATGAAAAAAACCTGCTTCAGATCAGAACTCCACTCAAATGAGACATGACATTTACACCGCTTCACAAAAAATACATCTCTATCTTCTAAGGGGATTTTTTTATTGACTTGACATAAATAGATATTCCTTGATCCAGCAGAGGGACGTAACCCAGCCCAACACGCTGCCCAGCCAAGGGGATATTTGAATTCCTTTCTCTGTTCTGAATCAAGCAGACCTGCAGCCTGGACCCCAATGTCAAATGAGCATCTCCACTAACCGGACTCTTGGCTATTCTTGGGCGAGACTCGGTACACCACAAAAAGGTGCGAGTCAACATCATAGAATCATAGAATTGCTGAGGTTGGAAGGGACCTTCAAGATCATCAAGTCCAACCATTAACCTACCCTGACAAAAACCACTTCTAAACCATGTCCCTAAGTACCACATCTACCCTTTTGTTAAACACCTCCAGGGATGGTGAATCCACCACCTCCCTGGGCAGCCTATTCCAATGTTTAATAACCCGTTCAGTGAAAAAATGTTGCCTAATATCCAATCTAAACCTCCCCTGACATAACTTGAACCCGTTTCCTCTTGTCCTATCACTTGTCACCAGGGAGAAGAGGTCAGCCCCCATCTCTCTGCACCCTCCTTTCAGGTAGTTGTAGAGGGTGATAAGGTCTCCCCTCAGCCTCCTCTTCTCCAGGCTGAACAACCCCAGTTCCCTCAGTCGTTCCTCATAAGGTTTGTCCTCCAGACCCCTCCCCAGCTTTGTAGCCCTTCTCTGGACACGCTCCAACACCTCAATGGCCTTCTTGTAGTGAGGGACCCATCAATGAGACTGAGCACAAAACTCTGGCATCGGAGAGAGCCCCCGCTGCTCGGGGCTGGCTGCATCTGGAGCTGTGTGAATAACGGCATGGGGAGAGATTGTTCCTAAAGCAGAACTTAATAGATTGCTACTCCAAAGAGCCCGTAGTGCTGTTGTCTCCCCTAAAGCTGTTGGAATTAACACAAGGTTTCAAGACATTTTTGATAACAGTATCAGCAAATTCTTCCTGATGGCTTTTTTCTGTTAGATTCAACAGCCACAGGTAATGAGTGTTTCCTTAAGAGGAAGCCTGCAACTAGCAAAAATAACCCCAAATCCCATGTTTATTTATTGTTCATTTTTAGCTGACCAAGGTGCAGAAATTATAACATATACTTTCAGTAACTAATTGCCAAAAATAACAAGTAAACCGAATATTTAAGAACACTCTAGAAGCCATTGGCAAATAATTTAAGACAATAAACCCTGAAAAGGCAGAAATAGCTCATGGCACGTTCCACCCCACTCCCCCCAAGAAAAACTGCTGAAATCTCTCCTAATGATTCAGCAACATCTACTTTGAATCCTATTGCTTGCAAAATTAGTGCACTTTCCAAAGAGCAGAATACTTTTTTCTTTGCTTTTGCCTTTTTCACCCTCTTGACTTCAGTGCAGGTGACAGCCCACACCATCACAGCTACTTTAGCTACATCAGCTCGCTCATGTAATGTCAGCTCCTGTTAGCACCAGGCAATGGAAAAAAACCCATGACACGATGTAATACTACATGGTCCTGCTGAATGTAATGCAGGTTGTCGGAGGATTGTAGCGCTAGTCTTTAAAGGGAAGAAGGAAGATCTATTTCTGAATGTAGTTAGGGGGGAACATGCCTTAAATGTCTCAGAGGTTTATCCTTCAATAGTCCCCAAGAAACCAGCCTCTTCACCATCTGTATGAAACCTCTGTGGTCTTCATTCTTCCCATCTCTCATATTTCTCTTTTACTCTGACCAAACCAAACACACTTTTCCTACTTTCACCCAGATCCATCATCTCCTCTCAAGGAATTCCAGTCCCTGGCATCAAGGTCCAGAGTATGAGAGGTTCAAATGCGGCACTTCCATAAAGTCTCCCATCTAGGGCACTCAGCTCAGTAACGGTCCTTCACAAGGAACACTTCCAAGACAGAGCCTCAGCCACTGGCTGATCTTCACAAGAGGGCACCCACTTCACCCCGCAGCAAGCTACATATCAAGAAATGAAAAGAAAGCAATCTAAGGAGCAGCTCCTCTGCCTCTCTGTGCAGGGTTATGTTTGCTCCAATGAGACCTCATCTGGAGCAAGGTACTACTCAACAAGGCAAATGGCCAAGTCTCACTGCTTCCTAATTTGAGGCTGTACGTTGTGCTGATCGCCTGTAGAAAGGCTTGTTTATCTCATGGTGAGGAAACGTGGCAGAAGAGAGAGGAAGACACTTTGATAAACTGTAGACCCCTCTAAGCTAATCAGCACCTTGAAGGTGTGATGGTAAGTTAACAAGATGAGCTGGGACGATATTTCTGTTAAATGCCGAGTAAAGTCTCTTAACTGGGAATTAACATTACTCTTTGTACCATGGTCAGTCTGTTAAGAGTAATGAAAACATTTCACCTACTTCTCATCCCAAAGCTTTGGGATAACAGCAAGTGAAATTGTGGTAAAAGTTGAAAAAAGATTGAAAAAATTTCATTAAAAAAATTGAGAAAAATCTTTGAATGACAACCTTAGTTGCATATTTGCAGACCCCGTTAAATCTGATGCCAAATATATAAGCTACTAGTGAGAACCCTCGTCTGTCACTTTTGCAGGGAATGCAGGGGACGTCTCAGCAGGGCTAATGTGCAAACCCAGAGAAGTCACAGAGAGGTGGCCAGGAACAATTAAAACACATACCTTTTAAGATTGCTTGAGAGTACTGTATCCTTCAGCTTGAGACAGCCCCGAGTTCACAGCCCAGACTCAGACTCTTGATTTTGACACCGATCCCCTGGCCCATCCGACAAATTGTTCACATTTTGTGCTGATCTGCAGAACTGTAAAGCAGAAATGGTAACAGAGATTAAACAGCTGCTCGGTTCTGAAATGGCTTTGCATTGGAAAAGCATTCTGGAGAGGTAACAATACTTTCTATATTCTTCTCCCAAATTTCACAACCTGTAGGATAATGGAAAAATAAGTTTCTCTGCTGTGGCCCAGGAGATCATTCCAAAGGGATTCATATATATGTAAGAGCTTCAGCAAATATCTCCTGCTAAACAGTCTTTTAGTCCAATAGGTATTTTCTACCACCATCATCAGGCCACGATGACACCAGCTATTTTATAGCGACGAAGTTGTAACTGAGAGCCAGGTAATGTTAGCGGGTGGAGTTA
This sequence comes from Alca torda, assembly GCA_008658365.1. NCBI lineage: Eukaryota > Metazoa > Chordata > Aves > Charadriiformes > Alcidae > Alca > Alca torda. The sequence goes on along the minus strand of CM018081.1, from coordinate 49,911,687 downwards.
ACATAACTTTTATGAGACCAGTTCATGCAGTTGGAAGTTACACTCACTCTTCTTCAGAGCAAGCAGGTCAAAAGCAATTTCTCCGACTAGAGATATTGATCAGACCAGAAGAGAGAAGGTAGTTGGGTAACTGAGGAGTAGGGGCAGGACGTTATCATGGGAAGAGATGTCTCCCAAAGAAACGGAGTGATAGGTAATTTGTCATCTATGGAACATAGACAGATTAGCAGAGAGGAGAAGTCGTAACCGATGGGTGTTCGCCTCCCTGCCTTCTAACTGTTTTGGCTTTTATGCAAAAGTTCCATCCTGTCACTTTACCATGTTCATCTTCTTGCCAACCACAACAAAAATGTTCATTTGTATAACAAACAAACAAGCAAACGAACAGAAAATAGAAGTAGCTAGCACTCCAAGTAACGCCAACAGACTGACTGCTATCCACAACCACCACACACAATCAGGGTTTTAAATTAAGTAGCTCTCGCATCACTGATGAAGGGGATAGTAACTGACATGCTACTTTTTTAGGTCCTTTGTGTTCTCATTCCATAACCCAGCTGCTGAATCAGATGTTATCTGGTGATAACTCTGTTATCTGGTGATAACAGATGTTATCAGATGTTATCTGGTGATAACATCAGCTTTGTCAGAATGATACTAAATGTTGATCTTTCCAATATAGCACCCCACCCCCACTTTGGACAGAAAGGGGTTGTTAGTGGTTAAAACATACAGAAGAGATCCCTGTCCTGCCCTTGCTTGCGCTTGTGTGCGTCTCATATTCATTTTCAGGTGTTATTGCAGATCGCTGGCAGTCGCACCGGCGTGGGAGCCAGCTGCTGCCCCGGGGCTGCGCGATGCAGGTATTTGCGAGACTTCTGCAGCCTGCGGGCTGGACCGGGATGCCCTCAGACTGCAGGATGCTGCCTCGCGCAGTAACAGGAATCTGAAATAGTGAGCACTCTCTAATGAATGACCCAAAGTTGAACCATTTAGATGCTTGCACCCTATTACAAATACAGAAATACCCATCACTGCCTCATAAAAGTTTACCTATAAAGGATACAACATACTATGCTTTCAAAAAGAGCAATAGGTATCTCGCAAGATGTAAAAAAAAAAAAAAAAAAAAAAACAAACCAAACAAACCAACAACAAAACCCCACACACAACAAAACCAACCCAAAACCATAGATTAAAATGCTCTCTGTGCTTTTCTGGCTACGCCAGAATTTCTACGTTAAACATCTCAACAACGATGATGTTAGAAGTGGCTGAGATTTCTGAAGACAAATGGTGATTTTGGGTGCCTGACAGGAGTCCCTGAAAGAGGTGAATGACTTCCACGTGATGCAGTTCCCTCCTCTCTGCAATTTGAGTCTATTAAGCCCAGCACCTTGGGTCACCAATCACCCCTCAAAATCCTGGGCTGTTCATCACCATGGCACACATTTCCATAAAGGGAGGAAAAGCTTTCGCATCAAAAATATGTAAATAGGCCCAATAAATCTGGTCCTAGGATTTGTTTTTTAAAGTCAGAAAACTAACTATTACTGCCAGTCTCTTTGCAGGGGCTGTAAGAGATGATCATTTTCCCTCGTAATGGTTCTGACATAAAGCGCGTATCAAAAACTGCATACTCTTCGTATCCATCCAGCTGTGTTGAGCAATAAACATGATAATTATGCAGATAAGGCTTAAATAAATTCTTATACCTAAGGGCAGCCGAATGCTTTTTTAAGCAAAACAATAATTAACCCTCCATAGGGCTGAATGAGCACAGACCTTTGCTCCTTTCCCAAGGTGGGAAACCTGCAGCTTGGCACCTCCCAGACATCTGTCACAGATATAAATGGGTCAGTGTACTTCAGAGGAAAGAGCTCCAGGGCTGTTCCTTGTGAGGTTCCAAAAAAGGTCAAGAACAACAAGATCTACTAGTTCCTGTATCTTGATGCTGGGATTTGAGGTGTGTTTCAGACAAATGTCAAAGGAATTGCAAGTAAAAGGAGAGAAGAGCACAAAATGCCAGAGGGACTGTTAGCTGAAAAACAAAGAGGAGGTACGAGCTTGGCAGTAAACGAAGATCCTCGCTGTAAACTGAGAAGCTCAAGGGCTCAGAAGTATGATCAAGTTATTGCAGCGTAATGAGTTACCACGCGTTGGCTGAGCTGCAGTAACTACTCATACGCATGCTCTCAGCTCTCAACAAAGATGAAGATGATGTGTTTATCTTAACCTCTTTCTTCAGGTTGAGGATAACATGTTTTATTTTGGACCTGTGCCAAGCCAAGCACCTTTATGAACTGCTACTGCTTGAAGAAGCCTGTGAGCCATGCCGATGGTGGCTCCGGTCTGATAAGGTAAGCAGGACTAGCTACCCATCTTCTTATGTGGCCAGTCACCACCCCACTGCAATGCCTTTGTGGCTGTCCTCACCATCATATCTGGCTACTTCAATTATAAAATCGTTCTATATCGAGAGTGTATGGTCATACAGATGCTATTTTACAAACTGAAAACTGAATTAAATGGTTTGCCAAGCTCTTCCACAGCAAATGATGGTAATAAATCCTACATGCATATACTTACCCTTCTTTCTTCATCCTTCTTGGCCATTTTTTGGACTCAGCCTGAATATCAAGAGGAGTCCAGAATCACCTCCACCACACAGCTTCTTGCTTTAAAGCCAGTATAAGAAACACAGGAACTGTCACACTGGTTTATGTGCACTTGAGGTCTGACGCAGGACCTGTCAGGCATCAGCTGAAGGTGTGTAGAGAAAAGATCTAAAGCGATCTTTCCATGGTGAGGAACTGGGAGGAGGTGCCAGGCTCAAATTTCTGCGTGACTGTCCTTACCAGTCAGTGGATTTTCCTTCCGTAATGCTTCCCAATAGGCTTTTGGAAGTCATCAGAACTTTTTGTCCCCACCAAATCACACAGTAACAAACTCCACAGTTCAGTTATGCGCTATGTGGAAATAACGCTGCTACTGAGTTATTAACCTGCTGTGAGATTCAGATGCTCCCTAATTCCCTTATTGTGAAAACCAGTGAATAATCACCCTTTTGCATCGCTTCCCCACTCGCGGCTCTACAGCTGGTTGCTGCAGCGCCGCCCCACCGCAGCTTTGCCTGGAGGGACAGTGCTGGTGACGAGCAACAGATGGCAGGAGCCCTAAGCTGGGTCCTCTCTTGAATCTCTGAGAGCTGTGGTTCACATTTAACAAACCTCCATGATCAGTCCTGCGGGAGGCACAAGAAATTCTCTCTGCTCTATGGGGAGAAAGAAGAAAAAGCACCAGACCCAGGGCTCTGGCCGCTGGGTCTCCCAGTGGTTCACCCATGGCAACTCCGCTGCGATCTGCCACTCTTGTTTTTGTTTGTAACACCCCGATGGTGCTGAGAGGAGAAGGACGGAGCCTTGATCAGACCCTCTCTCCGCATTTCAGAGGGTTAGCTATGAAGTTTGAGCATAGGCGTAACCATCTTAGGCTCCAGAGGGGCAGGTTTAAAACCGTATGGAAAGTTTCCTGCTCCCCATTACATTCACCAACTTTCTTTCAAAAGCCTGTTTCTGCAGACCCCCCCGTTGATTTCATCTGTTCTAAGAAGAAAGGACGCCTCTGAAGCCATGTCACCACATAAGGAGCCCAGATCCCAGGGGAGGCTGGGAACCCAGCACAGCCTCCTTTGAGAAGCCCAGGCACAATTATGGTGATTTCTGCAGAGGACTAGCTGTCCTGAAGAGTGCCGTGCTGAGACAATGAGTGAAATCCCCTTGAAACCTGTTTTTCAGAGCCTGATGGCTCTGCCTCAGCCTGCAGGGATGAGTCAGACATCCCAGCAGGCTCCTGGGGGCACAAGGGGAGCAGTGCCCCAGGTAGTCCTCCTGCGAGTCAGTCTATACCTGTAACCATCTGCAAAAGAAATGCTTAGTACCAGTGTCATCTTTACAGCTATTCTGATTTTTTCCTTAGACAGCTGTCCAGGGGCTTGATGCTTCCCCCCAGCTGGGTCTCTGAGGTTTCACATATTTTCTTTTCTTATATATAAGAATATAGAATTTAGGCAATTCACCCTGATAGAAAACTGAGGTATCCAAAAAAAACAAAACAAAGGCAGTCTTTTCTCAGCTTCCCAACAATCAGAGAAGAGCATTTCCCTTGCGTGGACAAGAACATTCCCTACACCCCCATGGAAATACCTTTAGCAGGGATAGGACACCTACGGACTTCATCAGAAGCAGAGCTAAGCCAACTTTATGAATTCTTAAAAAACAAAACAAAACAAAAAAACCCAACCAAACAAAAAAAGCACAAAAAAAAACCACCAAAAAAAAAAAAAACACAAAAAACAAAAAACACCAAACAAACTAAACCCTTCCTCCAGGGCCCATTTCAGCAGGAAAAGGAAAGATTGGACAAAAGAATAACTTCGTGTAGAAGAACTTAGACGACAGAACATATTATCAAGGTCTCACCTCCTGCTGCGTTGGGATCTACCAACACTACCTAACTCTGGCAAGCAGTACGTTGAGTTAATCTCTACACCTGGAAACCATTAACTGACATAAATCATAGAACCATAGGGTTGGAAGGGACCTCTGGAGATCATCTAGTCCAACCCCCCTGCCACAGCAGGGTCACCCAGAGCAGGTGGCACAGGAACGCGTCCAGGTGGGTTTGGAATGTCTCCAGAGACGGAGACTCCACCACCTCTCTGGGCAGCCTGTGCCAGGGCTCTGCCACCCTCAGGGTAAAGAAGTTCCTCCTCATGTTTAGGTGGAACTTCCTATGCTCAAGTTTGTGCCCGTTACCTCTTGTCCTGTCCCCGGGCACCACTGAGAAGAGCCTGGCCCCATCCTCCTGACACCCACCCTTTAAGTATTTATAAGCGTTGATAAGATCCCCCCTCAGCCATCTTTTTTCCAGACTGAAGAGACCCAAATCCCTCAGCCTTTCCTCATAAGAGAGGTGTTCCAGTCCCCTCATCATCTTTGTAGCTCTCTGCTGCACCCTCTCCAGCAGTTCCCTGTCCCTCTTGAACCTGGGAGCCCAGAAATGGACACAGTGCTCCAGGTGTGGCCTCACCAAGGCAGATGACCTCCCTCCACCTGCTGGCCACACTCTTCTTGATGCCCCCCAGGATGCCATTGGCCTTCCTGGCCACAAGGGCACATTGCTGACTCATGGTCATCCTGTTGTCCACCAGGACTCCCAGGTCTCTTTCCGCAGAGCTGCACTCCAGCAGGTCACCCCCAACCTGTACCGGTGCATGGGGTTATTCCTCCCCAGGTGCAGCACCCTACACTCGCCCTTGTTGAATTTCATAAGGTTTCCCTCTGCCCAGATCTCCAACCTGTCCAGGTCTCTCTCTATGGCGGCACAGCCTCCCGGTGTGTCAGCCACCCCCCCCACCTTTGTGTCATCAGAAGCTCAGCCAACGGCCAGAAATTCCCACCTTTTTTCTGTAGCCTCACTGGTTTCCTGCAGCTCTCCTTGGGTTTCAATCCCCTGCTACAGGGCACCCTTTCCCCTCTCGCTGCTCCACACAATTTCACAGCGCTCAGACAGACAACTCGCTGCCAAAGCACGTTACTTAGCAATTTTCTGCATTAAGCTGCCCTGTGCTCATCTCCCTGGACTCAGGCCATCCTCCAATGTCTCCCAGCAGCTTTGAGTCGTATGCTCCCACCATCTGACCCCCTGGACTCCTCTCCTCCACTAGAGAAGTGGGTTAAGCCTGAAGCCAAGTGGAGTTGAACTCCAGCCCTTTCAAAGGGCTTACATTGCCCAGCAACAGATGGCAGAGCGCAACTTCTAACCAGCAGGAAAATGATGTTTTCCTCTCACCAACTGGAACATCAATAAAAATCTGTATCTATTTTCCAATTCCAGTAGGAAAGCTGATTCCATTCTTCAGTTCAGAGCTTCCGTCTTTGTAATGCCACCAGAGCATCTCAACCCTAAATAATATCACCCAATTTCTCTTTTGGTGCCTCACAAGAAGGAATAGCGAGGACCACGGTGGGTGACTTTAAGAGAGTTCAAAGTTCCTACCTAGGGAGGCAGGTGTTATCTCCATAGCGTTAATAATGAAATCACTGTCGCAATATGAGGAACGAAAACTTTTGACTAGTGATATAAAGAATTAAGTTTTCAGCAAGGAAGTAGAATCTATTCTGAGAATATTCTCTTCAGGCCTGTTGATTTGGAATTTTTTACTTCTAGTCATGATCATTCCTACATTCTCAGAAAAATAACCACGCTCAGCCTATACTCTGCGAATCGGAGGCAGGTACTGTCCAATCCAGCAGTTAATTGTTGCCCTTTGCTATTTTAAAGGCATTTTATTAAAAAAAAAAAAAATAAAGCGCGCACCTTTGTAATTGTAATGCGATGGTAGGAAGAGGGTTTGTATCAGACCAGTGTTTTGCGGCGTCGGCCTTCAGACGCGTTCCCAATCCCCCCTGTATTACAGCCCCTTCCAGAACAGCTTTGTGAGTCCCTGGTACTGTGTTCATTATACATTTAAAAATAACTTCTACTCTCTAAAGTAGAAGCCAGAAGCTACTGTAACTTAGCAACATGACGACAGCGCCAACAGTGGCAAAAGAGAGCCCTAAGGCCCACCTGGTCCCTTGTTGCTCTTCTTTATTTGCCAAAAGTTTGTTATTTCCTGATAAGCAAAGCAAACAACGCATTACCGTGACACGTGTGCTCCACATTTACCCACCAATTTTATTGTTGACAAAGAAGTTCATAAGCAAACAAGAAATTAATAAAGCCCTGTATACACAAGTGAAAGTTGATAAGATCAGTAATATCGTCTGTCAACCGAGTTAATATAACCAACGCGCTAATTGCATGAGAAATACTGAGAAGAAAAAGAAAGCCATTTGCTTTGAAGAAACTTAATTCCCTATAATCAAATTTGAGTACGGCTATAGCAGTCTAAACATTTCCTTTTATGTGGTATCTATCAAAACATATGACCTGTTTTCGTCTGATAATTTGATCTGTAAAAATATAACATAAAATGTCTTGTTCAGAGTTGCATCTGAAGTCCAGGAGAGGAAATCAGTGATAAAAATGAGAAAAAGGAGAGATTTTTTGCACGCCAAATCTTTTTTTGTACATTAATTAATAATTATGCCTCAGATTTTTTTTCAAGTGAGCTATTTCTCCTGCTGACTCTTGCATTTTAGGCCACAGGAAGCTGCGTCTTCGTTCTCAGGGGCAAAATTTTTAAAAAATATGAACCCAAAGATAGACTTCTTAAATGAGATTTTATTTTTCCTGATTTCTATATGAGAACTACTATAAGCTTACATTCAAAGAAAATTAAAAGCGTCAGACAGACATTAAAGCATAGAATTGGAAGCTGAATTTTTGTCTCCTTTCTTTCTTCCCCCCCCCCCCCCCGGTAAAACTTTCCCTTAAAAAAAAAAAAAAAAGCCAATCTTGCACACAATTCCACCTACCAACCAAGAGGCCTTGCAAGGCTGAAAAAGCAATCAAAGCTTTGGTAAGTGATAAATTGTCTTTTACACTGGTAATTAAGTTGGAGACAGCACTGACTTATTTCTCAAAGGAGCACAACAAATGACCAGTAAATGGCAGAGACTCCTATAAAAAAGGCTTCTGCTTAGGCAGCGGAAGGCTCTTCCACCTTATGCTTAACATAACCTTCCACCTTACGTTTGACAAATCTACCAGTATGCGCGCCATAATCGCACACGATGATGGTTACAGCCCCGGCAAACATTTTTCGGAGTCTTTCACGTAAAGGCTCCCATTTCCCAGCTCTGGGCTGCCCATTTGGATGGCATCAGCAGAGCAAGGGGGCTGGGAGGCAGAGCGACAGACCCCACCAGCATGCGGGACCCTCGTCCGGCACAGACCTAATGGTTTTGGCTACCAGCCTGCCCCTTCTTGCTCTGAATATCCCAAAGCAGGGGAGAGATTAACTAGAGCAGCCCAGGGGCTACCTAGACCAGTGCACAACCTCGAGAGCAGACACCATCCCCTTCCCATTTGGGTCTCGAGCTGAGTAATACTAAAGAATCTGTCTTCGGTCTGGAAATCAAATCAATCTTGCACGCACTTGGAGACGATGCCTTTCAGAAATGTTTTGCTCGTTGCATAACGCTCAACAGCTCTACATGAGTTTTTTCTGGTATCACAGGATCTCAATCAAGTTCTGTGGCATATTCAGTCTCCTCTCAAAGCGAAACGCAATGGGCGATGCTGGGTCTATATGCCGTCTGTCGCAGCACAGGACCAGACACCTTTTAAGACCAGCTCCTGCACAATGAACACTGCAAGGTACGATGGGCTCCTTTATCTCCAAACTAACAGGCAGCTTTATCTGAGCTGTGCTGACAATGGTCCCAAGGCAGGCATTTAGGAAAATCTCACCATTACCTTTCAGTCATTCGCTCTGTTTCGGCACGAGCAAGTCCCGCTGCTTCTGAAAGACAGAAGGAAGAGGGAGCAGCAGCATCCATGTCTCAGCCTCACTGGGAACCAGGAAGCCCTCTGGTGCCTGCGATTATTTTGTGTCCCTTCCGTTTGACCTCAGCCAAGTCACGCAGATTTCCCTGTTCCTGAGCTGATGACCTCATTGGAAAACTAGAAAACGGTGTGGAAAAGAGCTGTAGCCCTATGAGGAGCTCTGCATATGCAGCACCTTCCTTGTCCTCCTGACTTTCTCCAGCAACAACTAACCTTGTTGATCTCTAAGTGCAGCAATCTCCATACCCTTTCAGAGAGAGACAATGCTGCCACAGCTGGGTTTTGTTTTACAGCAAAACATCTCTCCTCAGGCTTTTCCGTGCATGGCCTTATCTTCTTTCAGTCTTTAAGTTACCCATCCCGAGAAGCGAAGAGTAACCCTTGCTTGGAGCTCAAGTGACCAGACTGATGGAGGCGCCAAAAAAAAATTCCTGCCTCTAGGAGTCATTGCTAACCTCCTGCCTCAAAACTTGGCTTGTACACCCTAGGAGTGCTCATATACGTGCTGTGTAGGCACAGGCTAGTCATTTAACCTCTCAAAAGAGGTTAAAAATGAGGGGTTTAACCTCAAAAGAGGTTAAAAATCTGAAGTTTAAAGAAGGAAAAAAGCCAACTCCAGAAGTTAAATGACTAGCCTGCGGCTGCACGGCAAAGGTGAGTACCAGAGGTGCATCTCGAAGCTTGCTAACGCAGAAATCTGATTTTAAATAATTAAAACACGTAAATATGTTTCATGAATTCACTGGCTCATGACCAGGAAACACAATCCACTCACTTCTACGTCCAATCATTAGTTAAAATAACCCACGTTTTTCCTTTGCACGCAAAAATACAGTGTCTCATACACAGATTATGCTGCAGTTTTCTCTTTCTGGTTGTGCTCCCCCCCACTTCCCATAAAGGGCACCTTAATAATGTGCAGCAAAACAAAGTTTAAACCTCCAGCAGAGAAGACACTTTTATCTTGCCTTAATTTGTACTGCTTGTAACAGAACGGCATTTCTAAGATTTAGACGAGCAGATATAAATGTAATCTCTCTGGAGTTCAACTAAGCTACCTGTGGGCCTGGTGTTCTCACGGTGTGCCTGAGGAAAACAAATCTTTCATCCTTATCTATGTATTTCTTTGCTAATTAAAATGCATGGGCTACTTTAAACGCTATTTACCCAAAGGGCCTTCCACAGTGCTTTCACCATTCAAAAAAAAATAAATAAAAAAAAAAATATCAGCAGCGGAAGGTTTTAAAGAAGCCACATACAGAAGCCACTCATTAATATTCCTGAAGAGTAATATCATCAAAGCAGGATATTAACACTACAGGTCTATCTATACAAAACAATTGCCAATCTAAACACACGACAACAAGTGAAATCAGAAGCAGTCAAGAGATAGACATGGAGAACGTACTTAGATCGTGTCGGCTGTTGCGGAGAGCTAAGTAATTCTATGTCACGATTTGCATTTTTCCCTGGGTATTCCCAACTGTATGCAGAAAACCCTGCAGCGGCGAGACAGAATTATCCAAAGCGAACTGGGAAGGTTCGCAGTGCTGCTCGTGATGATTCTGTTATATTCTAAATTCAATTAGAAAGGTAGGCAGCTAAAATAGCAGCACCTTGCTGATGAGGCAAATCTTTCCCAGGCTGAAGGATAAGACAATATTTCTGAAGGCTGCTCATGCAAGAGATTTTACAAAGCCTGACGACAACAAACGGAAGTACAAGTTCTCCTAATACCCTTTTCTTCTGAAGGCCCCAGATCAGCCCAGAAACACTAATTATGGGTGTGGATCCACAATTATAAACAAATGAGTAACCAGATCTTTCTGATTTTCTGCTCATGAGCCAGCTTACCTTCACGGTATTTTAAGATAACGCATTTTACTCGATGTTTGCAGTAGGTTAGGGCTATGCATGTGCTCAGTTAACTCAGTACAGCTAACGAGCAGGAAATTACGAAGCACAAGAACTCACAGGCTTGCAGTACCAGCAACACTGTAAAATGGTGAGTGCCTTGATAAAGTCAGCTTTTGCCACAGATTGCCCTTTGTTATTCTTACTTATACCCATTTTACTGATGGGCAGACTGAGACGACAACAGGTTGCTGAATCAAGGTTATGGAGGAGAGGAGAGGAAGAGGAGAGGAAGAGGAGAGGAAGAGGAGAGGAAGAGGAGAGGAAGAGGAGAGGAAGAGGAGAGGGAGAGAGGAAGAAGGCTGCATTCCCACTATTTTCTCCTAAGCTTTTCCCTATAATCAGAAGCACCTCCTGCTTCTCCTAGCAGACTGCACTTTTAACAGGCTTGTTTTGCATCCTGGGATGGATACCCGCTACGTGTATGGCTCTGAAATGAGTGATATCATCCTTGTTACGTTGTAGTGCTCTTGTGCCTAGCGCTCACAGACCCTTTCTCTCTCAGACACTGAGCAAACTCATCTCAGAGAGCCAAGCTCTGCCCCCAGACCTTCCCTTCAAGGGTGCTACACAAACTGAGGGAAGACATCCATATTTTAATACCTCACCTCCGTCTCGTGTCAAGCTCTCCTACTGAAAGGAAAGCAACCTTGGACAACCTTGGGATCCTGCAAACTGAGAGCAAACCAACCAGCAATGGAAAACTTTTGCCTGGACAGGGGGGATTTTAAAATGCTAGAATCAAAACCATTTTATGTGCAAGTGAGTAGCAGAAGAGCAGATACCTGGTAGGGCTTGACTTTTAAAAAGTGGAATCCATTTTTGCAGCCAGACTTTACTGACAGCACATATGCAACCAGTCCAGCTGTTTACCAAGTGACTGGTGCATACAAATCGAGGGCGTTCAGTGTCTAAACGCTAATGTCTTCATAGGCTATGCAAGCACAAATTTGCACCTACAAGAACTGGAAGCCACTTCCTTTAAACTTTAACACATGCGGCTTGAGAGAAAGGAAAGAGAGAAAGGCAACGTGAATATTCCAGGGTGTGCATCTTGAAAGCTTTGGTGCAGCTGCGCAGCTCCAATTAAATTCAATAGGAGCCTCACATCTAAAACGCTGAGCAACGCTTTGAAAAGTCTGAGGGTTTGATGTCAGAGTATGACTTTCAGAGTCAATTGCTTTTGTTTAGCAGAAGCCTTCATAGAAGAATGAAGCACGGTCTCTTCTCTTATAGAAAGAGAAGGCTGAAGAGAGCAGGAAGGGAGGAAGCAGGTTCAGAGTAGATACCGGCATAAACATTTGTCTGCAACACTGTTTAAGGGGCCACATGGACATTATTTGTAATGGAAATGATTGAAAGAGGCCAGGCTTTGGCTTTTCCATTACCCAACATCAGAGATGGTTCAGAAACAATTTCCATTTTCTTTGAACCAGCAAAGCCCAATCAGATGAAGGAAGCTCCTGGATAAAAGGATCATCCACGGATCCAATTCTAATCAGCACAATGATAATTCTCTTACCTCCAGGAGGATTAATCTGATTGTCTGAATAAACAATTTTGTTCATCTTTTGGAAGCACTCGGAGAGCCCAGATGTCTTTGGACATGCACGTATTAGTGCTTCACTGTGGATCGAGGACGTGCTTTTGAAGACTCTGTCCTGGTTGTCTCCACTTGCTGGGCTTTGGTTCCCATCACAGCCCGTGCTCGGAGCACCCAATTTTAATTCAGGATAACGTTAGACTGGAAGGTGCACTCCAGGAGCTCACCTACTGCCCTTCAGCAGCTGGTGGGCAGCAGACCAGTCAGAGTACAGCTACCTGAAGTAAAAACCTCCGAAATGTGGGCGGTGTGGGGGCTGGACCTTCAGCACCATTTTGCTCTGCAGATGTGTTCTTGTTGAGATGGATTCCTTCTTCCCGCGGGCATAGCCTCCACGGCCCCTCGAACCTGGTCACACACATGTCCACAGACAGAGTTTATACTAAAGAGCGTTGCAGGTGCTAGAAAATCATCTTACTCCTGTATGAGACAAGTCAGAGTCTACGAACGACTGCGTTGATTTTTAAAAAAGCCCGATTATTAATGCCCATTTAAACTGAATTGTTTCTAGTAGGAATCGCACAAACTGGCATATTCGTCTCAACCGCGGATGTGATAAGTGACAACTTTTTGTCTCAATATTTTTGCTCCGAAGGTGTTTTCTCTTCCTATCATTTTTAGCAATTTATGTTATTTCATGACGTGCCTGTGGCATCGTACCTACATATCCTTGTTTCAAGTTGTCGTGTCACATTTCACAAGACGACTGCTGCCATGTCAAACCATCGCGGAGCGGAGCAGAGCAGTCGCTTTTCTTTATCGTTAAGGGCAGCTGCTGCTCTGTACAAATTGAAACATCAATATACTGCAGAACGGTTCCAGGCTACTGAAAAGAGTTGCTCCTGGAATTAGTACACCGAATGCTTATCTTTTTTTTCTTGTTCAAAGCATTAACCTGTATCACTTTAACACAAACAAGAGGCATTTTGTTCAAAGAAACAAAGTGAAGGGGTTTCAAACATCCAGACTCTGTTTTATGATTGTCTAAACAGACAAATGGAATGCGAGAGAAGGTCATATTTTCAGATACCTTTTGTATTTAAAAGTCCATGCAGAGATCACAGAACTATTAAACGCGGTCACAGAGGAAGCCTTTGACATATCTGGAAATTTAAACTTGCATCATTTGCATCCCACTCCAGTGCTTAAACCACAAAGCATTCATCCTGGCACAGCAATGAACTAGGCGAAGGAAAAAGAGAAAAAGAGAGAAGTCAGTAAGACTCCACACGTTGGAGTAATTGTTTATATTTCCATTTTTTTCCCTGCCAATTGCTCAAGTGGAGTTGAAGAAAATAGGATTCAGAAAATAAATCTCTCTGTAGATATTGCCAAAAGGGTCATAAACTCCAGTTTCCTTAGAAAACTTAGTCTTGGGGCCTTAATTCAGATGGAAATATGGATGAGACTGATGCCTGGGAAAAGCGAAAAGGAGGATTCCTGCTGAGAAGAGATGCTCATGTACATATGGGCAGTTTCGAGATTCTTTTGGAAGTTAAAGTTGGCCAGATAAAAAGTCTTTCTCTCCCTGATATGATCGCTTATATTGTCTGTCAGAGCATGGGAGAATTTGCAGACGCCAAACGTTGTTCCCCTTTCATCTTCTGAGTGAATAAGGACGTCAGAAGAGATCAAATACGTTATATTATGCCACAGAGGTGACGCAATGGCCAAGAGTCAATGTGCAAAATAAGCAGCGCAGGGGCTGCGTGAAGCACCATGTGCTGGGTATAGCTCCCATTCCGCAGGGATGTGCTTCCGCGTACACACAAGTTCTCCACAAGTATTGCAGGCTTCAGCGTGGCTAAAGGGTGGAGGAAAGGTTATAAAAACCTCTGTGCTCATCCCGTTCAAAAGCTGAGCAAAGGCAGCATCTGGGACTGGAAGATAAGACGTACCAAAAGCTGCAGACCAAAAAAAAATTAAGAAAAACCTGAAGTTGCTTCTGTTTACAGGGCCAAACAGGCTGGGAATATATAGCTTAAGGTTACCTTTGCTTTCCGACTTTTCCATGCCAAGCATACGCAAAGAATGGAGTACGGGGAAAGTCAGGTTTATGACTACACTCTCCTACCTTCTCAAAAGGATTCAAATTTAGCTTTACACGAAGTGCACTGCAGTACTTTGATCACAAGTTCACAAGGGCACGGAGGTAGTTTGCATATAAAATAAACGAGCAAACAAAGCAGAAGGAAACTCATGAAAAGAGGAAGGTGGAGGAAAAAAAAAAAGAAAAGGCAGAGTGATCGGGTGGAGGAAAAGCATCTTTCACAACTAGCTTGTCCTCTCCCTTTTTCTTCTCCCATTCCAAGTTCAAAATGTAGGATGAATACCATCAGAGTAACAGGTGCTAATACTTTATAAGACTTTCCTCTTGAATACTTGCAGGAAAAAAAAAAAGAGCATGCATCTTTCCTCTCCAGAAAGCATTCAAAGCCAGCAGTCCAAAGGAGCCGGTCACCCAGAGCAGGCATGGCCCCCCACCAGGGTCCCTGGGTACCAGCTCTCCCTTGCCCAGAGGCTGGGACATCCCAGCGGCACCCACCACGGGCCCTGCTGTTCTCAAACGGGAAAACCTGCCCGTTTGTTTGAGCCCTAAAACTGCTGGAAGATATTTTAGGAACACCAGCAACGCTGCCCAGGAGTTCCCTCTGCTAGCAGAGAGATTCAAGAACTACACAGGCTGGGTAGCAAGAGAGACGACCCCGCTTCAGCCGTTTTGTCGATTGCGTTAAAAAAACACTGATTAAAAGTCAGCCTTACACATCAGCTTAAGGAAACCTGCTTTTGCACTTCCTTTCTCAGCAGACAGCAACGCTGCCTTTGAAGATAACCATTCACGCATAAAATTACTAATAGAGACCTGACGAATGTCTGTTCCTTAATAATTTATATCACTTGATCTATTTTCAAAGGTTAGCCTTACGTTAAAATTATAGTTCTGCATAGGTCAGCCTGTTACTTAAAGATAAATTACTCCACCTCTCCGTGTTATAGTGTTGTGTTTTGGCAATGACAGGCGTTTTAGTCCCGTGCTTTCCTCTCCCTTCTCGGGAGCAGCACAGCAAAGTATTAGCACGCCCTACCTTGCCCGTGCCCCCCTGCGGTCCCGTTTTGATTCTTTTCGACGAAGATGATCTAAACACCTCCAGCCTACCATCTTTTACCTGCTTTTAGCAGAGACTTAGGAAAGACTCAGCACCGCAGGACGAAGGATGAATCAATGATGCGTGACAGGAGTATGCTAAACCCTAAGCTTTGTCATGCTGTGTGTGAACTAAAATGCTGCATAACCAATACCATTAAATTCATTGTAATTAAAGGATAATTTCTGTTCTCCTCTAGATAGATAAGGCAATAAAATGACAATGTTTAAAGAGGAAATGCCAGTGTAATGTTCATGCATTTAACAACTACCCAGGAGATATGCATTGTAAATATACTTATAACAGAGAAGATCCTACTGTTTTATGTACGGAAGCATTTTGTGGAGGTAATTTCATACCACCGAAGTAGTCTGGAAAGTTACTGGACTACAGAAGACATATTTTTTTAATTTTTTTTTTTTCTTTAAACGCTCGGTGTAGGTATTTTCCTATGATTGTGAAGAATTTTCAGGTTATAACAGTTTGTCACTTATCTTATTACAAATGCATCTCTGAATTACTGAGGGCGAAAAGCTCTTCTCAGGCAACACAGACATCTGCACACCAGATTAGTGCACCAGTCTGTCAGCTCTGCAGTACCAGGATGAAAAGAAAAAGCAATATTTGGCATCTGTGGACCTTCTGTATGAGCTGCATGGGTACGGCTCTCCACGAGCAGCATCCAGCAGGGAGAGCCAGGAGAGCAGTGACATCCCTCCCAGCACGGAGCTGCTCCCAAATCTTACACTGTCTGAGGAAAGGACAGGGTCCCACCTGCACAGAGACCATGCAGACAGGGAAACTGAGACGGAAATTAGTCATTCTGGGAACTGTCAGCTCTTACGTAGCATGCAGCAATCCCAAGGGATTTCCCTAAACTGAGCTATTGCGTCAGGAGCACAAGTGGGATAACCAGCCTTTGCTTTGCAGATAAAAATGAAATAAGAATCTGCATGACCCCTTGGAAACACCCACTCAGAGGTCCACTGTGTCTCCCGTGAAGCCAATGCAGTTAATGAAATTGTTTCTGTCGTTCCTGGCCCGTGTACCGTGTTCTCCCCAGAGTTAGCTTAGAAATAACACACGTACTTCAAATACATTTTCCTGAGGCCCCTTCTGAAGTAAATGCACGCACGCATAGAATGTATGTATATGAAGAGTAAGAGGTCAGCAGCCACAACACAGATAATACACAAGGAAGCATCCCCACCATCAGTATCAGCAGTTATCCAGAGGCAATTTATTCACAATGATTGGTGATAAACGAATCAGTTGTACATAAAAAGAGACCAATCGGCTCCAGCTACAAAGGTTCAAACCCCCTTTTGTAGATGCTGACCGGTAGAGAAGAACCCAGTCCACGCATACGAACATCTGTCAGGGCCTCAGGACACGGGAGCTTTTGTCAGCATGGCCATTTATTGTGCATAATGCAACACAGGATTTTTAAAAAATTTTGGCACTGCTGTGTGTAATAACAAGACAATCCCTCTAATACTCAGACAGTCTGCCCTTTACCTGCACAGGGTGGAACAGAAAGTGCTGACTTTCTCTTCTTGCAGCAGCTGGCTTCTGCACGACTGTGTGCGCGGCAGGAGCTCTGCGTCTCCCTCCGAGCCTTACGTGACTCTGGGAGCACCCAGTATCCCAGGAACAAAGTGCTTCGCGTTTCACAGACAGCGAACACAGCTACGGCAGAACTACAGATCTGTTATTTCAGACCTTGGGCAACAAATGATTCACAAAGAAACAAAGCAAGCTTCAGGTAGCCCTAAGGACACTACCGAAGGTAGAATAAGAGAAAGAACGGAGGAAACTTATTCCTTTTTTTTTTTTTTTTTTATTTAACTAGATATCAAAGGCTGCAAAAATAGATATATCCCATTGCCAGCAAGCACATAAGCTCTTCCATGAATCAACAAAGACAAAAAAGGAGGATTCCAAAGCCTCCGTCTCCTGTAGGGGATCTTCCCCAAAGTGCGGGGTTCATAAGAGGCAGGAATGGTGTAGGACACTGCAGCCCACCGGGCAGGGCTGCACTACTACAGGAGATGCTTTTACTCCACTGGCAAATTTGACGTGTCATATTCAGTCCACCCATTACTATTTCCGTGCAAATGGTTGTGACATCTAATTCTTTCAGGGCTCGCAAAGCATGGAAAACCCTACACCGTATCATGTCTTCACCACAAGCCAGGCTGAGGCAAAGGAGGAAAATGTTTTCAATTAATTGATGTGGATTACCCCAGATCACCTTCCCCAGCAGCAAACTATATTCAGACTTCCTTAAGTACAGCCCTTTCAGCAAAATGTGACTGATACCTCCACCTTTCTCACTCCAGCATTTAGCCCCCTTCTTGTCATGGAAGGATACAGCAGCTAGAGTTTAAAAAAAAAAAAAAAAAAACAACCAACCAACCAAACAGACAAAAAAACCCAACCAAACCAAACCGACATGCCATAAAAGCACCTCCAGCACGTACTTTAGCTTTTCCTTGCTAATCCATTTCAGTAAGAGCTGGGCAAGACAAATCCTGATGCCTGCAACCCTGCCAGCCCAGGTGGAGTCCCAACTTCTCAGCCAGCAATCCCATATTTCCTGGACCTAGAGCCTATTCTGATTCTCCCAGCTTGAGGCCTCCTTGGCCTTTCCTTTGCCGTGGCTCTTGCTGTGCGATTATCTACATTTGCTCACTTGTTCTGTGATCATCCGGAGGCCGCGCAGTAGGAGCATTGTTGCTTTAACATGCACCAAATCCAATCAGTTCTAGTGCTGTAGCTGGCAGGGCAGGCTCTCATTTCTTCGTCACCCTTCTCAAATGCCAAGGCACGGAGATGCCAGTGCCGTCTGAGCGCACCCAGAGCCAATTACATTAGCCTTCTGCCAACCTGGGGCCTTGTCTGCTCCCAGGAATTAATTCTTGTTTTGCTGCAATGCACAACCAAAGTTTTAAGTTTCTTGGCCAATTTATTACAATCAGTCTTTCTGCGCTGCGTTTGGCCTTCTTTGTAATTATCCCTCAGACTCTGTGGTTCTGGGAACCGCTCCGCGCGCTCTGTTTCTCCAGTCCTCACTTTGATGCAGAGACAAATACCAACTTTTCCACCCCCAGACCCTCCTGTACACGTAAACCGAGTAAATTGAAGCAATCACCGCAGTGCTCAGTGCTTGGATAGTCTGGCACAGAGGGTGGGAAACAAACTGACAGGCTGGCAAACGCGCGACTAAGTTAGTTTCTTCCCACGGGGAAGTTTATTTGCAATAGCTTTCGTTGGATTGAATCACCTTTACTTGGTTTGTGTGTCCGTTTTCTGTTCGTTATCTCAAGTAACTGAGCAGCCCAGTGCTAATCTGTTCCGCAGAGCGATTAGGAAAACAACCAAACAAGGTATTTTCCCACCGAGCTTGCCAGGTCGCTGCCCAAGTGCTCCCGCATGGATAATCCCCCCTGAGACGTGGGACCCACCTGGAGGGTGGCCAGAAGTCACCATCAGAGGAAGCAATTCACTGAACTCTTCCATGCAGATCTACTAGCATCTAGATCTACTTTCTACGAAAAGTGATGGGAACGGTGTTAAGGCATCAGTCCTGCCGGGAGACATGTAGAAGGGATGAATTTATAGTGTCTAAAGAAGGAAGGGAAAGACGAGTTTGTGAAATCTAGTTTCCCTGAAGTTTCACCAAAAGATGATGGCCTGAACCATGCAAAACCCTGATGCTGACCCAGTTTTATCAAGAACAGATTTCATTGCCTCCGGTATAGAAGCATTATTGCCTACATTACTTAAATCAAGAAATCCAGAGTACCAAAAGTGCTCTGAGGGACTGCCAAGCATTAAATTTAATTAAGTATAAATTACAGATGTGCAGGGTATTTTGGCTGTACCTATTTTTCTTCTTGATCTTTTTTTCAACCTTAGAGCAAACCTCTTAATTACCGGACACCCCAAGAAGTTATGCCGCAAGCTCATTGGAGATAAGAATTCCTTCCTCTGTGGCACCCGAAGTCGCAGATCTAACTCTATTAAGTCTGTATTCACCCCAAGCAGTTTCACAGAGAACTGTATGGCCCCGACAGGCAGGTGGTCCTCAAAGCCCTCAAACAAGTGTCGGTGTGCACCATGCCACACTGCTTTTATTTCCTGGTACGCTTCATTTCCGTGGCTGCGTGTCACACACGGGTTGTTGGGGAAAGGGCCATGTTCACATTCGGGATCTGTTTGTTTCTCCGAGGATGTTTTGATGCAAGTGTCTCAGCCATTTCAGCTCCAACTGGCCCCCTTTCCACAGATGACCAGTCATCCAAAACACCAGAGGGATTTTAAGCCTCCTTGATCTAAGGGAGGTGGATGAAAAAAGACACGATGCGGGCAAATGTCACATTTGTGTCACTGGCTGAAACACTGCTGCCAGGATACATTATTCAGTATCTAACAGACCTACTGATACAAGCCTGAGCTGAACCCTCCTCAAAAGACCGGCCGTCCCTGGCTTTCCCGCAGCAGGTGGAGAGATTTACTGCCACAACCCTGGGGTAGGAGAAAGGAATACCTACCCCTGCGTGCCCACACAGCCCATGGAAACGCATTATATTACAAGTAACATGTCTACTTTTTGCTTCATAGAGTATTCTCTGTACTGCCCTAGCTGTAGAGATAAGGGAGCCCTGACTCCAGACACTCAAACTAAGTTGGCCTCCTACTCTGCTTGAAAGTCTTTGCTCTGTGCCAATGGAAAACACTAGACCATATGATTTCCTTTCCCACAAATATGTTATTACTGTAAAATACTCCATATTAAACAAGGAGAAAGCCTAAGTAACGCTACCAGCTCACACCTTCAATCCTGGTCTTACTTCACGTCATCGCATGGAGTTGGAGAGAGCACCAGGGCAGTAGCTGGTCCCGAGCAGCCCTTCCCTGTGCTCCGAATCTGAAAAAGCACAGACAGGGTGGGACGCAATCATCTCCCATCGCAGGCACAGCCTCACCTCCCATCCGACCCAGAGAAAAGATACGGGCAGGTTCTGGTCAGGTTTTGCCCTCCTTATTGCTCTTAACTGGCTTTGTGCTAGAATCCATTTTGGGGGTAATGGGAAGGAAAATTGAGTTAGGCCGTTTTAAAGGGTTTGCTAATGAATTTATTCATGAAAGACTTCAAGGCCTGAGTTTTCCATCAAACACCAGCACAGGCTTCGTTAACCAATAGTCACCTATGACTTTTGCTAGAAAAGCCAAGATGCTACTTTGCTATTGCTTCAGTGCCTTTTTACACATCTTAGCCATGTACTGCCCCTGGAGAGTATCAGACCGTCTCCCCCATTAATTAGACTGACAACAGTGAAGACCCTAGCAGAGCTTACGCACATCCTAAACTTCTCACGCTTCAAGACATCCGCTTTGCAACTGCAAGACACAATATGCCAAAAGCCAAAGTTCTCCATTCCACCCCGGTTTTCAAGAACGTCTATAGAGATACAGAAATATCCACTGCTGTTTGCTCATTTTGAAAGGTAAATTAAAAACCATGCCCCGACATCTGGTATTAGGCATAAGAAAATTCTTTCTAATATCTTCCAAAACAAAGACTGGCAACTCTGGGGAAGGCAGGCCACGCAATCTGTGATAGAGGCCTGCGAGGGCTGCAAACTCAACCGCTGTGTGAGGCCAAAAGGCAAGAATCAGGTCATAAAGGCCCAGAAGGGCACGCAACAGGCACGCGGCCTCAGAGATCAGGGTCCACATCCCTCTTTCTTAAACACAAGCATCACTCCTAGATGCTAGAGCTCCAGCCACACAAAAAGCTGCATCAGCAGATCCTCAGCCCAAAGACTGCTGGGTCTGGGTCTGCTCTGGCCACAAAGTGCAGGGGAGGGTAATATTATTTTTTTTTTCTTTGTGTGTTGCATCTCTCCCGTTACAAAGAAAGGGTGCTGGCCAGGCACTGCCCAGAGATGCTTCTGTTCCCAGCAAGACAGCCTGGCTCCGACCCTAAGACCACCAGAGAGGGCAGAAAGGCTGCTGTTTAAGCATTAAGTCTGTAAAACAAAAAGCAAAGAAAACCAAATCAGTCTTCTGTGGCTGAGGGCTTAGCACTGAGAGTCTCCGTAGAATAAGAGTCTCCTAAGGAGGGATTTGTCTCACCCGGGGTCCCCTGTGCCTTACTGGAGATGAACGTGTCAGCAAAATAGTGCTCAGCATGCTGCTCATCCATTACTTAGGCTTCACACAAGCACACGCTCATTATAAAGCCCATCAAGTTGCTCTTGGGAGTTGGACAGTGGAAGATACGATCTCTGATACCATAATAACAAGAGGATGTGGGAATTGGAGAGAAGCCATCTCCCCTGTCTTGTTTAAAGGAGGCAGGAAGAGAGGTGCCCTCCTCCCAACACCCTCCAGCAACACCCTTAGAGTACTGGTGCCACTGGTGTGCTCGATCCTCACACCCTGCCTATACAGGAGTGATGAGCAGCACAAGAAGCAGACAGGAGCACTTAGAGGAGAGTCTGACATGAGCTCTTCACCATCTAACGCTGCCTTCTGAGACCTGGAGATTTCGCATCCTGTCACCTGGAGGAGATTCAGAGCAGACACAGGGTGCCCCAGCAGCTGTGAGTACAGGGAGAGCCGGAGATGGAAAATAAAGCGAAACTCACCTTCCCCTTGCAGCAGCCTAAAGGTTACAGAGGTGGCAGGAGGTTATGTCTGCAATTCGGGTCAGCAGAGCTGTCTGCCGGTCAAAACACAGGGCCAGACACAGCCCTTCTAAGTTACCTTTCCTGCTGTCCTACTTACCCACTGTGTGCTCAGAACAGATCGTATGACACCTGCAGATGACTAACGATGGCAGTAATTAAGGAGGTAGCTGATTTTCACATGAAAAGTCCTTGCTGCTCCCCTCTGGACCTCAGCTTCTCCCGCGGCCAGGTAACTCCTTACGACCTCTGCAGCAGTGATTTATCTTTCTATCAGTGAACACATCAAATGCCTCACTTCTCGCTGCCTGGGGACTGCGGCCCTCTGTCCTAATCAAGAACTTGCAGGGCAGATAAGGTGCTCAGATTTCATGTCTGAAACTCTTGAGTTTTTGGGAAAAAGGTAGAAACAACAGGGCAGGCCGAAATGAAATGAACTTTCTCAAACCTTTTGTTTAAGAGGTGGATAGAATATTCTAAATAATTATGGTCTTGGCCAATCCAAACCACCATCTTTAAGAAGAGTTGGTTGTTGGGGGTTTTTTTTGGTTTTGGTTTGTTGTTTTGGGTTTGTTTTTTTTTTTATTTGGGAGTTATTAAACACTTTTTGTTTGATCTTTTAAATTAAAATATGACACTTCAAGAAGTATCCAAGATTACACTAAGCTTGTTAGAAATAAAGCAAGTTTCAAAAAGTTACTGAAACCAACAGTGAAGTCACACAGTAGTCCAGATGGTTTAAAGTCCGGAGGAATAGGGCAAGTAGCTGGGAATGGCAGGAGGTGCACGGAGAGTAAGGAGAATGGCGCTTGCTGCCAAAGAGCCCTTCAGGCGGATTCTGCGGGACTGTCCCCACCCTCTTCCAAGGGGCTTGTTCATGGCAGAACCAAACCTGGAATGAGGCGCCAAGCAGTGAGCTAATGCCTCAAAGTCATCCAAGACTGAGAAAAGGCTGGATGGGACACAAGATTGCATGGCACGTAGGACACAGGCGTAACGCCATGATGTGAAAGGTGCAAAAAGACAAATCTGAAAGCTTTGGCAATCTTTCCTCCATCAGGCAAACAAACAGGTATTGGCATCTATGTCTGCTCAGGCTTTACCTGGTGAATAATTGATGCATTTCC
The DNA here is from genome assembly GCA_008658365.1 of Alca torda. NCBI lineage: Eukaryota > Metazoa > Chordata > Aves > Charadriiformes > Alcidae > Alca > Alca torda. The sequence continues at coordinate 49,888,682 of CM018081.1, read as the reverse complement.
ACGTGTTTTTATTCAAAAGTGACTTTGAAGTTCCAATCTCCAATATTTCCTGATATTCTTAAGGATTAGAAGTTGATAATGGTGACTTATAATCAACAAAGAGTCCACATTAGCAGAGACTTGGGAAAAAAAAAAAAAAAAAAAAAAAAAGATGTGAGTAAGAAAAAGAAAGAGTGAAAGGAAAAAACAAAAGGCAACTCTAATAACCGTTGCAGGAACCAGACAGACATTTCCTTCACACTGAGCTGTCAGTAAGTAAAAACATATTGTGGCAGGCTGCAGTTTACCTATGCTTGCGTGCAGGCATCGGAGGCTCAGTGGGACTAATTATGAAAATATGATTATAATGGATTAGTAATTCTGTCAATCAGAGACACGCATCTGGTAACAAAAAAGCAATGGGTAAAAATGCCACAGGACAGGAGGATTTCATGCTGTGGGTTAGTACCAAATGCCTGTCTCATGGGAGAAAAAGAGATTTGAGTTATGGTGGGGCGGAATTGCTGGGATTGTACATTAGTAAGAAAACACGTATCAGATCTGTGGCTCAGAAAAGTATTAAAAACAGCTGTAAAACCATTTTTACCCTTTCTCTCTAAAGGTGGCTTTGACTTACTTGGAAAGGGTATGATTTCAAGCTGCACTAGAAGTTTGCAGGCAGAATGGGCAAACATCAGCATTAGATGGGCCTGCTCAATCACAGGAAAGGGTGACACGTCAGCCCCCAAGGACATTTCCTTTATCTCTGAAATCACATTCTAGAACCAAAGAACAAGAAAACCCAGGAAAGACACTGTAATTTTGGGTAAAGAACGTGGTTTTATAACTGAAGAAGAAGAAAGCATCTTTGAATGTGTTTCCTTAATGGGGATCCTTCCCTTTCCTCCGCCACCCGTGTCTGGTTTGCTATCCCAGGACCCTGCCGGACAGCTGGACTCTGGTCAGGATGTCTCAGGGGAGGCAGCTGAGGAGTTGTCCCAATCTCCTTTTCTGTATAAAACCACCATAAAGTAATTTATTCTGCAAAACAATGTGAAGCTTGTAAATAACTGCAAGCATTTTGAACTTCATTCTCTGCTTTACAGCTCTGCCAATATGTGCCCTAGTAACTTGGCCAACTCTTGGCATATTAATGTGTTTTATTACAATTTTTGTTCCTTGTTTGCTCAGGGGGGGTTGACGCAGCTCCCATGTTTATGGGCCAGTCTGGAAGGCGCACGTTCCTCCAGAGGAAGCAGCAGTCTCCTGGCTCAGCCTCCGCAAGCTGAGGGGAGCCAAACGCAGCTGGGATCAGATCCGTCTGCGGCTCCCTGGGAGCCTTGGGAGCACTGTCATCTGGAAAATTAGGATGCTGCAGCTTCCCTGGCTTTCTCCTTGGCAGCAGGGAGAGCGGGGGTGGAGGGGGCTGGGGGAGTAAGGAGGATCGGCTTGTCAGTCTACGGCGCTAGATAACTGCCGAGGCATTGTTGCTGGCCTGACGATAAAAATATCATCTCTTTCTTACAGATGATATAAAACCAGGCAATTAAAGTCCTTCTCCTAATCCCAGATGGTTGCCTCAGGTACTGGCACCAAAGCTGAAGGATGAAGAATTTATACAGAAAAATGGACTGGAAACGTTGACCATAGAGCAGGGCTGTGACGAGACACTGAAAACGGATCAAATGAAGACAAAAATATCTGCGTGTTCATGGCCTTTCCCTTGACCTGTTGTTGTAGCCTCTTTTTTGCAGGTGCTTCAGGCTAAATCTTGGAGGCACTGTACCACTAACTGATGGGACAGAAAAGGAAAACACAAACATCGAACTGAAACGCAGAGAACAACTCAGAAGAGTTTTGCGCTCAGAGGAAAGGAAAAAGAGAAAACATCCAGGCCCTCTCTTCTGCTATCACCTTGTTTTTCCTCAAGTACAAGTGCTTTCTGTTCATTGGAATTTCTCTGAAATTATTCCCGTCCAAGACTGGACTCAGGTGCTGACTATGAGCCTGAGAGCAGCACCTCTACTGGGGTGGAGCAGAAGAGAGAGGAACGAAAGGAGGAAAGCTAACATGAACAGCCGTCAGCTAAATACATTATAACGAGTGCAGATTCGGATGGAAGACCACTTTAATTTTGAACATAATTTCTACCATACAGGCTAGCAGATAGAGAAACAGACTTTATACTGGGAAAAAGCACAATACAAAAGCCAGCAAAATCAGAAAGCACGTCTGACCCACAAAGATATGCTTCTGGCCCCAACCTAAACCACTGACAAGCAGGGAGTGCCACCAGGAGAAGAAAAAGATGATAAGAAGACAATAAAGAGATAGCTCCCCAAAGGGTGAGAATTAAATCCTTCTGGTTGGCCCAGGACTTCTCTGCCCCTTCAGCCAAGGGACTGAGAGCAACTTTGCCCCCTCCTTTGTACAACAAAAGGCTGATAAAATGATGCAGAGGGTTCCCTGCAACAACCTCACTGAAAACCTGTTTGAAAACAAAGGCTGCAGAGAAAGAGGAGGAACGAAGGCACAGTGAGACGAACCCTGGGCGCATGGTCTTCTCCTTGCTGTGCGTCCCTTCTTTCACCGCTTTGTGCTACACAAATCCCATTGCTTCAGCTGCAACAGACTGAGCATCAGCTCAACCGCTTCCTTGCGAGTTCCTTCCCAACTAGCACAAGCGAATGGATTCTCAAAAGCAAGAATACACAGAACTTGAGCATCTACACTTTTGAGCAGATTTGGGGGGCATCAGTTCCAGTTTGGGCTTGTTTTTATGTAAAAGTGGGTGAGCAGAGTAAGCACGGGCGTGCTGTTACTGTTCTAGACTAACGTCCTTCCACAAAAAAGTTTCTCCCTGCTGAGCATTTTTGGAGCCTGCTACTTGTTATTTCTCCCTAAATGAGCAGCTGAGGGCCCCTGCGTGACCCATACTGTGATTACAAGGACTTGCCCTGAGCTTTGGTTTCAGATTAAGTAATTTGCAGAACAGACTTTTTCTGCAGAAGCGGAATGGCTGCTGATGAAGGAAAAAAAAATAATCTATGAATTCAGCTCTTTTTGAAACATCACCACTGTTCAGAGGAAAAGCCAAGAAAGGGACCATGTAAGCAAGAATAAGCTGTGGCAAAACTTATTAAATATGACTGTTTGGTAAAATGCCATCACGCTGATAAGGGCATTTTGGATGACACCGCCAGCTGAATCCAGTTCATGCACGGTGCCCTCAGTCCACTCTATTTTATGTCAAGAGACAAACTTTCAGGAGTCCTCGCTAGCTTTTTGAAGCCATGGCGGGGTGTTTGTCACAGCCACGCTGTCCCTGCGGTTGCTCAGTGTGCATTTACACGGCCACCGAGTCACCGCCTGTCAATAGCCCAGCATTGGTTTGATTTTCGGGATCACGTGTTTTGTTGCAAGTCACCGAAATGGACCCAATAAAGCCATTTGGGCTTGAAACAGCCTGTATTGCAAGTAGATGCACCTGCAATAGCTGCCGATGAGTTGAGCAAGTCATTCTGAAGACAGTAGCTTTACAGTTGATTTTAACAACCGGTATAGTTTAAAGCCTTGCTATTTGGTGCGCCATGTGAACACACTCCGGGTTTTTACCTCGCACAGGCAGAGAAGGCAGTTCTGTCCACGGGGAAGCTGATGAGACACGTCCATGAGAGGAACAGGATGATGTTCCTGGCTAGGAATCCTCCTCTTTAGGAGGTGCAAAGACCTCCTAAATGGATAACTGAGGGCTAATCTCTGATATCAGGATCACTTTGATCAAGATGCACCACTGTAGGGTCTAAATTTTAGACAGCGAAGTTTAAAACTATCAGTTTTCGTAACACTTTTGGAAAAGAGGATTCTCAGCACTTCAGTTGTCCTCTCTCCCGCGTGCACTTCGCATTGGACTATTTAGTCAAATCCAGGATTATAGAAATGGCGGAGCAGTAGGATGTAAACAGGACAGATCTTGATAATATCACATATTTCATTGTCCTGCTGAAAAGATACATTCTGCGTGTTACTCGCCCAGGCCCTCTCATGTGCCTAACGAGACGATTTTCATGGACTCGGTGGCAGGCACAAGTGAGCTGTGATGGAAGAAGCCAATTTTGGGAAGGACACCAGAGATTAATCAGCAGGTGCTCTCCCTCCATGGACAAGTTCTCTGCTGAAAGGCACAAGCCCACTCAGAGCTGCCACACCACAAAATCCCTACAGCTATTGAGAAATGCAAGCCAGAGGCCAGCTGATTAGAAAGGTACTACAGCAGAATTGATTTCGCGTCTACACCTTCCATTTCAAGCTAGCAGTATTTAAAACCAAGCTTTAAAGGGAAACAGGCTTAGAAAACAGAAATATGAGACAGCAACCACGTAGCAACGGAGACGAGCGCTGCTGCGGAGCTGGGGTTGTGCTCTGCCAGCTCCCACGGGATGCCCACCAGGTGCGCTCGGAAACCGCAGGGCACCCACCTCAGATGAGGGCCAGCACCTCCATCAGATTTGAAATCCAGGCTGGGAACATGATGCTGTATCCCAGGGTTTGACCTGGAAAGGTAACACTTGCCACCCCTGCAGAATTTTCCCCTTTGAAGTCAATGAGGAATTCCCATCAACATTAAAGGATTCTGGAAGGGGTCCCAAAGTTGTCATCTCAATTTTTTTTTTTTAATTTTTTTTTTTTTTTTTTTTTTTTGCATCTGCCTCTGTGGCAGGAAGGCACCTAGTAGCAGCATCATTCACCGTGAGTCCAATTTACCAGGCATAAGGAGAAAAACGTGCCTAAGAGCAGAGGAGCTCGTTCAGTGACTACCAGGCTTCTAAAGGGTTCCACTACGTCAAGAACGTTGTTGTTCAGAACTACAATGATGGTCCAACTGCTTCCATGTTTTTTTAGGAGACAGCAGCCTGAAGAACGTTCAGTCTTTGAATTTCTTAAAGGCAAATAGCAATAACAAAAAAGAAATATCCTAATGCAGAGGCAACATAGGAAATATTATGAGGAAAATCACTGGAAATCAATAACTAAGCCCTAACCACACACCATACCTTTTTTCTAAAAGTATGTCACCATACTTCTACTATTTTCCTACATATCACATTTCTCTCTCTCAGCAAACTGGGACTTTGCTGTTATTTCATTACCTCTGTGAATACAGCTACCGCTGTATAAATAACAACGATGCTGTTTCTCGAGGACAAATAAATGTATTTCGATCGTATCTGAAAGGGAAGGGGAGGAAAATAATCTTTGTTCTGAGATAAAGCAAAGAAAACAACGTAAAGAAAAGGTGCATAATCAGCTAATATACGAGCAAATGGAAGAGGGTTTATTGCAGAAATGGCTTTCCTTTCTTGAAGGGTCTGTGTGCCCAAATCAGTCAGTTTTTCCAGCGCTATGCTGTGTACTCGAACCTACGCCTTCCTCTATAACATTTCTTAGCATCTACCACATTCAGAGGGTCGCCAACATTTACCTCCCTGCCTTATCGGTTTTGGATTGCAGCATTCCCCATTAAAAGGTAAGGTTTCCAGTTGCTCATATTCATAAGACTCATTTCCATTAGATAGGATCTTTCATATCCTCTCTCTACCTATTTCCTGCGTAACTAATTCCCACGAAGCTTATGGGGACACTGCAGTTCAAACACCGACTCCGCCAAGGTCAGAGACCTCCTCTGCTCAGCAGCACTGGATGACGGTTCTTTTTCATCCCCTCCCACTAGAAATCAGAGACGGGGAAAAAAACTCTTCTCTCTCTCATTTTTTAAACAGTTCGGTTCAGCTGGAGCGCTGCTACCACCCTTCAAATGATGGCAACTGCTGGTAATTGGAAAAAAAAGTGGAAGGGTTTATGACTCCAGTTGAGAGCAATCGCCCCTTATTTACAGGGCTACAGATTCTGCGATATCCCTACACACCGCGAGCAGTGCCCCGCGCTTCCCTTTTTCCTAGGAAAATGGGACCACTCGCAGACTGAAGGAGAACCCATCATAAGATGCATGGCAGACTTTGCCTGCACTTTGTCAAGGCAAAGCAAGAAAAAGATTTTATTGGTATCATTTTATTTCCAGTTAAGTTCCATAAAATCAATCTCTGGGAAGTTCCAGTAGCTGATGTCTGCATTTACAGGCTAATGCAGTGAGTGGGCATAGCTGGAAATAGATAGCTGTAAAAAGAGATAGCAGCAATGCAAATTGGACCGAATAAGAAAATTATACCCTGAATCGTACAACTGTAAAAACAGCAAAGGCAGAGAGAGTAAAACTGAGACATCTTTGCTTAAACCGTGGTTTGTAAATATCATGGAAGCAGGTAGAGTGGCAGCGCGGCACTGGAGGAGCAGCAGCTTTCCTTCTAGGAACTTGTTACATGCTTTTATGGCTTAATTTGCATCCAGAGAAAACATAAGCCACAAACTATACAAAAATGCCTATGTATGCAAAGCCCTGTAACTGCACGTAAACATTCTAAACTTAAATTTTTATAGATGAGTCTGGGTTTTTGAAGTCATGTAAAAAAAAAAAAAATAATAATCAGGTCTTTTCAAGTCTCCAGGTACAATTTACTATGCATTCCACAAATTCACTCGTTCAGTTCAAACTGGGCCTCAATCCTTTTGCTTTCTTGGCGGATACAGAACGGGATTCAAACTCGCTGCAAGTTTCAATGTATCATCCCTGCTGAGTCGGCATCACTACAAAGCGTTGATAACTCAACCTTTTCCTTTAAACACGAAACAGTTTTGAGTCGGGACCTATGGGCTTTTTAATGGTTTAGATCCCATTTTAGCTGCTGCCTAAAGCATAATGCCTGGAGCATAAATGAGAGGGCAAAAAATCGAAGTCAGGGGTATTCTGCTAACTCTAATTGTATTTATATTTCAACTAACTCATATCAAAACACAGGGAATTTGAAATAAAAGCTATGATTCCCGAGACGCCATGGCCCAAAAAGGAGATGGAGCAGGCAGGCTGGGCCTGCTGCTGCCGTGGGGCTGAGCGGGACCATAAGCGAGGCTGAAGACAAGACGAGCACACGTTTGACCGTTGAAGTAATTCCCTCCTCGTGAAAGCCAAAAACTGGCTTAATACCCACAAAAAGTGCTCTTCCAAATAGACAACGACCAATGTCAGGAGCAGAACTGGGAAACGGCAGAAACTTAACAGCAGGGATGGTTTGGGTGGGTCAGGAATGAAGAAAATTCACCCACAAAAGCAGCTGTTGTTCTGCTTTCCTTTTCCTTAAGCCCTTTCCCATCGAAAAAGGGCTTTGGTGGTTTGGTGCCCTGCTCCAAACGTGCTTTGAGCTAAGCACTGTCCTGACCCCAGTCTTCATCCATGCTCAGCAGGACCCTCCAGAGGGGTCCCAGCTCAGAAGATCCCCAGGTCTCCAGCCCTAACCCTCATCCTTGTGCCAAAGTCCCCACAAAGCCAAGCCCACGCAGCTCCTGACGGAGGTGGGGAGGAGAGCGCACAGGGTTTGGGAAGCAGGGAGCGCAGATGCGGACGCAACCACAGGCCTGGCCCTGGCAGTCTTTAACTGGCTTGCTTTGCACCATCTTCTCCCCAGGACTGATGGTCCTTTCTCCTTTGAAGCTCTCAACCACAGCCGGGAGACCTGTGCAAAAGACAACGAGCTGCCTGCCCGTGTCACACGTGGTATCCCAGGAAAAAAGAAATTTCTTGGCTTACGTATAGATATGCCCCTTCCTAACCGTGGGAGAGGTGAATTAAGATCACATAATTCCTGGTTCTGAGGGAATCTCCGTCCAGGATCCTGACTGCGGCACGAGTCACAGGTAGCCAGCAGGCAGGTGTCAGCAACTTTAGATCTCACCTTTGAGATCTTGCTCCGTGCAGCCCACAAACAGAATTATTTTGGTTCAGTCCCTTACGTTCTTGCTTTTTAGCCCCTTATTCCATTAAGCAACTACCTGTGTTTTAACAGAAATAACATAATTTTCAAACTTTTTTGAACAGCTCCATTTTTTACCCTCCTCCCAATTATCCTGACCACCATTGGTTTTATTTATTTCTCTAATATCTCTCCAGTACTGTAGCACACAGAAATACAAGCTTTACTTCATCTCTTTTCACAGTACCGTATTAATCTGTCTCAAAACTCATTGCACTATCCAAACAGATTCTTTAAAAATTTCGGTTAAAGGAATGATTCTGAAATTCCTTTGGAAATACCATTTGATGTCCCCTTTTTTTTTTTAATGGTAACGGGTTTTTACAAGCATCTGGCAGAGGAGGATACACCGGCAAACATCTGTACTCAAATCGCAGCAAACGTCAGTGCCATTGACTTTGTGTATGTAGCTGTACTGCTAGCGAGCGTAGAATATAATGGAATAAATGCCATTTGCTGCATTTTTATATGCCAATCGATACATGTATTTTTGTCAACAAGACAGAAAGGCTCTCTACAGGTGCTGCACCTGGTACAAGCCATCTAGACAGGCAAAGAGACATGCTGGGAGGTAACTGAGATTGAGACTAGGATGTTCCCACTGTGCTGGCACAGCTGTTTTGTCTTTCCATCCTAAAAAAAAAAAAAAAAAGCAAAGCAACCTTCTGACTGAGCTTGCAAAAGCTGGGCTGAGACTTTTCTAGGGCAGAGACCAACTGCTATTGCCCGGCGTATAAGCTTCTTTCAAAAGAGTTTCACAAAACCCTTGGTCCTTCTCCAAGTTCCGCTGCTGTTAACACGGTAACTTCAAGCGTTCCAACTGCCCAGCTGTCCGTGACAGGCTGGGGAGGGGGAAAAGGGGAGGAAAAAAAAAAAAAAAGAGATGGAAAATATATCTTAGCTGCTGTAGCATGCATTTGTCATAAAGCTGGAAAAAGTAGAGTGCTTGTGGCTACCAAGAAGTTCCGAGTTTAGCAATGTATTTTCTCTTGCAATATTTAGCAGGATGAATTTTTAACAACAGAAAACTCTCCTTACAAAATGAGTCTATCCCTAATGGCTCACAACTTGCAGAGGTGAGCAGAGAGCAATTTTTTACTACTGAAATTTTAACATTCCTTCAGGGGATTCACAACAAATCGTTTTCCAGGTCAATTCAGGCCCCCAGTCTGTCCAATTCATAAGGAGTCCCATCTCTAACAGATGACTGCATTAAAGTTACCTTGCTAATCAGGTCAGAGCAGCCAAAATAATCCCTTTAAAAATCACCACCACCACCAAAACCCACAACACTAATCTGCCTGGAGCTTCTAAACAACTTCGAAGAAGAGAGTGCCCAGAGACTATCAGAATAAAAAATAATCTGAGAAATTTTGGAGTACTATAGAGTAAAGCTACACTTTCCTTCTCCCCACAGGCAAGGACTTGCCACAGGATCGCTTTGCAACGGGACATGCCTTTTATACTCAAAGCATACAAAAAAATAAAAAAAAAAAAGAGGACAGCTAAATGACCACTGGATGTCTCTAATAATTTTGATTTAGGTAGACAGCAGCTTCCAGAAATTTCCCTTTTCTTGGGGAAACGAGGAAGAGGAGAAGAAGGAAAACAGAAAAGGAAGAGCAGGTATGTCTGTTCACCTGATGTTTATTCTGAATAGTCATCCTGCAGAGGCACCCACTCCCTCCACTGCGGCTCCAACAGCTGCAAACAGAACCACGGGAAGTTTCAGATGTACAAGCCCAGCTGCCTTTAGTCATCACAGAGCACAAAGCACTCAGCGCACACCCTGCTTCTGTCCCGTCAAAGAAAATATGCATCTTGAAATAATAGATGGGCTTAAGAAAACAAACGCACGCACGTCCTCACTGCAACTTTTTTACTTTTAGACCAGTTCCAAAAAAAATTGCATCCCATCCTCTCCAGGCTAAATCTGGGCATATGATCTGTGAACAGATAGGGTTTGTGCAAACAACGTGACAAATAAATAGTTATATATAAAGGCAACATCATTTTGAAGCTTTACAAGATAAATAACCCAAAGCTGTAAACACTTTTGGAAAATAATTAGCTCATGGGTTTGCTTGGGTCCCTGCACCTTTTCACAAGTCTGCAATAAAATGAAGTAACCTCACCTCAAGCTGCTTTTGGTTTTCTAGCGCTATGAGAGACCTTTTTACATTTGTTAATATTTATATTCCCGCGTTGAGTAGCGGCTGCTTTATGGAGCTGGGCTGGCTGACCTCCACGTGGATACACGTGAAAGAAACAGCCTGTGCTTAAAGTGCTGGTGATCTTGATTTATTTACGGGTATTTTCTACGGCCAGAAGGGGACACAATCGTCTGAGCCGAATGCATGGTCAGCAAGCAGCAACTCCTAGTCACATTAAGTTGTTTCTACTCCTCAGCTAAATGTTGAAAGGGTACATTTAAAAGGAAACTGTGAAAGCTCCTGATGAACCATAGAGCAGGAGACGCTGAATAAGGTGCCAAAGGTGGCGTCAGGCTCTCGGGAGCGAGGGGTCCGTCAGCTCTGCAGCTCAAGCAAACACATCCTGCTTCCAGAGGGATGTTCCTGCAGAGCCCGGTTACTCAGGCAAGAGCTCACAAAACGTGGACACTGAACGCATGTGTATTCCTCTTCTACACAAGCCAGACCAACAGCCAGCTGGAAAATGCCCTTTTATTTATTTATTTATTTTTTATTTTAACAACAGACTAAACAGCCATAGAGGATATCATTAAATGTCACTCCACTGCCAAACTCCATTTCAGTCACTCCCGGTTGCAATGGATTTTTATTCCATTAAGCTAAGTGTACTTTTCCCACCCCTAGAAAGAAAAGGATGCGATAACATTTAGTAGAGCAGCCGTTAATCTACATCTCTGGCGCTGCTCCGGAGGTCTGAACAGCAGAGATCGCACTCCTACGTACCCAGTGGTTTCCTAAAGCCTCCAGCACAGCCAATTGCAGTTGGTTTTGTGGGTTTTGGCTGGGTTAACTCTTATTTGCTGTCCCTACTGCTCACTTGCCTGGCTTCTAAAAATGCTGTTGTAAGCAACCAAAGAAAGCAGCAGGGTCCAAATGACAGCTAGCCTTCATCTGCTCTCTTCTCTCTGCAACAGCATGACACAGTAAAGCCTCAGCAGTGCTGTATTTACACACCTAAGTCAGAGAAACTCTTCATTGGCTGCAAGCAAGGATTACCAAGTCTCAGATGGAAAGATCAGACTTTGCTTCTTAGTCTAAGTGTGAGAAACAAATAGATGTATGAACAAACAAAGAAGCAAACCAACTGGGATGACGCCAGGCAGGTGACTCATCCAACCAGCAGCCCTTCAGCCAGGCAGAAGACCTCTTCTGTAAGATGAATTCCCTTCTGGATTATTGCCTCCCAAAGCAATAACATAAATCCACCTAACATTTAAGTAAGGGGATATTGGGTTTGACAGATCAACAGCGATCATGTTTGTCTACAGAGTTAGAAGGTCACCGCTGAAGACCCAGCTGAGAAAAGCAGGTGCATGTGGAAAGGGGCCAGATATCACAGGGTGGCTAAAGGAGATTAACCTTCGAAGAAAACAAAAAGAAATCATCAAGGCAGAAGCAGTCCCACAGGAACCAGCAGTTAGTTCACTTTTCATTGCTAATAAGAGATACAGTAAAAGCCTGCATTGTTCTGCAGCTGTTTGTTGGGGTTTGGTTTTGTGGATTTTTTTCTAAACAGGAAGGTAAACCGACAGATCACACCATCCAAACCCCATGGAGCAGACACCATACAGAACAAACCTTCCTTCGAAGCAGAATTCAAGCAAACGGTCCAGGTTCAAAGACCTCCAAAACCCATTCTCCAATCCCACCCCCTGCCGAGTGCTTCCAGACATGCCCACTGCAATTGCCTAAGGTAACACTGACATCTCTCCGGAGACACGTTACTGAGACAGAGCCCAAAGAACTACATTTCCGGAGAAAACCCATCCAGTGAGATACACTACAGCAGAACACACACATATTCAATTCTAGGTGTCAACTGTAATGGGGTGGCATCTGTCCTGGGATGATGTTTTGTGCTGCCACATTCCTGGGATGGGAGTTGGAGCGCAATGCAGTTCACTGTGCTCGGTACGCTCCCATCACAGCACTTTTCCTTTCTAGATGTAATCAAACTAAAGAAAACATCTTCTTTCAGAAAAGAGAGAACACAAACTAACCTGCTAACTTATTTTTTATTCAATTCAACCTTCATTCTGTTGGTATAAGTCTTCACGGGTTAAGATTAACGTACCACACATACTGCATAGCCTTTACTAACACCGCAAAACTGAAGCTAATACGTTACATCTCTCCCTCTCTCCCTGCTGCACAGAATACCTACGCCACTTGAAGCGAAGAGCGGCTCGTATTTAGAGCTTACCTCTGGAAAAGCGCCAAACCGAGTACCCTAAAAGGGGAAGGGGAATCAAGAGACCTCTCCTGGCTCACTCAAGCCTTGCTCCACAACCGCTCATTTTCCAGCTTCCCCAGGTTGGTGGTGTGACCAGCCGACCCCAAAAAAAAAAATCTCGCATTTGATCACAAAGCAGTTTGGCTGTGGATGCCTTCGCACCTAAGAGCATCTCTCAAAATAATTGGTTCTGCAGTGCAGAAAAACCTTTCTCCCCTGAGCCAACTGCAGTACGACAGTCGTCTCTTTACTGGAGAACACCATCCTAACGTGGCAACGTGACCTGCTAGGTACACAGACCCTGGGCTGGGGACAGTCAGAGAGGTTGCTGGACTGCACAGCCCTTCCTCCCGACTGCGGGCAGCTGGTTCATAGCTGAGGATGTTGCTCGGACCTTGTCCCAGGAGTCCCCCTGGCAGATGGACCCGTGCTGGACGCAGTGTCGGGCTGCAGTGGCACATCAGACAGAACTCACAATTCACCTCCGCCAACACCGAAACAATTGTCAGCCCAAGTCATCCCTCAAAAAGATGTTTTTAAGCCTGTTGGATTTCAGAGATCTGCAGAAATCCGATACACAGGGCAAATGAGTTTACACAGAATATTTGGTTTTGCATTTAAAATACTGATCTTATAAATAATATATGTAAGTGCTCTCAGCTAGTGTATTGGTACCGAGTGTAATACACTGCATGTGGATGATCTGCAGTAAATAACATCGTTCTCAAAAGGGCACTGGAAGCCATCTGAGAAGCATGACAAAACCTAAAACCGAACGGCCCTTCAGGATGGTGCACCATGATGTGAGGCTGAAGGACACAACACAGCCGGTAAAACAGATGAGGACGTGTCCAGCTGAGCCACTTGGGTTGGGTTCCCGGGCTCTCAAAACACTGGTGGGTTCAACAGCATGAAAGAAAAAAAAGTATGTACATATACACACACATATATGTGTATTGTTTCAGTTTGGTTGCTCATCTTACCACATAAAACCAGCTCACACAGAGTGCAGCGACAAGAGACCGTCTGCTGGCACGAGCAGACACAGGAGCCACCTCCACAAGGCAAGCTGGCACTTGAGTCAGGAGAATCAAATTATCAACTGGGCACTAGCAGCGTAGGAGAGAAAAAGGAAAAGGGATTTCATTCCATCTAGCAAAGCTCAAGCTAGCGACAAACAGGGAGAGGAACAGAGTCCAGCCCCAGGACCGTTAAATCCATGTGGTCCTATTCTCCAGCAGGCACTTTTCACCTAGGAGAGTCTCAGATAAATCCCAGACTAGAGTTTCATTCCTCTCTCTAGCAGCACCCAAAAGGTTTATCTGTTTATCAGTCACTAATTAATTCTTCTAACATGATGGAATTGCTTCAATTTGTTTGCATCTTTTGGGAGTACATTTTTTGCTTGTGGAGTATCGTGTTGTTTTCTGAATTCCATATTAATGGGGAAGGTGGCTATAGTAAATATGTGTATTTTTAACCTTCCTTTAGGGCACAAAAGGAATACAGCAGCAGGATTTGATGATCTTAAAGGTCTTTTCCAACCAAAAGTGTCTGTGATCATTCTGGTAATTTTTTGAAAAATAAGTTGTTGGTCCCCAGGTTAATAGCGTCGGCTGGTGAAATCCGCTACCGGTGCGGGTAACGTCTAACCACAGAAAATGGTCACGGTAAGAAGCTCAATTGTTCTTAGAGGACAGATGTGGGTCGCAGTTGATTTCACCACATCCAAGCTGGATACTTGAAATTACTGCCAGACCTTAAAACCATGCTGAAAAACTCCACAACTGCTGTAGGGACCTCCAGCCTTCCAAATCACTTGTTGTCTGCTGGGATAGAGAGAAACACGGTAGAATTTTTCATCGTGGACTGCCAGCACCAGTGTGCTTGCAACAACAGAAAAGAAAAACATGCTATCTAAGACCAAACATCTCCACGTACCCACACTGTGTTTCCTACACCCCGATGTACAGCACGCTGCCCTGCTTTTTACAGAGGCAACGCACGTGGGCAAAGTTTTGAGTGCCGTGAACGCTATAAACCCAAGAAAGTGGCCCATTTCCTCTGCTGCGTTCACCTACAGCACGCCAAGGTTTGGAGAGGATCATCCTCTGAGCTCCAGAGGTGGTCGCGCTGCAGTGACTGATCCCCAACTAATACTGTTAGCATCACTCGGCGCTTCACGAGCCTCATGCAAACATCGCTTCGCTTTCTCAGAGACAGGTAACCACAGGAACCTCTGGCAGCAAGTTGAAAAAAACTGAATTATCCAGCACTCGGCAGGCCCAGGAGCAAAGCTGAGGAAATTCCTGCATCACTGGCTGCTGTTTGGACTCTTTTTCTCTTGCTTCAGCCTGGAAGGACTGAATTAAGAGCTCCAACAGCAGCAACAGCTCTCTCAAAAAATGCTCTACAAAAATACAGGAGAACACATTAAGTAGACAAGCAAGGATTAGTTATGCTCATTTGGGGAGACTTTCTTAATCCTGAGAAGAGGTAGCAGAGCTACACAGAGCAGCAGACAGAAGAATCAAAATGCACTCCTAATGGATAAGTAAAGAGCACATCTCACATGCAAACTCAGCCCGTTCCAACATGACTTCACTTTTCCACTCAAATTCTGCTTTTCTTCTCTCTTCGGTCATGTTCCTTTTATACCATGTTGGCTGCCTTCATTTTTTATTTATTGTACCTCACCCCCATTGTGACTTTTCTCAGCAAAGTTTTTAGCCGACTGCAGCAAATCTCACACCTCTCCTGACCTGCTGCTAGGAACTGATGGAGAGCAGGGCTCACTGTTTTCCAGGTGCCCTTCACTCGGAGAAGCTGCACCATTTACAACACAAAGGAGAGCCTGGTGGTGGGAAAGGAGTTTTTCTGTCTGAGCCAGAACCTGGTACTAAAATTTTCAATATTTAGTCCATACAGTCTGTGTGAGAAGATCAGGAATGATCTCCTTATGTACCTGCCTACAACCACGCAAAACCATTAGACCATGGTGTCTGTCTGTTGGCGTAAGCAGACGCAGGTCCCTCGTGCCCGTGATTTCTGCTCCAGAATCACCTCCGAGTGTGTCAGCAGCCACTGTCGCCGGTGAATTTAAGTGCACAGTTTTACACCTGGGATGCGTCTAGCCCAATTGGCTGCGTTTCCAAAGCGGTTTTGAGCCAGTTTCTAAAAGCTCTGAGCCTTTATGCTGTACATCTGTACATATTTGCTCCTGCCACCGTATTTCATGCTTCCATTCCTTCCAAAATCCTGCGCTTCAGAGCACGAGCTGCACCCACCTACACCAAACGGGGAGCCCGGCCACCGGCACTGAGCCTGGCAGGGCAGGAACCTGGGCACGAGTCACAGCAGAAAGGACCACGGAGGCGTGCAGCACTGGGATAACATTGTCCCCGACAATGCCGTAGGATTTTAAAAACAAATTCGGCATATTTTAGAGCTGGAAACAAATCACCAATGAAAAGACCAGTCCGACTTGTTTTACCAGGAGCCTGGCACCCGCCACAGAGGGCGGCAACAAAGGTAAAGAGAGAAATAGAGGAAGATCCTCAGGGACCTGGAAGACTAAAGGAAACAGTGAGGCATTTTGCTTTGGAGCCTGAAAATCGTATGCTACAGCGTTTGCTTAAATGAGCAGATTGCAAGTAAAATGCGACGTGGTACTTTCGTTCACATATAGCAGGGGCTTTCAGGAGACTCCTGTCCGCCTTCCGTTGCTCACAACTGAAAAGAGCACTGGCAGATAATTTTAGAATAAAAAGGGTAAATAAAGAGGAGTCCAGCTGCACTGTACAAAGGAGCACGGTGAGATACCCATTAGAGGGTATGGGTCTCCCCCTAGACAGAAGCAAAACATATGTCATGCACTAATATTTCAGAACTAGTCCCCACTAACCACACACTTAGGGTATTAAATACACATTTCTGTGTCACAGCAGAAACAGACACAAATAGGAGCATGGTAATACTTCAGTATGGTGTTCCAAGCTTAAAAGTCACTTCCAGTAGAACGAAACCTATCCGGTATTTATTTTCCACAGGTACAAGTCAGCAGTCCTAAGCAGATGGCTGCCTTTAGCACAAAACGAGCACCTGAGGAGGGAAGGGGAAGCAAGCAACTCCAACAGGCCATCTGTTTCTTAATTTTAAAGCAAAGGGCACAAAGAACTTTGAGGCACTACCAGCTATATCCACTGTGTGCCATACCCTCCCAATTACTCAATTGTCAGCCTCACTTAATTCCCCTGTTGTTGCGATGGGATGCTTTTCCACGCAGTGCCCGAGAGCCACAAATGATTGTGCCATGTGTCACCGCTAGCTTCTCCAGAGAAAGTGTTCCCCCAAGCCAAAATACTTCATTTGCAAATCACACCTGAGCAGGAGTTGATGGGAAAAGCTGGCTCCATCTGTGGTTACAGTATCTCTTCGGCTTCAGCAGGGCGTAAGCAAGTACTTAAATGCCTCAGAAACCAGACCCTTGGAGCAACACGTACGCTTCTTTCAAACAAATATATGTATTAACCTCGCTCCAGACGGTAAATGTTTATACATTACCAGTCATTTGTGAAAGTTCTTGCTCTGCATAATTTGCAAAGGACAAAACAAAACCATCTACTTCCAAGCCACAGACACTTGCTCTTCCTTTTAAAATATTAACGTCTCCTTTGGTAGGGAATCACGCGTGACTTCATATGCGGATGCTCTGATCCCAAGCACCCACAGCCTACTGCAGCCTACAACTGCTGCTTTGGAAGGTCAAAGAATGACTTGGAAAGTTGCCTTTATTGGCATTTATTTCTTAAAAAGAAATACATGAAACACAGAGCAACGCCAGGCTCCCGCCTGATGTCCGTGTTTCCCCTGCACTCAAGCTGACCAATTTTGCTGAAAATTTTTGGCATTCAGTTTTTTTGACCACACAAACTCCAATCACTAGAACAAAGGGGGAAGACTAGACCAAAGGGGTGGGTGTCAGGAGGATGGGGCCAGGCTCTTCTCAGTGGTGCCCAGGGACAGGACAAGAGGTAACGGGCACAAACTTGAGCATAGGAAGCTCCACCTAAACATGAGGAGGAACTTCTTTACCCTGAGGGTGGCAGAGCCCTGGCACAGGCTGCCCAGAGAGGTGGTGGAGTCTCCGTCTCTGGAGACATTCCAAACCCGCCTGGACGCGTTCCTGTGCCACCTGCTCTGGGTGACCCTGCTCTGGCAGGGGGTTGGACTAGATGATCTCCAGAGGTCCCTTCCAACCCTATGATTCTATGATTCTATGACTGTGAAGAGCCTAGATTAAAAATTCTCCTGCCTAACATCATAACGTTGCCTTTTATGGGGGCTTAAACAGCCTATAACTTGCCCAGAGATGTGTATGTTGCCATTTACTCATACAACTGCACCTACTGCAAATGCACTAGCTTGAAATGAGATGTCCACGTCCCTCAAGAGGCCTCCGCAACTCCTGCAGCTGGAGTCGCACGGGGCAACCTGGCGTCGCACGGGGCAACCTGGCCTCCACACCACCTCAAGGTTTGCCTACACGAAGAGGTTGTCCTGCTTCACTCTTGCCAGTAGAATTATACCTGGTCTCTGACACATTGGCACCAGCTCAGCAACATAAATGTGAATGCAATTTTACTAGCATAAAAGTGTTCGATAGTGGCACAAACATTCCTATACAGGAATAGGAATGAATAAGATTGGCGAAAGTTCCTTCTTACCCATCTAATTGCCTCCACACAACAGACTGTATCAGCGTAGCTTGTTTGGATTCGAAAGCTTGGTTATAAATATTAGGCCTAAATATAGAGACAAAATAAAATTATCCATGCCAGACAGTTTTGTATGGCTTCAACAGAAGTTAAAGGTCTGTAAATATACTTCAATGTGATACGCAATCTGTGCACAATGAGTGTTAAAAAGCCAGTGAAACTCAATTGACAAGAAATTATGGCATTGACTGAGACTAATGAAAGAACAAGGAAAAGGAGCAATTTTTAAAATTTTTACATTTCTTATTAAGTAAATAAAATACTGAGAATAAAAACCTCACAACTAAAAAAGTAAAATCAAAACAACATAAGTTTCAATTATTTAAGAGGCAGGTTATCCCAGGTAGCCTGGAAAATACCCAGCGCTAATTTGTAACAAGTGGAGACACACATTGTGCATGTGAAATTCATGAAAATGTGACAGCAGGGATCAAACTATTGCATGTTTGAATGACAGAGATTCCCTTGTTCAACTCTCTGCGGTCCCATTGTCATCACCGATCTGACAAGGAGTTCAGAAAGGAAGACAACGGTGACCTAAGGGGGCCTTTTTTTCACCTCCTGTCAAGGTAAATGTTCCTCAGAGAACCCATCAAAACACTAAATTCATCTTTAATCTCCTGGAAAAAAAAGAATTGGCAAGAAGTAAAACAAACAAACAAGTTAAAATTCAACTAAGTCATTTCTCCTCTTCTCCAGCAAAAGACCGTTTTGTCCATGGATTATTTAAGTTAACTGACAGATAGTGTTATCAAAGCCTTGTCTACAGGAAAAGAAAAGAATAATGCAACTTTAAATGCTACTAACTGCAAGAAGGTCATAAAGATTTATGGTTTACCCTCCTGTAAATACCATTCTTTACAACTGATCCCCAGGAGATCTACTGAATGCTCAATAACTTTTCTCTGGTGGATGCAAGCAAAATCAGCAGCACCATCTCGAAACCCAGTTTATTCAGCAAGCCAAGAGCACTGTGCCTTCAAGTTGACCTCAACAGCACCGTCCCTTCTCCCCCTGCTTCTGCAAGTTGGTAGTAATGAAGATGCTGTTGTGATGGACAACCCTCCCAGTCAAGGTTGAACTTTAATTGTACTTGGGAAAGAGTTCTCCCAGCCAAATGTCACAGGGCTGGCCTTGTGGGCCCAGCATGGAAGATGAAGTGTGTACACCGGGCTCCGCAGGATTACTGCTAGAGAGACTCTTTCACCTTCAGATAAAAAACTAAATGTTTGCACTAACTAGGCGGTGACTTGGCAAATGGAAACGGAAGCTACATCTGCTATTAAATCGCTTGTAGTTTTCTCAACTTCCGTAATACCAAGGATCCCGTTACTAGCAAAACCAGATAAGCAAATGGCAAAATGCTCGAGGTCAGGCAAATTTCTAGGTACGTTAGCAGCAGCTTGCTTAAAGCAGCCCGACAAACTCGTCCCAAATTCTGTGCGCAGAGGATGCAAGAAAAATTAGGGCGGCGCGCAAGACAAACGATGTTTTTCATCAGTCATTAGAGCTTTGTATCCCTGCGCACTCCCAGACTGCCCACCATCACTGCCCAGTCCCAAACCCCCGGTAATGGCAAATCTTTGTCTCTAAAGATGCATCCCAGCATCTTTACGAAACTACCTGTGGTGCAGCCAGCCTCCGGGAAAAGAGGGCACGTGCTGATGCCACAAGCAGCACAGTGAAAGCGCTATTTGGCACAGCAACGGGCAGCTCCCAACCCCAGCAGCTGTAGCCTTGCAACAAGAACCGGTGAGCGCCGCGGCTGACGCACACACGCAAGCGTGCCCGCACACGGCACCACCCAAAAAGCTGTTGCCTGCACAGCAGCCCAAATTCTGGCCGCGGCTGCAAGCTGTGTTCTTCCTGCTTAGAGATACGATCGTGGGAGACCTCGTCCTGTTGGCTGGGATCGGCGACGTCAGCTGTATTTAAAACTAGTGGGCTGACAGCTGGGTACAGTTCTACGTCTCTATTAGTTTTTACTAATGTAAGAAACATGGGATAACGCTGCTTCTCTTCTCATCCCGTGCAATCCCTCCTCATGACTTAATCTCACCCTCCGGCAGCCGTCCATGCAAAGCAGAGCCGTACAAAGAGCACGAGCCTCCTGGCAGAGGATCACAATCTCTTTCCTCCCACTCACCCTCTCTCCTTTTCTTGCATGACAAGAGAAAGCATTGGCACGGCTGAGAGACAGACGCCGAGGATGTCGCGTCAATGGCAGGCTCTCGCAGGTGTTTGCAGCCAGCGTTCGTTCAGCCTTATCTCCCTCTGCGTAGCGCGACCGACTGGCACACGCTGCCAGGAGGAGTTTGATGGTGTGCAAGTTAGCTTTAAACCTCTGACCTATCGGAGATGTATTCCTGTATTTTTTGGGGGGGCGCCCCCCCCCCCCCCCCCCCCATTTTCCAGATCATTATTTTCAATGATATTTTGGAAAAGGCAGAAACTATAGCCCCAGCCACACTATTTAAACACCACCATCCTTTGACAGCAGTTTTAAGCAGAAAATTGGGAGCACTCCCCCGGGCCTGGACCTAAACTGCCCTGATGTTGAAGACGACTCTGATCTGGGGTTTACCCCTTTAATGCAAGCCTTGTGCCTCGCGAAGTTCCCGAGACGGATGCAAACAGACCCAAAGCTTTAGGGGGCTAAGATGGGATGTTCTGGTTTCTAACCCATCGCTAACTTGGAGCGAAATTAAATCCCGCCTGTAAGCATCCATCTGTTATTTCCAGTCGCCCAGCACCAAGCAGAATGTTTAAGGAGTGATTTATGATTCCATTTATTTTACATACCTCAAAATGAAGCATGCAAATAGCTAAATATTTTAAACTAACCAGTGAGCAGTTCCCAAGTGTCTGAAAACATCTGCATCTCCCTCACCCACACACGAGAGATTCCAAGTTTTTAAGTAAGAAAATTAGGTTTTAAATTATTCTATTTTCAGAGAAATTATGTCTTGAAGGAGATAACTTGGCCTCTGCGAAAAAACCCAGCTCTCCTGGGTGACTCTTGGAAAGGCTGGCAGAAGAGTTCTTCTTCCACCCACCCTCCAAAACACATTAAATTGCACAGATAAAAAAAAAATAATAAAAAGGTCAAAGTTGTTTGAAGTTTAGTCAAACATAAATACCACCTATGATAAGCAGGGGCCCTGGAGAGCAGGGATACCCCCGGCCTTTTGCAACACAAGAGTCAAGCGGCACCTAATGCCAGGGGAGACATTACGAAGGTCTCCAAGAATGAAAATATACGTGTATACACTAATCAGCCTGCACATTCACTCACGTTTGTTTATTATTTCCACTGATCTCTCCACCACAGGATGAGGGGAAATCCCTAGCGTTGCTAATGACCTAGTTCATGCACTGAATAAGTCAATCTAGATCAGGGCAGCAAAGATTAATGGAGTCTTTGCTGTGGGAGTTTTGCTTCTGTTCATAGGAGATACTGGAAACATTCTCAACAGTGACTTCATACAAATAAACTTTATTTCTATCGTCCTGAGCTGAGGTGACAAAAAAAAATAAAAAAATTCCTTGCTTGATTCACACCCATGACAAAGGAGCCTGCAAAACCTCTTTCTTTGCCAATTATGAATGCTTACAGCGGATCTTTTAATGAGAGAAAAATGTTTCTTCCTTTGAGGATCCTTGGAGATCCTTTTCTTATTTCTATCCTCCCAAGAAAGAGTACACTGGAAGGTCAGCAGAGAACCAGAGGATCTGTGTTCTCTCAGCTGGCAGAAAAGGTCAGAGCAGTACATAAATGCCTACCCTGATGGACTCCAGGCAGTAATGAGAAGGCCATAAGAAGGCCTATAAATAACCAGTATGTTTGCCCTTTCTTGGCATTTTTCCTGGAATAAGGTGTTGAAAGCACTCACAAAGACTTGATGGAAAGGAGCGCATCAGAGCAGCAAGCGGTGCTGCTCCCCTCCGGCAGCATCCCTCCTCCTCTGGCGCACAGAAGGACACTTCAGCTGTCACAGACTCCACAGACTCCCAAAGTCTCCGTTTTTGTGCTCTGACCGTGTGGCTGGACTCCCTGGGTCCTGTGACTCCAGCTGGCCCTGGAGTTCATCAGGCTCCTTGGCACAACCCAACCTCCAGGCTTTGGGGAGCCCTGTCTACTTATGCCATTGACCAGATTTTACATCCTCCAAGCAAACGATGCACCCACTTGCTGGGTCCCAGAATGGAAACACGACATCATGGGTGAAGACTTTTAAAAGTCACAATATGGAGCATCAGACTCTCCTGCCTCCGCTGGCTATAATTTCATAGAATGCTCTGGGTTGGAAGGGACCTTAAAAATCATCCAGTTCCAACCCCCTGCCCTGGGCAGGGACACCTCCCACCAGACCAGGCTGCTTCAACCCCCGCCCAACCTGGCCTTGAACCCCTCCAGGGATGGGGCAGCCACAGCTTCTCTGGGCAACCTGGGCCAGGGGCTCACTATTCTCATAGTAAAACATTTCTTCCCGATATCTAATGTAAATCTCCCCTCTTCCAGTTTGAAGCCATTACCCCTTGTCCTATCACTCCATGCCCTTGTAAAAAGTCCTCTCCAGCTCTCTTGTAGGCTCCCTTCAGACCCTAGAAGGTTGCTATAAGGTCTCCCCAGAGCCCTCTCTTTTCCTGTTTTGTTTTGGTGTATTTTTGGGTTTTTTGGGTTTGTTTGTTTGTTTGTTTGTTTTTTAATTAATGCAGTTATGAGCAACACCAGAGCAGCCTGATGCTTGAGAGGCTTCATTAGGATCAGCCTCAAAGGTTTGATTTCATGCAGAAGGTACCAGGTTTAGTCTCCCGTAGTCCCCCGGAGGTAACAGGAGGATTACCTCCAAATGCTGTGATCACACGCCCAGCCCCGTATGTTGTAACCCGGTAGGTACGCGACAAATCCCCTACAGCAAAGCTTGCTGGGGCTCTCCAGGCTTCGCTCTTTTCCTGTGATCTGCACTGCGTTCTGGTGCCACAGCAGAGATGTTCTCTTGAAGAAGAGTCGTACCGTGCCCTGAGATTACTTGATCCCAAGTCAAGGGCACCGACACTGAAACACAGTGACCCGACGTGCTCTGTTTTATGCCCAGTATCACATCTGCGGGGGATGTGGTTTGAGGAGAGGACGCTCAGCCTAGCTCCGCTATGTACCCCGAGGTGATCAACAGAACTTGAGGAAGAAAGTATCGATTCCATGTTAAAAACAAAACAAAAAAAAAAAAAACCAAAAAACCACAAGGGTATTGTTAGGAAGCAGGCAGGGATGGAGAAGTGTGCATACGGAGAGAGCACAACTTGCTTTCTTCCTTTTGTTGCAGCTTCCCTGAACTCCAGAGAAACGAGAGGAGCCACTTTGCATTCTGCTACGGTCAGGACTTCACAAAGCTAAATTATATCACTCTGCTACACTGGTTGTTGCTAAAGAAAGATGATAAACAAATAACACCCTGAGAGAGCTCAGGAATAAAGAGACCGGTGCTATTGTTCAGAGATGGAACAGAAAACGCGAGAGAGGCAACAAGGAGAGAAGCTATTATTCTGTAGGAGCCCAGTCAATGCGCTAAAAAAAATAAAAATTAAAAAAACCACCATTCACGTTTGCTCAAACAGTTCGTCCAGTGCCAACACACTGGTTTTCAGAGGATCAGTTCTGATCTTCATGAAATGCAGCAGATTGTAGCCATTTCTATAGATCGAGACAGGATTTAAGGGAAGAGGATAAGACCCTCATCCCTAACGCTACCAGTGAGACAACAACAGATAGAGTGCAGCTTTCTACGGACTGTGTTTGGCTCACCCCACTCTGTGGATGCTACCGGTTAGAAAGGAGAAAAGCAGCGCAAAAGACCGTCTTTCAGTTTGAATCAAGTCTGTCAGTGTTAAATAGGAAATCTGGGTCTGGGGTGGATTCTCAGGATAGCCATCTGGAGCACACATCTGGAGAGAAGTTAACCAGTGGCTGCACGCCACCACAATCATTCCTCCCTCAAGGACTGCAAATGGAGCATCAAAGCAGAAAGCAGGTGGTTCTTCCAGGAGATAAATGAACCACAGAGAAGGGTCAGAAAGTGTGACACGCATTTGATGAGGGTGGTTTTGGTTTGGTTTTTTTTTTTTCCCCTGCTCATAAAAATTGTCAGAACAAATTACCCATTGGATGTTATACCAGGTTACTACATGCCCAACAGTCTCCATGCTTGTAGCTTTGCAGAGAGTGGAAGTTCAGTGAAAAGTTTCCTCAAACAGGCATTAACTTAAAGGGTATAAACCAGCATTTAGTTTCTCACATGACTACAGATCTACCGCACTCCAATACTGAGAGGCTTCATCTGATGCCGTGGACATTACTACTGATTTGGGGACAGCAAATTCAGGAACTCGTGAAACCTCTCAAGGATTTCAAAAGTTCTCTCGTTCTGCGTCAAGGTAATACTAAAACCCCTGATATAAAAGGAGAAACCTGCGTGGGATGCAAGCGATGCGAGTTAAGCTCCTGCTCTGAGCCTCTGTCACACCCATGAGCGCCCGCTGCCTGTTTCGGGGAGGACTCCACCTGTCCCACGGCAGAGATTAGAACCGAGAAACGTTTTTCCCTCGGAAAACTGCTGAAGTTTTGTGAATGCTGAAGTAGTTTCTCTGAAAAGGTTTTTCCTTTTTTTTTTTTCCCCCCTTTCAGAAAATGCTGATAATATAAAATGAAACGCTGTCTCAAAGATTTGCAGATGGAGCCTCAATACTCAAAGAGGACCATTCGCTCATGAATCTCAACATGTTTGAACCTCACCTATGCCTGAAGGCAAGCATTACCTGTACTTCTTCAGCAGCTTGCACACGGTAAAGTTAGAGCAGATGTGCAGATCCAGAGAGAGAATCCCGAAGGCCCCAGCTCTGGCCAGAAGGTCAACTGCAGACGTACAACCCACTCAAATGCAGCATCGATATTTCTTCAGGGCTTCCCAGTCCTCTGGCCTGCTGTGTTGCACTTCCCAGGCCTTCTCGGAGGCGGTGACAGCCCTGCCTGCCTTGGCAAGAGAGGCAAAGGAAAGGGCTCCTTCTCTCATCTCCTGCCCCAGAAGATGAAACTTCAAGAGCCTGTCTCAAATCTTATTCTTGTTATCGTGCCTGGATCCGCAATACAGGAAGCAAGACCAGTATTACTATTTAGGAACGAGGAAAAGATTGAATCAGTCTCGAGTTCATCCTGGTATGAACAATGACTTGAAAAATCAGCGCTGTATCTTTTGACAGGCTGGTGACCTTTCAGCTTGTACCGTAAGTGATTTCACTCTGGGGAGTTTGCTCCTCAGAAGAGCTCCTGGGCGCATTCTGTACTGAGATAAACTGCAGCTTTAACTGCAGCCGGCCCAACATTTACAGAAACTACTGCTGGACACGGACAGAATATATGAACCAAAGTGGCAGCCAGAACCTCTGAATTTTTAATGGGAACACTCCCTCGGAGGCACATAGGAATCAGAAAGAGGTGGTCTGTGGCCACAGATTTTTATTGTAGTAGATATCAAAAATGCAACTGTGGGATGTTGGGGATCGGCAATGAAATAGGAAGTTTCTTCCTTATCAATTCAGCCCTGGCCTGGACCAAGAGAGTTCAGAAAGTTGCTACTATTCCATGCTCAATGCAGAAGGTGGTGAAGCCTTCATGTGTCTCTCAGCAGAAATAAAACCAGCAAGTCTGCACCCAACAGCAACGTCAGGAACACCCAGGTCCAAGCAAGGGAGCCACAGGGGGCTGACCAGCGTCTCGTGTGCCTATCCGGCCCCCTAGAGAAGGAACACTGATGCACCTTCTTGGTAGGCACACGGAGACTCCTTGTCTACAGATTGACAACACTGAGTTTTGTGTCTGGCCGAGGTTAGACCAATTCCTGCTCCCAACCAGGCTGCTGAAAGGCAGCTGACTGTTTTTATGCTGTACTGCAACGATCTACTGCCCAAGTGGTTTTGGCGGAACTTGCAAAAACTGCTGCATTTGGGGCGATCTTTCACTTTTAGCCTAGAAACTGGGTATTTTTAGAGGCTCTTTCACGTAGCCTGCCGTACAAGCCAATGCTTTTATTAAAGGAGTACTTATTGTCCATCAAATAAAATTAACACCAGAAGAGAAAGAAGAGGAGAGGGCGGCAGCTCAAATCGCTCGCTTGCGGCGAGATCTGCACTACTGTACCCAGGCATTTGGGTTAATTTATCTCATACCGAGTCGCTCACATTGACCTAAGTTAAGCATAATACTAGTGACGGGGTTTTCTTTTAGTTTTCTCCTATTTCTTTAAATCCACCTAAAAAAGAGGCAACGCTGCTGAAATTGCTTTTAAGAATTGAAACGTAAAAGGGATTAAGAGAGGCAGGCCTCCTGCCTGCGCTGCGATTCACCAAGCCCACGCGCACACAAATAACGAATACAGCAGGCGCTACCAGACACGCTGGCGTCATCCCCCAGCGGTGGCCTGGCCACACACCTGCAGAAGCCAGCAGAGGTAGGAAACAGCTCCTGCTCCAGTACCTCCACTGTCTTTAAATTGAAACTCTTCTGTTCAAGCTCTTTTTTTTTTTTCCCCCCTTTTCCTCCTCTCCCCCTCTCAGCAGATGAGAGCAACAGAAGAACATCTAGATGCAGATCACCTAGCCTCAAACTATTAGCCAGCTCAGGCAGCAATGCCATTTGATGCTTGATATAAGACTGCAACTCTCACACTCCAAAAACAGCATCACCCCGGACACGTCCTTTCCTACGCAGCCACCTTTTAGCACCGATAAAACTGAGAAATTCCCATCGCATCACGGCGCAATCAGGTCTACAGAACGCGCAAATCACAACCAACATTTCTTGGTCACATCTGAGCAATCGCACGGGTGTTTCACCTGCTACCTCTTCTTGTGTTTTCACTTTTTTTCATGAACTGGACACAAGATCATTAAACTCATACCTCATTTGGGTTACCAGACCTGTTTTGAAAATCCAGCGCCTTCAGGAAGCTGTATAAATAGGAGGCGAATTTCACTGAAACTCTGGTCTTGCAAAATCTACATGAGGTCAGAGAGAGAACCAAATTCAGCTCTCACTTCTGAGAGCTAAACTCGATTCTCTAGAGCCCTTTCCTCCTAGCCACTAAACCAACTTTTCTTTTCCTGAAATTCTCCTCTTTCAAAAGCAGTTCCCTAAGGCATCTACTACAACACATAAAGCATCCTGACAAACGCCATCAATTTAATTCATATTAATGGTAATGAAAGTTAAATAATACATGTCGCCCACAGTATTTGCACATCTGTAAGTTCTGCCACATTGCTAGGAATAAAAAAAAAAAAAAAAACCAAAAACAGAAAAAAGCCCTGCATTTCTTATGCAGAAGAGATGGACGATCATCTCTTTAAAAGAAGAGCCTCTCTTCATTAACTGGAGACCGAGTCATTTGTTGACATTTATCTAGTGGGATTCTCTAGAGCAGAATAATGACTGTACCAGGACACAGGCTGCTTGTGCCCAGCCACGTACCCGCGAGGCCCCAGTAGAGTCACAGTGCGAGGGTCGATATCGCAGGCAGATCTGCCAACAGCTCTCCCAGGGGCCGGACCCGTGGACGGCAGCCTCCCTTCCCCTGCCAAGCAACGCGACCAGCCTTCATCACACCTCCGTGGTTTACGATACCCCCTGCCGCGCGCTATACCGACATGCCAGGGAAAGCCAGCACAAAATGTTCCCTGCCCTGCACCTAACAGATGGCGGGACTGGCAATTACACAGCCGAGACCCAGCCAACGCGGCACTGAGCATCGCGCTGCGCATCCACGGCACCGAGGTGCTCCGGGGAGGACCGAAAGCTGCACATTCTGGAGTCCTCAACACAAGAAGGTCACGGACCTGTTGGAAGGGGTCCAGCGCAGGGCCACAAAGATGATCAGAGGGATGGAGCCCCTCTGCTGCGAGGACAGGCTGGGAGAGTTGGGGGTGTTCAGCCTGGAGAAGAGAAGGCTCCGGGGAGACCT
Source organism: Alca torda (assembly GCA_008658365.1). Classification (NCBI taxonomy): domain Eukaryota; kingdom Metazoa; phylum Chordata; class Aves; order Charadriiformes; family Alcidae; genus Alca; species Alca torda. The sequence goes on along the minus strand of CM018081.1, from coordinate 49,860,545 downwards.
TAGAGCCCCTTCCAGTCCCTAAAGGGGGCTACAGGAATCATAGAATCACTTAGGTTGGAAGAGACCCTTGGGATCATCAAGTCCAACCATCAACTCCACTCTACAAAGTTCTCCCTTAAGGAGAGGATGGAAGGACGGGGAAGGACTCTTGATAAGGGAGCGTTACGATAAGACACGGGGTAATGGCTTCAAACTGGAAGAGGGGAGATTTAGATTGGATATCAGGAAGAAATTCTTTGCTGTGAGGGCGGTGAGATACTGGAACAGGCTGCCCAGGGAAGCTGTGGCTGCCCCATCCCTGGAGGGGTTCAAGGCCAGGCTGGATGAGGCTTTGAGCACCCTGGTGGGAGGTGTCCCTGCCCAGGGCTGGGGGTTGGAACTAGGTGATCTTTAAGGTCCCTTCCAACTCGAATCATTCTGTGATTCTGTGTGATTCTGTAATACCGACACCATGGTCCACCAGGCACCTTGAGACATGGTGGCACAGCCTAAAAAACAAGTCATGTCTGGAGCTGGGTGCTGGATTTGAGAGGGAAAGGGCCAGCCCTTGGGAGAGACAGGCTACCTTGGTGCTCCCCATCCAGCAGCCCCTCGGCAGAAGGCAAAGCCACCCATCCCCGAAGGCAGCTGCTGCCACGAAAGCTGAGAAAGTTTGCCTCCTTGCACAACGTCAAAGCGGTTGGTTGTGGAAGGTAGAAAGAAAAACGAGCCTTTCAGTGCGGCAGTTCTCCCTTCCCTTGTTTGCTGCTGGATTTCAGGCTTTTGCAGGTGGCTACCTGGACAGACGGCATATTGGGACTGCAGAGCTGCACGACGCATTTCCCACTTCCCAGAGAGCGGCCATTGAGCGAAGCGCCAACGCCAATTCATCACGGCAGAGTTGCTCAAATCCTCTCCTTTCCGCTGCCAGCTGGGGCTGAGCGCTCTGGGTAAAATGCCAGCAGTCGAAAGGTTAATAGCAATGGGACTGCAATTCAAGTTTGCCGAGATAAATGAAGGTAGAGTGCAAGGAAAAGAGGGGGAGAGGATCCTTGTTGGGATTTCATGGCGGTCTTTTTCTTCTATCATCCTCAGCTGAAAAGCACGCTTATCGAATTCGCTCTCCAGCAGGCCCATGGGAGAGAGAGCAGAAGACAAAACGTCCCTGAAACTCCCCCAGTCTGGCAAAAAGCGGCACCATGTCTCCTGCTGTAACACATCAGCAGCCCCAAATACATCCTCCGCTGAGCCGCGCAGCGCTGAAATTGGCTTCGCTGGAAAAACTTAACAACTCATTGCATGCTAGAGACCATATCCATCATTTGAGTGCTGGACACGGGAAAACACACCACCGCTGTGGACTCAATACAGACTTCAATGCCTCGCTCGCAGAGCTGCGGAGACACGGCTCACTGCTCCGGGGCTCAGCCAGAGGCTCCAAAATCCCAAAACCAGCCTTGGTGCTTCCCATAGCTAACGTGGGCGCGAGTTACTCTTGGTAACCTCAAAGCTGCAAGCTGCTGCAGGATTTGCTGGTTAACAACTAATTGGGATATTTTAGTAAAAACTCAATGGGCAGGTTAAAATCCACCAAAAAAAAAAAAAAAAAAAGCAATCCCAACCCTCACTCTAGTCGCTGATGTTTAAGGAGCTGTTTTTCACTCCTGTTTTCATTTAATCATTTCGCAGCCAATGTTCACACTTAGCTAAAACAAAGTATTTTTTATTTTGATAAACTCCTGTGACTAAGCCGAGCAGTCAAAACTGGCAATGAAGAATAACAGAGAAATGGGGGGGAAAAAAAAAAAAACGTAATGCCAGAAAGAACAAGAAAGATGATCTTTTAACATAATCCTTGCAAAATTCAGAAAGCTCCTAAAATATGTATTTTTCTGAAAAAAAGATTTTATTGAAACTTAACACGTAATGAAGAATTATGACCAGTTGTATTTTGGTTATTGGAGAATAAAGCTATAAATAATGTATTTAGACCCCCCCCATCACTCAAGATCTTACTATTTGAGCTGCAATTCAACCACATATTTAAAAGAATAATAGGAACCACATGATCAAGTCTATTCATTTTAGACCAGGATTATATTTTTTTTTCTTTAGATGCCTTCAGGTCATCTTCTATCTGTTTCTCTTTTAAAAGCAGCAGGATATAGCCCAAGGCTTGCAAAGAAATTACACAAGCAGATCCGACTCTCCACACACTTACAATTAAGGATGCAGCTCTTAGACACTGCCGGCAAACTTTTTAAAAAGCAAATATATGAAACTTAATTTTTTTTTTTTTATTTGTAACTAATGATAAATTACAACACTAAATGAATTATTTATGGTATCCTACGTATAAGAAATCAACTTCGTTGCTTCACTGGTTTCAAAACCAGTCCCGCATTCAATATCCTGCAGAAAACATTTCTTCCTACAGTCCCTGCGGAAGATTTATATATCAAGTTTCTCATTTTCCTGCAGCAAACAAATTCTGAAATGAAATTTATTTTTAAAGCATATTTCTCACCTCTAACAGTAAAGTCGAGGTAACACTAGAGTGGCATTTTGGAATATAAGCAGTTTTTAAGACAAAAGATTTAAATTAAAAAAAAACCACCACAGCAGTGAGTCTATGAAGAGTTCTGCACAGCTCAGTCCCAAACGTTATCGCCTAGCGCAAGCCAACCAAAAGGCTGCTTTTCTTCCATTCCTCCTGTCAGTTCTTTTCAAAAAATTTCCGTATACCACCTCACCAGCATCCATTTGCATTATTCATAATAGCAACTTGCAACCGCAAATGAGGGCACATAATTCATTTATATTTTACATCATTAAGAAGGGTATTATAACTGCAAGCAGTAAATAGGAAATATAATAGCATTCAGCTTTTTCACGCACTGTGAACTAACAGGTATTGAAACTTTGTGAAAGTCTAAGTAAATGAGAAACTTCTCTTTGTTCGGACGGATTTGAAGCGTGAGGAAAACATGAGCTACACAAAACAAAAAGAATTGGAAAAGGATGCATGCACTGAGCCCATCAAGCCTATTTAAATACCCCCCAACAAGCTAATTAAAAAAAAAAAAAGTTTCTCTGTAAAACTCCAAATTGAAGCGCCTGAATTCCAGTCTAATCTAAGCAGCCCAAGTCCCCCCTGCAATGACAAAAACAAAAGTCCTGCAAGGAATAACCCTCACTGCTTGGTCAGAGAGAGATGTCGGAGTTCAGGGTTGGGCTTTGATAAAGTGAACAGCTGCAAAATTCAGTTTATAAGTGCCCCCACTCCACTTCTAAACTTCTGAGAAAGTGCTGGTCCCAAACCCTGCGTACAGCTCCCCTGAATACTGACAGACTCCCATTTACACCGGTACAAATATAACGAGTATCAGCCCTTTATCTTCGAGGAGACTTAACATTTGACAGTCCGAGGGCTGAGGAGATCCGTCCAGACACAAACCCATTTAATTCCACCTACTTGAAATTTCCGTCTGCTTTCAGGAAGGGTCAGGAACTGAAACTTTAAAGATGAGATGTGAGAGAAAGTGTTAGTTCCCTGGTATGTTTTATTACCTGAACCTGGAGAACACGTGCTATCAGAGACCACATCAAGAAGCTCAAATCAGTGACCTCAAGTTGCTGCAGGGGAGGTTTAGGGCAGATATTGGGAAAAATTTCTTCACCGAAAGGGTTATCAAGCACTGGAAGAGGCTGCCCAGGAAGTGTTGGAATCACCACCTCTGGAGGTATTTAAAAGACGAGTAGACGTGGTGCTGAGGGACATGGGTTGGTGGTGTTTTGGCAGTGTTATGTCAATGGTTGGACTCAATGATCTTAAAGATCCCTTCCAACCTACACGATTCTATATGCAGATACCACTGCAACATCTCCCTGGCCCAGAGGGGACGGGCTTTTCAAAGGCTTAGAAGCCACGTGGGCTGCAGAACATTTAGCAATCCCCAACTACTTTTGAAGACCTCTGGGGGAATGCAGAAGCAGCCTGTGAAAAGCCAACAGTCCTCAGGAAAGTCCTGAAGAACTGAACTCGTTTGACTATGGCTCCCGTGTATGTATTTACGTACAGCACAACACTGAAACAAAAAAAAAAAAAAAACAGGTGGCACCAAGAAGACGCTAAGGAGTCATCAGAAATCACTCCAAAAAGTCACCCCATCTATCTTGGCACAGGTGGCTTTACTGGGATTAGAGACTGTCAGATCACAAACCCAATTTTACCATAAATAGTAAGTATAAGTGGAGAGGCATACCCTGGGCTCTGTAGAAAATCAGCTGTTCTGGTTTCCACAGGACAGTGGCAGCACCTGGGAAAAGGCAGCAAAAGTCCATACCCCTGGTGCGAAATACACCAAAAGCACCACCAAAGCCCAGTTTTGCAATGCCGCAAATTCCAGCAAATCTCCTAGGACGTGGGCGCCTAATTCCCAGCCATCACTTCAAAAGGCTCAGCCTAAACTTGGACGCATTGCTGACACCAAGGGCAAAAAAAACCTGTCAGATGACACTGGCAGCACATAACCTAAGGAGCGTGTCGGGACGTGCAGCAGAAACGGCGGCGAGGGTGCAGAAGAGGAGAGCGGAGTTGCTTCTGCTCCATCACAGATACCACAGGCCACTGCTGGGACACACCGGATCTCAACGCAAATGGGCTCTTGCCTACTTGCGTTGCTAGAAACCAAGCAAGGCAAATATTCACGGCCGTGCTCTAGCTCTGAAGACCTCTGTGCCAAAGAAGAAAAGCTCGCTTATTTCAGAGCCGTTGGTACGCAGATGCTTTTTCTGATTTGCTTCTGCAACGCGGATCCTGAATTCAGCGTTCCCATTGCAGGGGAAGCATAAAGCGATTGCAGAAGGAGGGAACGCGGCTGCCCACGGTGATACAACAATTACGTCGCAAGAAGAGATCAGAGGAAACGCATTTGGTGCTGCAACGTTAACACAGCAATTACTTCTGAAACCCAAGTCCCAGCAAAAACGTCGGTTCCTTTAAACAAATATTGAAGGAGTCAAAATTCATTGCACTTCATCTTTCTCTTTTTGCTCTTGTTTTCCAACGCATTAAGGGAAGGAGCGTGAGGATGTTACACTTCATTTCAAGCGTCCTTGATCTTTACTTCACTGTTTGTCTTATTCGTTCTAAAAGCCATTTCTGCTTTCCCCAAGACAGTCACAGCACCTGGGAGAAAGCAACAAAAAGCAGGGAGAGGAGTGAAGGCTTTACACCCATTTCCAGGATAGTCCCTCCTCCCTGTGAGCTGCAATTACAACATAAAATACAGTTTATTCTCAAGAGGGGGACACACACTTCTGCGATTAAACCTGAAACACCTTTAGATTCCTGTGAAGCTTACAGCCTAAGCCCCTGGCAGACAAAGGGTGTCTAAACTCTTTTCTGTGGACTATCTGTTTCGGGAACACAAAATACTGAAAACCCACACAGCACCGAAACCTTGTTATTACACTTTTCCCTAAAGGTCTGGAGTGACCATCTCCAAGAGCTCATTAATAGGCCGGAAAATAATCAGGAGGTTAAAGTCACAGTATTTTGTACGCATTTTTAAAACAACAACAAAAAAAATACACGCAATGTTCTTTTTATTCGCTGCTGTTTGAATCTCAAGGACCACATCATAACACTTTGTTCTTGAAATGCCCTTTTTCCCCCCCCCCCTTAGCAAACAAACAGTCCTGCATAATCACAGGCCTCTCCAACATTACCAAACACCCCAAGACATTTGATAAAATCACAAGTGTTGGCAACTGTGATTACAGGTCATTTCATCCCGCCCTCCCTGATTTTTTTTTTGCCTTTCATCCGTTAGATGTCAAGTATATTGGGCATCGCCCAAATACAACAGCTGCTGAATCAATCCAGATGCCTGTTTTCAAAGCGACCACACTAAATCGCCCCCCCCACCCCCCCCACCCCGACGAGGAAGAATCGGGGAACACGGCGCTTTGGGCGCTACTGAAATTTCCCGCTGCCTTCCACCTCGCCTCTCTGCCCAGCCTTGTCTACGGGATATCTTTGCTCGGAGCAACTCAATGGGGATGGAAAGGACTGCAAAAATGGCATGGGCTCCATGCTTCCGTACCCTCCTAATCCCATCGTGGGGGACTGGGAACTGTTCTTTTGGGATGACTAGCCAAGTCTGAAGGCCGCTCTCTCATTTGTGCTGCAACACCTCAAAGCTGCAGCCAAGGATTAGCCTTGTATTAGTTGTACTGGTTAGTTACTTTTTTTTTTTTCTCCTTTCACCATATCTATTTTGCCCTGTTTCATCCCTGGGAGGGAAAAATAATATTCGCAAAAGCTAATATTTAAGTCTGACACCCGGAAGACACTTGGGGGTGACTTACACCATCATTGGGGCCAAATTGCCTCTGCAATGTAGGTAACAACAGTTGCAACATCTGGCCCCAAGTACGCACACTCGCATAAAAACACTGATATGGTGAAAAATAATTATAAGCTGAAGTTTCCAAAGCCAACTAGCAGTGTCTGTAAATGTTCAGTAAAAATGAATTTTTGGGTTCCTCTCCGCAGCACAGGTTTCCCCAAGACATGAATCCAATCACTGAAGGCTAAACAGGACTTACATGAGACTAGGACGTTTTCAAGGGACGTCTACGTGAAAATGCCCTAACGGCAGCACATCTGCTTCCCAACAAGCCCGGGAAACCGTGCTCTTGGCTCCCTCCATGCCCAGGTGAGCCTGAGCACGCGCTGCTCCGAGGAAAACACACCAAACCACACAAACCGTGACATTCAATACCATCTCTTCTCCGGAGCCACCACTGCAGTGCGGAACAGTCAGGACGGATCAGAGCGGGACTTTGCAAAGTTGCAGTGAACACAAATGCAATTCCTTCTGCAACCTGTGCTGGGGCTGCCTGTTCACAGCTGAAGCGTTAAGAGCTGAGCACCGCCCTTAGAAGAGAGGAAAGAGGCCTGATTGTTTCTTCCTTTGTATGCCACTGTGGAAAAACTTCCTTTCCAAACAGCAGAGTCTTCGGGGATGGCTCCCTGGGTTCCCCTAAAGGTACTGATCTTTAGCACCTGCTTTTAAATTGATTCTGTGCATGGCTTTGTCGTGCAAAATCCTTCCCTCCCATCCTCCGTTCATTCCCCACTGCTTTCTCTGTCCCCACAGACTGCGCTGATTCTTCCCACAGACAAAAACAACGGATGGGTCTGGCCAATGGATTTCTCAGCTTGTTTAGAGAACAGCTGCTTAAAAATCAGGGCTAGGTGACACCGTCCCAGGAGTCCAGCTTCCTTTCTCTAGTATTCCCAACTGCTGCCCAGCTGGGTCTTGAAACAGGCTGGAGACTTGTTTTTAGCAATGCAGCAAAGCAGGACGGTGCGGAGCCTCCTCCTGCCCCCCTTGCAGGGCAGGACGTCAGTGGGAAGCGCGGGGAGATGCTTGCTGTACCACGGTGGTTACTTAACTCTGCCCAAGCCATTTATTTGACTCCCAGAACAGGATGAACTAGACTGGCTTGGCAAAGCTCAGAGCAGAGGGATGTCCGGAGGCTTCAGGTTACCCAGAAGTAGCGGGAGGTGCTCAGTTTGCCCCCACACCTTGTGCAAAAGCTGACACCGATTCAGTTTTCCCATTAGAGGTAACCCCTGCCTTCAGCGCTGCCCCACAGGCATTGCCAGCATCGCTGTGGGGCAGAGCTCGGTTAGCAGTGTAAGCCCTGGGCTTCCCTCCCTTCAAGAGCTAGCCAAGATCCAAACCGAGGAGAGAAAGCTCACCACAAAGCTGTTTTAGCTAAACCTGGCAGACCATCATGTTTGCCTCCCGAGTCTTTCATGCTCCACTCATCTCTCCTTGTTAACAGGACGACCTTGCACCCACCTCCGCTTCTTACGGATACTGAAAGGGCTGGCTGCAACCCATTACCGGGCAAAAAATGGCCCCAGTTTATAGCGGGACAAGGAGCATAGATCTGCCCTGCTGTCAGTTTTTCTATTTGGTGTAACTGGCAGTCGGAGCAGAAGTCGTACAAAGAAGGCCAAGTCATAAATAGTTTTCTAGTGATTTACTGGAAAAACCCATGAGCCAAATGCATCCATGTGGAGAGGGAAGAAAAGGCACCTATTGACTCAACTGTATATTGGCAGACTGATGCAAAGCACTGAGCTTTCTCTCTACCAGCCCGAGAAAGTGCTGTTCTGAGACGCCAACCCCTGCACTAGTCTCCCTCCTCCCAACCTTTCCTGGTCCTGCGTTCGCTGCGCACAGCCCAGCAGGACGGGCCAGCCCTGAACTTGTACTAAAAGTCTGTTTCTTAGATGCACCTGACATATTGTATCTTCAAAACTTTAAGAAAGGTCTTCTTTTCAATTTTATCAGCAGGCACCAAGAGCAGAGGCAAGATGGGCAGAGTGAAGAATAAACAAATTGAAATCTCAGGGTCCCAGAGAATATCCCTAACCCTGGGTTCAACTGTAAGAAATACCTATAGGGCCACATTTTTTTACTGTCTCATACCCAGTGGACTAAGAGACATAAACGCATGCGCCAGTGCCAAGTGGATGTGAAATGCTGCCAAATCAGATGCAAAGGAACATTTTGCGCCTGCCTGGTATTGGTGTGAATGATAAACCAAGGTGCAAAATAGTGTAAAAAAAAAAAAAAAAAAATCAGGCTCTAGGAGCCTTCTCTGGATGCACGAAGAATTCATCAGAAAGGAAAAGGTTTAAAACTTTAAGCACAGAGCTCCTGGGAATGCAGTTGTTTTGTCTATAGAAGAACAGAGCTGTCAGAAGCTAATATGTTTTCAATTTGTGAAATCCATGCTGTTGGAGCAATCCTCACTGGATACCTTTTATTTACTTCTTCCTTGGCAAAGTCCAATTACTGAGATGCTCCATGAGTGATGCTCCTGGCCATCCCAGGTGACAGCCAGCTCTGCTGGTGAAAGCAGCAGCTTTTGGGGCTTTTGTGGATGGATCCATTTTATCCTTCTATGTTTGTCAAGAGGAAAGAAAAGCACTAAATATCCTGGGTGAAATCATGCTTAAGTAAGCTTTCTACATAGTAAAACTGCAACGGAGCTATTATTTAGAAACACTTCCTTAACAATACACCCACAAACAACATTGAGATTGCTAATGTGCCCCAGGACGGCTCACGCTCCAGTGCGGTCTCCAAGGTTTTCCAGGAGATTCCTGCTCCTTCTCTTTCTCCTCTTTCTTTCTGTCTTTTCTCATGCGGCAGAAACGACTGACGCAGAAAGGGAGACCCACCTCACTGAAAGTTGCACAGAGCGCTAGTGATTTGGCATCAAGAAGCACAGTGGCTTCTTGAGCCCCGTGGCAATCATCAGGCTATTTCAGCATTAACTTAGTGATTTGAGCTGCTCAGAAAAATTACTCCAAAAAAAAAAAAAATATATATATCCTCTGCCTTCCCAGACCACCGAGCTGACTCTTCCTTCCTTCCCAGCACCTTGTGTTGTTCACAGCTCATCCTGCCACCGGAGACGTGTTCACAAACAGAATTGAGCCTCGGCGACGCACATAATTCACAGCTACCGAGTAGGAACTTCTCCTGCCACAGCTCCTCTGATCTCAGCGAGGCCATGTCAGCTGCGCGCCTGCAAACCGTTTAACGCGGGGACTTCAAGCGCAGAGCATTAGTACTTGTCCCAACCCGACCCAGGTCACATCTACGAGCTCTCCCTGGCCATAGGTCTCTGCTGAAGGAGAGATGCACAGGGTGCAAAGCTAAGTCCGTTAGCCAGCTGGGGGGAACCAGAGAGTCTGTTACAACGGGGAAGGGAAAGAAAAGGAAGAGGTCCCTGGGAGGACTGAAACTGGCTGCCAAGCTCCGACATCCACCTCGGGACTGAGGGGACCAATCTGACCTTTGCTGCAGCCTCGAGCACTGCCCTACCTTGCAGACAGGCCTCCAAAAGCCAAACTTCATGCAAGGAATCCTGGCAGCTCCTCATTTCCCAAAACTGGAGCGCCTGTGCAAGCCTCAGCAAAGCAGCGGGATGGGGAGAGCTGGCTGAGCGTCGCCTTTTCCTTCCCTCTTGGCAGACCTGGAGATCTGCTCTGCAGGGGAGGTTCATTGCCTGAAGCAGACGTGAAGGGATCCCAGCACACAAGAGAAAGCAACCCCAGGGCACAGCAGATGCTAAGGGGCATCTCCTCTTCATTTAAGAGGAGGAAAGGCTAACGCTGAGAGAGTTTAAAGAAACTTGTGGTTTAAAGTGTCTGTTGTCTACTTGCCACAGCTGCTCTGGCCCAAACATCAATCGGCTGAAATGTTCCTCCCCTCCCTGACAAGGGGAAGTACAAACGAAGGGGAGCATTTGGTCTTCAGCTCGTCATCCCTTCCTACCTGCCCCAAATCCCCTTTTCTAGAGATAACCATCTTTATCACTTCCCTCTAGTCAAAGCTATATTAAAAATACACACACACAACATCTGGTGCCTTTTCTGAGCACTTACGCTTCAGAAGGATGCTCTTTGAGAAACCGCAATGTTGGCTTTATTCCCAGCTATGAGCCTTTTATCTCCTTCTTACTTTCAATAGCCCTGTCATATATTCAGGATTTTTTGATCTCTAGATGCAAGGAGAGCTGCATGCTAACAGGGACCAGCAAGAAACAAGGGTGAGGAAGAAAAAAAAAAAAATACTCCTGGAAGGAAAGAGAGACACGATGAACTCCAGTATACCTTAGAGGTTTAAAAAGGAACTGTGGTTGAACCCAAATATTTGATTTTTCCAGAAACAGTGTGGCGTATCAAAGACTACTCCTCAAAGCCACATTCATTCAGCACGTGAACCCATTTCCGTGACAGCAGCTCGCTTGGAAAGGTCCTCCCCACACGGCTCCCAGAAACCTCCACCTTGGACACAGACAAGGCCTGGTGGATGCTTCTAACCCACCTTCCTGAAGAGCTACCAGGTCACCTCTGCTCTCCAGAGCTCGCTGCCAGCTTTTCCCCACCACCATTGTGTCCCTTTCTCAGCTACTTGAAGCGATAAGGATCCCCTGATTTTCCCTGATGAGGGGAGCACAGGAAATGCCCTGATCCTGTCCCCTTTGATACCTTCGCACACGCAGCTCGCTGCTGTTAACCCCCCCATGGAGACACAGGGCATTATTCGATAACTCCTACTTATCTATTTGATGAAACCATAAATGAGATCATTTCAGATGCTATTTGATGCAAACAGAATTTGAGTCCGGAGAGGCAAACATTTACACTTAAACTTCTCTTTTGAGGACTATCTCCTGCTGTCTAAGGAGAGAAGGGATAGCATGTGACCTATAAGTGTATGGAAAATAAGTCAAGAGGAGCGACATTGTGAATACAGAGCACATCTTGCAGCCGATGAGACTCTATTTCAAGACAATATTTGAGGCCAGGTTTTTCTGTGGTACGCATTCAGAGTTAGGAGCTTATTTTGGAGATCATTCCACTGACTTAAAACACGTCAACTAAGGACCGAACAACAGATTGCATCTTCAAATCTAAAATATATCTACATATTTAAATGTATACATTTTAAACGCGTACCTTTTTCATTTCAGTAAGCCTGGTGGAGAAAAGAGAGCAGAGTAAAAGCCCCGAAATCCTTTACTAGAGTTTGCAATGAGCTCAGCCTGAGCACCAGCAATTCAAACTTCATCAACTCCAAATGCCCGTGTGATTACAGCTGCTCCAGGGCAGTCACCCACTGCATCGGGTTGGTGGACCAGAGATCATACAGCGTTGTACCTTCCCCAACTCCCACTCACCCTTGCCATTAAAGAGAGCTAGTGCTATTCCTGTTAGAAATGCATTTAGAAATCCTAAGTTGCTGGCCATCTTATGCTAGCAACTGCACAAGCATTATTAGTTTGGTTATTATTAGTCTGCGACCGGGAACCTGGCCCAAGTTCAACAGCTCCCTTGATATAAAGAACCCAAGAGCTGGTGGGACTGTCACCCACTGACCAGGGGACAGGGCTGGGACGGCGCTGCCAAAGTTCATTCCAGCACCAGGCACGACCAAATCCAAAAGCTTCAACCTGCTTTTCTTATTGCCACCATACACGCGCAGCAATCCATTCACGTGGGGGGAAAAAACCTAGGGTTTTTATCAAACCCATAATTAGTTCATAGAATCATAGGGTTGGAAGGGACCTCTGGAGATCATCTAGTCCAACTCCCCTGCCACAGCAGGGTCACCTACAGCACGTTACACAGGAACACGTCCAGGTGGGTTTGGAATGTCTCCAGAGACGGAGACTCCACCACCTCTCTGGGCAGCCTGTGCCAGGGCTCTGCCACCCTCAGGGTAAAGAAGTTCCTCCTCATGTTTAGGTGGAACTTCCTATGCTCAAGTTTGTGCCCGTTACCCCTTGTCCTGTCCCCGGGCACCACTGAGAAGAGCCTGGCCCCATCCTCCTGACACCCACCCTCTAAGTATTTATAAGTGTTGATAAGATCCCCCCTCAGCCATCTTTTTTCCAGACTGAAGAGACCCAAATCCCTCAGCCTTTCTTCATAAGAGAGGTGTTCCAGTCCCTCATCATCTTTGTAGCCCTTTGCTGTACTCTCTCCAGCAGTTCCCTGTCCCTCTTGAACCGGGGAGCCCAGAACTGGACACAGCACTCCAGATGCGGCCTCACCAAGGCAGAGCAGAGGGGGAGGATGACCTCCCTTGACCTGCTGGCCACACTCTTCTTGATGCCCCCCAGGATGCCATTGGCCTTCCTGGCCACAAGGGCTCATCGCTGGCTCATGGTCATCCTGTTGTCCACCAGGACTCCCAGGTCTCTTTCCACAGAGCTGCTCTCCAGCAGGTCACCCCCAACCTGTACTGGTGCATAGGGTTATTCCTCCCCAGGTGCAGCACCCAGTTCATTCTTCTAATGTGGTTTAGCGAAAAGAAGACAGTGATTTACTTCTAAAAAGAAAAAAAAAAAACTTTTAGTGATTTAATATTTAAAAGTTTTGATATTTTTGTTGCACGGGCTGATGGGAAAGCCATTAACAATTCTGCATACACCTTATTAGAAAGGCTGCCCGCATCCCAGCTCAGACAGAGCGTAGCCTGATAAAAAGGCTTAATACATAAATGCTTGTTTGTGTTTGGGAAGTTCCTGGAGCTTAGCCAAACATTCAGTGTGCTGAAGAAATACAGAGAGACAAGGCCCTGCTTTTAAAGCAATGCTTGTCTGCGGCTCTGTATTATCCTGAGTGACATTTTGTCCAAGTGCAGTAATAACACACGTCCTTGCCTGCTGCTGAAAGCAAAAGCCAGATTTTAATACCTGGTGGAAACGTTCTTACTTTTAGAAGCATCCAGACCTGCGAAAAAACATTCTGCTTATAAAAATTCTGATTTCTTCACATATAAATGAGCCGGTTTCCAACAACAAAAGCCTCGCAGATAGCAGGTGTAATCTCCAAGCTGCTGCCACGACAGTCTTTTAGTAACACCTATAACTTATACAGGGACGTTTCGCCACGGATTGCAAGGAGGCAGAACATTTATGGCTCCAACTGACAAACAGGGAGCCTGGAAACACAGAGCCGGGCAGTGACTTCTACCCAAGCTCATCCAGCAGGTCAGGACCAGAAGGACCTCCAGCCTCCCGAGTCCCAGCAGACCCAAGGTACAAGGTTACAGCTGAGCCACCTGCAGGGTGACTGCTCCCATCCTGACCCAGGGAGGAACTATAAGCACATGGTTTATGCGTGCTTGGCTTTCACAGAAGTCAATGAGAAGCAAGCACAGGAGGAAGGCTTGACTGACCTGCTGAGCTAAGTTCACATCCACATCTAAACGGCGTACCAGGCAATCTCACCAAAATACGGCATCTATTTTTTTATCCTGCTTCCTTTGCCCCTCTGGTCAAAGGACGCTAAGGTTTAGGGATGGGTCAAGGGATGAGGCAGCAAGAGACAAGTCTCAGGAGAAACCCAGAGCTGGAATTAGTTATCAGAACCCTGCCATCAATAAACTCCAGGAAAGTAACGATTTTCTCCCTAGGGTGATGGGCAAGTGTTTCTGGCAAGTGACAGCAAACTCACTGATTCCCATTGTAAAAAAAGTTGCCCTAAAAAAAAAAAAAAAAACACCACACTCATGCCCGCCCGAATAGCGTGTGTGAGAGGCAACACTATGGTAAACGCTTCCTATTGCAAATAACCTCTTTCAACATCATGGATAAAAGCACTGCATTCATCGCTACAGAGCGCTCCCTTTGAGGTCCGCAGCGTGGCTTGATGAATCTGACCCCGAGGAGCAGCTCCGTGCCGGCCTCTCCCGTTTAACGGGTCTGTGCTTCCTTAAGGGCTCCCTCCAGAGTATGGTGGGAGAGCGACGGGGGTGGGAGTCGGAGCTCTGTAAAATCAGGAGCGGAAAGGTAGCGAGAGGGCGATGACTCCCAGCTTCATAAATAGGGGGGAGGGGAGGAATCTGATGAAGTGATCAGGCAGCATGTCTAACACAAATTAAATAAAGTGCTTTTTTACACAGTTAATTTATGAAACTCCTTAACACAAGTTATTGCAGAAGACAAAGGTTTTTAAAAGGATTTAATAAGGGACTAGACAAAGTCACGAAGACTTAGTACCTAAGGGTATGGCTTGAAAAGCCTCTAAACCAGCAACTGCCAGAAACTGGAAAGGTTTATCTGAGGCAGGCTCAACGTCTATTTATTTCTTGAGCCTTTTCTATGCATCTGCCCCCAGACAGACTTTGGCTGAGCAGGTGATGACGACTTCCATGTCGTCGTTAGCAGTGCGTGGGGACGGAGAACAGCGTCTCTGTTGGGAAGATCATAGGACCAGCCCTTCATGCACGGCACTGGCCTTTAGACAGCAGGACCGCCAACCCATTTTCTCCTAGATGACTACTGAGGAGCTTGCTTTGCTTTTCAAAGAGAGGGGCTTTAATTTTGCCTGCCCATGGAGTCACCTTCCCGCACGTACGTGCCCAAAGGCCAGTCCCAGCCTGGCTCGTAACGTGACCAGCAGACAAGTCCGAGCTGTCCTCTGGCAATTTTCATACCACTTTTTAGATCATTCTTATTAAGTGAAAGAAGGTATTTTAAGGTCTTTTTCTCTTCTTATTAAAGCCTCTGTCACAGGAATTACTTGTCACCACAGGTTTAATCTTCTGCAGAGTCCAGCGTTCGCGTGTTTGCATTCATGAGATGAGGGGACAGAACATGAGGAGGAAGTTGGACCAAATTAACCTGCTCCCATGACAATCCACAATAATAACAAAAGTGGAAAATGGCAGAGAATTAAACTGTTCTTGACAAAAACTGTAATGACCTCCAAGAATGCCTCTAAAGTAACTGTCCAAGTAATAGTTTCCAAGCGTAATTTCAAGGATATGCTATGCAAACTCCCCTTGCAGAATTTCACCCTACCAGTTAACAAGCCTGAAAAAAGAATGAACGAGAGGAAGAGGTAATCGATACTATAATTAGCAACACAGTAATCTGAAACAGGGCGATTTGGTTAAATAAGGACAGATAGATCGGATCAGGGAAAACTCTAAAGTAAAGAGAAGAGTTTAAATCCGACTTGGTTTTAGCACTGGGAAAGAAAACACTTCAAAAGAAGTTGTACAACAGGGTACCCGGCTCCATTTCAAACTCAAAATAATAACTGAGCGGAAAAAAGCCACCCAAACAACAACAACAAAAAAACAACACACAAAGCAAACAGATTTTAGATACCATAGCCTTAATTAGTCAATCCCCAAATAGAGAGATAACATCAGTCAAAGTCAGGGCAGAATTAGAGCGAAAGGCCATGTGAGGCTGGGCCAATCCTCCGAATGAAAAGGATGTCCAAAATAAAAGTATTTCCGCTGAGTGAAGAACAGAGTCTGTGTGCTGCATTTTCCCTTTTGAAGCTGGCTGAGGCAGCCAGGGCTATGTTTTCTAGGGATTAATAAAGGAGAGAGAAAGAAAAACCTTGCTACTGTCCTTGTAACAGCGGCTGTGGCACTATCTAAATGCTCCTGTTCAGAATCAGTATTTCTGAAAACGGTGTCAGTTGCCATCCTGTCAAAGAAGAAATTCAAGAGGTCGTCCCTGAATCATAAAGAGAGACTGAAATGTTGTCTTCAGGATAATGCTGTGTTCTGACACACCAGCTACAGGCCACATCTAGGTAACGTAAAAGCACCCCGGCCATATCAATGCACCACTGATCACGGTTCAGGGACAGCAGAAATATAAGTTATTCCTTCAGATAAAACCAAGTAGTGATACAGCATTGTCATAACACACCTCCTTAATCTAGGCAAACTCTACAAGAAGAAAGAAAGTAATCCTTAGAGGATTTCCGCTAAGTATAAACAATAATATATTACCTAAAGGCTTAATACTGCTATTCTGACAAAAACCTCTGAAATGTAGTGCAACTGAGACTCCCAAATTCCAGTTCAGTACAGTGAGCTTCACGTGGGATCCATCTGTCCAACTTCAACTACCTACAGTGTGAATATTTACATATGAAAATTCATTTAGACTCCATATATGAAGAGCTAAGTACTTCTGGGGGGAAATCCCTTTCATTCCCTTACTGATGGATAGACCAAAGTACCATTGCAGGTGACTAATGCTAAAGATAAATCCCATTTCTCCAGTCTAAAAAAAAAAATGGAAACTAGCTCTGTGGCCAAGATATAGAGTTTTCTTCAGAATTTGCATAAAAACAAACTACAAAAGCCTCAGTACCAATTAAAAAAAAAAAAAAATACAGCATTGAGTTAGTCACCAAGTCATTCTCGTCGCACAGAGTGAACCAAATCCTTCTTTCAGACAACATCCTCCAAAATCATGAGAATTGAGCCCAAGGACACTGCCTAGAATATGGGCCAAACTTCTGTTTCTTTCTTTAGATACTTCTCAGTCCCCCCCACGGACAATTAATCTCCTATTTAGGTGTCAGTTCATGGCACGCTGTTGCGGTCAGAGCTCTCATTGACAAATAAAGCAGT
This sequence comes from Alca torda, assembly GCA_008658365.1. Taxonomy (NCBI): domain Eukaryota; kingdom Metazoa; phylum Chordata; class Aves; order Charadriiformes; family Alcidae; genus Alca; species Alca torda. The sequence continues at coordinate 49,843,566 of CM018081.1, read as the reverse complement.
GGGTAGATGACTTCTGTTAGAGCCCTGGTTTTTTTTCACTGCTCCTTTGATAGAAGTTGTCTTTGAGGCAAAGAAACAGCTTGGTACGAAGACACACAAGCAAGCCAAGGCCTGAAAAGCACTTGGATCTTGATGTTAACATCCCAAGATGAACCCTTGGACCAAAACCAGGACAGACTGTACCATAAAGTGAAGGGAGACAAAATGCAGTTAAGACTTAGGAAAGGTTTAACGAGTCAGTGGATGAGTTCACCGGCTGTTTCTATGTGCCTCCCAATTTGTCGGAGCTGATTTTGGTAAGAGCGCAAGGGAGAAAAGCCCTGCAATTTAAATAGACCTTTCTGACTGTCAGTTAGATTGATTACAGTTTTCTCCAAACAATGCATTTTTAAATAGTTCTTTATAGAGTTTATTTCACTCCCAACATTTTCCCTATTATAAAACCCTCATAACGAATGCAATCACATTTCTATTCACTGCCTCTCCAAAGTCTTCCTCCCTCCCTTTTCTCTGGCCACCTGTTAGCGCTTCCTTCTCTAAATTTAACTCCCTTGGCTTTGTTTGGTAACCTTTTCCTCACGCCCTCATTATCCGAATTCTGCTCCTGCCGTCATAAGGCTGGTGGGGGGCTGGATCTGGGGTGTTATTTTGGAAATGGGTGAGGGAGGAGGTAATGAATCAGTCCATCAGGAGAGGTTTGTTTATGGATGTTTTTTCCTTAAATAAATAAATAATCAAGGTTTCTACCAGCTTTTACAAAAGGTTCAGAGCATAAAGATAACATTGGAATGTATTAGAACGTCTCAAAATATGGCTCATTTCTGGTTATCTGTTACTTTGCCTGAGCAGCAAAAAGGCACTGGATAGTCATTTACAGCTGTGAAAGGTAAATATAAACATGTTGGAATTGAGACTCATTTGTTCAACGCTTGCTCGGTGTTAACACAAGTGGCGGTGGAGGAACTGTGGACAGCACAGAGGCGCAGTCTCATGGTTGCCCCAGGGCTCTGCATGTATCAGGGAACACGGTCCCGTCCTCAGCCGGCTGCTGCTGCTTGTCCCCTTCTCGAACCATGGTTCACTCAGCAGCCATTCCCCTCCTGTCACAACCTGGTATTTAGGCAACTGCCTCCTCGAGGATGCAGGTAGCTCCCTTCCTATTCCATCCCACCGGCCACAAAGGTTCCTCACTGATCCTTGGCCAAGGTAGACCCGAATGCTGCATTAAGAGTGTCTCCACGAAGTGGTGATGGTATCCAGCCACCCCTCAGCAGGCACCTGTATGGTAATCCATCATCCAGAGAAAAAAGGGAAGACTTGCCGAATGAAAAGGCAGGGAAGTGAAAACAAAGCAGGTCTAACTGGAGACCTTTGCCATTGGTCACTTCCTAAAAACGATAACAATTAGAGTAAATCCAAAGAATACACTGCTCTAAATACTAGTTTGTCTTGCATTTCACTCGCAGCACTTTGGCCCAAACTTTGCTGCATGAACTGCAGCTCTGTTGGAGCACCCCATTGACACACACTGAAAACCCCACCACAACTCCTTGGAGAGGGAGAGAAGCTCCAGGCGTAGCGTGGTTCAGCCATCCTGACCACCAGGGATGCAGGAGAAAACTGTAGGTAGCATCATCCCAATGGAAGGAATAACTGCAGCCTTTCCTCACGTCTTGTTCAGTGTATCCTGTTCCGCCGGCCCTGCCCAACGCGCTCTTCTACAAACTCCTCCACTGTCCCAAAAAATCTAACCTTGAGCTAGCACAACTTCAAGACTCTACGGAAACAGGCTGATGCACATAAAAACCACACAGCTAACGCACAGTGAGGTTACTAAATGAATGAATTTGGATGCAAGTAGGAAAATAAGAGCTATATTTCACCTACAGAGAGAGCATGGAAAACCCTGCTCCCTCAAAGCACACACCGATTTTGAAAATATAGTGAGCTTGTGTTGGGACACAGAGGGGAGATATTTTTAAAATGCCAAAGTCGCTGGCATGGCACCAGGCGTTGGTTTAATTTCATTCTCATACTTGCTCAGAGCCAAAATGAGTCATCTTCCCCATGAAATACGAATCTGTACACAACGCTAGCTGTTAATTACCTTTCCTGTCTCCATTAAAGAGCGAAGTGACAGTTTCAACCTCTCCCTGGGCGAGCATTGTGTTCTCTCGCTGTCTCCATCCCTCGCCAACAAATCTGCCGCTACAACTCAAGTGGCACTTGAGATATTCAGTCTAGCATTTCAACAGCAGCATAATAACTGATAATTTGACAACAAGAAGCCATCTTTAGAAAACTCAAGCCACTTGTAACCGCAGCAGAAACAAACAGAGGTATTTCTTCACCAGGCCTGCTCACAGAGCAGCTCGTTTGGTCCCGTCCAGCATCGATCACTCCAAGGCTGGGAGCAGTCATCTCCAAAGTGTTGCTCTTTTAGCACGTTGGCTCCATCGAATCGGGGGTTTTATCCTTCATTTACTTACACGGCTATATTACTGTGTACGTAATGTTTGGAGAACAACAGGACTCAAGGGAGATGATATCCAGCAACACAGCGATTGCTCCATGCATCCCCAACCCAGATATCACTCTCCAGCTCTGAGGAGGTCACCTCTACAGCAATGCTGTCACCTCAGTGACCGGGATACACTCCTGTCTCCTGACTCTGTTGACATCAGGTAGTTCACCAACACTTCACAAGTTGCTAAGGTGCCTTTTTACCTTTGGACGGTGCATTAACTGGAAGGAATGCAAGTGTTACAGCAATTGCCACCAACAGACATTCAAAAAAATCCCTGAACCCTCCATATTCCAAAAATTACAGTAGCTTCAGGCACAACAAGCGAAAACATAGTTCTGCTTGTTCTCTGGGCCTTCAGTTATATGGAAGACTCTCTGATTGTGCTCTCAAGACTTCTCACGTAACCACGAAGGGCAGAAACAATTTTTTTTTTTTTCAATACAAAAGAATGTGGCTTTGAAATGCCCTTTTGGAGGGCTTGAACTGTGAAGTGAAATATCATAAGGTTTAGAATATTAATATAATCATAAGAAAGAAATAAAAAAAGAAAAAAGTATCACTGAAGTTGCTACTCACAGTTGCAGCAGGAATTCACTCCTGTGCAAAGATGAATCAAGATCCATATAAGACTTAGCCCCGTAAGCCCTTGACACTAAGATATATTTGTGTACTTGTGCTGAGCCTTTCCAGAAGGGCAAATCTCACCTTTGCATGCGTTGCAGCAGTTAAAGAAACAAAAATTTGCAGGAACTAAAAAACACCGCAATTTGAAAGTCTTCAAAAGCAGGAGGGAAAAACGTAATATTTACTTCCATTTCTGTTCACAACCGCAATGCTTTACCCAGCCAGAACAACCTCCACCCAAAACCTCAGAGCAACTTGCTAACCCTAATCAGGTCTCATTGGACACCTTTGCATTAAATAACACAGCTAGTGCATCTTTAATACCTTGCGTTACTACAGGAGAAGACTGATGTGTTCACAGCAAGGCACTGGATCATTTGCTTGTGTCGTTCATTAACGGATACATTGTGTGTAGCTCTGGAGTCCTCAGCACAAGAAGGACATGGACCTGTTGGAAGGGGTCCAGCGGAGGGCCACAAAGATGATCAGAGGGATAGGGCCCCTCTGCTGCGAGGACAGGCTGGGAGAGTTGGGGGTGTTCAGCCTGGAGAAGAGAAGGCTCCGGGGAGACCTTAGAGCCCCTTCCAGTCCCTAAAGGGGCTACAGGAAGGATGGGGAGGGACTCTTGGTCAGGGAGTGTTATGATAAGACACGGGGTGATGGCTTCAAACTGGAAGAAGGTAGATTTAGATTGGATATCAGGAATAAACTCTTTGCTGTGAGGGGGGTGAGCCCCTGGCCCAGGTTGCCCAGAGAAGCTGTGGCTGCCCCATCCCTGGAGGGGTTCAAGGCCAGGTTGGATGGGGCTTGGAGCAGCCTGGGCTGGTGGGAGGTGTCCCTGCCCAGGGCAGGGGGTTGGAACTGGATGGTCTTTAAGGTCCCTTCCAACCCAAACCGTTCTATGATTCCACAAGTCTCTTAGATCAGTCTGAAGGCCACTGTAAAAGAATAATTATTTCTTTTCTTCTTAAAATAGCTGCACCTTATTTGTTTACTTATTCCTCTGCATAAGTAAATACAAACATCAGGGTTGATATCTTTATAGCATCTTTCCCACAGAAGAACCAGGGACTCATTATATCAGGATACCCACGACTATGACAAGGTCTTTTTGTTGTGATTTTATCATAATATGTTATGTATTGAGTAGAACAGCTCCAACTGAAACCAGTTCGTTACTCATCTACTCTGTGGCTTATGGGGAAAGCCTCCAAAATTATTAAAAATAAATACACAAGAGGAGCAGCATTACTTCTCAGAGGCAGGGAAATTCCAGTTACCACCCATGTCTTATCCGAGAAACTAAAGAGTACAAGAAAAAAATAAAGGAAATTCTTGATCGTTAGAGTAATTTCACGAGGATACGTAAAGAACAATGTAGAAGGCTGAATTTCAGCCTTGCAAGGTTAATCATAGAAAATTCATCTGCGTGAAACACACTGTCTAGTTTACTGCTGCCTTTTTTCCCCCCCCAAAATAGTTTAAAGCTAGTTATTCATTTCATTGAACTTTTTCATAGGCTGTTCATCACATTTTACCATTGTGGCGAGTGACTAATGACCTTGAAAAAAAATAAAAAGTAGCCACATGAGCATTAGCAGAATAATATATACTCCAGATTAAGGAGAGAATATTTAGCTTTTGCTCAGTGAGGTATGTAGTTTGGCTCGACAAAGAATGATTTATAGGGAAAGCCATAGGAAAACTCGTGATGTTTTTGAGATAACGGAGCAGGCGTAAGCAAAGCTGCGGCTCAATGCAAGCAGAATCCTAGCCAGCCACCATGGAAACACTAATACACTTTTGTGCTTGAGCTCACACAGCCTGTACCCATCTTATTTCATTCCTTGAATTCAGCGCCATCATGAATAACAGGCTCTGTCGCATTTTCTTCCTACAGACTGGGGAAGAAAGGGGAACAGAGCCACAGCTACACAGGTTATTAGCAGGATCTACTATTTTCCTTCCTAACAGAAGAAGAATCATTCCACAGCGAGTAGCTGAAGGTGCAAGACGCATTGCTATGGGCTCCCACTGCGGCGGCCTGTTCATGGACAGCTGGCTCATAACACTCACTGTTTAGGATTTTTTTTCCCCAGAACCATGAGTCATCTCGCAATCTCTTTAAAAGCCTTAATGCTGCTAATACTAGCTATCTAATTCCAGATATTCTTATTCAGATAAATAACGTTGTTCCCTTCCTGAAACCTTTGGTGCGCACGTGGGTTTGTAGTGATGATCTCCAACGGATGTATGTGAGCTGCGTGCAGAAAAGAAAAAAAAAAGAAAAAATAATGGTTGAATGGCGCTATTTTCCTTCTCTTGAGTCTCACCTCAGTCATGCTTTAATGCAATTCAAGCGCTGCCCAATTTGATTCTTTACGAAGCCCCAGCAGATGACAACATGTTACAAAACCTGGAGACACCACACGCAGTTGGAAGTCCCCAAGCAGACTCGCCACGGGGAGATGCTGGTCAGGAGAATCCCATGGCTGGAAGTGGTGGGGGGAGAAACAAACAGAAACAAAAAGCCATAGGATCTTTAAGGATGCCTCTTTTCATCCTGTTCCTATTCAGAGAGCTCATGGTTTCAATATAGGAGGAAGAAATACTTTTTCTTTTAATTTTACAGGATTTCATAGGAAGATTAAAGTTTCTCTGCAGTTATTCTCGCTGCATTTGGTCTGGCTTATTTCTCCTAATATCGATAGAGTTAAAAGAGGATGCGTGTCATCTATTTTAATGGGCTTGGGTTTTCCCACTTGCACTTTTTACAAGAGCAATCAGCTAAAAGATTAAAGGTAACACCATTGTTCTGACCTGGTAGAATTTTACCTCTACTTACCAGTCCTAGAGGTTATTTCAGTTGCAAGCTAGCCAAGAGCCAGACTCTTGCTTTTTGGTTGCAACCCAAAAACTGCCAAATGCAAAAGGAGTTTTTCCAAGTAAAAACGTTTTGATGGATGCGTGTGTGTAACTGTTGCACCCTGAAATGCCTTTGGAAACATAAGACATTGTGCCGAGAGGTTGGCCACATATAGATTACTGAGCTGGAAAATTATTTTGGACCTAAAGTATCTGTACCTTAATTTTATGGGTAATTAAACCTAATGTGATGCCATTCAGAAAGCAATTAAGTCCAATATCTAGAATGCAGTGTCCCCTTCCAGTGAGTGATGGGGAGGAAGCAACAGGATTCGCTGTGCCGATTGACCATTTCTGGGAACCCGCCCTGCAACCTCAGGTCCTCTCACGAAACAGGAATCAGGCAAAACACAGAGGTGGAGCAAGAGGATGTTCCTTGGGCTACGCCTCGCACGCGTTATCAACCGCGCGTCCAGGGTATGTGCATTGGCTGACTCGGGGAGAACCTGGAAAGGAGATTTCCCTAGCAATTAGGCAGCTTTATCTGGATATTGTTGTACTAAGGAGACAGCAATGGATAAAAAAAAGAGAGACGAGGGCTGCAGCAATGATTTCTGCTTTTTGTGGACTTCATGTCAAATACACTGGGCGCCTTGGAAGTCTTTTCGCTTTTTCTCTTGGCAGAAGACGCCAATTCAATCTGGCTAAAGGCATCAAATCCATCAACAGAGGTAACACAGACATTGTGAAATCACCTTGGCTGAGAGCTGTGCTTAGTGTGAGGCTCTTAATACTTAAACAACAGAAACTGCCCAACCCAGAGCAACATACCATTTCTGACGCGATGGAGAGCAGCTCCCAGGCCATGCCTACAGCCCTAGATGGAAGGGAAGCAAAAGGGCTGCAAGCCCGTGAGCGGGTGCCCCTGAAGGCCCCCACGCATCCCGCACAGCCCCATCTGCGACGATGCAGCAGGAGCCGTGGTGTCCACTGCAAGCAAAGGCGCTGCTCTGGGCTCCCTCAGCGCCATGCATCGCACACGGCCCACAGCCCTCGGCCATACAACAGCTTACGCTTTTGTTCAGACAATCGAGAAAGGTGGCGTGAAGTAACCCAATAGCTCAAAACACAAAGGTCAGTTGCCACCAAGGTCAGTGAAAGCCCCAAGTTGAGATCGTCTGGGGGAAAGGAAAAAAAAAAAAAAAGAAATAAAAAAAAAAAGAGAGGCAGGCTTATGTCAGAGTACCCATTTAAACCACAATATTTGTTTTAAATTATGTTATTAAATATTATTAAATTTAATAACACTGGTGCGCTGGGACATAGTTGTGATCAAAAGGTTGACTCAAGGTTAGAAAGAAAGTTGGTCGCAAAGTCGTGAAACCAATCTAATCTCCTGCTACGCGGTCCTATACTTTGGAAAGAAGATAATTGTTACTAAAGCTCACCAGTGGACAGTCGCTATGAATAAAAACTTAAGCATTATACACACTCTCAATTATTATTTTTTTCAGTGTAACTATGGAACAGGGAAGGAGAACAGCAGGTAAAAGTAAAATGAAACTTGCCAAACAATACCTCAACAAATATCACATCAAATCGCATCTCAGAGATGCCATTACAATCGTCCTAATCTAGCCAAAGCATTGGTCTTTTTGATAGAAAAAGTTAGCACCAAGCAGAGTTTTCTTAAAACATTTTTCTCCTCCTCTATCATTTTTATACTATTATTTGAACGCATCAGCTTGCCACTTCTTTCATGACTGGGCAGCTTAGTGATAAGCCAGAGTATTACAAATGTTTTCTCCCTAATATCATTAGATTTTCACAGTTTGCTTTGGCAGCGATATGTTCAACGGACAAGCTGGTCCCCCCATTGGAGAGATGGGACCAGCTCTGAGTAAGCAAGATAGAAGAGGAGCATTAGCGGAAACCTATTATCTCTGTTCAATTTTCCCAAAGAGTAACCAAGGCTTCTTCTGCGACAGAGAATAAATGAAAACATTTATCGTCTGATAAAAATTAGTAAGCAGCTCTAACACCTGCCCATACTGGCACGTTTCCTTGCCGGTTACAGCGCAATAAGGTGGCTCCAGGCGACGAGCAGCAAGCAGCGGTGACAGCCTCAGCAACCGCCGCTCCCACCGCCCGAGGACCTGGCTTGGAGAGCACAGACCTGGCTTAAAGAAGCTAAAAACCCTGGTACCACCACGGAAAGGATTCATCTAATTGGTGTAGAGCTCACATTTCTGCAAAAAAAAAAAAAACCAACCAAATAAACCAACCCCCGGTCCTGCTCCTCCACCTGCCTACACGCTCGCCTCCTCCTTTTGAGCGGGCGATTACCACATCGCCACCGCCCAAGCTGCTCTGGGGCCACCAGCCGCTGCACCTTAACGGCAGCGCATTCAAAGTCACATCGCCCCTTTCTCGGCGCTTCTGGAAGACGAACTTTCTCAAGGTGCCAGGCTTGCCGTCTGTTGTCTTGCCTGGCTGGTTTTACACCCTGGCCCATCCACGAGAATATTGACAACATATGAGGTCTGCTAATGGGTCGTATTTCTGCATCAGGTCCTCCCGAGCTGCTGCGCAGGCTGGCGGTGATGTGTGACACATCAGGAATTTCCCAATTTGTTGGCTGTCACAGGCTCGCTTTCACCTTCCTGGAAAATCAGTCCCAGGAGTCAAAAGGCAGATTTCCACTCTCTACTTTAATGCCTCCTTTCAGCACGTGGTGGTTAATGACGGCACGTAATAATCAATAAACAGCTCTTGGCTTTCAGCTGATGGTGCATTACTGCCAGATAGGAAGGGGAAGGTGAGCCGAGGAATTTCTGCTTGCTGGGGAAGGTGGTCTCTGTGCATGTCCAACCCCTAACAGCTTGTCCTGCTGGTGTCCTGCTTGTTCTGCTGGTGTCCTTACCACTCTAAATCTTTGCTGTCAGCATATTGCTGTATTCTGGAATTAAAAGACCGACAGTCGCAGAGTCCCCAGTGTTCAATGATATGCAAACAGGCAGGGTTTTGGTGATTTCAAAAAAAAAAACTACATCCCAGCAGCAGGGTGGATGGGTGATGGAGGCGGGTTATCCCAGAAAGCTTTATGGCTACAAAACTTGGGGGCCACGCAAATTTGAACAAGGACCAAGTCAGAGCCAGCGGCAGGAGAACGTTCCCTCACGCAGTACGGGTCTGCAGCGCCCGGGCTGCGAGAGCGCGTCAGAGTTCGGCGGCTGCTTTCTGCTTGTCTCCTGCCAACCTGGTTTGAACTGCGAATACCTAATGTTAAGAATGAAGGAGAAATGCTTTTTGGCAAAAGCCAGAAACACGCATATCAAAATAAAGCTTCCTCCCAGGTGCGCAAAATAGCAAAGGAGATGGCCTAAGATTTCATCACACTTGTTATCCTGTTTCATACCTGCACCTGATACCAGGAGACATCCATCCAAACTGTCAGAGTGCTTTCCATTATGCAGAGGGACAAAAGATGTCATACGCTGGAACCTTGAAACACTTTGAGGTTGTAAGGACAGAAGCCGAAGGGCGATTAAGTGTTTCTTGCATGAGATCAGCCAAGCGCCTAAATCCCTTTGCCTCTTGACTTCTCAATAACCCCCACTTGACTCAAGCAAGGTATCAGGGACACATCAAATCAGAAACAAAAAAATCCCCACCTTTCAGGCTTTAACTCTTCAAGATAGATTATCGCTCACTGCCTACATAACGCATTTGATCGAGGTTGATTCGGCACATGGTTATTTATACCGGCAGCGCTCCAGAGGAGGTACAAGCAGCCGGCAGAGAACCCATCTGAAATGAGTTCCCAACCCCAAGGACAGAGCAGCAGAGGCTGTGCCTCCTTGGCGCAGTTCAAACGAGACCTGCCCAGACACACCGCGCTCCGAGGGGTAGGTTTAAGCTCTGAGACAGGCGGGATCCTGCAACCCCCTCCTGCAAAGTCAACGGGTAATAGTCCCCTTCAGGTCAGCGAGCAGCACTTATCTCCCTGCGGCGTCGGTCAGGGGGAACGGCAGATACCGAATTCAGTCAAGCTGGCGCGAGCGCTTCAGTCAAGCTGGCGCGAGCGCTTCGTGCGGCGCTCGTGCACTGACGATCAATCATTCACATGCTGGTTTTGTGCTGAGAAGTTCTCGGGGGCTCTTCTGCCCATTGCCAGGCCTGCAATACACCGTGACTGTCACACCGGGTCCTGATGGCACCAGCTGGGGGACGTGCCCTATTGTAGCTGTCACATCTGCTTTAAGGACCTGCCACTTGTGACGCAGTTTGATCCGAGACAGACCGAGTGAGGCGTTTGCTTTTGGAAATCACAGACTTCTCGCCTCAGTGGAGAAAAAGCCCAAGAAAAAGGAGGAAAGCAGCTGGGGCAGCACAAATTGGTTTTGTTTTACACCCTCGCCCATTACGAGCGGGTCCAGCTGCTGCAAAGATGATCACCTGGCTGCCGGTTGAGGAGCAGTCGGGTCTGCAACCCCACACAGAGGCCAAACCCTCTGCTCGGATGAAACACCAGCAGAAAGTCACCGCTGTAGGATGCGGCTTTGAAAGAGGCAGAGGAAGCACCAGGTCCAAGGTTGCCACTCGTTTGCTTTGGATTCCAGGTACTTTTCCTCTCTTACTAAGGATACTTGAAGAGCGGGACCACACTTGAAGTCACCCTTCTGTTATTGTAAGTTAAATTGTCACTATTCAGTGTGTCAGTGGGTAGAGCTTTTTTCTTTTTTTTCCTTTTTTTCTTTTTAAAGGACCACTCTGGTTTGCAGCTTCTGACAAGCTTTGTGGCAGGACAAAAATGAGAGCAGATGATAGGATGCAACAGGAGAAGGCGAGGGGACACGAAGGATTCCCATACTGTTTACTCCCACACAATAAGGGACAATCACAGCAACTCAATAGCTTGAATAAAATGAATTCCACATCTCGGGTCAGCGTGGAGTGAACAGCTGCTCCCATGTCTCCCATGCCAGTGCAGTGAACCTGGGACAAAGATGCAGTGCTGAAATACACTGAGACAAGGGGAATTTTTGTTTCGGCTCCTGCCAAAATAATAGCAGCAGTAGCCCGGCAATGCTACAGAATAAGGCTAGCACTTTCTGCATTTCTTTTCCCAGTAGGAAAGAAAAATACAGAAAACCAAAAACCAATCAAACAAAACAACCCAACTGACTTGTATCTCAACATCTCCTCTCCTACTATGGCTTCTCCTCCAAACTGGATTCGGCACGTGGCATTAAATCCATTTCAGAGCAGCTAAGTGCAATACAAGCCATTAACCTGAAGGTGAGGAAAGCCATAGCCCATTCCAACGGACTATTAGGTGCCCCGCGCTGAACACTTCCACAGCAATTAAAGTCTTACGTTATTGAACATCACTTCTCCCACAGGAGTTACGCCATCTCATGTTTCTTTAAAATACCAGAGTAAGCCGTCCCAAACAAAGCAGACTATAGCCATGGGGAGGAAAGCGGTCAAACAGACACCAGAGGAGAACCAAAGCGAGCAACAAGCCACCTTTCTCATCACTTCATTACGTTTCTTTTTGTTGTCCGCAGAGCTGGTTCTCCAGTCTACCCCCCCACCACCAGGCAGTTTTTGCTGAAGTGAAGAATTCAGAGGAAACGTTAAATCAGGGTTGTTTGGGGTTTTTTTTGTTGTTGTTTTTTTGGGTGGTTTTTTGGGGTTTTTTTTTTTTTTAGAATAATCCATAGCAAGAACTGAACTGCTCCCAGTTCAGACAGGGACCAGCCTCTACTCTGTGTCCCCCACTGACAAGGGGAGGCCAGTGCGCTTCACTGACCTAGGCATCAGGATCTTTTCCCACGGTGGAATGCAAGCCCCTGGTGCAGCTGGAAGAGCTTTATCTGCAGCCCCAGGACACAGGATTAGTCATTTTTAGGGTTCAGGATTCCAGACTTAGCTCACAAGAACCACCAAAGAGCCTGTGTGCCGACAGGCCGTGTCCTGATGTTCTGGTTACAGTAGATGTGAACATGGCAGGACTTCCCTGCAGAGAAAGAGCAGATGTAAGCCCTGACCAACACTAACGGTGCTAAAGTGACCGAAACAGGGCTCTGCAGACAGTGCTCCATGGAAGAGCAACTCTCCAAAGGGCTTGTTGTCTCCCAGGCTTCTTCCATCAGCAGAAATCCCTGCTAGCAAAGCTTCCATCCGCGGAAGACTTCTGAAAGATAGAAACGGGTCATCTTCTCTCCCAAAGACTCATGCCTTTCCTGCCCTGGATAACCACTTAAAAGCATTAGGTGACAAATGCTTGTTGCCAAGCACTGCAGAAGGCCCAGGGGACTTGTCTTCTGACACCTCTGCTGGTAAGCAAACGAGTGGCATAAAAACATGACAAGGCAAATTAAGTCTTCCCAGACACTCCCTGGGGGTTCTTTTGCTATGATATGCAGGCTCACGAGATGCCATGTTCCCACATTTCCTTGTTTTACAAGAAACGGATTTCTCTCGTTAGTGAGTCTTTAATGTGACAAAAGGAAGAGACGTGGTAGTAGTGCTGGAATGCTTTTCTTGGACACCAGGATGCAGAAGGCTGCCTACGGAAGAGCGTTCGCATTGCTCCTGGACCTGCTTTTGCGTGACCAGTCACCCCGATCAGAGGGGGAAAAAAAAAATAAAGAAAAATCAGTTTCAGAAGGAATAGCCTAAGAGCGAAGGTTTTGGCTGTGGACTTTTCATGCTGAGAAGTGCTAAGAGGGGAAGCAAAGTTGGAGGGGACAGACAAGACAAGCCATGCAGCCAGGATGGGACAGGCAGGTCCTGGTCTGTCCCCTCCCAGCTATTCCTGGCAAGACTTTCCTCAAGAACACATAGGAGCCCTTCAGTGACAGCACGTTTCAGCCTCCTCCAGCTGAAGCTGCGTTATCAACGGCTGCCTCCTCACCCCCAGCACCCGCCACTGTAAATCACACCCCAGAGCAATGCTTAAGAGAAAGCATCTAAATCACAAAATAAAACAGGTCAGAGGCGCAATTATGATCAGCGAGGCAGGCATCAGTATGTTGTGCATAATTAAAATGACTGTAGGACTTCTCTATAAATATCAGCCAGAAAAGTGTCTCTTTGTGTGTGGGCATAAAAACGAGAAGCAGGAAACAGCCCGCTCTGACGTGACAACATGACCTTGGAACAACTTTCTTGCCTCCACACCAGAGTAATTACACTGTTGAAATGTCTGATTGTGTCCCTCTCGCCATCAGCAGCAACCCAGCCTTTGCAGCAATAAACGTGTAACCACTAACAGTTCAATAAAGATCCAGGGACAGACTCATTTTGCAGCGGCTGCTGCTCCTTGAAGTTCTCTAAAGCTGCAGCTCCAAGAGCAAAAGCTCTCGTTTTCCCCTTTAAAAGTCTGAACTCCACTTGGAAGTGAAATTCACTCAAGATGATAAATGGATAGCATGCAAAGCTTGTCTTACATACGTGTTTAAATATTTTACTTACTGCTCATCAATCTTCCCCATCTATGCAGCATTTTCAACTACTTTGCAGTGAGAGAGCCAACTCCTTCAGGGAATTTGAGGAGCAAAACACATTCCCACTCTTCTCAACACTATGATGACAGGAAATATGGAAGTGTTAGATGAGGAGTGGTGCTAAAGCAGAGGGCGGCTCCAGATCACTCTGCGATCGCCAGACTGAACTGTAGGGCAAGGGCCGGCCCTCGCTGGTCCCACAGGTCACGGGCAAATCCCCGCGGCACGGCAGGAAGTTTGGGAAGAACGCAGAGCTGACCGACAAATCAAGTCTGCATTACAAAACTTAGCAGGCGAATAACATCGCTATTCATGGGCAACACAAAAGGATTATTTCTATTATCACACAGACAAGCCAAAAGTTTGGCAGGTGACAACATGCGTGGTATGTTTTTATTCAAAGCTATTTCAAAACACAAATACCTCAATTGATAATCACTCGCCTCCCATTCAGTAACCCAGTAATCCCCTTTTGTCCAGCATAATGCCTAGACACATTTTTATTGACCCACTAGGAAACTCATAGGAATTGCCATTCTTTGACTACTAATGACTGGGTTTGGGTATATTTCTGCCTGCAGTCAAGTATTTATCAGGCAGAAGGCAAATATGTGATTCATTGACTCATAATACATCACAGATAAATAATAATGAAAGACCTATGCATCATTCTTGAGAAGATTTGCTGAATGCACAGAGGCTGGGGAGAAGAAAAAAAAAATATCAAGTGTTAATGTGCAAGAACAGGGAATAGATACTGAGGCATAAGCTCAGCAGGGGGCTAAAGGGACCCTGCCACCAAGACCAGGCTGCCAGCACTAGCCCGATCTCACCTCCAAAAATGTAGCATCACCACAGACACCAAATAAAAAGCTCCAAACTAACCCACAAGCCAAGACGTGGTTGCAAAATATATATATATTGAAGGGGGAAAAAAAAATGATGGGATATAAGAAATTTAAGGAACTCCGTGAATTTTTCATAAGCCGAATGAGAGAAAGAGTATTGAATAAATCAATCCATATAAGTGATTTTCCATATGAAATTATTAATAAGCTGGCCATCTTTCAAAGGCACAAATCAAACAAAATAAAAGCCCATAATGAACCGAACTGGAACACTGTGAAAAAAAGAAAATTAAAAAAAAAAAAAAAGAAGAGAGGAGGAAACAGTTCTTATTCTCAATCACTCAAATATAGATCTTCCTTATAAAGAATAATGGTGCATCCAAAATGGTCATCTCCTTAAAATAAGCTATATAAAGCACTAAAAAGAGAAGCACATAATACATGACTTATTGTTGAAGCATTGTCAGGTCACCATTTTCTTCTTAAGGTGTTAAACTGCTTGAGCTCCTGGTGGGAATTCTCCCTAATAAATTCCCTTTTTATGTCCCTTTTCAGGGCTGTCATTTAAAGGACGCTACGAAAAGATTCAGAGAGCTTCTGGAGTAACTACGTGGAGCTGGTCACCCTCAGCGGGCAGGAACAGCGCAGCCCCCTGGCAGATGCCCCACTTGAACGCTAACAGGGGTGTTGGTGCGGGACAGGAGTCAGGGAGTCGAACGAGCCCTCTGGATGCTAATGAACTGCAGGTTCAGCTCCTCTAGCTTCCGGGAAAGCCAGGGTGTGATCAGGAGAGCCTCGCCTAACGGGTAGGATTTGGGCAAACTGGGGAGACAGAAGGACTTCAGCCTGCTGCAAGTGGAAACTGCGTGGATGGGGCACAGTTACCTCTAAAAGTTTGTCCCCTGTAGAGGAAAGGATCCCTCTCAAACCATCCCCACTGCCTTAAGTTGAAGCCTGAAGAAAAACCATTCTACAGAAAAGCAGATAGGGAATATTAGAATCACAGAACGGTTCGGATTAGAAGGGACCTTAAACACCATCTAGTTCCAACCCCCTGCCCTAGGCAGGGACATCTCCCACAAGACCAGGCTGCTCCAAGCCCCGTCCAACCTGGCCTTGAACCCCTCCAGGGATGGGGCAGCCACAGCTTCTCTGGGCAACCTGGGCCAGGGGCTCACCCCCCTCACAGGAAAGAATTTCTTCCTGTTATCCAATGTAAATCTCCCCTCTTCCAGTTTAAAACCATAACCCTTCATCCTACCGCTCCACTCCCCGATAAAGTCCCTCCCCATCTCTCCTGTAGGCCCCCTTTAGGTACTCAAAAGGTCTCTAAGGTCTCCCCAGAGCATCCTCTTCTCCAGGCTGAACAACCAATATTCTGTTAGCTTAAGGAGCTAATGCTACAGTGTTTGAATTTGTTTTTTTCAGATATACACACACACACATATACGTGTGTATGGAGATATGTACATATATACATACATATGTGTGTATACACCTTACATACCTTGACTTGACGTTACAAGCCTGGTTATACGCCTGCTCTTGGCCTTTGCTCAGGTCAGCCTTGGATGCTCCTCCCTTGCACGCACAAACACACAGGGCAGACCGTCCTAGCACAACATAGGCACAGCATTTCAATGCCACCCACCGTGGGAACGGAGATATAACATCACGGGGAACCAATTAATGCAAGTTTGCAAAATACTACGCCAATGCCATCGTAACCCAGCGCCGTGCTAAATAAAGTGGAAGAAACGTTCTTAAATCTCAGCCTCCGCAAGGCACGACCCCGCAGCGGGCTGGCTCAGCCTGGCTGTCTAACAGCAGTTCCTGCGTTTTACCAGGTCACGTGTCTCCTGTTGCTCAAACTCAGAGAAAAAATGAGATCTGTCTGCTAATACATTCCTCTGTCAAAGCCCGTTAACTCCCCATCTGCCCTCCTCTGTAACCCTCACCCTTGCAGGGGACAAACTCCATTCGAGGCAAGTAACATAAAGAAAGCTCATTTCCTTTGAACTTATTTACAAGTTTTACCATTAAACTTGCCCACATTATGCAAGCAGCTTGCAATCTTCCCTAATTCTCTGACTTTAATTATATAATTGAACAACCCAAAACCTCATTTTTTCCAGGAAACATTAAACATTACCATCTTAATGAAATTCTTAATGAAACGGTCCTCTCTGCATGCAAATGACTGGCACTGGATTTGCTTATCACACTGATAGACAAAAGGACAAATGCCCTTCCTTTTGTCAATCATCAAGAGTGACAGCCCTTTCTAACGGCGCTCCTCCTAGATGGATGGATAACATGGACAGAATCACAGACAGGAGGAAGACGTAACAGGGATCATAGAACCATAGGGTTGGAAGGGACCTCTGGAGATCATCTAGTCCAACCCCCTGCCACAGCAGGGTCACCCAGAGCAGGTGGCACAGGAACGCGTCCAGGTGGGGTTTGAATGTCTCCAGAGTTGGAGACTCCACCACCTCTCTGGGCAGCCTGTGCCAGGGCTCTGCCACCCTCAGGGTAAAGAAGTTCCTCCTCATGTTTAGGTGGAGCTTCCTATGCTCAAGTTTGTGCCCGTTACCTCTTGTCCTGTCCCCGGGCACCACTGAGAAGAGCCTGGCCCCATCCTCCTGACACCCACCCTTTAAGTATTTATAAGTGTTGATAAGATCCCCCCTCAGCCGTCTCTTTTCCAGACTGAAGAGACCCAAATCCCTCAGCCTTTCTTCATAAGAGAGGTGTTCCAGTCCCCTCATCATCTTTGTAGCCCTCTGCTGCACCCTCTCCAGCAGTTTCCCATCCCTCTTGAACTGGGGAGCCCAGAAAGGGATGGGTGAGGAACCGGCCAGGAAAGGTCAATAAGCGTGAACAAACCAGCAACAGACCCATAGTCAATGCAAACTTTTTCCTTAAGCTCAGCTAAGTTCTGAGGAGCTCTGCCTCAGCCGAGCTTTAACACTGGGGAAGGGAAGAGCCGTAGCCGGGGCTGGATGGATGAAACAGCCTCAGCAGGGGTCCTGCTGCTGCTCGGCATAGGGAAAAAACGTCGGGCATTTTAGATGCTTAACTTCTATAATCTGTTTCAAGACACGTGGCCCAGCCTCCCCCACCTCAAACACCCTCCTTGCCTTTATCTCAGGGGACTGCTCCAGCCACCACCTCCCCTGCAGGCACGTTACATCCGACAACAAACAAGGAGCCACAGCAGAGCCCCAGGCTGGAAGGAGCCCTGCAAGGGAGCACGACCCCGGCAACACCCCTGTGCTGGGAACCCTGGTCCTTCCTCACCTCCAGCCAGGGTTGCTGGCACACCAGCAGACGTGCTGCAGGGACCCAAGACGTCTGCAAGGCTGAAAACTGCAGGACAAGCTGCAGAAGAGCAGGGGGAAGATAGAAACTAGTACTAAACTTCTCACACACCTCCCATTGCCTCTCTCGCCTCACCCACCAACTCACCAACGCTCTCTACTATACCAGCTGCATCCTTCCCCTACCAGCGCTATGGAGGTGACCTCTCTGGTCCCACGTCCTCTTTTGGTGTCTTCTAGCAACACAGCCGCTGCCGTTTTCCACCGCCAACCTTTGAGGCACCAGCCCAGCCATCACCCCAAACACAAGGCAAGATTTGATTTACACGCTGGAGCACTGTTTTCCTAACACAAACCCATTCTGCTCCCTTTGAGCGTTTTCTTGAACTTTTACTCTTACGCAGCTGCTTTCTTGTGCGGTGCCAAGCTCTGCCCAGCTGAAGAAGTTTTTGTCAGGAATATTTCAGGTGCATCCATTCCTTCACTGTCAACTTTGTGACCTCTCTAGTTCTGTCTTTTTTTTTTTTCATACCAGTTCAAAGACACCAGGAACGTCTTTCTTGTTTTATTCCCATCAAAAACGCGTGTAGTTCAAAGACACGACCTTGGTGTCTGTGCTTCTGCAAACAACACTGGCCCCGGTGCTACCCCAAAACCCATGCCACCGAGTCAGCTTGCTCAAGTCTCTTCTAAATCTAATTCTTTCTAAATCTAATTCCCACAGATCAAGAACAAAATCGTTTTATTAAATAAGCATTAATTAGTTATTTTTTGCCTCCACTCTCCTGCTTCACTGCACTTTCAGTGTCCTACCCCTTTGGCGCACAGACACTCCTCACCGCGCTGCAGCTCCCGGATTCTCCCGATTACTTATTGACAATAAAACACAAGCCCCAGGTGCCTTCCCCTGATTTACACTCAAATCCGCAATTACGTGGTACATGGTCACAATAAACTTTAAAATAAAGTTTTATTCTAAATTACTAACCCCATAGAGAGTTGGGGTTAGTAATTTCGGTTTGTTTTTTTTCCTTCCAAAGAGGTGTCAGTGTCCTGGTACTACCCTAACCAGAAAGTCCGGGGAAGAAAACCCCCAACAGCCTGGAAGAGTTAAAGATCCAGCAGCGCTTTGGATACGGGGGTCCAAGCCTGACCCTTGCGTGGTCTCCACCAATGCCATTCTGCTGCCTCAGATCCCTACTACCGTCAGCTGAACGTCTGGTATTTTTCAGGAAACAAGGGGGAAAAACGGTCTTTTCCATTTCAAGGCTAAAAAATATCAATATTTTGGAGTCAGAGACAAACATTTGACAAGCTAATTCCTTGGTAACATCAGCTGATAAAAGAATTAGGTGTATGACCTAAGTAACATTAACCTGAGTGAATTCCTTATGCTGCTTTGAAGAGGTCGAGGAGTCGAGCAGCAAAAGGCCTGCTTTGAGAAGCGTCCCCTGCCAGTGTTGATTTCTCAGCTAAAAACAGCTGCTGCTTCTTCACATGTTTGCAAATAGGTTCAATTTTGTCAGCTCTCCATCTTTCCTTAAAGTCTTGTTCCCCCAGCTACGGCCCTACCCAGCGTTGCGCTGCGTTGGTAACTGAATCCTTTTTAAAACTCTGGTAGGCAAAGAGGTTCTTCATCCCATGACAGTTTATGACCCCAAACAAAGCCAGGAATATCCTAATTCACAGTTAGTCTTAGTGCTCAAACAGTCCAACTGAAACCAATTGATATATATTTGTGGAAAACAGCCACAGAGCACAAGGGATCAAAACGTGGCCCGCGAGGCCCAAATCAACTCATTAAAAAAAATAAATGGGAGCAATTCCATGGGCCTCAGTGGGAATTCAATCCAGTGTACAGCTTATAAACCACTTTCACCAAGTGCCTTTCATTTGAGGCACTCCACGGGAGAGGTGCATCATTATTTGCTGTAACCCCAGCACCTTCCCCTGTTCTGGTTTGTTTTTCACTGTATGATTCATTCCACTCTCTCAGAGTATTCCCTAGTTGGGGATTTTTGTCCTTGGCATTGTTTTCCGTCCTTTGCATCCCGTATTCCTCAGCAATTATTTATAGAAGGGACTCATCCACCCCCAGATCCGTGCCCCCAGCCGCATGTCAGTACAGCTCCAGCTGTTTGTCTCCCAGGAATTCAATCACCTTTCTGCTTGCAGGCTGCAGCTCGGCATTCACGACAGCTCATCCTCCCTGCAGAAGCAGAGCTCCATCCTCCCACATATAACATTTCCATTTAGTGTCCACAACAGCCCTTTCCACATGGAAGTGTGGGCTCTAAATAGGGCCTGAGAACCCTGCTTTTACCTATATCTTAGGCTATTAAACCTAGCGCAACACTGAAATCCTACCTTACTCTACAATAAAATTTGGCTTTTTGTTCATCCCAACAGAAAGTCTTATTAGTTCTACCATGGTAGCATTTGTGATGACAACAAAGCGGCTCAAAGTGCTCAAAAATCACACACCAACCTGAACAACAGGGACAGACTTGGTCCCGCTTTGCTACGTAGACTGTGGTTTGTTCTTCTGTCGGATTTGATTTTCCCTATTACCTCTTCCTTTTCTGTTCCCCTCTAATCTTCTTTATTTGTAGAGGAAGGAGCAATTTCTGCCTTCCCTGCTGGGAAGCCTGCAGTGACGGGGTGGGGAAGGGAACCCTTCAGCGGTGGGAGGGGGGGGGTGGGGACAGCCAAGCGCCTTGGAGATGCGCCAAAAGTGCTGACTCCGCTCCCGAAAGCCACGAACAGCCTCCCAGTCACGCTCCGTAGCTCTGACCAAGAAGGATGCCCTTTCCGAAGACGGCATATTGATGACAAGCGACCATCCCATCGCCAACCCCCTTGGCAAGAGGTCACTGCAAAGCTTCCTCTCCTCTCGCTCGCACCCGTCGCGTTGACTCTGCAGAGATTCTGCAGATCACAGCAGAGCAACTGTATTTTTCCAGCTAATGAGAACGTAATGTTTCGTTGCCGACTTCCGCAGTCACTTAAATCTATCCTTATCTAATTAATTTCACAAAACAAAAAGTGACTAGCCAAATAAACTCCACCACAGCTTGACAGCCAGTAAAATTATACGAGTTGATGTTTGTTCAGAAAACAGACCAAGAACGTGTAAGTGGGGACAAAGAGGAAAGGGCGCATAAACCACTCAATACGCAACTGGCTTCTAAATCAGTGCAAGAGACGGGGAGGGCAGCCATGGCGCGGTTTGGCATTGCTTTTCAGTTAACCAGGAGACAGCTGCCCCTGCGGGCTGGCGGAGCGGCTTGAACCCAGGTTTGAGCACAAGCACCCAGACCTTGGCCACCAGCGCTGCAGGAGGGACTCAGTCCCACTGGTGGCTTCTCATCCCGCGGCAAACCAGCGACCAGCCCCGGAGGCAAGACACAGCGGGCACAGGTGCCGGCACCCACCGCTACCCACCCACTCGCCCGAACGCACAGGAGCACACGCAGGTGTTTGCCAGAACAACATTTTCACTGATTTACTTGCAAAGCCTTGAGCTGGAGCAAAAAAAACAGTAAGAGGACTTCTTGCTGTGTTCTTTCTATTTCCAGAGAAATATTTTCCGTGCCTCATCTGCACAAACATCAGCAAATTGCTAGTCCTGCCTCTTCTTACTCAGAGAGTAGCAGCATCTCTGAGAGTACTCAGCAATCAGCAAAGGGAACAGACTTCATTACGAGGGCAATTAACAAAACTATTCCCCAAAACTTTGCCCTAAGCCTGGGATGGGCAAGGCAGGCGGGTGCACAATTGCCCATTACATAAAGTACCACTTTGGGCTTTAAGTAAGAAGCAAAAGGAGAACAGATTAGATTCTCAACCCACCAAGTCTTACTCGGATAAAATGAACTTTTCCCCGGTGAGGAATGCAGGCTGACATCTGAAAAGGGGAAAAAAAAAACCCCAACTGACCCACTTTAGCTCCGTAAAAGTGTCACCCCATCATCCTGCTACTGAAAAGGCACAGTCTTACGAGTGACAAACTGAATACAGCCGAGCTACGCGGACCTACGGCAGCCACAGCCCATCTCGGAGAAACAAAATTAAACAACATTAGCAATGACCCATTTCCTCGCTCGGCAGGGACCGGCGGAGCTAAACCGGCACCGGGAGGAAGGAACCACGCTGTGGGTTTTCCCACACCGAGAGATCGCTCACTGCCAACACACACAACGCTTCCCCTAATCCACCTCGCCCCAAAGCGGTTGACCATTTCTGTTTAAAGAAATAAGTGGGGATTAAAAGAAAGAAGCCTGAAATCCAATGGACTTGAAATTAAACCGGCAGGGAAAGCGAGCTGCTGAGAAATGGCAATTTGCTCTGGAGAGAGACGCAGAGCTGCCATGGGGCCGGGGGGGGGGGGGGCTGCACAGGGGGCAAAGCAGTTACCCCCATGCTGGCATAGGGGCCGTTGGGATGTTTGCTCGTTTCTGGGGATTTTGGGGGGTTTGGGATTATTTTTTTTGAAATAGAAAAAGGAATTTCCTCCCTGTTCACCTCCGAGGGAACGAGCTGAAACATAACTTTAGCCACACAGACGGATCTTTGACTTGTGCTCAGGGTAAATGTTGCCACAAATAATCTAAGCTGCAGTAAGAGCTGCTTTGAGTGTCTGCTACCGTCCTCACGCCCCCTGCCATGCTTTTACTTGCCTTGCCTAAATCTACAGCCATGCGTATCCTCTTTGCTACCGGTTACATTTGCCCACATTTTCCCTTAAAAACCAGCAGCCAGCGCCGGCTGGCAGAGATCTTTGCAATCAGAGCGATGCTCGTTTATTCCAGCTGAGGATCTGACCCCAGGACTTCCAGTGCTTGAGCTGTAATAGAAGTAGAATCAGACCAGGTCATTACATGTTTGGGAAACATCCAAGACACTTTCAGGTGCTACAGAAAACAGTGCCAGCAATTCTGCCGATCATAAGGGTTTTTTCCCCCCCTTGAATTAAATGGGGGGGGGGGGGATCAGTATGACAGGTACGGTGCACAGGGATCTTATCCAGAAAGCTCACTCTTTTGATTAACACACATGCTAAGATCTGCCATAAGGTTTAGCTGCAGGGTTAGGAATCCAGGGACACACACCAGTCCGTTTCACAATTCAAAGCTTACTTGCATTGGGTTTTTCTGTTTTCAGTCCAAAAAGCAAGGGAGACCCCATAAGTCAGTCGTGTGCGGTGCTGCTGCATAGGCTGAGACCCTTGGGATGAGTCACTTTTGGATCTGGAGATAGCTCTGTCTGCCAAATTTGGACAATTAAGTTAAATTTGAACAGAAGTTAAAACTACCCAAGAAACCCAACCAAAGCAAAGCACTGAAACAAGAGAGGGGACGCGTTTCACACCCGAGCATCCAAAGACGGGTGGGGTATTCATTCCCCCTTTCTTCCTTCAGATTGCACAGCTTTATCACGGTTTTCCCCGTTTCTCTGAAGGGAAAGACTGCCGAAGACAGGGCACAGACACTACCTGGCCCTATCTTGATCCTGACCCTATCTAACAGCCACATGTGCAACAAGAACACGTAGCAATCACACTCAGGACCCCGACAGACTGTCCTTCTTGATACACATGGTCCGGTCCAAACACAGTAGATTATTCTACAGTATCTTTGGGGTTTTCCCAGGGTAGCATCTTTGGGGGGTAATAACGATAATCATCCCCAAACACGGTTACATCTGGCCATGGGACACTGCATATTCTGCCTAACCCCATCCGCAGAGAAGCGGAAAAGCTTCCCTGGAATATTAAAATACTTAAAATTGCCACTTCAGCTCTACTTGACCGCTGTCACTAGAACGGGCCACTGCTATTTGCTTAATAAGGTGGTTTGTAAGAGACACTAAGAGCGGCACAGGATAAGTAACGCAGAAACCAGCCCCGAACGAGAGATCTGTATCAGTATGTCACGACATACGCGTACCAGCAGAGAGCCTGACCCTGCCGTCACTGACAGCAGTTTTTCCTTATAGGAGGAGAATTCAGCCAAAACCTGACGAATATAATTAGCGGGTGAGGAAAGACATGTTTCAAGACCAAATCCATTTATTTGTACAGTTGTTTTTCCATTAAGACAACGTATTCTGGCGTAACTTGCCACACTCACCATTTCTGCCCCTTACTTTAACACCCCTGGAGGTCTCCCCGCTAGACCCGGAATAGGAGCACAGCTTTTTCTAAGTAATCTCATTTCTTTTTTAGTCTGCCTATCGCCACTAATGCCTTAGGTTAACTAATTGAATTCAAGTTGCTTAATTGAAACATGTTAAGTGCAGTGCCTGTTTCTAATGCAGCAGGAGGAGGGGGCGGAGGGGGAACCAAACCCAAAACAATGAGTTTCAGACCTGTCTGCATTTCTTGGCAGTATTTTTTTTTACCTTGATGTAGACTAGGATGTTCGGAACAATATTACAGAGACTATTCAAATTTCTACCTAAGAACGAGAGAGAAGCTATTCCTCTTTTGTACAACAACGTTTCTGTAAATTTTGTTTAGCTTGCGTGGGATACAGTTAATTACAGCAATTTATCAAACTGGCACAAGGTAGTATTCACACACAAAGTTTTTCCAGCAGTCAGAATCCTTAGTTTTATATGAGACTGGTTTGTGCTAATTGAATTTTCACTCGGGTAGATAAAATCTTTAACAACTCTGGAATAACTAAGTGCTCTTTGTTCAATGATGTGGATCAGAATGATTTACAGCACCTTTCACATAATCATGCTAATTTTGCTTTCATATGATTAATTAAAACAATATGTTCTTTCTTCGTAAAATAGAATTAGTGCATCCAAGGGGACAGGTTTTCTTGCAAACTTCTTTTTCTGGTAATAAAAGCAACTTTCACGCACCATCTTGTTGGCAAAGCCAAGTAAACACACTTAAGTGGGCAAGAAAACTGCAGCTGGGGTCAGATCCCTTCGCGGAGCCCCACCAGCAGACTCGGCAGCTTGCACCAAAGATGATTTAGCCCCGATGCTGCGAAGCACGAAGCTGGCCTGGACATCCCAAAAGCAAAAGTCCCTTCCCACTGCCATAGTTTCCTACAGACGAGCTCTCTCTCATCACGTCTAGAGCCAAACTGATGGACACACCGGTATCAAAACAGAAATTCTAAGGCTAAATTGGATCATGCCTGTGGTCCAAGCCCTGGATCCAGCACAAACATGTAGTTTTCAGCACTGTTCAAGCGCATGGAGAAGGGTCAGATTATCTGACTGTGGTGACAAACAAGTTGAAATAAAAATAAGGCTGACTGAAATGGCCCTTGAGAAATCACCTGGTAAAGCAAAGCTTATGTGAGGACTCCTTGGCTCCCTGCTCAACTGCGGGAACGCAAAGTGTCCCTGAGCCCTACAGCTACCGACGGGTCCCCAGGTTACCTCAGCTCTTCTACGCCAGGTGGCTTTTGGTGCAATACTGGTATTTCCCAGTGAGACCAACAAGCTCAGAACATCGTTAGCAGCATTAAAGTGCCACACCTCATCACGCTGCTGCTGGGTAACAGAAAACAATCAGGAAAAGGGAAAAACGACAAAAAAAAAGAAAAAAAACACTTACGTGAAACCATGGGATATCTTTTCTATGATGTCTCTCACCACAGCGCCATGACAATGCTCCTTTGATTGGAGGCTGGACAGGCACCACTGTGTTAAAATTCACTGTAGAAGAAAGCAAGTGACTTTCAGGTCTGATGAGCAAGGCAAGGAAGCAGGGAGGAATCGTCTCCACCACGCGTCACCTCAGACGCATGGATTAACCCCCTGGGTGGAGAGCCTGGCGGTCCCCAGCAGTTCCTGCTGCCGAAGGGCCCAAATTGTAGACGGGTAACTAAGTTGTCAGTAGAAACTGTTCCTGTAGATACAGAAGTGGCCACTTCAGGCCCACGCAGAGGATCTGAGTGAACTTGACAGGGCCTGGCTCTGTGTATTGGATACCAAAGAAGAAACTGTTTTATAGTTATTTTTTATTGTCCCTTCAAGTTTTTATTATCATGCCTTGGCAGGATTATTTAGATCTTTTCCTTAGGTAAATACTGATGAAATACCCCACATAATGAGACTTGTTACAAGAGTGGTGAAGTGGATCCCATGGGGGGGCTCTGGAGGAGAGGCAGGTGCTCTGGCTGATGGCAAAAAGCGAAGAGGGAACCTCAAGAGATGCTCTAATAACACCAAAGGGGTAATTGTGCAACCTGATGCATGAGAATGTAGCTTCACAACCATCATTACCATTAATGGCAATCATGTGGATGGCTAAATTCCCCACACAGAGCACTGAATATTTACCTCCAAGGGCTCTCTCCTGCCTTATTTCACTTCAAGCCTGGATCAAGGTGCTGGATAGCAAAGGTTACCCAACTCACCAAGGTCATGGCATCACATCTCTGACTACAGGCCTGGATCTAAGACTTTCTCTAATGCATGAAACAGTGAAAGAAAGCCTGTAGGGTTGGGTTTCTTTTACTTGAACCAATTAAAGATATTCAAAACAAGGGAAGTTTATTTTTGTCCATCACCCAAAGATCTCAAGTTACTTTGCCTGAAACACCCACGTGTACCAGCAAAAAGAAGCGTCTCAACTGTCAAATGGCAGGGAAAACAGATTCAGCTGGCGTTATTTATTAAAGCAGATATTTTCATCACGAAAAAAGTACAATCCACCCCTGACAGAAAACCAATGCAAAACCTAGAGTCACCCAATCACATCCAACTTTGAGGACTTGCATGCTGCATAAGATTCCCCGCAATAAAGGAGAATTCCTGCTGCTTATTAAATAATTCTCTTGTAACGGCGAGTTTATTGCACAAAGCCTCCCATAACATTAACATGAAGAGGCTGAAGGCTTCTTCCTCACCTCAAAGTACACCTAAGTGTTGGGATGTGAAGTACGCCATAAGAGTGAATGTCCAGAGATGGTTTTTCTACTTGGACCCACATTGTTCATTGGCGCTGTCAGAGGCAGAAGGAACCCGGAGAGGTGCACAGAACCCTATGGCAGTCCAAGAGACACCTACAAGTCCTAGAGCTGGCTGATGACACGGAGTTACAAGTAGCTACGAACAAGGTGAACAGCCCAGCAAAAATAACAAGTCAGGCAGGACGACACACACATATATCTAAATCCTTGGAGCCCAGATATCAATAAACACCATCATGGCAGAAAGCATTTCAAGAAGGTAACCCACCAGTCACATCACACAGGGAAAACTGCACAGAGATAGAAATATAAGGAGAGCGAAGATCAGTCAAAGCAATCACTTGGAGGGGTGGGAATCGACACTGGACAGATTGAAAGAGAATATAACTAGTACTTGAATCTAACATCAATGCTAAAATATAGCTGCAAGTGCTAGGCAGGAAACAAGACGCCTTCTGGGAAGCGACTGTGAAAAACTTCGGCATCAGAGACAGTCCATCAGCAGGTAAGGGCACTCAAGAAATCAATCAAGATTAGGACAAGATGAGTATAGATGGAACAAGCACGTCCACTGGTGCCGGGAAACATGAGCACTCCCAAAGAGGCTAGAAAAGGCGTCTTCTCAGGAAGGCAGCACAGTTGACATGGATACTGAAATTTAAACTCAGTTCTCATTTCTATGAAAGAGATGCCGAACAAGGAGAAAAAAAAAAGAAAAGAAAAGGTTTGTGCACATGCATCTTTCTGTACCTATCAAAGAGTCTCCAAGGATGACTACACAAGTTCTCTCTAACAAAATAACTGGTAAACCCAGAGATAGTTGAGCTGGAAGGGAACCTCTCAGCACTAGAGTAAGTTTGATGATTGCAGGGAGCATGGCCTCCCACTATTCTAGCAATTTGTGAACTAAAAGATTTACACTGATTTTAAATAATTAGAGAAATCTTAACTATACAGGTACTTTTTGCACCTGACAGACTGTCACTGTTTTGCAGAAAGACAGATACCCTACTGGGGTCAATGGAATATCCACGATTGTGTTTTAAAGTCGTATTTGAGTTCTAGATTGAGCAAACTTTTAAAAACAAACGAGTACACCTCGCACATGTGTGGCTTTTCCAAGAGTTCTGGCAAGCAAGTGGTTAAAGACCAAAGCCTGCACCGTCTGTAAGGACATCAGCAGTCACATTGGTTTTGGTGGAACAGCCAACAAACTTTATGGAAAGCACATTTATTTTGTTGTGTTAGGCACAGAAGACAGCGTCTTCTTGGGAACTGGTCAGAGCCCATGCAGTAAAACAGCTTTTGTATGATAAAAGGACCATCACTACAGTCTCCGCTGCAACTATCTCCACATCTCAGCTTGCTTTCTCCAGCAGACAGAAGGGTGTATGGTTATTTCAGAAATTCCTACCACTACAAATAACTCACAGTGCACACAGCTGTCTGCAGGGCAGAGGATGAGCAAAACAGCAAACTACATGTGACAGGTCACTTAATGCGTTTCATGGCGGTGCTTAGGGCTGTAGTCAAACTATCTACTATCAGACCCTAATTTCAGTGTCATGACTACTTCTCCTCAGCGGCTGATGAGCGAGTTGTTGTCCAGGAGCCCTGACCCGTTCCTGGCCTTAACTTCTCCATGCTCTCTGGAGCTCATGCCATACAGCAGCTGTGGCAGCTAAGGAAGCTGCCCTTCGACTGTGCCTCTCCGACACTGTTGTGCTGAAGACAGAATAAAAACCCCCACCTAGAAAAGCATGGAGACAACAGACTAATGAGCTGCTTCTAGCTAAGGGTGGTCTGGACCCTGCCAGTGGTCAGACAGAGCAGTGGGTCTGTCTGTCCTCTCGCTGCCTCCACCACGGTCCCGCTGGAGCCGGAGCGGGCTGCGTGCTACACACCCCTGCCACTTCCTCCCGCGGTTGGCATTCTCTGCCTCTGTAAAATTAATTTGATGACTGTATTAAACTAATAATTGCCTCACTTCCAAATATGGTCCTTGGGTGCATTTGACTTAGAACGTGCTTCTCTTGGGAGGCACCAGGGAGATCTAGTTGTATTGCTTATGGAGTGGGCTTAGCTTATGGGCTAATTTAATTAATTTTTGATGGAAAGTGCTCAATTTTGCAGACGGTAGCCGTCTGTTTCTTCTGTAGCCAGGGCCACACACAGTTGATGATAGCTTGTCACTTTCCCCCGTGATGTAAGAGATGACAAAGGGCCCAATTAATAAAGTCACCTTGAAAAGGAGACCTTCTGTTAATGGGAGAACCAAAAGCAATTCACCATTTGGGAGAATTCTCGTTTCCTTATTTCTATCCTATCAACCACCCACCCACTCACAATATGCCTCCTGAAAACAACCGAGTGCTAAGGGAGTCCATATGTCCACACTTTCACAGTGTCTTTCAAAGCAAGGTAACAATTACAAGCATAATTACAAATGAGACACTCGGAAATTGTGCCATTTTCCTCTTTCATTGAGCATCGCCTCCAGTTCCACGTGCTCCCATCGGAGCTCAGCAGCCCTGCAAGCAGGAGCAGCGCATTCGAATCCTGCGTCAAAAGTCTGGGAACTCGAGGGCTGACAGCGCAGAAATAGCACCAGAGTGAATAATAATAAAAAAATAATTGTTTCAAAAGTAAGCCTTGCCTGTTCAAACAATTAAATTCAATTTTCCTCTTCCCCCAGCCAAGGGCAGAGTCACAGACCTCCACCCAGGAGCACCACACCTGCTTCCTGCACTGCCACCAACGCCCAGCATAGTCTCAAATTCATCACTAGGGCTTCTAGCAAGGGCAAAGCTGCTCCTCTTCTCTCTCTGCCTTAAATTCCCTCCAGAAAAGGGCACATATTTTTGTTTCTTGCCCTCCGTCTTGGCTACCCAGATCGTTTTTTCCTGCAGGCCAAACCACTGCTCACTGTAGGTACACGCAGAATCCAGTCCTGCAAAATAAACAGGGGCTCTGATTTCACATGGGATGAGATGCCAACATGACACAAGATACCAACGTGACAGAAGCAAAATGAAGAGTCGAGTCAGTCAGCATTGAGTGGTTAGTGCCTTGTCAGCGGGCTGAAGCGAGGTGGAGAGCATCATCTCATCCCCACAGCTCCCAGGGAATCCTGACGGGCACTTCAGTCCACAGAGCGTGAAACACAGCAGTAAAGATGCATCTCGGAGCTTGGGATTTACTCTCAAGGGCAAAGCGGTTGAGTTCTGCTGAACCATGCCTAGCTTTAAACAGCACGGGGAATAAGTAGAATCAACTCGACTGCTTTCTCCAGAAAAGCTGCACCAGACCTAGGTCATCTTCTGTCAGCGACAGGGAGGAAACCCGCCCAGAGTTAGCCAGAGGAGGAAGTCAGGAAGCAAAGGTTGAAGAATTCTGCAAAAAATTAAGAGGCAAAAAAGAACTCTCCAGAGCTTTGGTTCATCCTAGAGATGAATGAAATGCTGGATTCCGGTGCCACTGTGAGATGCTGAGTGGTTTTAACCCCATGCCCTAATGTGTGTCATCTTCTATTATAACTGATAAGACTATCGTTTCCATTTAAACCTGTTCTACAGGTACCAAACCAAGATTTGTAAGGTTTTATCCCTCCAAGGTCTCTCAAAGAGCCAAACACAGGAGTAGATGCAAAAGGAATGGCACGCACAGTGCCCCAGGTTTGGCCTTGGAAACTCAGGCGTCCTCTGCTGAGGCACCAGGTGAAGCCTGCCATGGTCTGCCAGGGACCACGTGCACACCGGCAGAGGGAATTTAGTGTATTTCCATGGGCTCTGGTGCCTTCACAGCAGAGTATCTCACCATGAAAGTCTGGCAGTAACAAAGGATTTGTGCACACAGTGCTTTCCTATTTATTACAAAGTCTCGATGTAAGTCTTCATTCTGGACCTTGATTTCTATTAATGAGGCTCAGGCTCAGAAAATGCAAAACCAGAAGAATGAACGCACACACCCAGCAACATCCACACTCACTGACAGTGGCCGGTCTGGCATCTCGCGACTCCTCTGGGGACACAGGGGAGGGCTCCAAAGAGGAGAGCTAAATTTGGCAGCGCTGACGTTATAAGGCCTCTAGTACAATATTAAATAGCGGCTTGGTACTCCCTCTAGGACCACATACTGTTATTTGTAATACAGTTGAGCTGCACTTAAAATGCGGACTTGTGAAAGGAATAGACTACCATAAAAAGAATTAATTTTCTGTACTCCAGAGCTGCAGCACTCAAGTGAGTCCTTTGGAAACGAATAACCGAAAAGCAATAAACCTATTAAAAGAATAAACTTTTACTGCACCAAAAGGGTGAAATAGTGACCTGCCACATGAATGGCTCAGTTAAATGAATACATTTTCTGTTTCGCAAATCAAAGCGCATTTCCTAGGGAAATGGATCCTTTTTTGAACAAATGCTTCTTTTAGGATTAGGCATGTTGGAACTCTAGCTTGACTTTACAACATGGCTGTGCATTAAGCAGATTTTTACTAGAGCAAAGAAGTTATAGACATAGTTAGTCAGCAAAAAATTAAAAGAGGATGATCAGAATACTTAGGCATTAAAGAGCGAGTGAGACCATTCTGCATGCAAAACGCTCTGGAGCTGCAGCTTTCGGTCCACAGCAGAGCGATACGGTCGGTGCCCAGTGCTTTGGGTGGAGGTGCAGACCCTGTTTAAAGGCAGTGCCCCATTTCCCAGTGCCTCCATCGCACTCGTCTGTTCTTTGCCAGTGACAGCTATGGAGTTTGTGCCTAGGGCAGGCTGCAGCTCCATTAAACCTCTGCCTCCTGTTCCCAAGTTTCAGAGCAGGGGGACTGACAGCTTTCGTGTTCTGTTAGAGGGACCCCAATCCCATCACACAGGTCCTGTGCATCAGCTGTTTCTCCATTCAGTACGCTCAACCCCACTGCTCCACATGCTAAATACACGTACTTAGACAGAAGTCCCATGGTTTGATGTTTGAGAACCAAAAAAACATTTGGCTTTCCTCCCAGCCTCACGCAGACAGGTCAGATATTCACGATCCACATATGCAGATGAAGGTAGGAGGCTCGTGCCTTTAAAAACAAACAAATCACACATTTCTAGGAGCTGCAGTCTTCAGAAAGAAATCAGGCAAGGAGTCAAAATTAAAATGGCAGAACCAGCAATGGTTACACGTCCCCAAAACAGCCCCGTGGCGGTCAGAGGGAAACCCGCCTTGCCCACGGCCTCCATGAAAATTCATCCAGTCCCTCCATTCTTCCATTCTTCCATAATGACAAGGTTTTATTTACCAAAACAAGATTGTATCCAGGTTTTTGATGAGCTCTTGCTGGTTTTTAATCTATCACTCAGGGTGCTGCTCTTGCAGGGGGTATTTGACACCGAGTGAGAGGCAGCTGTGCCTGGCAAATCCAACTTGCCGATGTTTATGGAGGCTGCGTTCGAGCATCCACAGCCCAGCCAGACACTGCTCTCTGGCAAGTTTAGCAGATATCACAGCACTCTCTCACACCTGGAAAGAGCGTTTTTTTTCCTTCTCTCACTATCCAGATGAAGGAGAAACCCGAGGAGACGGTCATCCCTCCTCACACCACTCTTGCACTTCACAGGCGTGACACTGCTGAGCTCTACAGAGTCTCCATCTTTTTCTTCTTCTGAATGTGGTAAAGCGCAACATTTTTTATTCCATCTTTAATAACACGGAAACCGGCATTTAATTTTTAATGTTAGCTTAAAACCCAGATGGTTGCTAGGCGTTACAGCAAATCAGCAAAATCAATCTCCTTTTGGGTCATTTAGAGAGTTCAGGAGTCCGACACTACTGCCTGCAACTAATCCCTTCCTTCCCCTCTTCCCTCCTCTCTCCAACACCCTTTCAATTTGGCTGGACTAAAGGCAGGGGTAAGGTCAGACGACCAGCAGGGCTCCTGGGATACTGCAGGGGCCATAAACCAACAGGAATTAAAGTGGGATATATATCTGCCAGGTTATCAAGCCCATTTCCCGGCCAGCGCAGTTCAGTGGCCCACGACACATTCCCTTGTGCTTTATCTACAGCTCTTGAGTAGAGCTTCCTACCATTCATTTCTGGTCACTAGGACTTTGCAGCTCTTAGGATGACCTGCAGGCTGGTTTGATCCTACCTGTAAAGGCTGTCTTGTCTAAGGAAAAAAAAAAATAAAATCAGTGTATAAAGGAATAGATAAGAACATATTCCTGCGGAGACGAGTCCCTGAGGTTTTAGGGTTTCATGCGCTACCAGCAAGTTCATTGCACTTGTGAGATGTGTCCACACCACCAGTGTTTTAAAACCTACATCAGAGAACAGACTGCTTTTTCTTCTCTTTGGATTTTCCAAAGGGAAAGATCAAGAGGCTGGAATGGAAGGGAGTGAGGATGTGGGGGGAAGCCACAAATAGGACCGCTTCCAAGAATATCAGCTACTTGTCAGCTCTGCAAAATAGCTGTTAATTTATAGAGGAGAAGTGTGCAGGTTCTTTCAGAGCCATACATCAAAGCTTTCTCACTATGATACCTGGCTTTATTTGGCCTTCATATTATGGACCAAATTGGATTTCTCTGGTTCTGGATAAACTGCACAAGGGTGATGTATACTGTGATTTATTGCCGTAAGTGCTTAAAACGCCTCCCACTAAATTTGTTGTGACCTTATCACACTATTAAAACCTGAAGCAAATAAGTGCACTGAGTAAAGGTTAACAACACACCAAATAAAACAAACAGCAAACAGAGGGGACAGGACCTACTCGCTCACATCGCTTGCGCTCTCCAGGGGATGAGACTGCTGCATGTTCCGGCAGCACAAGGGAAGAGCCCGGAGGATGCAGAGCCGTACAGAGATGGCAGACATAAAGAATGGGTTTTCATTCCCCACACGAGCCCCCAACTCTGCAGCCCACCACGTGTGACAGATTTGCTTTGCTCAGACATGTTTCACCTCCAGAAGCCCCTGGACCATGCCCCATGAGGACCAGCATCCCCCTACCTCCAGCCCGGGCTGGGTGAGGAGGGTGGCAGCAGGAGGTTCCCAGGGCTCCCTCTGCGCAGGGAGCCCGCGCCTAGGATCAAAGCCCAAAAACCACTGAAGAGGACCCTTTACAAAAAGCATTAAGGATCACATGTACTGCCAGGAGGAAAGCAACTACCAACCTTCGAGATGGGCCTGAAAGGGACTGTATGACTGACTTGCCCCCATTAGCCAAAACCCTCTTCCTAAGGGGCGAGATGCTCCCCCCTTCCAGCCCACAATGCTCAAGGAGCCCAGGCAGGTTTGTGAAAACCCAGGTACCAGGGAGATCTCATCCTCTTCTTCTCAAACAAGACCCCTTCAGCTACGCGTCCCCCACCTCCGCACCCTCTTCTAGCTAGTTATACCCAAAGGGCTGAACCGCTTACACACCAAAGGCAAGAGGGCAAAGCTGCCTGTTTCTGCAGCAGACTTAACCCCTCAGATACCAAATCAATAACACAAAGTTATCGCTGCCTCCCTCTTCGGTGCACCAGTTAGTACCCCCTCCAGACAGAGGAGCAACTTAAGCAATAGCTCTGCTGCCACAAGAAGATCCTTAAAAGAAAGAAACTTTTACAGCGTGGTCTGCAGAGGGAGTCAGCAGGGACAAATCCAGCCCAGAGTTTTAAAGAAGGGCTGAGTGTTTTCCCTATAATAATTGGTTTAGGTTGTTTTTTCTAAAAGACCAAGCCTAGGTCATGCCTTCTATTGTCTCTCACAAAGATCTACAAATTACCGAATGCCTGAATAAAATTAGTATCAGAAAGTAGAGAAGCCCTTGGAGAAACATGAACAACACGTGAACAAACGCAGAGCACCGACACAGAGAAAGAAAAAGAATCATTTAAACCACTGATTTAAACAGATTCCTTGCTGTTTTGTAGAGGGAGATATTCTCATCTCCAGGTGCTCATCGTTACAGCCAGAGATAAAAATAAAGCTTTGTGCAACTCGAAGCAACAGGACACACCTTCCCAAAGTCAGAGCTTGCTCACATGAAAATCAAAATTTGAGGGCAGGAAGCATTTTTCATTAGAGATCCTCAAAAAAGTTTGAAGTTCTCAAGACAAAGGGATTTCTTAGTTTGGCCTCGGTATTCAACCTGATTAGAAAAGGCGGCTTTTTTGTTCCAAAGTAAACATTCATTTCACATTTTCGTTGTGTGAAGTTCTGAAAGTTTCTCCCCAAATATTAAACTGTTTAAATACAAAATTTCGTACTCCAAACCGCATTTTCTTCTGATATATCAGCAAAGGCAAGTCAGGTCATTAGAATCTCCTTCCTACTTATTCTAACAGCAGTTATGATAATAAATTCATTATTTTCATAATTGCTCCATTATAATTTAGTAATAGGTTCACGTTAATTTCAAAAGTCTTACTATAAGGCATCATCCAAACAAAGTAAGAAACAATTAATATTAAATTAATCTACAATCCTACTTACGAGGCATCACCCAAACAAAATAAGTAATATGTACCATGAAATTTATCTAACATCTTATTAAAAAGGATGACTGAGGCCAAAAAGAAAAAATATTTTACTTGAAAGCGTACAAGATAATTGACTTTTTCTGCTGTATTTTGAAGCAAGAGCCGATAGGCAGTCCCAGTGCTGGAACAAACAGGGAGGCTGGAGAACCACAGAGGCTTCACCTCCCCGAGGCTGGTCCCAGAGCGAGCAGCCCACCAGAGCCTTCTCCTCTCACCCTGTCTCACCCTCCCAAATATTTTCCTCTGTGAATTCAGGGGTGTTATTACACCAGTCACTCACTTTTTCCAGGGCAGCCGGGACTCCTTAGGAAGCTCCTTCGCAGGTTCCTGCTGCTTTCAAGCCTCACGGTTCAGAAATCCCTCTTCTCGAGCTGCAGGGGAACACCGTGGCTGGTGTCTTCTCCCTGCCAGCCCCACCAGGAAATCACAGCCCCACCTGCACAGCCTCCCGCCCCCACAGAGCTCGTTACAGGGCAGCTGTGGGGAGAAGCTCTCAGCCCCTAATCACAAACACCTGGTTTGACCTGGGTCCCGCTTACTCAGAACCAGGGTATTTCAAGGAGAAAAGGCTTTTAAACAATAGGCACCCGCTGTGCCCGGCTGCTTTGTCCAGTCAGTGTTCATGCACTTTCCTGGCAGAAATCACAGCAGATTACTATTTTTTCCCCTAAGGCTTCTGAGATCTTTGCGGCACCAGCTACTATCTTGAATCATACGCTGCTTTATTGTTTTCCGCTTCAGGGAGCGTGTAGCTAAGACCTACCTTGAACTGCTCTTTTGAATGTCCCTCCATTAGGTTGTAGCCACTTTTAAATTAAAGCCCTCATATTTTTTTGTTTTAAGCATGTTTTGAACTGTTCTTGCTGGAGAGATGTATTATCCCCGCAGCAATGGAACTTGTATTAATGCAAAACAGCCTTTTGTGTAACAAATATATGGCAACCCTAAACACATTTCTATAGTATGTTCAATAACTATGTCGTATATGGCATTAAGAAAAATGCTGCAGATCAGATTCCCATCTGCCGTGCCCCACAAGGGGAACTGACAGCATCGTTTTATATGAGTAACTTGATCTCAGCGTCCAGTTTTACATTTGAGAATGCGTGTGCATGTTCAGAAACATATTAAAGCAAACACTTAACTCCACCCCTGTCAGTTATCTCCTGTCTCTGCCTTCCTGAAATGAGTCATTATCTGCATTTCATCTGTTCAGTTCCAAAATCCTCAAATTCAGCTGCAAAAATGGAACCCCTTTGATCTTAGATTGCCGCTAATTCATAATTGATAACCCAGTCTGGAAGGAAGGGAAAATCTTCATCCCCATTAGTCGTTTCACTTAATATGTACTGGTGCTTCAATTATGCAGAACTCAACTCTCCGGGTCTGACTGCCTTCCAAAATGTGAGTCAATGGGGGAAAGAGAAAAACCCAGATCGAATTATTCCAGCTGTAAATCTTTGTAATAGCACACATGTCACGAGAGTGATATCCCACACTGAACAAGTCTGTTTGTTTTCCGAGCTGTTGCTTTGTAGAATTCCCAAGGCATCCATTAATGACTTCAGAGAGTGCAGCGGAGAAGGACTCATTCCCCCTCACTTACATTTTTTTGGTCAGGTCATTAGGCTGCGCGCTGTAATCACCCTTTTTGGCCCACGGCACTAAAAGCCTTGGAGTAATATATGACCTGGTAAGTGAGTAAGCGAGAAGGAATAATTAACACAAGTCATATCGCTCTTTATTTTGTAGAAGAGAAACTGTCACTTCTTTCTGAAGATGTTTAAATTATAAATGTTAAGAATATGAGCACCGTGAAGAAAACAGTAACATGCAGACATCATTGGGACAAAGCATGTTTTTCTACCGGGAGACTGACAGAAGCAGGACTTCACAGCAGGGAACTCAGCTGTAAAGGCACATATGCCTACATCAATTCAGATGAATAACCAGTTATCAAAAATATGTATAGGACTGTACCTGTGCTCTGTCACCCAGAAGGTCCGTGGGCTTCAAGAAGAATCATTTGACTTACATTTCTCTTAGACAAAACTGTACAACCAACACCCAGGAATCAGAGGGAAATTAAAGACTGCAATTGCACAGGCGCTGCTCAAACCAGAACTGCTTTTCAGCCCGGCTGCATCACCTGCTCAGGGCATTTAGGTTCGATGGTTCTCCAGAATTCACCCACGTTAGCACAAAAAGAAAAAATGTAATTTGATTTTCTATTGGCTTGTGCCAAGTGACTGATGGACTTCATGCTTTAGGAAGCTGTGAACTCCAGTTGAAACTTTTCCTGGAGTAGGACCATGACAAGGACTCTTTTCTGGAGGTCATCACAGCTTTTCTTTTTTAGGTGCTTATAGGATCTCTGCTCTACCTGCCAACTTCATTCTCTTCCACACTTGTCTTCATCTGTCAAACTTAGTCAACAGGTCCTGACGCTGCTGGGAAGTTTGGGAGATAGACAAACGGGGTGCAAAGGCGTAAGCTTCCTTTCTGTAGTAAACTATGTTAGAGAAAAACACAAATATTTTGCAACAGAAATTCACACCCTCTCTTTTCTTTTCCCTTATGTACGGTGAGTTTAACATAGTGACAGAGTAAACTCAAAGGCCTAGAGCAAATGGAGGAAACATATTCTCATTGCATTTATTGCCAGAATATGTCAAAGCCATCACATAAACCTCCTTGCATTTTCTGTTACGTTTCAAGGGCTAAGCCATTAACCTCTTACAAGGCTAAATCTATTGAGTTCTCGAGGCTTCCCTTGCCCTGTTCTTGGTTCCCTGCTGAAACCCTTTCAGGACTTGCAGATTGCGGGGTAGGCCATGTCCTTTATAAATAGACAGGTGCTGCCTGCGCTCACAGACCATCCGCTTTTCCCCCTTTTCTCTTTGTCATGTGCTGCAACCCACCCGCTGCTACTTTTGCCTTCCCGGCATCCTCATTCCCCCCCAGATTTCCCCTTATTTCTCTAAAGCAAAATATGCCCCAGCCTTACACAAGTTGATGACCGCAGTAAACTGCCAGCTTGCTTCCCTGGGCAGCGCAGACCCTTCCCCAGATCCCAGGGTCGAGGCTTCCTGCAGGTGATGGGGGTTCAGGGCTCTGGCTTTGCTGGCAGACTTTGGGAATCTTGTCTCGTGGCCAGCAGGACTGGGACCATTGGTCCAGGGATAGTTCTTGCCTTACATTTTGCCTCTCCTGCTTTGCTGTATAGTCTCTTGTTGTTTTTATTTTTCACCGACAACTGGAAAAGAAAAACAGTCTTGCACCTCACAGACATTTTAATAATTCATATTTGACTTCAGTTACTGCAAGTTTAATAAACAAATACTTATTAGAATACAATCATTTCTTCTTAAAGTGGGCAGTTTTTAGGAATGAAATCACAATAATTACCTCTAAGAATATGTATGAATAACAAACATTCAGTCCTCCTGTTTTTGTTGTTTCATTCATTTGCATGAAAGCCTTCCCCACTGTTCCCCTTGCCTTTATTTTAGCAGAGTCTTTGCTTTTAATTGAACTGAATATTCAGCTGGGTTCAAACCCAAATTTGTATGTAAAAAAGCTATACAGAGCCACCAGCTCATCCTGGAATCCATTAAAAATAACAAGAGGGATTGAAATGAGATTACTTCAAGAGCTCTCTTGCATTCATAGGAAAACAGTTTTATTGCATTTGCAGAGAAGCTGTCCCAAGTAAGGGAGATGCAGGCGATAACATTGAGTCCTCCTGGTTTTTCCTCTTGTCCACAAAGCGGAACCAGGTGAATTTCCAAGCTAATTTCATACCTGAAAAGCAGCTTGCCATGCACTGATAGCCTGCCATCCACTTCCACGCCGAGACCGGTTTTACTTTGAGCACAGTGACATGCCAACACCATCCGTTTCTGCAGCCTCCTCCCTTCAGCCCTCCCTTGGGATGCTTTGCAGACCCCCAAGAAGTTCACCTTAGTGCTAAATGGCAGCAACGGAGAATACAATAGCCTGTACAAAACTAAAATAAACCAGACACTGTTAACTGGCAACTACAATAAACACAGCTGCAAGTGCCAGGAAAGCAGGTTGAAAAGCTGACTTAAACCTCCAGAGAAGGTAAACCCGGTGGCCTCAGCATCACACTGCAACAGGGCAGGGGGGTGACCGCATCCCAACCACCCACCCTGGCAAACACAGCCATCCTCCCACGGGGCTCCAACGAAATTTGGGCTCGCCGCATAAAAAGCAGCATGCTGCCCAACGGGCAGACCACAGTGCCAAACTGCAGCCTGCCACCTCCGCTGCCACCCCTCTGGGAGGATGCAGGCTGTGTTTTCATTCCAGGGGAGGGTTTTTATTATTTCTCTCACTTAAAAAAAAATTGCTATTTTCATAAAGAGCATCTTTCCTGCACTCCCACTCACAGCAAGAAAATGGAAAAGTGATCCAGAGACTTTAGGTTTCTCCTTCTAGAACTTGACAGGGGAAGTTTCCCAGGAAGAAAGAGAAACCGCACCTTAACAAGATAATGAATTGTTTTGCAGACGCGTGTTGTGGAACTGTTTAAAGGAAAAGAACGTAGGGGGGGAGGACAATTTTGACTTTCTCAGCAGGGAAAAATAAAACCTTTGTAAGACAGAGACACACACCCCGAGGCTGTGGCTGAATTTTTGAAGGGGAAGCCCTCCACTGAGGCTTGCCTTGCTGGTTGCCTGCAGTGATCTCATACAGCAGGCCCAGAAGAGGCCTTGAAGTCATCATCTCCAAAGGCATAGGCTCGGATGTGCCTCCTCAGAGCCAGCCTGCCTTCCCGGGGAGGACGTGCATTTAACTCCAGGGCTACAAACAGAGGCCAGGGCGAAGCAGCAGCATGTCCTCCTGTGTCAAGTGAAGCATGGCCTTTCAAGTTGCTCTTCAAAACAGAACATCTTCCTTTGGACCACAGAGGCATACGCAGCTCAAGCTTAGTTTACTGGTGAAAGGTCTGTGATTAGAGGCCAGCAGGATAAATTTGTAGCGGTTTCGAGAGCATGTATTACTGACTGTGAAGCACCCTTACGCGTTGAAAGTCTGTTGATCCCAAAAGGTTTGGGCCACTAAACAGAAGTCACAGGAGCCAAGGTGGCTTTCTTTGAAGTCTTGCTTCTAGTTGCTTACAACTTCCAGCTCTCAAACTAAATGAGCTGAAGCTTGGCTCTCTGTAGATAAAGGTCTTACATTTGCACTATACCAAAAGAACTCCCAGAGCGCAGAGTAATTCCTCAGCACCATGCAGATTCCTCTAAGAGTTAATCACTGTAAAGCACAGTGGGGTCTTTCGGTGAAAGGCACTAAAGAAGCCAAGTCGCATTTTTTCTTACAGAGCTCTGACCCATATTCCTAATTCACACCTTCTTCCCAACCCAGGAACTGATGGTTGGTGGCGAAACACAACCAAGATGACTATGGTTAACTATACAAGCCTTGGCTTCAACAAGGTTAAGGACTCATCAATTTATCTTCATTGTGATAGTCCTCTTTTCAAAAGTGGAGGAGGAAAGAGGCTTTTATTTCAGTATCCTAGAGTTTCTCCGCTCTCCATATGAACTCCAAAGCATTTTATAAGAGCCTTTGACTGTGTCTTCTGCCAACTCATCTTTCCTGGTGCACTGGCATAGAAGCGTGCCAGGCAAATGCAAAAATCCCAACAAAAAATAATGACTGTGCTTGGATCTAACCTAGTTTGGGAATCCCTGGGATGCAGGGGAGTTTGAACTGGCTACCCAGTTCCAGCTGTGTAAGAAAGCCCTGGCTTCTTTTTAAGCTTATTTATGTACAGATCAAACAAACAGACTTCCAAGTGCTTTCATTTAACTTTGATGCCAAACTTTGATGTCTTCACCATTTACAGTAATCATTTTTATGTGCATTTAATATTTATTTTTTTTTAGTCCAAAATGCTACACATAAAAAGACCAACTTCATTTGAAATATGCAGCATTTTTGCTATTTGAAAACTCTGCATTTTTAATTTGTTTCTTATCAGCAGAGTACTTCTGGGGCAAAGAGAACACCAAGTTTTTAATGCTTTTCAGTTGATTTAAATTAATATTTTATGTTTGTATTCAAAAGAGACGGCTAATAGAAGGGTGCTGACATTTTTTTCATACTCTTTCTCTGGAATGTGTTATATGCAAAGTAATGGTTATTTCTCAAATATTCGGTGCTTTATTCCATGATGAGTACCCAAAAGATGACATTTCCGCAGTTTAATCCACTTGGATCATTGCTCAAAAGCCCTGTGCCCAAGCTGGGGAGGAGAAGTACCCCAACCCCTCAAGATTAAGATTTAGATGATAATATATCAACTCTGCTTTAGATGCAAATACCTGCCTTTGTGTACTTGAAAGCCTCGTCCCCCCAAACAAAGTAGGGGAGCATTTCTCTCCCTAGTTCTGTACTTCTGCTGAGCTCTTTTCCAAGAATACAAAAAGCCAGAGATAAGAGTGAAGCTTTTAATCAAAAGGGGCCTGAATGATTTCTATTGCATTTAATAAGCACTTGATGAAAGTGCTGTATTGGATTCCACAGCTGACAACAGTGGTGGGGTAGAGGATAGCCTTCAACTAGGAAACTATACCCCTACCCTTGTAAAACTGATGGAGGAGGAGAGGAGCTGAAGTTACCTTTTCATTGCTGAACACTCCAGCTAGCTTTAATCTCGGTAGCTCAGAGGCTGGTAGCAATCTAGTACCAGCAGGATGGAGCTCAGGTTGTATTTACCATTGTGTTTATCAGAATTAAGGTCAGAATGATGCCATGGTCATACTGCCCAGAAATCTTCCAAGATCCTGTTAAGAAGATAGTACTAGAAGACTGCTAAGGAAGCTGGGAATCATTTCCACTACGCACCTGCTATCCAGAAACTGGCTGAGTTAACTTAGTACAACTTAAAACACTCAGATTTAACCTACGGGATTCACTAAACATAGAGATGAACCCTGGGCTTCCAAAACCAAAAATAGCTTTTTAAGTTGGGATTCCTGCCATGCTGCTCCTGTTTAGAGCACAACTAACCTTCAGCTCACTGAATCAAGAACGTACCTTCAAGCAGGAAGAATTACCACTCTGTGCCTCACATACCCACATATTGTAACAAACACTTTCTTTCTTTGTGTTTGCCTATATAGACTGTTACAGCCCTAAACTCCCCCATGGGCCTGACTACTCCCAGAATTTAATGGGCACACAAACTGTTTTTTTATGTTCCTCAGTTGATACTACTGGAGTCAACCTGGACCAGCTGTGCAAACGAGTCAG
Organism: Alca torda; assembly: GCA_008658365.1. NCBI lineage: Eukaryota > Metazoa > Chordata > Aves > Charadriiformes > Alcidae > Alca > Alca torda. The sequence goes on along the minus strand of CM018081.1, from coordinate 49,801,111 downwards.
CAGAAAGTCACCACCCGCTTATGCAAAGTCCTCACTGAGAGCATCATCAGGAGGAGAATTTCAGAAACGCTCTGGAAGCATTACCTCTTCTATCACTTTGATTAACAGGAAGCAGTTGAACAGCCCAGAGAGGAGGCAGCAGAGATGCAAGCTCTCAGACTTCCCCTGCTACAGTTAGCACAGTCACAGGCAGGATCTACAAATAAAAGTTTGGAAAAGGAGGGAATTTAGAGGAGGAACATAATTACGTAGCACAGACTACTGCAGTGTTAGCACTCCATTTTTACAGAAAGAATCCGTTTATGCCATTATCCAAGAGGATAGAGTACAGGGAGAAAGTTTTCCTCTCTAGGGCAGATGAAGGAGGAGGAGAGAACTGAGAAGCAATCATTAGTAAAATAATTGGCTGCCTGCTTTGCACAGTTGCCACAAAATGTTTACGCTGTCAGTGCCATGAATGTGTTGGCTTGCCAAAGTCACAGCTGTGCCAAGGAACTGTCTACCGCTGGGGCTGCTGTTGCATTTCACCTTGGAGGTATATGATGCACCCCGGGGTCATCACCCCTAGTCCCTGCTATCCCAGGCACCATATCAGCAAAATGTATTATTAGTCTCCTCCTGAAACCTAGAATTTTGGCTCCCACGATTCGTATCAGGAACAAATGTAGCATCTCAAGCCTACTTTTAAGAAATGGACATTCTATGCTGTCTGATAAAGGATCTGAATTAACTATTTTATTTTTTTTTAAGTAGTAATAAGTTGGAAGCTTCTGTGTCAGAGAACAAGAAAAAGACCTGTTGTTTTTTCCTGCTGTAGAGAGAAAGAAACACTAATGTCTTACATTCAAGGACAATGATACTGACTTTATAGTACTGTACTGGAGTAGGGCAGAAGTATCACTTTGTGAAAATACTTTTGTTTGCTTTTCCCCTTTTCCAACTATCTTTAACAAAGCATACCTTGAAGACGGAAGGATGCCTTCGTATCGAAGGAGATGGCCATAGAAAAAGAACTCCTAAGTGACCCAAAAAGGAGTTAACTGAGCACAGGCAGTCATTGCAAAAATTTCATGAAGAAGTCACATTTATCACAGAGAAATCATATTAAAGAAGGATATGGTCTAGGAAAGAAAGACATACACCACACAATAACTTATTCATATACTTCATATGTAAAGAACGCTTCTAAGAGTACAATCCTGAAAGATGCTGCAGGCTCCCTGCAAGTTATTGCTGCTCTCAGTTGAGCGTACTCAGCGCACTGCAGGATTTACTTCTAATGGCTATCTGATCCAAAAGTCAAACTGTTAAATGAGTAAAATCCCTGTGTGCTAGATCAGGACATGAGAGATTAAGATTATCAAGTAAATAAATCTAGCATGTGACAGATAAAACAAATACCCATTAAAAATATACATCTCTTAACACTAGGAAGAGAAATGCATTCCCAGCACAGACTGTGAAAGCCTTCAAAAAGACAGACATACCCAGCATCAGAACAGATGGAGAAGATGAACATTAATTGCTTTCCAAGCATCCATCCCCCCAAAAGTAGTAAGCATAGGCCCACAAAAGAGATGATAGATAATAAAAGCAAAAGAAAAATGAAGAGTATCTTTGAAACATCTAAGACTTGATGAGAACAGGTGGGAATCTCTGCTTTGAAATGTGACATAGTGGAGACGAAGCCAGACTTTTCTAGCTACTTAGCCAATAGTTTAGTTGGTAGTGTCTCGATCTCGGACAGGAATTTCCACCAACTTTTGTAGTTAAGAGAGGTGCAACTGCACCAGACTTCTGACCCTTATTCTTGACTCCAGTCAGACCAAGGTAAATCCAAGTTCCACATGATTTTGTCCCTACCCTTCCCTGACTTTGGAAATCACCTTTCCCTTCTAAGGGCAACACAGTTCCAGTTGTTTCACACTCAAAATTTCTCCAGGTGTGTCTCGGTCAAGAAGGTGCCATTTGTCTTCCCTCATTCAACTGTCCACAACCACATTTCTACATTTACCTAAGGCCCGGGGCACGATCAGGATGAAACTTAGCAACAGTGTTATTTAAAAAGAGGTTGCTACCAACAGGGATCTTGGGTGGCTTCCCCAGTTCACACGGACAGGGCAAACAGAACATAGCTAGAGCATATGCATGGATATACTAGAACAACATAGTTTTTTCACTATTCTAATATAAGCTCTATGTAGAAGTCATCCCTGGTCACTGAACGTTTCCAGCTCAAGGCTGGGTATCTCCCGCTTGTCTTTTTCTCGCAAGAGCCACATTACAGGCTCCAATTCAGGGCACATCTGTCACAGCACAGACTATCGCAGGTTGCTTCTGCCTGTGCTCGGAGCTGACAGAACAGGAACCCATCGAGAAGCCTTCAGCCACAGCACTGACCTGAGTAAAACCCTGAGCACAGTCCTGCTGGGAGGACCCTGGCTTCAAACTCAGGACCGCCTTCCCCTGCCTGCGCAGGCAGGTTCTTCTTTAGACGGTCCAATGTTCAGACTCACTGAACTAGTGATGTATTTCAGGCCTGAAAGAAATAGAAAAGGACTTTTTAAGCCAGTGGAGAGAATTAGAACCATAAGGAATAGCTGAAAACTAAAGTCACGTAAATTATGATACGGCACACTGACAAAAGGCATTTAGTTGCTGGAAGGAGAACTACCACAAGACAGAAGTCCCACCTCCATTCTGCACCACAGTGGGCATCAGCTACATCCCCCTTCTGCTGAAAACTTGTCTTTTCTGATCTGCAGCCCTTTTAAGAATTTTCCAGGACACCTTGCTGTACTGGAATGATTCGGGGAAATCATACTCCAGAAGAGAGAGGGTAGCGGTACAAGGCTCATTATTAATGATTTAATCAGCCATTTGTGGGGCTTTCTGGGTTTGTGCCAACTCTATCTTCAGAGTTTTAGGACGCACGCTGTGTGAGGGGAAGCAGGACTTCTGTGCGCTCTCTCAAGCTGTTCCATTACACCTGATTTATAGCATGACACTACTTGTTCTGGCCCATAACCTTGCGCTTGTAAACTACACAGGGGAAAATTTACTGAGTTCATCTTAATGCACTATTGGGAATTTTAAGTGAGGAAAAAAGAAGGCAAGGAATCGGGGGCATCTAGAAGAGTTGGTTTTGAACAGCAACCCTTTAATGGCCCAGTGCAGTGCACCTCATGGTCCACTCTGTTTTCATTTAATTATGGTTTTACATGGCCAGCATACAGTAAGGACCTGTGTTTGTCTTACTCTGAAGGAGATAATCAATAGCAGAGATGTAGACACATCTCACCACTTATTAGCTGCATACATTGATGGAGTTTACCACAATAGTATGTACAAATGCCTTTACTCCACTCTTAGCTAGCCCAAGAGTTTGATTAATAACAGAAGCCAGAAAACTCTTTTGCAACTTTTCTATTAGGAAAGAAAATGATCACCAACAGAACAATTTCCTAGTGGTAAAGAAGTCCTGACTAGTGTATACAGAAAAGCAATGAGAGCTGGAACACAGGGGCCACAGGTACTTACTGCAATTCTGATGAGTGACCTGAGACCAAGCCCTATGAGGAGAGGCTGAGGGAACTGGGCATGGTTAGTTTGGAGAAGAGGAGGCTGAGGGGAGACCTCATTGCCCTCTACAACTACCTGAAAGGAGGGTGTAGAGAGGTGGGTGTTGGCCTCTTCTCCCAAGTGAATAATGACAGGACCAGAGGAAACGGTCTGAAGCTGCGGCAGGGGAGGTTTAAATTGGATATTAGGAAAAATTACTTGACTGAAAGAGTGGTCAGGCACTGGCACAGCCTGCCCAGGGAGGTGGTTGAGTCACCATCCCTAGAGGTATCTAAGAAACATGTAGATTCAGCACTTCACGGCATGCTCTAGTGACAGAGATTGTAGGGGGTTTTTGTGTGTATGGTTGGACTCGATGATCTCAAAGGTCCTTTCCAACCATGAAGATTCTATGGTTCTATGATTAAGACGTGGGAGTTGCATGAACATCAGGCTGAATGTGAGTCAATAACATGCTCTCATCACAGATACAGCAAACTGCACATTTGGCTCCATTAACTTGCCTTGGTCTGCTGGCCACGCTTTTATCTCCCTCCCATCGGTACTGGTGAACCTGTAGCTGGAACACTGAGTCTGCTTTTAAGTCCCCCACTGCAACAGAGATGGGGAAACCAGAGACGATACAGCACAAGGGCTACAGAACTAGATTTATGAGGACAGGTTGAAGCTGGGCTTGTTCATCCTGCCAAAAAGGTGGTTAGCCGGGTGATCTGACAGCAACAGAGAGAGTTACAACATGATGGAGTCAACCACTTCTCGGCAGCACCAGGCAATAGGTGCTGGACAGGACAAGGACAACAGAGTACAGCTTGGGAGGCTCAGGCTGGGCTTTGCAAGAAGCTTCCACAAGGAGGGTAGTGTAGCGCTAGTACAAGCTACCAGGGAGGTGGCTGCATTTCCAGTACTGGTAGACAGAGACACAGGTGACTTGATGCGCTGTTGACAATGATCCCAACTCCAAGCTAATTTATAAGAAAGGTATCACATAAATACAAACATGGTTTAAGCCTCCATTTCATTATTTTTGGAGAAAAGGAAAAGGGAGTGAATCTAGGTTCATAGATGACAAATTCATTTTACCACACAAAACTTAATGGCTGTAGCACTGTGCAATACACAGAAGCAGCACCCACAGATGCAGCAGTTATTCAGATTCTCTGCCCCACATGTTGTCTTTAGTTTCCAGAACACTCTGTTCAAGTGTATTACATAGACTTGCAGATTCATTTCCTCGGCTAATGCTGAGGTGGATGCCTAATTTGCCCAGTGTAAAGCTACACTCTCCTTGGCTCGTTCTCTTCAATGGCAGCCTGCCCTCTGTATTAGTGTGTAACTTCCTTGAAACGAGAGTGTTGATGTTATAGAGCAAATACAAAACTAGCTCTGCATTTCCTGACTACTCCCAAGAGGTATTTTGTTCCTTACTTCAGTCCGAGTACTCAAAAGTCAGTTCCTGAAAGTTTCGCCTCCTTTCAAGTTATTTTCCCTAGGTAAGGCTCCAGTAAACAGTAACTTGTGCAAATATTATTGCTATCCTAGTCTCTTATTTTGTTTAATTAGTATTTATTTTAAATGACATGGCTGAAGTGCAGCTGGATAGATGTCGTTCAGCAATAAAGGCTTGTTCTTTGAAAAGCTAGAAATGGGAATTTTCAGCAGGACCTTAGGTGATACGGTGAAGAATATCACACTTTGTTTCCATGGTTCATTGATGATATTAGGAGTAACGTTCTTTCTATTTAAAGGAGAATTCTGTCTGCAAATGACTTTCCAGCAGCGGATTTTCATAGGGACTGGCAGAAAGCAAGCATGGATTTCTATTGTTCCTTCACTCCAGGGACTGAAGGATTTCCCAAGCAACTCCACAACGCAGAGGTGGCCACACTATCATACACCTCCCATTTGTGCAAACAGGGGTAATCAGAAGAGTTGCACTGCATGACCTTGGTCTAGTCAAGTTCATGCCAGGTACAACACCACAGCTGAAGCACTGGGCAGAACATGCCACACTGTGCCAAGGTACCACCCGAGCCCTAATGCAGTCCACTTCACAACCGCAGTTTCCTGTACAGACCTGACCAGAACCAGAGGTCCCTAACTGTCCAGTCAGTGTCTATCACACTCACATTTATCTTCCGTGTTTTTAAAGAGGCTGATGATCACTTCATAACTATGTTCATGAGTCTTTCCTTATTCTACCTTTGATGAACCATCTCCTCAATAACTGTCCAAGAGTTTTAAAAAGGGGGGAAAAAAAAACCCCACATCCAAAAAGACATCAGGCTAACGAAAGTACACTAACTTTCTCACCGGATACTTTAAAATGTTTATGAACAAGCCCAAGAGCAGGTTTTAAAGTTTTCCTCAATTAAATCTCGCATTGCTGAGCACAGCTCACAGTTCTGCTCTCTTCAGATTCCCCTGAAGCCTTGCTACACCTTCACGCATACTTGCTCCTTCTCCAGTTTCTGTAACATCAGCACATACATACACAAGTGGTGAGTTCACAGTGCCCCCAGATGTTACTAGTAATATTAGCATCAAGTAGAGGGCTAGGTGCCTCTCCTCCCCCTCCCTTCTGGTGATGGCTCATTTAAGAATGTTATTTTATTGGAAGTCACAGTAATAAATGATCTTCTTCTGCTAAAGACTTGTTGCAGTTAGCATGGAATTTCCTATCTGATTCCATATCAAATATCTAACTGAAGTGTAGATGTACTGATTATGAAGAAAGCACCGTAGAATCAAAACCCCCAAATTTTATTTATATATAGAACCTGACAGTATAAAGCTTTATCACTAGATCTTACCGAATTTTAAAAAGGTTCAGGCAGGTTCCCATACCAATGTTCTGATGCTGCTATCACAGAAACCACTTCAGCCACTTGCCATCCCACCAGGGAAAGGCCAGGATCAAGCCAGTTCAAGCCCCTCACCTCACCAAATCTCCCATCATTGTACTGTTACAGACACAGCTGTGGAGCTTCCTTGGCTAACACTGCAAGGATCCAGTACAGGTTATGCACCTTTAAGGCAGTAGAAAAGGGTACCAAGGAACAGAAGAGTGCTGAAAAACATGTCAAAAAATGTCTTCTCATTTATTGTTTTGAGAAAGAAAACAAGAATGACAAGCAACAACCCTGCTTTTTGACTGAAAAGTTCTAAAAACCGAGGTCTGTTTGTTTAAAGGAGTATCAGGGCCACCTGCTGCATCATGAACGAGCTGGAAAAGACATCAGTCACATTCTCACTTCTCTCCCCATCCGCAGATTCATAACTAGAGCAACAGTATCTATATAGGATACAACCCAGGGATCCAAAGCAAAATCTAGAGCATGCAGGAGAAACAGGTACTGGAATAAAATATCTAGAAGCCAGGTTTTACACGCTTAGATGACAAGTGCTTATTAAGCTTGGATTATTTTGCAATTCTATAGTCTTCTCCCAGATCACTGACCCCCAGAAAGATTAAGTCAGTCAAGTTTGCTACAACTTGTAAAAGATTCATTATGACAAAAGAATTTAACAGCAGCTGGCAGAGCAAAGCACAGCTGTTTATCATAGTACACCAGAAACAGTCCTTCAAACGCTCATCAGGGACTACAGAGATAGAGTTTTATCGGGAACGTATTTTTTCAGACAAAAGTTACTAAAATTGTGGCTTTAAAGCAAGTAATACATCTGTTAAGTGCATTGCAGAAAAAAAAAATGTACTTCTTGCATAACTTCACAATCCTCCAACACTCTAACATCATGAGACCCTTTCTTTGGTAGCCAAAAGAAACAACTGTATGTCACCTTCATTAAGACAACAAAGATAATTTGTTTCCTTATAGGAACTGTCCCTTTGCCATCATTCAAGTGCTGATCAAAGTAAATACATGTAAGAAATGCTACCACTAGTTGGTGTGGTAAAAAGATCCAAGAGAGCTATGCAATCTAATCTCCCATTCTAATGTTCCCAGAATGGAAAAGAAAGGTCTAAATATCAGACATTTGCATAAACAAGCAACTACTCATTCTCTTTTTATGCTGATGTTCATGATCTCTGGCCATCTGACTTGAAAATTTGACTGGGTGAAATGAGGTTCCCCCTACTGACCTCAGTCTTTTTCTCTTCAGCAAAGTAATGATAAAAATTTAATTGTTTTCAGAGAACTGAAAGCCTGATTTGTATATGTAACAAGCCATTCCATATTAAATCCACAGAGCATTTTACTCACCTCAACATTACAAAAGCAATTTGTTTCCAGACAGTGCAGAATAATTAGTTTGCTCTTCACCAAGACAAGCTTTTCTCCGCGTTGTGCCTGTTACCCATACTGAGTTTCCACAGAGAACAGCCTGAACTCCATGCACATACCAGACTATTAATGCCATGGTCAGAATCACGAACAGTTTCAACATGCTGCAAGTTTTCACTGCCACCTCCGCTCTCTGATAAACTAAACATTGCCACCTACCGACTCTGTTCAAACCTGAGCTTCAAACGTTTGTTGTTGTTTTTGGTTTTTTTTTTTTTTTTATACCCCGCTCCCACACACAATTCCTAAGACGCACAACAGAGGCTGTAAGGCAAGAGCATTATAGCCCAGATAAAGAAACCATGAACTGTTGCCTGATAAACTCAACTATTATTGTTACTTGTTTTGTTGCACTGTTGTAGCTACTTTAACGTGTCAAACTTTAGTAATTTTAGTCCAAGTCTTGATCTTGCAAGGTGACTGTCAAGCACATATTTTCACAATAAAAGACCCAACCATACATAACAGAAACAGCTGCATGAATGAGGTCAACCACAGTTCCTTACAAGCTTTGTAATAGCACTGTACTTTCTAGATTTGATAGTCCAGCGTAGAGCTTGAATGCTGCGGTCCAAGTAACTCAGCAAGAGTTGCTGCTTTTCCAAGCTTTTTCCATACCTATGGCTTGACAATTAAGAAAAAAAGCCTATGATCATTCTTGCATCATCCAGCTCCAGCAGCACCAAAGATATAACTAAAACGTGATTTTAATTATTCTTTCATGTATTTACATTGTCAAACAAGAAATACCTATACAGTCACAAAAGTTTGTCACAGTGTATTAACAATGGTTCTACTTCGCAGCTGCTGCACATATTCTTTTGCTTGGTCAAAACCAGTCCTTGCTGGCTCTGGAGGAGGAGGAGGACCTTCCACCAACTTCACAAAGTAATGGCACCTGACGATTTTCATGATGCCAAACATGCCTTTGCCATGGTAACGAATCCGCTTCACATAGCGGCCTCTGCCCGTCAGTGACTCAGCTGAAGGAAAAAGGTGGGGGGAGAGAGAAGACTATTCAGTCAAGAATAAACTACTAGGCATCTGCAACTGAGATACTGTCTTGCCAGTGTATTTTTAATGACTGCATACGAAAACTTAATTCTATTCAGGATTCTCCCCTCCATTTTTCTTCTACTACATTTGGCAGATTACTGTTATAGAGAGACCCGTGAGCTGAATTAACACTCTTCAGGAGCACCAAAAAGGTGAACTGAGAAAGTATGCATGCAAATATAAATATATAGTAAAGGACAAATCCAAAGGAAGCTACACTGAGCACTTACTAGATTATACAGCTCTTCTGAAGGTGCTATTAATTCCATTGCTTTTTAGTAGCTTGTCTCATGAATTCCTGTAAAAGTCTTACGGACTTCATTTTGCCTTGTTTTTCCCTTTATTGGATTCATCATAGGTATTTTCATTACCTACACATCCAGTCCTGCACTAGCAGATAAACCTTCTTATGGCAGAGGCCTGGAAGGCTCCAAAGAATTCTAATCAAATCTGCTCTACAATACAGGTTACTTTAAACTTATGAGGTCAACTTAATAACATTTTTACCATATTTGGCAAAATGGGATTTTTTTTTCTTTGAGCCTAAAAACACCCACAAGTAAACATTTCTCTAGGCAAGAAAGTGCTTTAGTTATTACAAGCTTATCCTGTAATCATCTATAACAAAGCCTTTTTAAGAAGTCTGACAATATTCACTTACTTTTATACTGTTTTTAACAGAAGTTTAGAGTCCAATCCTGCAAAGCTAGTAGTACTAGCCACAGACAAAGCTTCCAGCATCTATGTTCACTGGCAACATTAGAAAGTAGTAACAGTTTGGTTCTTGTTGTCTAGTCTCTCACAATCATGTCAAGCATCTTCCCCCTCAGGACTTTCTGTTCACGTGGGGAGCAGAAATTTCACTTTCAGATGAACGCACCTTAAAAACACTGCACCCAGCAGACTCCAGACCACCACCAGTCAGACATCAACTGTAAGAAACTGATGGTTGAAGGCTCAACAACCACACTAACTTCAGTTGTGCTGCAAGTCCAAGCACGTACCTTTTACATTTTGGTAAAGATAATTTCACTAGAAACTATCCTCTACTCACTTCTGCCCATTTGAAGCAACAAAACCTTATTAAGGTTAAAACTTTTTTGTAGGGTACAACGACATATTTTTGCACTGAAATAAGAAAAAAAAAGTACCTATATGCAAATTCGATTTGAATTCCACATTGTGATTTCTTACTGCCATTTCCTGAGCTTCTAACAGAACCTGTAACAAAAGGAAAACAAATGGGAATACCGAGTATGAATTTAAGCAACGCTATTTCTTATCTCTAGGTAACGTGAAACAAATTGTAAGTTTGACTCAGTTACAGAAAAAGTATTCTATAGAGATCAAAATTATTGAACAACAAACATCTTTTACGTAAGTATGTACTTTGCATACAGACTGAAAAAGTGTCAGGACAACTTTGTTACATTTTTGGGGAAGAAAGGGAGTGGAAAAGATGGCTCCCACCAGCATTTGTCAGCCTTCCATCCATGGACCTTTGTCTAATTAGACACAAGACTACAAACAAATTCCAAGGGGGGCAAAAGGAACTTAGGTCATTCAGTATTTTCAGCTAATACAGGATACTTTGTCATTATTACGCCAGAAATCAATGCCTCAGACGAGAAAATAAGTAATTTGAGACTCCTAACAACTACAGTGTATGAAAAGCTTTCATGCCTTTACAAAACTCAGTCTTTTCCCTGATGATATCCGTCATCTCTTACAGTTTTAAGAGTCAAAGCACATAGATGTAGCAGCCGTTAGACACAAGGGTTCTACATTATTTACCATGAACTTAACACCAAACATTGTTAGAGAGGGCACCCCTATGTAATTTATTATCATTACAAGTTAAAGAGCCAACACAAGGGACCTCTGCGTATTCTTAAGTCCCAACATTACATGACTGCTATAAAAATACGTTGTTTGAATGTGGTCCCAACAGGCTTAATAGAAACATAGAAAAACACAGATATAGAAGTATCCCCAAACTTCTGGTGATAGGTATTAATTTTAAAGTTCTCTTGAAACTGGGAGTGCTAAAGAATACTACTACATACCTCTTTGATCACCTTTGCTCCCTTTTTATCACTGAATTCCAACTGAGCAAGAGCCTGATCAATGGACATTCCTTTTATCTGCAACCGAAGTGTTAAAGTTAACTTCTGCAATTGCAAATATTTTCCTTTTCTTATTCAGAAGACAGTATTTAAATTATTTTGCCATTACAAAGAGCAAATCAAAAGACTTATTTCCTTAATTACCATTTCTTCAATGTAGTATCTTACATACAGAAATTCTGAGCTAAATATTGAGTAAATCTTGATAAAATATTCAAGATTTTTTTAATTTATTTTTTTTAAAGGTAAGAACAGCCCTTTACTATCCTTCCAAGTTCCCCTTGCGATCTACTACTAGGCAGAAACCAACATGAAAATTCTTCCACAGAGCATAATCTGCATATGATCCTGGGTACACATTTGAGAGCGTACTAGGATAAAGCAGCTAAACCAAAGTACAAGCAACTGTTTGCCTGCACAGATGCAGGCTCTTCCCCAGGACTCCATTACGAAGACGCTGATTAGACTGTGATTGAACCAAGCTGTTAAGGCAAATACAGAAATTAAGTTCTGTGTTCTAACAAATACAGTACAAAGTACTTCTTGCTTACCAGTTTTGCCAAATACCACATCTTATCTTTGCTATATTTTATTTCCCTCCGACAGTGATATATTTCCTAGGTGCAAAAAAAAGTTAGTGGATCAGTAATTTTGCTGTCAAAACAAGCATGGAGCAGACATCTGCTCCACAGTCTGTTTTCTTACTAGGAATAAAATAAGTAAGATTCCCCGTACTATACCACAAACATACCAAATCAGGCATACCTTTGACATTTGAAGCTGAAAGCATTAATAAAAAGTAGATAGCATACGGGAAATTTTAATCTAACCATATGAGAAATAGTTTATAAACAGAAGTCCCTGAAAAGAATAATCAGAATGTTTTCCATCATCTTTTCCTTTCCTCCTCCCACCTTTTGAAGCAGTTTAACACTGACATGCCATTTAGTCATAAAAACATTACTCCGCTGTCAACTTACTGGGATAGCAACTAAACAGTATTACCAAAATGAACTTAATTAGCTCTTCAGAAGTGAAGATGGTTTCAAGTTTGATTGGCATGAAGAGCTGTCTCCAAAGACCCATTTAACATTATTACTGTACCAATAGGGACCAAAACTAGCTAGTAAAATGTAACATCAATACAAATTTGAAAGAGATGGCATTCTTTATGAACAGGTAAAAAACTGATTTAATAAGCAAGTTGGTCAATAACTGCATTTTCACATACATTGCATTAGTGAGCACACTACACAGCACGCATTTCTACATCCTAGGCCATAATGTTCACAGAAGCGATAAATGTTCATTGCCCACAAAAGCACATGTCCAAAAAATCCCTGTTCATTTGAGATGCAAATACTTTACTGAGCAGTATGCCTAACAGAGGCCACAACACATTAATTCCTAGTGAAGAACAATCACAAAAATGGAATTCCAAAGTATCAGCTCTTGAGAGAGGAAATACTGAAGAATTCACATAAAATTCTCCCAGACTGTGGTGTAGAGAAAGCATCACTGATTAGTCCCTTCAGTGACCAAATACACAACATTTAGTTTTCATGTGTGACTTCAATTAAGTTGCTTGCTTCTGTTCACATTTAACTGTACTTCCTAGTTATAAAGTGATCAATAAGAGGGGATACAGAGAAACAGGCATAAACCTGCTGTTATCAAAAGGTAATCTGTTATGACTGCATTTTAAAAATTGACCATGTTACTTATGATGACTTTTCCAAAAGCCATCTTGAATGGCCAGCAGGCAGCCCTACACAGGGTATACAGGTTAACAAAAGGATTTTAGATTCTTTGCTTCAGTTTATAGTTTAGTAAAACACAAGTTATTGTGTCACAGACTGAAGAAACAACTCCGTAGAGTATAAAATGCTTCCTAAGAAAAAAAAAACCCAAGCCTCTTGCAATCACATGCCAGATACGACTCGCATGTCATTCCCCACCTAACTAGAACCTCTCAGTCCATAGTAAACATTTCAGTCAACCACTGTGACAGAAAACAACCTCTGAATAGCTTCATTAAGGGGAAGCCACAGCAAGAGGCAACACATTATCAGACCTCAGAGAATCTGTAACGCAGGGAAATTAAGAAGTGAAAAGAGCCTGCACCCTGTTGTGCCTACATCAAAACAGGCACCACTAGTTCCACTACTCAAGGAAACTTACACTTGTAACTTCGTACACAGAAGCAACAATACAATCACATTCTTCTCTAGTTATTTACTGTCAGTAGAAACAGAAAAACTGTATAATGATACATCCTTAGTAACTTCTACCTTCTTGTAGTTCAGAAGACTTCTACAAAGAGAGGGTAGTACCTTTGCAGTTTGCGTCACACATTAGGTAGGTGATCAGCTGCAAGCAACTTGAAGCTCCAATATAATTTGGAAAAGGAAAACATTCAAAGTGATGTTAACTTTTACAATGTAGATATGCCAAACTGACTAAAATCTTAAATAACAAATGAATATGCTATCAAACTAGTGCTTCGTGGAGCCACCAAGAAAGAGTGACACCCTGTTTGGAAACTGATAAACAGGTAAGGAAATTCACAGGTGTATCCTTACAGCTGGTCTGCGAGGTTCTCCAGGCAGCTGCGGAGGGTAAACAATCCTGTTCTTTTTCTCCCACTTCCCAGACTTCTCCAGAGATGTGCTGGTGTGGATGCATGACAGAGGAAAAAGGCTACCAGATGCTAGCCACCTGCAAGACAAGACCACAGTCTTTGCAGCTGAACATAAGTTCTTTGTCCAGTTTATCTGGACAACTGTGAACTTACTTCTCTTGATAAAGAGAATCAACACATTCGATGCTTACAAAATAAAACTGTTCAAGTCCTCTATAGTTTACATTGAAAGGGCTTTTTAATTCAACAAGAAGCCTCAGGCTTCCTAACGCAAACCACAGACTGCAAGTGACATTGGTATAGCATGAGATTCCACATTAAGTGTCCCTGGATCATCACACAAAGACACAGTCACCTCTTTGTTCTTATGTGGAGTTCATTACCCACACGAACAATTTATATCTTCTCCAAGACCAGCCAATACTTATTTAAGTTTTACCAGCAACATTTTTAGCAGCAAAAATTCCTAGTTTTTACAGGGACTGAGTATCAACAAAGCATTAAAAGTTTATAAACATTCTGAAATTTGAAAGGAAAGATATTGCAAACTACTTTCAAAATGCAATCAAGTCAATAGTAGCTGATCGCAAAAAAACTCTAGTTTTCAGTCAGCTTGCTCACCTCAGATTCAGAAAAAAACAAGCTATATTTTGCCCCCTGCTGGCTAGATAGAGGCAGTACCGGGCAGCCGCTTGTAACTACAAGAAACAGGTGAGTTCAAGACCAAATATTGTGAGTTTTACTAGGCTTGAATGGCTTCATGTAAAGCAATTCAGAAATGACTGGCAATCAGAACACGTTGATTAGTTTCAAGAGGGTGTTGTACACCATGAAGTTTTCATATCCTATCAGTAGGCGGTAGCATAATGCACAAATTTAAGTGTTCTGGAGTATTTTTTCAGATATTTGCCAAAACTGGTTTATCCACTTGATATTGAAAAATTTCACTCATCAAGAGAATTAATCAGACATAACATAATCGATTAATACAGGAAAATATTTGACAAGCACAAAACAAATATTTTTGCAAGTTAACAGCTTAAGCAGTAATGAATTAAGAATTGTCTTCCTGGTATCAGCAGACCAACTACAGAATCTTACATTCCCTCTATCTTAAGAGAATCTAACCTCATATGAAGAGCAACTCTATTTATCATAGCTTTAGGAGAAAAGGACACAAAAACATTGTAAGCAAAAGAAAATAGTGACAAGCAACAAACAAGAGTATGTTATATATATTAGTAAGTAAGATGAACAAGAAAGAAAAAAGTGAAGCACCTTTCTAGAAAGATTCACACATAAGCACCAAGTGGGAGACATACAGACTAGAAGAACTGAATAAAACAAACAACTGGCATGTAACTCTGTTCAAGTGCAAGGCAGTAAGCAAAGCACAGGCAACACAAGCCTATTTCTTCTTCCTTTAGTAACACAGGTCTCTGCAGTTTACCTCCACAGGCTCCAGCAGAGGCCAAAGCTCTGCACTTTGAGAATCCACATGAGCCTTTCTTCTGAAGTCAGGGATACAGACAGCAGTGGCCAATGCTCCCTCAGCACAATTTTGCCATTCCTCTAGACCCAGGGGAAAGACCAGCAACCACAGAAAAAGCAATGATTGGAAAAAGCGCACAGGGGAGCAACAGGTACTATGTTACTCTGCACCGTAAAGGAAACCTGGGTGCCCAATATAAAGGGGTCAGGAAAGAAACAAAGACACCTCCATCCCGCCACAATCTCCAAATACACAAAAAGACACTACAGACACACGGAGTGACCTGTTCCCCACA
The DNA here is from genome assembly GCA_008658365.1 of Alca torda. Lineage (NCBI taxonomy): Eukaryota > Metazoa > Chordata > Aves > Charadriiformes > Alcidae > Alca > Alca torda. Next base: position 49,785,615 of record CM018081.1, on the reverse strand, counting down.
GCTTCGGGGCAGAGCAGAACAAAAAGCCAGTGAGAAGGCCGAGCCAATGACCCAGGGAGCCTCCAGCCCCGACGACCCCTCGAGCGAGGCGGCCCAAGCCCCACTGCCCAGGGCGCAGGAAGGATGGGCCTACACCAGGACCGCGCCTGAGCAAAACTCACCTCTCCGGCCGCGCCCAGCCGAGCAGCCTGCACGCCCAGGCACTCCCTGCAAGAAAGCAGCACAGTGAGCAAGGAAAAAACAGGCGAGAACTCTCAAGACCAGCGCTCCGCTCCGTCCCCTCAGACGTACCCGCGTTAATCGCCCACCGCGCCGCCATCTTCCCCGCCTCGCTTGACGGCAGGCGCTCTCGGCGCACGGGCAGCGGCGCGCATTGTTTGCGACGGTTTGCGACGGCGTGCGCGGCACTTGGCGGCAGCGCCCGCGGCGGGGAGCGTGGGGCGGCGCGGAGCGGAGCGGCCTGGGGCGATGGCGGCGGTGCGGGTGCTGCCCGCCTCGCCCAACTGGTACAGCAGCCGCTGCAGCGACACCAGCGGCGATGGCCGCCTCTTCGGCTTCGCGGCGAGGCACCGCGTCTGTCTGCTGGATGTTAGCGGCGGCGCACCCGCGTTTTACGGTACCGGCACGACCTGCTCCTGCGGGGACCCTGGGCCTGCCGGCGGCCTTGCTTGACTCCCCCGGCCCGCCGGCAGCACTCCCTGACCCCTCCGGCCTTTTATAGGGGCGGCCCGGCCCCGTGGGGCCGCCTCTCCACCGGGAGCCGCCTGGGCAGAGGAGCCCCGGCGGTCGGGGAGGCAGCGGGAGCCGCGGGGGACACGTGGGGGGGCGGGTTTGGGAGGGTGCCGTGCTCTCACCGGGGGTCCCATCGCGGTCTCTTGTTGTCGGTGCAGGAGAACTCATCGGGCACACGGACAGGATCTCCGGATTCGCGTTTTGCCAGTGCCCAGGGCAGAGCAGCCTCTGCGCCAGCAGCTCCGACGATGGGAGCGTCCAGATTTGGGACACGGAGGCCCTGGCTCCGGTGGCGGAGCACAGCCTGCACCAGGTAGGGTGCCTAACCGGGAGCCACCACTGCGGCGACATGGGCTAGGCAGAATGAGCTCAAAGGGTGGGGTGGGTTTTTGTAGGTCTTGTACACCAAGCAGGGTGGTGTTACTTTAGCAAAGGTGAGTTTCAAACCCGATGAAATTAAAACCGTTGAGTGCTTCTGGCCAGCTTTTTTTTCTAGCCTTAAGTCTGCAGCGTTGTTACATCACCTCAATAAGCTGTTGGTTACCATCAAAGACTCAGTAAGCAAGTATGCTTGCAGCACATACTCATTGCCGTTTAACCCAGATAACTTAAAATCTTCTTAGCAAGTTATTGTTCCACACAGGACAGGCTGAAAACATATATTTGAACAGTTGCTGTCACCCAGGACACCATATTGGCAAATGCATCCATTATGCCGAAGCCCAGAAGAACTGAAACGCTTTAGAACAAACTCAGCTGATGCTGGGGGGTGCTCACAGATTATCTTCTGCCTGTTAATCTGTGCTAGATGGTGGTAAAACGGCTTTAAATCTATTCAATTATTCTTCTTCTTCAGAACACGATCTCAGCGTTGCACTGGTCACCTCTTGTGAAAGATCTGATTGTATCCGGTGATGAAAAAGGTATAATTGTTTGTTACTGGCATAACAGAAGTGACAGCCAGCAGTTCTTCCCAGAGCCTCGGACGGTTTTTTGTCTCACTTGTTCTCCTCATCATGAAAACCTTGTGGCGATTGGGTAAATATTCATTACGTTTTGTTTTCCATTCTTCTTCTGCAAGAGCCTTACTGTGAATTTTTGCTACGCAATTGTAAGGTTATTTTTCAGAGGGTTTCGTGACTGTTTTTTTTCTTCTGGTATACAATAATTTAGAAATAATACTTAGATTTGGTAGACCTCAAAGACATTGAAATCCATAACAATGTAAGGGTCCAGGCTTGGCTTGCATCTCTGAAGTTTGTTTAAACTGTTATTTTTTAATTAGACTTCGCTGGTGTTTCTTGCATTATAGGTTACTTGATCTGAAGAGAGTTTTTTTAGTTTTTCTAGGCTTTTGTCAGCCGCTGCAATTCCAGTCCTTTAGACACCCAAGACTATTGACCAGAGCAGGGCATGAAAGCCCTTTAGACTCAATGATAGAGTTCTCTTGAAGGAGAACAAGCACAAGGGGAGGGATGGAATGAAAGTAATATGCGTTTGTGTTAAAGGGAAAAGTTTTCCTTGTATAAAAGCCGCTGTTGGGTTTTTTTAAGTTTCTGATAGCTGTATTACTAACCAATTGCTGTCATTCTTGAAGCCAAATGCACTGGTTGCACTTCATGAAAAGGCAGCTGCAGGTACACCAGTGCTATACTGGAGTCCCATTGACCCTCAGTCTGTTAGTCCCATTACTGCTTGTGATTTGGCTTCTCTGTCTGTAAAATGGTGATAGCGATCCTGGTAAAGAGCTTGGAAATCAACTCGGATATTATTCCACAAGGATCCAAGAATCTCTTCATTAATTTAAGTCTCTGTTCGTAGCTACAAGGATGGCATGGTGGTTATAATTGATATCAGCAGGAAAAGAGAAGTACTCCATCGGCTAAGAGGCCATGACGATGAAATACATTGTCTGGCCTGGTGCCCTGTGCCTGGTGAAGAAAGGTTATCTGCTTGGCAAGATGAGCTCCAAGGTATGTGGAAATGATTAATAGTCTGTGAAGTGGTTTGTAGTTCATGTAAATATCCTCTAGAGACTTGAATTTCCTTGTAGAAAGTCAGTAAGTAGCTAAGCAAAGGCAACTGGAAAGTTCAATAAAATACGTTCTGATACAAATCAATATATTTTAAGTTCTATAAAGCTTTGGATTTTAAAGTATAATAACATGGCTTCGATGGTATTCAATAGTTCCTTCAGAGGAAGGCAAAGTTCCAAATGGGGAGTTGACACAGGACACAACCACGAAGAAAGGTTGTTACCTGGCTTCAGGAAGCAAAGATCAGACCATACGAATATGGAGCTATACTCGAGGCAGAAGTAAGTAAGATTAATAATATGAGATAAATAACAACAATATGGTGGCAGAGTTCTTCTCTAACTGTGGCCTTCATTTGCTGACTTGATAGTTTAAAGCACGGGGAGCGTACTTAAAGCTTCAGATTTACAGGACTTCTTCATCTCTCAGAGAATTTTGATGTACTAGGTCTAGGTGATCCCTCTTTGTTCCGTAGGTGTAATGACTTTGAAGTTGCCACCCACGAAGAGAAGAGGTGGAGCTGTAGATCCTGCTGTTAAAGAGCGCATTTGGCTGACTGTTCACTGGCCTTCTGGTCGTTCCACAGAAATTGTATCCAGCTCTTTTGGGTAAGTAGGGCACACAGCAGCCTGGATACCCTCAGTACCTGCGTATTAATACTTAAGGAAGAACTGGGTAGGAACCTTGGACACCCCTTTCCTTCCCAGTACAAGTGGAGAGAAGACAGGCCAGGAGTTAAAATGGGAGTTCAGTAGTAAAAAACTGGTACTTGGCCCATAATTTGTCTGATGATCTAACTGAATATTGACTGGTAATGGTTTGCCCATCTAATGGGAGAAAAGTGACATGTCAATTTTCAGCGTGGTTAACTATAGGTATCGTTTGTAGGGGGGTTCTGTGTGTGTCTATGTATAGGCACATGTAGTGGATGTGCGGCTAGCTGTATTACTCTTGCACATGTAATATAGTCTATATTTAGTCTGTATTGCTACTTTGAAGTGAACAATGAAGTACACCCTTTACATCTTGCAGAGGAGAACTGCTGCTCTGGGATTTGACCCAATCTGGAAAAAAAAAGTGGACTCTTCTAGGATCTTCAGAAGGACAAAATCACTCCCGCATTGTGTTCAATCTGAGTTCTGTGAAGCGTCAAGACAAAGAGCTCCTTTTTTCCATTTCAATGGACAGAGATGTAAGAACCATTTATAAAATTAACATAAAAATAGCTGTACCTATACAGTTTGACTGAGTGCAGCTACCCCTTTTAGGGCCACAGATTTTCTCTTAAAGTGGGTTTCTTGCAGCATTTTATAACATCATTGCTTAAAATTTGTTACAAGCACAGGTTGTGTGTATTTTTGTTAGTTTATAAGCTCAAGTTCTTACCATGGTGGAGTGAATGGTAATGACATTCCGGACTTGAATGGCATTTAATAAAGGGAGTTTACCTTCTCTTTTTCCTGTATGTTTCATTTTTAAAAGGTCTATTTTTCCGTCTTATAATCATTTACTTTTACAAACTAAAGCATCTATTTATTTTTTTAACTTCTTGCCTTTTACAGGCAGCAGAGCGCCCGTAGTATCAAAATGTACTCATTTTGTCCATTACAGTGTTCCAACTATTGCAGCCCTGTCTGTGACATGTAATCCTCGAGGTGCAGATCACATACTGTGTCAAGCCTTGAATTTGACCCTTTGATTCTTCATCTCCCTCATGCTTTGTGTTCCCTTGTGGTACCAGTCACCCTACGTGTAAACATTCCTTGTTCCTTAAATATTCTTCAGGTGAAGTGCTGGGACCTATCGACTCTCGATTGTAGCTGGACCATGCCCTCTCTTGGGGGATTTGTCTATAGTCTTGCCTTCTCCCCTGTGGACACGGGCTGTCTTGCCATCGGTGTTGGAGACAGCATGATCCGGGTGTGGAATACTCTGTCCATGAACAACATTTATGACGTTAAAACCTTCTGGCAAAGCATAAAGTCCAAAGTTACAGCAGTAAGTGTGCTTTTGATCCCCTTTTTTTTCCCCCTTGTCTCTTCTCTTTTCACTCTGAAGAAGGTTTTTCCCAACTGAAAATACATAAAGCCAAGTTGTTCCTTTTGTACTTGATTCTTTTGGTATGGCATATGTTTGAGAATCTGGCAGCAAATTTTAAGACCTTTTCGCAGCCTTAGATGCTTGCATTACATCTGGTGAAAATCAGCTGAAGTCCAGCTGGCTCTTAAATTAATTTTTCACTTTTATCCTCCTTTGTGATCCTTGCTTCATCCATGGTTTCCCTTGGTCTGCTAGGAAGTTTGACATGCACAAAACCCAACATGGATGCATTCGGTTTGGGTTTGACCAGCGGTTGGCCGGAGGCTTCTGCCTGGTAAAACTGCTGGCAGCAGTAAAACGTGGTAGTTATTCTTGTTCACACCAAAAGTTTTCTCACCATCCTACCACGTTCTCCATTTCTATTTTATAATGTAGATGTCAAATAGTATTCTAATGATTTTAGTCCTTTTCATCTTATCCCACAATAGCTGGTAGGGGGAGAGCCTTTGATACACACAGCGGAGTGATCAAATCAAGTGGCTGTAGTTGGAGGGGTGGGTATGAGGGATGGTGCTTGCTCATCAGTTTCAACGTTTTCTTTTTCTTTATTACTTAGAAATAAAGTGTTTGTAGTTTGTGTCATTATGGGTCTCTTTCTGTTTTGCTTGCAGTTATCCTGGCATCCAACTAAGGAAGGCTGCTTGGCTTTTGGAACAGATGATGGAAAAGTTGGCATATTTGACACCTTCTCCAGCAGGTAAGAAAGGAGCTTTCCAATTCATTAGTGTCAGATCCTGCTGGTGTATTATCATGCACAGGGGGTGTGGTCTTTCCTGAGGGATGTCTTTACTGTTAGACAAGACTAGGATTAAATTAGCTTCTCAGGTAATGTTACTCAAATTACATGACCAGAGATCATCTGTGGGAGGACATCAGTCAAGGAAAACCTTAGCCAGAAAGACATTTTCGGAGAACGAAGAGCAACATGCGGGGGCAGGTCATCAGGACAGTTTTGTTATGTTTTTAGTGGTGTCCTACAGGAGAAGTTAAAGAAGGCTTGGTTGAGCCATTTCTTTAGCATATTATAGCACATGGTGTCTGTGTTGTTTTTTAAATTATTTTGCTTTTATTTTTTCCCCTTTGTTGAAATCTGACTGCCCCTGCTTCCTTATCGTCCCACCCAGCGCTAAGAATAAGCCACCTCAGATCTCCAGTACTTACCACAAGAAGACTGTGTACACGTTAGCCTGGGGGCCTCCAACTCCTCCTCTGTCTTCTGGTGAGTCTTCCAGCACCTTGTGAGAAAGTGGAACATCCACGCAGAGCACGCAGATGCCATGCAGTTGGTATGCCCTCCCTTCTTAGGAAAAGGAACACCATTTGCTTGGAAGCAATCCTTTCTAAGAGCTAAGAGTGCATTCTGCTTGAGGAATTGTTAATAGTTTTGCAAGGGAGCAAACTAACCTCTTCTAATTCTAATAGCTTCAGGAAATAGATGGGAGTAGCGTAGCACACCTCTGTGCTTACTTCAGAGTATTACAGGCCAGTAACTGTCTGCACAGGCTTCCTGCAGGAACTGCGTCAGACCAAATACGTGTTCCTTAGCTCCAGAAGTACATTTCTACCAGCTGAACTAAACAGAACAGCTCCATTAGCTTTTCTTACACAGCTTGAATTTTTTTAAGGATCAAACTTTAAAGGGAATTTTAATGCTTGCAGTGATTGTGCTATGGAGGGATCTGTTGGTAGAAATGAGAGGTCCTTTCAGAGGATTGTATTGTGAGAATTTCTCGCTGCTGGATCACAGGCAACTGAAGTGTGTATGTAGCCTTTTAAAATAATGTTTTGATTTATAGTGGGAGTGATTACTTCTGGGAAAACTGAGGAACATTGTATATTTAGCTTTTTTTCTCTGTTGGATAGAAGGAGAAGGTGAACAGCCCTCTGTAACTTTATATAGTTGTGCTGGAGAAGGTATTGTTTTCCAACACAACCCCTGGAAGCTTAATGGAGAGGCAAATGACATCAACAAAGTCATCCGAGACACCAATTCAATCAAAGTGAGTATGATTTTAAGGGGTTTTTATGGATTCATGTTAACCGTGTCATAGTTTCTATGGTCTTGATGGCGTAGGTTTCTGATTTTGCTTTCATGATGTATCTGTAACAAATAAAAAATTTGAAACCTGCAGTGAGAGTATGCAGTGAAGTATCATCAGTCATTTCTTAGTTGAAAGTACAAAATAAGTGACATGGGTTAGATCTTCAGTTGCTTTAAGTCACCATAAGTCAACTGAAGTTACTCAAACTGTATTGATCTGTATCAGATGGGTTTTGGCTTCTTCCTTGAGTAGCAGACTCACTGCAGGTTGAGACTAATGTCACAGGCAACGAAACAATGATTTTTAGGTATCTAAATTTTAAATTGTAAGTAGCTTTTGTCAGAATTAGAAAGAATAGAAATAATATAAGTAAACTTTGATTTCTTTAAAATACGATAGAATTAGCTTGTAATGTCTGGGCTTTCCAAGGAGCATAAGGAGATCAAGGTCCTACTGGAATCCAGACAAACTTCCTTTGAGACATTTCACTGGCCTGATAAAAATAATCACTTGCATCAGTTCATTCAGTCTTTCTTAATTACTCAAGCCTACGTCACTGCTACAGAAGCAATGGACCTTTTTGTGACTTTCATTTTGTGGACTAACTGCAACTCTGTCCAGTTGCCAGTCTTGCTCTGTTGAATGTATGCGAGAGAGATTTAAGAGTTTTCGGTAATAGTTGTGTCTTCTCTCTACAGCACAAACTGCCTGCGCGTACAGAGGTCAGCTGGAAACCGGATGGCAAACTCTTGGCTCTTGGCAATGAAGACGGGTATGTTTCACTCGTAGGTTAATGTGGTATATGTGCTGATCTTGATAAGAACCACAACAGTGAAGCAAAAGTACTTTCTGTTGCCCTGGTTTGTCTCTCTTCTTTCACTGGCGATGTATTGGAATTGTGATAATACAGCATTCCGTGCTGGTATTTGGTTTAGCCGCTCTTGGCATGAAGAATCTCCGTCATTATGTTAAATTATTTTTCAAGGATCTACTCATGGTTGAAATGCACTTTTGCTGATGGACTAAACGAGGGTTTGAAAAGAAAAGAAAAACTCATTTAGTTACTCTGTTTCACGTTCTGTAATTCTGCTCATGCAGGATAACAAAAAAATCCCCATTTTCAGTGACTGCTGGAGTTCTTACACTTTTGCTCTTACATTTCAGGTCAATTGAAATATTTCAGGCGCCGGACTTGAAGTTGCTCTGCACTATCCAGCAACACCACAAACTGATTAACGCTATTCGTTGGCATCATGAGCATGGGAGCCAGCCAGACCTGAGTTACTTGATAGCTTCAGGCTCAATCAATGCCACTATTTATGTGCATAATCTGAAGAGCGTTGTAGGTAATGGTTTCCAGATTATATTCCAATTCTTGGCATCTTGTTTTGGTTTACTCCTGGCTTGTCTTGCTGGCCATACTTGATCCTTTTCTTTTTTGTTTTTTTTTTTTCAGAGAGCAGTTCAGAAAGTCCTGTGACAATAACAGAGCCTTTTCGAACTCTGGCTGGGCACACAGCTAAAATCACAAGTCTTTCGTGGAGCCCCCACCACGAGGGAAGATTGGTATCTGCTTGCTATGATGGCACTGCACAGGTATTGCTCCACAGCCACTCAGAAGTGTGTTTCTTTTAGTTTCAAATCATCCATTCTACAGTGTTTTAGAACCAAGCTGAGTAAACAGCAGCGCTGCTTTCGTGAGATAAACTGGTGAAGTACTGCACGTTTATCCTTGGTAACTATCTCCTGCTTACTTGATACCCGATATGCACGTATCCACGTGTTTTTGCAACTTGTGAGTTGATTTGTAAGACCAGTCATTATCGTTTTCATATTGGCACTTCTGGCTCCTTAAAAAAGAAAGAAGTTGTGCAAATGTATCAATGCAAACAAAGGAAGCCCTGAATTTTCTCCATTTGCATGTTGGTATTTGAAATCCCTGTGCAAATACCCTAAAAGTGCAAATAACCGAAGAGAAAATGCAGAGTATTAGGGGAAGATGAGACTTTCTGAGTAATCGGATCTCTTTCTTGTTTATAATAAGGTATGGGACGTTATGAAGGAAGAGCCACTCTGCAACTACCGAGGGCACCAGGGCCGGCTGCTGAGTGTCCAGTGGTCACCAGTGGATTCGGATTCTGTTTATACAGGAGCAGATGATTTTTCTGTTCACAAATGGCAGATCTCAAAGCAGGAGCATACACGGCCTCCTCAGGGTAAGTATATCCAAACAGAAGATCATTTCCTGAAAATTATCTTGGAGCTGGGAAATAGAGGGTTGCCACATTGAAATGGTATAAATTCTTAGGCTGAATTCCACATCTGCCCGCTAGCTCTTCAGGAATAAACTGTCTAGGTTTAAACTGAGTTTTATTTGGAAACTAAATGTTGATCTTGAGAGACAGACAGATAATAAACTCAAAATCTCTACAGATAATATCTGTGTAACTTCAGCAACCTTTTACAGGCAAAAAGAGTATAGAATTGGAGAAAAAAAGAAGTATGCAACCAAAAGTCAAAACCAAGAAGAAAAAAAAGCCTATAGGAAAGAGTCCAGCCAAGCAGGATCTAAGTGATGCTGTGAACGGAGAAGAGAGCGTGAAAGAAGTGTTGCTAGAGGAAAATGGAGTGTCGGACCACGAAGGAGAAAAAGAAACTCAGGAGACGGAGTTGCCTGATAAAGTCTCCATGACTGGTAACAATCAAATCACCTTAGTTCAATGGTTCCCAGACTGTTTAGCCCTCAGTGCATCACCAAGTTTAATATTTTCATGCAGATTTTCTCATAACATGGTTCTATTGAAACAGTTCACTTGAACAAAATACAGTTCTGGAATACCTTTTATAATTTTCTAAACTAGTTTAGAATTAACTGCCTTTAAGTAAGAAGATTCTGGCCTAATGAACAGAGTTACTGTGTTTGGCTTGAAACAACGTCATTTTTGATGAGTGTTGCTTTCTGGTGATAAATCTTAAAATACTGGTAGACCTTTAGTGTCTGTTGACATCTTATTTAGCTTTCTGACGGTTCTGTAATGTTTTCTTAATGTTTCCTTTCCCTAAAAATCTTTTAAGTTCTGTGGCAAAGCAAAGCTTGGTTTCTGTATATTTCGAAATTAATGTAATAGAAGTGAATATATCGAGTATTCTGCTGCAGGCTTTTCCATGTATTGTTTTTCCTTTTTTATCGCTTCCCACCACAGTGTCCAAGGATACATCTTCATCTGCATGTGATTATTCTTCACTCAGCCTGCCAAAGCCTTTTGTGACCCAGAAAGCCACTGCTGTGAAGAAGGATCCACCTAAAGAGAAACCAAGTTAGTATTTTTCGGGGACTTTTAACAGTCTTGCATCAAGGCAGAGTTCCTCATTCTAGCTTCTGTTTGGCTGCAGCTTCCCTTCCTAATGTGACACCAAATAAGTGCCAGAGAAAGAAGAGCGTGCTTTTAAAATCTCTTCAACATTTTAAGATGCTGCTTCTTTTATTTGTCCTGCTTGTCAGGTCAATTGAGTAGTTGTGTAATGTGGGCTTAATATACTGCATTTTAGTTGCTAGTTTCATTCCAGCCAAGATCGGCAGAAAAATATGCGAAGTGATCAGTATTCAAAAGTCAGAGTTGTCACAACAGAGATGCATGTGGCACTTCAACATCTGGTTTTTGTTCTCCTGTGTGAAGAAGAGTGGGGTTTGGAATGCATTGGAGAAATCTGCTGTAGGAGACTTGGAACTGCGCAGCAGTGACTAAAATGTGTCTGATTTTTCAGCTCTTGATGCCTCCCTGAAGAAGAGGAAGCCTCGTTCTATTCTACCCTTCAGCACATTCATGGATCACAGATCAAAAGACGAATTGCATCAGGACTGTTTGAGGCTGGCTACGTGTCTGAAAACCAAAGGTATTAGTCTAAAACAACAATACGTAGAGGGTAGGAGCTCTAAAGTATTCAGAAGCATATGTCCAAGGACTTCACTTCGACTACTAAGCGTTATTTTTTTTAAATCCTTACATTTATCAACGTGTGTGACTAGTTGTGGTATCTTGCCGAACTTCTCTTGCAGTGTTTCAGCTCTCTGTAGCCACTTCAGACAGGTTTTGAGTGGCTGTGTTGTGGAGATAGGGTAGAATTGTCTGCCTACGTGCAGAGGGTTCTTCACCTCCAGAAGTATAATATGGGCCGGAGAAAATAAGCCGTGAGGGAGGTGTTTGTATTCTCACAGTCTTGCTCCTTAGACAATTCAAAGGAACGTGCTACGTTTGATTTAGAATAAATGTTCTGCACTAACGTGGTCTTTCTAATCAAACTTAGAGATGTAAGTTCTAAATGTTCATCTGCAAATTGTTAAATCTGCTGTACAGGAAAAAAAGTAGAAGACATAAGTATTTGCCAACAGTTGAGTGTAACAGAGTGGTACAGTGACTTGGGGGGGCCTAGTTTCCAGTGTTTTACCACATCTTGAATATTCATTCTTTTTATCTGGTTTAGATAATAATGAAGATGTGTCCCCTGACCTGAAGGATCGCATCCACCTGGGGCTGTTCACGGACAGGGCTTCTCTGCACAAGATGATTGATGTGGAAGGTAAGTGGAATAATGAATCCACTTTGACAATATGTTCATTGCAACTGTTACATTCAAGGAGAAACCAAATTGGAAAAAATGCTTGGATTTTCTTTACTGTGGATTAAAGTATAGGATTAAGAATGCAGGTCTGTGTATGAAGAAGAAAAGACATTCTTCCCAAGTAGTTCTTAACATCTTTCAGATGCAAATCTGCAATATCTTAACCTAGAATAATCTCACTTTTGCCAGGTTGGTTTAGCAAAGATGCCATTGCACTCGTGCTGAGAGGAAGTGTGTTTGCTTCCAACAGGAAAACATCACTTGGAGAATGGGCATCCAGAGCTCTTTCAGCAGCTCATGTTGTGGAAAGGAGATATGAAGGGTGTCCTCCAGGCAGCTGCTGAGAGGGGAGAGCTGACAGACCAGCTGGTAGCAATGTCGCCCATGGGTATGTTCTGGTAACGCAAAAGCAGATGGAATTAGCTGCCAAGAGTAGTTTTGTTCTGATTTGTTCTGATTCAGGATTGGAAACTCATGATTGTACCAGACTGGAAGGAAGTTGCTTCTTTAACAGTCTGATAACAAAAATTGAACACAAAATATATCCTATTTATGACAAAGACGTGGATGTTTCCACAAGCATCCCTAGGTTGGGATAGCAGGAAATAGAGTGGTTTCCTTTGGGACTTCTTGAAGGAGCAGGCCCATCCTTCCAAGCCCAGAGCTGGTACTTTATAATACGTAGCAGTCCTTCTGGCTTCCTGTTGGTTTAAATGTGCTTTTGAGTTACTTTACTGATAGTGAAGTCCTACAGTTGTGTTCAAGCCCTAGCTTTGCCCTGTTTCATTGCCTCAGTGATTTGTATTAGGATTGCTAAGAAACTAATTTGAGGCAGAGAAGAGGTACATATTGAAGAAACCAGCGATGACGTCATCCCACAGGAATTCTTCCACTTCTAAAACTTTGCCTCCAATTACATTGCCTTCTCTTTTGCAGTTGGTTATCAGGCCTGGGTTTGGACAGTAGAAGCCTTTGCGAAGCAGCTGTGTTTTCAGGAGCAATACGTGAAGGCTGCCTCCCATCTCCTCTCCATCCATAAAGTGTACGAGGCTGTCGAGCTCCTGAAAGTGAACCATTTTTACAGGTTGCTGTATATTTATGTTTAGAATTTGCTGTTGTTTTCTAGTGGGGTAGATTTGACATTTTGGTTCACTTTTTGTACACGGCCAATTAACTTTTCTATCTGGTTTCACTTCTCTGCATTAGGGAAGCAATTGTAATTGCTAAGGCCAGGTTGCGTCCAGAAGATCCAATTCTGAAGGATCTCTACACCAATTGGGCAGCTCTGTTAGAGAAAGACGGTCATTATTCCATGGCCGCCAAATGGTGAGTGTTACTAAGAAGAAGGCAGGATTGGTTCCATGCCTGAAACAAAGAAGGTTCTTTGTTTTGTAGCAGCTGAAACCTATTAACTGGTTTGTCTGGTCATTATCTGTCTAAGGTGCTTTCTGAGCTCCATCTCACTAGCCTCCCTCTGGAAGCTCCAGAGGGCAGCTCAGAGCAGGAAGTCCAAGTGCCGTACCACAGTAGAGCCCTCTCTTTCCATGGACATTACTGGAAGTCTTTGTAAACTAGTCTAGCAAGACTTAAGATGAGGATGTATACGAAAAGACTGTGGGATGTTTCCAACCTTTCCACTGGAAATGTGCAGTGCAACGGTTCATCTTGAGTTTCTTGAGGCCTTAGCAAATACCCTAATCACTGCGTTATCCTCCTCCAACTAGAGTGTTTCAGATTAGTGGCTGCCAAAATCATTAATGGCGCTGGAAATACTTTGTCTGGAATAGTGTCCTTTGCTTGATGCTGATTTCAGTTCTGGCATTTTTGAAGGTGTTCACATTTGTGAAAGGATTCAGATGAAATCCAGGGAAATGCAGTAGGGATAAACTACTGCACATAACCTTTCTCTCTTGAATGTATTTATTTCTGTTTCTCATCCAAGCTGTGTGCGATACGCACACCACCAGAGGTTTCAGTCCAGACTGACCAGATTCAGTCCAGGCTCTGTGACTTTCCCTACGTAGCTTTCTCTCAGATCATGTGCCATATGTCTGTAGTAAACTTTGGTAAGGCCAAGTGATGAGAGCTCTGAGAACCTGTGGAAAATACAGGTTTCTCTTCATGTGTATGTTTGTGCTATTGTGTTGCATTACAATTTAAAAGTAGTATTTTAGTACTAATCAAGTCGATTTGCTTTTTCTCTCTTTTCAGTTATTTGGGGGCCTCCTCACCCTATGATGCAGTTAAGGTGTTGGCAAAAAAGGGGGATGTGACATCCCTGAAAACTGCTGCGGAGCTTGCGCTGATATCCGGAGAGGAGGAGTTGTCAGCAAGTTTGTCTTTCAGATGTGCCCAAGACCTGCTGTTGTCCAGGAACTGGGTGGGAGCTCAGGAAGTCCTTCAGCAAAATAAAACTTTATTTGTGAGTCTGGTTGTTTCCTTTCCGCTTTCTCCAGCGTTGTCTCTCTCCAGATTAACTTGATTAACTTTGCACCACTTCCCATATGTTGTTAGTCCACGAGTAGTCCTTTGAGCTGGTTTTGCCTCAAAATATTTTTCTAGAAGTTTATTGCAGTGACCCTATGAAAAAGCACGTGCCTTTGCAGAGGCAAAGGGCCCGTGGTGGGGAGGCACGTAGGTTCTGCGCTTGTTAGTTATATGCGAGGTAGTTGAGAGTGGGATTTCTTCTTTTTTTTTTAAGTATGTAATACAGATCATAAGAAGAAAGAAGTGAAGGAAAATATTTGCTGTTTACATTAAAGGAACAAATGAGCTAACTGTAAGTTCATCTGCTGCAGGCTTAATCCAGGAATTTGTTTTCATGCGAACTGAGATGCAGAAGGTTCAGTTTCCTTCTGACCTGGGAGTCTCTGAGTCTTACCAGCATTGTTCTTTTGTAGCCACAGTTGCGAAACAGTCTATCACCAAAAAACTGCTACTAGCCATGATGTTAAATTTGTCTACCTGCTGTGGTCAGCAAGGGATTGTTTTTCTTTTAGCAGCAGCTCAGTGCTCTTTATCATTATTATTATTATTATGGATTGTTTTTCTTTTAGCAGCAGCTCAGTGCTCTTTATCATCATTATTATTATTGTTGTTGTTGTTGTTGTTATTATTATTATTATAGGGACAAAGACTTGTTTTCTGCCTTAACGAACTGCTTTGCAAGTGCCTTAGTGAAAGAAATCCCTGTGACCGAAAGAGCCCCGTGCCTCCCTGTTATCACAGCTGGGAGCTGAACAGAGAGGCCTCATTTTTTGACACGGTGATAGAAGTGTGGCAGAACGAATTGGGCATGGACACCGCTGAACAAGCCACGCGTGCACGGGAGCAGCTGCGCAGTATTGAGCATCCTCCTTCTACCAGCAACTCGCACCCAAAGCAGGTAAATGGATTTAGATGTTTATGCACACTAAGCAGTAAAAGGCAGCCACTTTGTGGTGTTCTGCCAGCCATTCCCAGGGGACTGATGTCTGCACCCTGCTGCAGGATGAGGTTATAGTCTGGGAGAAGTAGATGATAGGCAGCTGGGACTGCAAGCGTAGCCATCAGTTTGTTTATGCCTTTGTTTCTATGCGGGGTAAGAACTGACGTACGGTCATGAGCACTGAGATCATCGAGATGTGCTGGCTGGGTGGGAGTGAGTGGCACAGCTGAGGAGGCTCAGCAGTGATTCAGGGGGTTGTGTCGAACTGTTAGGAGAGTCGGGGCTGCTTGTTGTTAAAATATCCTGGGGCTCAGAAGGTCTGCTCATAGACTGGTGCTCCTGCAGCTCTTCTCTGTGACCACAGTGAGTCACTGACCTGGGGTGTGCTCCTGCTTCTCATCCGTTTAGTAAGACACATGCAAGCACAGCTGCTGATTTCACAGTTTTAAGTAATGTAAAAGTGCTCCATCTCCTGCATGAAGGAGACTATGTAAATTGCATTGTTGTTAAAATAACTTTTGGTGAAGTCATGTGCTTCTGGGCTCTTCCACAATGGTCTTAAGCTGCGGGTAATTCATATGTTGCAGTAAAACTGTTCGTCGTGCTCTCTGGTGCTTTCCGTAGGTGCTTTTCCATATCTCCCATGACCTGACCCTTGCAGCCCTGAGCTATCAGACCGCTACCTGGGATGAGACAGTGAAAAGTATTCTTGGAGCTGTGTCCCGCAGTTACGATGCTGGCAATTTCACTCTGATGCAAGAGATCTGCAGTATCATCCTTCCTGAAGGTAAGTCTCTTCTTGTGTATCTCCTGGCACTGACAGGTAGAGGGATCTTCCTTGTAATCACAGCTGTGTGTCCATTGATATTACTAGGCATAATAATGTTTGGAAGGAGGAAGACATACCCATATATGTAGAAACCTATGGAATTTGGCTAGTGCAAGGGCTGTTGGGTGATCAAAATTCCTGACTGTAGAAGGAAGCTCAGCAGTGTCAGCTGGTGCGGGTGATGTAAGAAACTGAGCAAATTCTGCTCTGTAAGGGAGAAGGGGCCATTGGAAAGCTGTGTTCATCTCATAGTTCCAGATCACTCCAACCGCAACTGGCCCTTGCCTTCATTCTCTGCAGAGTATGCGGTGCATTTATTTTGCGGCTCTTGATCATGTGAATATCTTGATGTGCAGCTCAGGACCACGGGAATTTGTTGTAGATAATGAGAACATGCAGTCTCATGCTAGCTAGAACAGAGTATTTTGTTTAAAAAGATGCCAAAGACATCTGCCTTTGCTTTTCTGCTTTCTGCACCACTCTGCCAGCATCTGAGTAAATCTCTGGTTTGAGTCTCCAGGAGAGTTGTTCATTTACCAGATCTGGTCTTTTTCTCTGGAAATCTCCATTAACTATTTATAATCCTTTTTTTCATTATTAGGCTGTGATAACCTGAGACACAAACTGGATGGCACACATTCCCAGAGCATGGACGCTTGCAGAAGTTTAGAGGGCTTTGTGGCTTACGGACTGCTGTATGACCTGTGGTGGAACACACCCAAAGACTCCCTTGTCCTGCACAAGGCTGTTGTGGATCCTGTCCTGCATCCCAGTGGGCAGACAGCTGTTGAGAAGAGTTACATTTCAGGTCAGACTTCCTCTGAAGAAACTCCTGATCAAACTGCAGTTGAGATGGATGAAAACCGCTGCAATACAAATGAAGTTCGTGGGTGTGAGACAGAAAGCGACTCGAGAACTAGCTCGGTGAATTTGGTATACAGTCAGCCAAAACTGAATGGCTGCAAAGTGCTTCTTTCAGAAGAGATTGCTGCTTTACAGAACACCCAGAGAGATATAGCTGAGGTCCAGCAGATTTTAGCAGATATGATCCGCCAGCATCAGCAGCAGAGGAACAATCTCCAGGAAAACACAAATGGAATCACCCAGGAAAGCAACCTGCAGCAGAATTCAGAGACTGAATCAGACAAACCATGCTCTGACAGCAACCAGATGAATTGGTAAGCGTCAGAACATGAATGAATGGATTGAAAAGCGTTGCTTCCTTTTGTGTGTTTGTGCAGCAAATTTCTTGGGTTTTGCTTCTAATCTCAAGCTTGTCACCCCGGGACACTTCAACATACAGCTCAAAAGTCTTGCATTTCCCTGGGGCTGAACTACCATGTGCATAAGCTTGTGACAGCAGAATAAATTCCTGATACACAGGGGGGGGCGGTACGGTGAATAAACAGGGCAGCTTGAAAAGGGGAGGATAATGAAAAAGACAAGCATCATCTAAGAGGTCTGTCTCTTTGTTGAACTATTATTTGGGACTTTGGCAAGAGCTAGAGCATGGTAGCACTTGTCCCGCTCTCTCCTGTGCTCCCTGTACAGGAGCGAGCCTATGCAGTCATTTAAGCAAAACAGTTACTCATGACACCTGCTCTTTTCTTGACAGTAAAGATGAAGTAAAGGAAGCAATTACACTCCCTGAGCTAACGAAGCAGCTTCTAAAAGCGAAGCAGAAACTAGCAGAATTTCCAGACAATTTAAAGGTAAGTTTTCAGAAGGAGCATCGTGGTTCTGAAAAAAAGACAGTCTTTTTCTAAGGGCAGCTTCATCATAGAGTCCCTTTCATACCGAACGTAAGGAACAGTGACTTTCTTGGTGATCCTGTGGCAATCTTCAGAGAGAATTGACACATGGCATGAGGATGATATTTTTGTTTCAAGCATAACTTTCTCCGTGCAGCTGGGAAGTGTAGGTAAAGCATGGGAGAACTCAGTGTGATATTCTGTATGAACCTCTGCCATGCGTTTTAAAAGTAATCCCTTGCTACTTACAATTATGTATGCAAAACCAGTTTTGATAAACAGTGAAATCAGGAATTTAAGGTATAAAATAGCCTTTACAGATTAGGAACTGTAGAAACTACACATCACATGTTTGACAAAAAAGTTTCCTAGTCTGTCTCATCCCCTCTGTTCTCTAGGCTATAATACAACTAAAGGTAATGGTGGTGATTATACAAGAGGGGGCAAACTTGGTTAAATGTGAGCTGATGCGCTGGAAGAAGAGGAAAAAACGCATCTGACTCACAACTGTCTGTTCCAAAGATACTGTAAAGCAATGTCTTTAGAGAGCTGGCTGCCTGAATACGTTGTAGTTGAACAATTATAATTGCAAGAGTAGACAGTACCTCATGTTCCTTTTTTTGCAGGTCTTCCCGTTCCCCGACGTGCTGGAGTGCTGCCTTGTACTCCTTCACACTGGATCCCAGTGCCCTCCTGAACTACGCGAACAGGCGTTGGATCTCCTTAGGAAACACGGTAGCGCTAATATTTACAAAAAGGCTGTCAGGAAGTTCTTGACATGACATTTTGAGACCAAATCGTCTCCCCTTGAGCTGCCTACAGCTACTTAACACCAAGGCTTTTCTTCTTCAAGTGAAGGCTTGTTTGGATGGCCATGGTTATTGAAGATTACCGGTTTGGATAAAACTACAGAAAATCAGGTTTATATACAGACTTACTTGTGGGCATCAACTACTACTACTACTACTAAAGGAATTGTGTTAGAAAATTGAAAAGCAGTAGGTTGTGGCCTCACACTGTATACAGGATTTTTGTATTTTTTTTTTTTATTTGTTGGAAGTTGTGTCAGTGAAAGCTCTTGGAATTTATGTGTAAGAGAAGCAGTTTTGAGCAGCTCTATCAGTCTTTCAGCAGAGGAGGAATAGTAACTGCCCTCAGGAAAGACAATGGTTTCTGTAAGCAAACTGATCCTTAAGCTAGTATTGTTCGTAAAAGCATTGTGTTGTTTTTCCCCCCCTTTAAATAAAGTCTTCTGCCACCAGGAACTGGCATTTAATTTGATGGATATAAATCAGTACCGATCAAGGGTAAATGCATTAAAAATAAGCCTGGGGGTGGGTGTCTTAAAGATACTACATCAGTCAAACTTGGTAGATAAACCAAGTGTGTGCTGTGACTTAGCTTTGCGTGCTGAAGCCACCTGTACAACATACAAGGGAGGGCAAGATGTTTCATATTTGATTCCAGCACTATTAGCAAAAGATAAGGGATTTCTCCAGGTCAAGAAAAGTGACGGTCCCTGCTTTTGGCAATATCCATGGCTGAACAAACTGCTTTTTGCCACAGCAATGGTAAATTTGAGATGCTATCAAGTTCTCTAGAAAAGCTGCTATTCTAGAAATGGCAAAAACAATCCTGGATTCTGGAGTCTTAAACATGCAACGTTTTGACCAGTCTTCCAGGTTACATAAAGGCTTTGCCTGTCTTGATAGAAAAACTGACTCTTCCAAAGAAAAGAACAAGGCTCAAAAGCCTTAGTGAACATAACGTCAATCTTAGTAATTTCTAGAAGCAAGTTCTTAAATGCAGCAGAAAACTTCATGGTAGGATGGGGGGGATCATGAATTTGGAAAGTTGGTAAGCACAATAATGATTATTGTTTAAGAACAAAAGTAGGAGGCATGGATTTTTTAGATCAAGAGCTGTTAAGAGATTCTTCCAGCCAAGTGCAGACTCTATACTGATAAATATCCTGCTCCAAGCCGAGTAAAGCATCAGAACAACTTGAAGAGCAGTAAGTGAAAGCCGGGGTTATACCAACACCAAATCCTTTTGTAGATGTGTTAACCTGGTAAACTCTTGCCACGAACTTGAACTTGCTAAATTTTGTACAAAGTACTTGAAACCAGGAGGGGGAGCTAGTGCTTAACTGAACAGCCCTTCTATACTTAACCACTAGAGTTAAGATGAAGCAGGAAAACTTCACACAGGACAGATAAGGAAAACAGATTAATCACTTTAAGTGGCTACGCTGCGCTGAAAGAATACTCCACAAACTGCTGGCTGTGCTGGGAGAGGAGCAGAAAGAGAATACAAGTCCCCCAAAGACATTCTAAGCTCAACTTTCATCAGCTACTGTACAATAAACTCAAAAGATTTTACTAAGAACTCCCCCAGTAGCACTACATAAACAATAAAAGAAGAAACTTGAGCATCTTCCCTTTCAGTATGTATCACTCAAATTCAGATTCCAAAACTTGAACTTTGAGAATTTTAGTGCTTGATGGAAAATCCAAAACAGTGCCCGGTTTAAAAAAAATTTATTTTACAAAAATTAAAAACAAGTAGTATTTACAAGCATTTTAAATACCAGCTCTAAGCCTCGACTCCTAATAATGGGTTGTTTAAGCTTGTTTAAAATGCAAGACAAAGTCTTACAAGTTTGCCATGTCCAAAAGGCTTGGGTTTTTTGTTTTGTTTTTTAAGAAATGCCATTACAGAGCCGTTGGAGAAAACACCCCTATAGAATAGCTCATTTTTTAAAAAGTCAGAATCCCAAGTTGCTCTTCCATCCTCTAACTACTTTTCAGATGTTTATAATGAAGAGAAAGGGAGCTGTTTTGTTGTCAAGCATATAGTAAAATTAGGGGCTGGAGAAAAGGAACAAATATTTATCCATCTGCTGAACTACTTGTATTGCAAGGAGAAGAATAAAATTTGTAGGTTAAGCTGAAGAAGACTGAAGTCAGAGTATTGGTCCAATCCCCTGTCAAAAGGTCCTCGAGCAAAGGTGAACTTTTAGGCTCTCAATCTATTTCCAGAACAGTTTATTAATACCCATAAGAACTAAGCTGAGGCTCAGTATGAGTCAAACCTGTACCATACAGAATTAGAAACTACGGAGAGCTGATCAAATCAGCCCCAGTAATATCCATTCCCACTGTTGTTAAAGCAAATCTCTGAATATTTTTAGCTGCAAGGATCATTTTTAATATGTCATCTGTTCCCAAACCTCTGCAGTGATCAAAGGGAGTGATTTCCACAGACTACACAAAGATAAAATAAGCAAAACATGAGGTGAAGCAGTCACCCTCACAACATGCAGAAGTTTTAAAATAAGCTTTATAAAGCACAATTTGCAAATTTGTGTGCATGTCTGTGTCCATTTTCGCTGGATTTCCAGACTCTTAGCTCTACTGAATATTCTACCGTTAAGTCTTCCTTGCAGATTCTGTACAGTATAAAGAGGAAAAAAACAGAGGTATACACAGTAGGTTCTCTCTTTTGCCCTTGGTATTAAAAAGGTGGCAAACCACAAATGCTGGCATTAGGAATTCAGTCAACTCTCTTCTGGGTTTCAAATGAAGACGCAGCTCTTCAGCAAATCTGCGGGCCTTCTGCAGGCTGTATACTGTAGATGCCTGTTGTTTGAGACACCATTAGGGAAAATGGCTGAGGACAGCAGCTGCCAATGTGGTAACCATGTTCTGCTGAGGGGTACTGCTTATCACGGCTGCATGTTGTTGATAATAGCCAAAATGCTCATTTTCTCCTGGGCCGAGTCCACGTCTTCATTTTGTTTCTGAGCCACTCCTGTGCCAAGGCCATACAACCGCCCACAATACTTTGCATCATCAATTGTATCCTCAAAAAACAACTGCAGATTAAAAAAAAAAAAAAGTGAAGAAACGGGTATTGTTTAATTGTGCCTCTAAATCAGGAAGGACCAAATGTTAATTAAACAGCTCATTTGAAGTCAGCCACCTCTAAGATGCAGCAAGCACACGAATAAAAATAAACACACAAAAGAGGAGTAAACAGAAGTCTGTGCCAGTATCAACAACCCCTATTATTGACAGTTTGAAGTGGGAAGGCCACACGGCTCAAAAAAACCCAAAACAAACACATTGTGCAGGGTGACATTTATGGACAGGAACTGGCGAAAGAAGAACCATGAAGAATACTGCAGTACCTCTTTCATTCTGAAGAATGCCATTCCCGTGAGAAGAGAGTCCGATCCTGCCTGGTGTTGTCGTCCAATTCGCTGCAAATCCAGCTGATCTGCCACTTCTTGAAGGCCACCCTGCAATGAGAACAGACTGTATTTTGGAAGATCCATCTCTTACCAAAATTGCCACACTACTCCAAAACACGAGGGCAAACACTGGCTATGATGAATCGATGCAGATTCCAGCAGTACACACACACCAGCTGTGTGTGAAACAGTGGTAAATATTGTTCAAGAACACATAAATACTCCTCAAATTTAGGTACCTTGCTTTCCTCCTGCAGATACTTGAGATGACTGTGGGTACATTCATAGGTTACAAATGCTGGACATTTCCCTCCCTTTCCTCAAACAAGGCTGTGATTCAGTAAATTACTTTCAACCCTCTGAGTGTCTACCAGTTATTCAAGTCATATAATAGTTCATGTAAGAAGAAATACTCCACCTTGCATAGGGAAGGTAAGCATGCTGAATTATAATTAGCCTCTGAAATTACTGATACGCAAACCGGAAGGTTATGGCAGTGTCCCCTATATAATACGCATATTGATAAGTCTAAAACCGAGGAGGCAGTATCTATTAGATACAAACTTAGTCATAGGTACTTATGTGTGACTACTAGCTTTTATACACATTCCAGTTTGAAGGCTTGATATATGCAGCAGTTCTGTCACTTGTCTTGCTCTACATTTACAGTGTTGATGCCCACCCATCGCTTGCTGGGGAGATACAAGTACCTTGAGGTTTTTGCAGCTCTTCATTAAGTATTTTACATCATAGATAGATGGAAAGAAAAGGTTCAAGATATGGAAAAATTCATGTTCCTCTTCTGGTAACCTGGAATCTGTCAGCAGCTTCACCATGTAGCCAAAGTCATAACCACTGAAAACAAAAACACAGAGACCAGATAAGCAGGAAACACCTATACTTGGTGGGTACCTACATCTCATTTTTCACAAGAGTTTTTTATGCTGTAGCTTTCAAACTTTAACATTTTCTGACATTCATAGAACTCCTCTAGATCAGAGCCAGAATTCATCCTGATCACCTGTGTCAGTGTAGGACTTCTGAATGCTCCCTGGGTGCCTCCGCTAACCTCTTGCGGAACACCTAAGCCATTGGGAAGAACATAATTTTCTTCCCAACACTTCAAGTTTCTGTAGCTACAGGCAATATGGAAAAGCAGGAAACCCTGTAAGTATCTGTTGCCACCACCTCTTCCTCCCTCAAGTCCTTTCACTTGTGATGGTATCAAGGACCAGAGGCTTTGTAATAAGAGTTGCTTGAAACGCTACAAGAAAGACATCTTAACTGCGCAGATTTCTATCTCTACATAAACACAAGATGGAAGTGGAGAACACCATCAAGAGTGTAAAGAAGAAGAAACAAAAACCTTACTTTACAGTGCCCACAAGTTCAGCAAGTGTAGAAATCACATTTCAACTTAATAACTTCTTCCATAGAGGAAGACTATAACAGCAAAAGAATTTGCAAGCAACACATACACAAAATTCAGATCACAGTAAGTGCTAATACAAAACGAAGTGCCAAGTGTCCCTCCTTCTTAAACTTGGCCTTTGTATCTGTAAGCTTGTTTTAAGAACTGCAGAGCCGCTAATCCTTCTTACAATCTGTGTCAGTCTCCATGGACAAAAGCAGCAGTATTTCAACCAAAAACAGATTTCTCACTTCAGAGTGTCAGTGACCATCACCTACCTGTGGAAGGACAGCCATTTCACACTGTCACTAAGGACGACCCCAGATGTCATAAGCAACTCAGCAAAATGCAGGGTATCGATCCCTTCTTCTTCGTGCTTCTGGAACTGCAGCCCAGAGCTGGCGAGGAGGTCTATGGAATCCTGAGAGTACATGTCCTCCCTGAAGGAGAAAAGCAGCTTTGCACTCAAGGTACTAACAAGTCAGGCTTGTTTTAGAAAAATTCCCCCCATGCTGTGTTTAAAAAATTGGAGTGACAAGTAGGCTATCCCTGGGTTCCACATTTGTCTCTCTAGAAAACTCAAATCAGTTTTAATACCACTGCTGCAGCCTCCTACATCTGTACCAAGCTGTTCTGCAGTCATAATTAGTTAATAATTCTGCTAGTACAAATTCCAAAGAATACACCTCCGTAGAACTGAGTGATGTTTTGAAAAATGTCACTTCTGCAAGGCAAACGGAAGCACCACAGATGAGAGCACGGAGAAAAGGGGAGGTCTCCCAAGTAGGATGACATGCAACTCTAAAGCACCGAGCATCATTCCTGTCTACATTTTTCTCTTTCACTTCACAGCACAAGCACATACCACCGTATCGTCATCTCCAGTTCCATCTCTGGGAGTAAACAAAATTGCGTAATACTTGACTAAGGAAGGTGGATGGGGATGAGTGATGATATGCTTCGTGGAGGGCTGAGCAGGAACCCGACTTCTATAGCAGTTTGTTTCATTTAAGGGTGGCGGGGGGCAGGGAGGGAAGGACATGACAACACACAGAGCAAACTTCATGCCAACTATGATAATTGAGTCAAATGAAGTGATCACACTATGAAAACCACTTCACTCCAATTTCAATACTTTTAAGAGGCTCACAAAGTTGTGGAAGTAAATATTGCAACTTTTGGGGTTCAAGAGCTGTATGATCTGCACACACTAGCTGTGAATTTTTGTAATGTTTTCCAATGACAGTTCCATAAAAATACTGATTGATTTCCTATAAATATGTGGTTTCACCAGATAAACCCTCTCTTTATTTCCTGGCAGGTCTAGTGGTAATTATGCTGAGTTTGTCTTTACAATTGCAGGGGGAGGGATAATGAACCTCGTTTCAGCTGTAATCCAGGATATTGCAGCATTGAGCTGACAAGAACAACTGTCACACTCCATTTAACAAGATTCATTCTCCTGAACAGGTGTGATGATTACACCAACCTTTTTTTTAGATCCCAGTTCATATTTTAGCATGGATCTGTAAAGAGTATTTTCCTTTTTTCTGAAAACAGCACATGCATTTATTTTAAGCAGAAAGAGATGGATATATATATATAAAGTGTGTAAAGTTTATGACTATCACATTGTTGCAGAAAAAAAAAGTTTAAGCCACATACCATTATCGGGGATAGGCTATTCATCACGGGAAAGGCTATTAAGGATACGATTTTAGCATGGCTTTGACTTCCAGAAATACTGCAAATCTCCTGTCATGCCAAAATAAGTTCCCACATAATCTGTGTTAGAATCTGATTTTTTTATTGCTCAGAACCAGCCACTGATGATGAACATATGGAGAAAGGAAAGCATTACTTCAGCAGAATAAAGTAGGCGATTATTCCCTAGCTCAAGAGACTCACGTAAGGTTGAATTTGAAGTTAAACTGCCAGGTGTTGATGCCGGAAGGATATTCTCCTTTCTCATTTGTGAAAGTCAGGCCCAGTTGGATAATTTTCAGAAGGTCAACGTTACACCGAAGGAGCTGATATTGATAGTCTATGGAACTGCGGAATTCACCAATTGGCCTTACAACAACTCCAGGAAACTCCGTGTCCTAGGACAGAAGCAAAAAATATTATTTCACCACTTACTTTACTAGGACTCATTATTATCACTCTATTAGGAGTCTATTCATTTCTACACTTGCAGGTCTCAGCACTGCATTCTGTGAATTCTTCTGTAAAAATCACTTTCTCTCCTTTTCCATATTCAGACAGATTTTAAACTGCTTCGTCAGACACTAGAAAAGCCCTACACAATTTGTTAACTATTGTATTCATTCATTTATTGCAGGTATCCTTTCTTGCCGTTTTGTTTTATTCCAAAACAAAAATGTTATAAAGTCATCCGATATGCACTATTGTATAATCTAAACATCTCACTCTCGCAAAGGACTAACTCTCTCATTTTCCCTAAGTCTACCAAAATGGACTTCTGTTTATTTATTCATTCAGTGTTCTTTCATGTTTTAAATGCAAGTTAAATTTAGCACTCTGACCATCTTCATCTGACAGTCCAGATAGTGATAACCTTCACTGTTTTTGAGGAAGAGCCAATGCCTACAATAGCGAAAACTACTGCCAATCAAAAAAGACCTTAACAGCAGAGCAACCATCTATTATGCAGAGAACATTTTACTTGGCCAGTGACTGCTATCTTTGCTGAACCTCAAACTTCTAGACTATTACTCTCAGAATAGGTCACGTCACTTACACTGACTACAGCACATGCAAAAAACTTTCATGAAGAATCCAATGCTGTGTGTGTCTGACAAAATTTCTCCCTTGCCCAAGATCTTTTTGTGTCCACTCTTACAGCACAGCCATTAAAACAGGTCATAAACACACTTTCAATGAGATCAAATAGAAGCGTTTTCCACTGACATATAATAACAAAAACCTCATATTCACTACACTGAAATACTACGCACTCTGTGGGGGCATGTGTTTCTATGCCACGCTTTTATTAAGGACTTTTCATATCTTGAAGTTTAGCGTTCCCAAGCAAAGTTGGCATAACTTACAATATCATAACTAAAATGAGCTATTTATGTCACTAACTGGCTCCTGCCAAGCAGATAGACTTGGAAGCGCAGGAAGAGATTCCTCCCACCCGGGGGAGATTCTAGTAATCTTAAACAAAGCTTTCTGAACACATTATCATACCTACAGCCAAAATATTTTTCTTCTGTAGAATCAACATCTGACTCCCTTAAAAGGGAGGCAGCCCAGCTGACTAGTTGTTACTTGCAGGTCTTTTGTCCTACAACACCACGGCATCTTCCATAACCAAAGGCAGGAACTTTCAAAGGAGAAATACACTGGTGGACATCGGAGGATTTACACTCAGTTGTAAATCTGACCAGTTTCATTTTCTGTTGTATAAACTAATACATGCTGAATAGGTAAATATTAAATGAATTCAGGTTTTTAAGGTGGTCTCTTTCTTCCCCATCTTTCACTCAATCCATATTCAACACTATTTGTATTACCTTCTGGAAAGCTTCTACAGAGCAGCTTCCTAATTTTTCACCACTTAACTTCTACCTTGGTTTGAATAGGGACAGTGGGAAATAATTCCTTGCTCAAGAATCAACTTATTCCCCTTCTCCCAGAAATCCCCTGATTAAGGCAATTAGGTCAAGTATAAAATATTTACCATCGCAATGTAGCTGTAACTTAGAACAATCTCTCGAATTTTCCTCATCTCTTCCTCCAGATTGTTCGCCCATACTTCACAGATCACCTGGCTGTTCTCTGCAAGGGCTGCTGGCATCTTGCAGGGACCAGAGTAAAAACAGCTGATGCTGAATTCAGATGACAGCGTAGAACTGCAAGCTGTGCGACCTTATCAGTGCGCTGCATTAAACAAATAAATAATGCTTTATATGAAGAAAGATCTACATATAAGAATGAACGCCCTGGCAAAATCCATCACACTTCCATTTTCAGATTCAAATAGCCCATTTAAAGTTTACACCAAGTTTTTTCTTGCTTTTATAACTTCCTGTAAACAAGCTGAATGAGAAAAAAAACCCTAGAGCATCTGTTCAGGGTACAAGAGTGGACCCGTTTGGTTATTTATGAGAAGAGTCAGTCTGTTTTGTCCTGTCATACGCTCTGAAACTTTGGGCATCAGAAGCACAAGCAAGGAACCCTCACGTTTAATACTTTTCAAATATTACGATAGCTTTCAGAAACAGCAGCAGAAGACTTTACAGGCTACATTTATAGACACGAGCTTCTCTGGCATAATTCAGGAAATACTGAATTTCAGTTTATGCTACCGGCGGTTCCATCAGTGCTGCCCCTAGCATAAATCACCGTTCGTTCACCGTTTCCTGCAACAACACCGGCAAAACCACCCCCGGGTTCCGCACGCGGGGGCTCCGGCGCCCCCACCAACGGCCGGGCCCTGCGCGACCCGGCACCCGGGGACC
Source organism: Alca torda (assembly GCA_008658365.1). Classification (NCBI taxonomy): domain Eukaryota; kingdom Metazoa; phylum Chordata; class Aves; order Charadriiformes; family Alcidae; genus Alca; species Alca torda. The sequence goes on along the minus strand of CM018081.1, from coordinate 49,757,925 downwards.
CCTTAACCGCCACCGCTCGGCCCGACACCGGGTGGGGTGTCTCCGCTCCCCGGGCCCGACACGGAGGGGAGAGTCCCCGCTCCCTCGGCCCGCCGACAACAGCCTCGCATCCTCCGGGCCCCTCCCGCCGCCCTCGGCCGCGGCCCACCCCGGTGGGGGAGCGGGGGCCGCCGTCCCGCCGCCGCCGCCGTCCCCTCAGCGCCCGAGGCCGCCCCGCCCCCACCTGCTCGCGCGCCGCCAGGCCGGGCCCCGCCGCTGGCCCTGGGGGCGCGGCCGCTCTCTCGTTCCCCCGCTCCCCCCCGCCGCCGCTGCCGCCGCTCGTCCGCTCCGCCGCTCCCCATCGCCGCCCCCGCCCCCACCCCCACTCTACCTGCCCGGAAGCCGGGGCCGGGCCGGGGCCGGTCGCCTGCACGCAGGCGCGGTGGGGGCCTCCGGCAGGGGAGGGGCGGGACTTCCGGGTTGCCGCTCGGTACTCTCGCGAGAGATATGGCAAAGCCGCCGGGGCGCGCGCGCGCGCCCGGCGGGGGGCGGGGTGGGAGGACGTTGCTTGCGCGCGCCTGTCTCGCGGCCGCGCGCGCCCCCGCGGAGGGGAGGGGCGCGGATCGCGCAGGCGCGGGGTTTCTGCACGCAGTGCGCCTGCGCAAAGCCCGCGGAGGCGCCCTCGTGTCCTCCTCCCCCGCAGTGCGGCGAATGGACTCGCCCGGGCTCCCCGCTCCCGGTGTGGCGGGAGAGTCCAAAGTCCGCCGGCGGGGGGACCGGGGAGAGAGCTCGCTGCCCGCCGCTCCCTGCGGGGACGGGGGCGTCGAGGCCTTCCAGCCCGGCTGGGCTCCCGCCATGGCGGCGTGTCCAGGAGCCCCGCAGCCAGGTCCCCCGCGACAGGGCCCTGTCTGAGCATCCCCAAAAGAAATATCGGCTGCCCCTCCCTCACGGAAGGGAGGCAAGTGGGCCACAGCAGAGACCCTTGGGCTGCGGCCTCCATCAGGCCTGGGCTGCGGCAAGGCCCGAGTCTCTCCGCAGGCTCTGAGGCCTTTCCTGAGCGGCCCAGCCGTGGGCGCGCAGGGTTGCGGAGCAGGATGAGGGTGTATTTTTCAAGGCCATGAGGGCAAACTGCTGATGTCCTGGCACGTGTTGCTTATACGTCGTAGTGTGCAGCAAGCTCATTAGTTGAGGAAGTTCTCTCTCTTCCTGCAGGAACTTAGAAGTCATCATTCAAGTACCTACTATGTCTGCAAGCGTTTAGGCTGGCTTCTCCTGCTCCAGAAATGCTATTTAAATTACATTAGCAATAGAAGTTTGTATCCGGTAAATCAGTGCAATGTAACTTATTGTGTAACATAGCTGCCAACACTTGCTTTGCTGGCTGATGCTGATGGCAGATACGCAATTTATTTGGAAGGTTGTCTACTAATAATTAAGCTTAGATAGTATTTCCTTTTAGACTGCCAGCCTTCTGGACAGGGTCGTATCTGTTATAAAATACTGCAGTTCTGGGGGGTCTTTCACTGAATCTCAGCTGCTTGCTCACCATTTGGCTAAAAGTATCTGGAAAAACAAATCTTGGTATCTATTACAGTTCAGTGTCTCAAGTTTAATATTCACACCTCAGCAGAAATGTAACTTTCAGAAACAAAAGGTTTTTCAATCTACTGCTCCCTATCAAGTGACCTTGGTGCTGTCAGCATCTTATGACATCCCGTTATTGAACATTATTTTGATTCAAAGTTTATCTTCAAGGATGATAAATAGTTACCATTTTGCCTTCTCAGCTCTGCAGTCTCTTGCGTTGTGCAATTTGTATATTATGCAATATGCTAGATTGGCAGAAAGTAATGACCTTTCTTCCCGTGGTCACTTGAGTTTGGGATTTTGTGCAAGAAAACATACGTTGTTAACAGGTAAATATAGCAGGTTGGATTACAGCACTCTAAATATCAGGTTAGAATATTATCTTTTTTCCTACCGAGTTCAGAGTAAAATACACATTTTTCTTGCTCATAAACACAGCGCTTGAAGATACGCTGAATCCAGGGGAAAAGGGAGGGTGAGTCTTCTCGGGACACCGAAAATACGTGTGACTTGCTACTTTAATAAAAATATTGCAGAAAATAACCACTCGTGATAAATTGTGCTTGTAATGTTTAACAGGTTGCATGTAGTTTAAAAAAAAAAAGCTATTCAAGGATGTTTACAAGCACTGGTGGTGAGAGCTGGAAACATATTTTGCTCAAGGAGGTCAGTTTTTTCAATCACGGCTAATTTTCATCATGGCTAATAAAGATGAAGAACAGCTGGAAAAGGCACCCTGCTCGTTAAAGAAGTCCCATAGTTCTTGTATTTGGAAGTGACCAAGCTTCCAGCTCCAGCACTGCAAAGCAGGTTCTTGGGGAGTTCCTCATACCCTCTCCGTGGTTAAGGCCGCAGTAACGAAAGCGTTTGTGTCTGCAGACCGACTACAGCATAAGGGGTGAGGAAGGGCTTTAGCCCTGCGTTTTCACATTAGTCGGCTTGAGCTGCTTGTCCAGGATCGTGCCCTGTTGAAACTGTTGTGCGTTTCCTTTAGAGCTTAGTAACGGCACCACAAATGGTAGAAAACTTAGTTATGGACATAAACCATGAATTGAGAGTTCAGAGCTGCAAGTACTGCTGAGCAAGTCTGAACCATAACGGCGAGGAAGGCCATCCTTTACTTTTTTCTGACCCTTCCGTTGCTCCACGGATGTTTCCAAAGCGCACTGCTGCAGTGCTAGGTGGTGGCACAGGCGTGCCCTGGCAGATGGCTAGAAATACAGTTCAGAATGCAGGGAATTAACGATTAGGTGAGGCGTGCTAGGTTCAGATTCCTCTTCAACATCAGAGGAACTATCATCGTGAGTCTGTACAATCCTGAAAGATAATTCATGGTTTTCCTCCTCCTCCTAATGGTTTTTTTTTTGTTTTTTTTTCTTTTTTCAAACAGCAAAACAAACAGTGACTATTACAAAAAATGTGGAGGGTGAACAAAGAAGTTATTTATGAATGTCTGATCAAAAAGCCCGTCTGCTGAGAAGAAATCAGACTTCCCGCATGCCTCAGCAAAGGTTGCGCTAACGTTGGAGGGGTTGTGGTGAAGACGCCAGTGCAGGGCACCGGCCACCCAACAGGCAGAAGCAGCTTTTCGATTCCTGCCAACCCGCGCTGGACACAGGCTTGCAGCAGAAGGTGAATTATGTTTACATCCTTATGACTAATATGCTGAGCCGCCTGTTCCTATTGGGTGTAAATATCTCAGAGGTAACTTCTGTTGGAATTGAATAGCAGTTAAAAAGAAACACCGGCATCTGGGAAATTCACTGGCTTATCACCTGCTTTTGGCTATTGGATGAACAGTTCTCCCAGCGTTAAGTGCAAGTCCAAATAAAGATCAGCTCAGGGCAACGTTCGTATGGCACTCCTCTCTTGAAATAACAATTTCCACTTCCCCCTCTGCACGTGTGTAAACAGTTTGAAGGAATCACATTCCTCCCTCTTGAGTCTGCTGTCTATCATAAATAACAATTAGCAGCAACGGCTAAGAATTACAAACTCTTTCCCCACTAGGGAGTACTTAGAGAAAGTGTCAATGAAAACAGTAACAGTCTGAAATGAAGCAACAGCAAATGTTTACCGCATTGAGAAGACAAACAGCATGAGGCTGGGAGACAAGTTCCGGGAATGCTCTCGTTACAGAAAAAAAGTTAATTGATAAAAATACAGATGTAGTGGTAGGTACAAGAAACCAGGCACGGACGGTGCGGCCCCACCATTATTCATGCTTTCCGATCTCTCTGCAGCTCCAGCTGCTGCTGGTTCGAGATGGTGCTTACCACACAAGGGCATGTGTTGCTTCACCTGCGAATGGCCACACAAGGCAGAGGTGATACTCCTTGTTTTTTCTTGTGCGGAAAAATAAATCTGGAAAGTTATGGCGAGTAACACCCTGAATTCTCAGAGCTTAATTCGTAATAGGGCACCGTACATTAGGTAAGTAACATAGATTGGGGCCACATTTACATAAGAAAGAGCAATGCTAACGCAAATTGCATCTCGCTCTCTGCAATACCATAATTACAGACTTTATGGTCTGTAAACATCACATTTAAAGACAACTGAGCCCAAGCACATGCTAACCTATTTGCATCTTGTTCTTACAGGTGGAACCAATACCTGTAACTGGTTGAGGGTGCTATGTAGCAACAGTGTTGGTGTAACTTCGAGATTTAGTGCAACACAATGAAAACTGGACTGCTGGTTTTTTTTGCCAAATTCCACAGTAACCCCTACTGCTTTTAACAAACACACCTTTGACCCATTCAGTTGCACTGGCACTAGCTATTTTGTGCCTAAAACATGAGTTAGCGCGGTGTAAAAACTACTCATCTTTAAGGTGTAGGTGGCTTTTTTGTTCTCAGATACGGCCATTAACTCTTGATGAAAAACTCTTACCTGCAGAGATGTGTTCCAAACGCTTAACCGAGTGACAGCACGCGCATGTGCCCAGGGAACCCTGCCAGTACTCGCAGTGACATGGCACTGGCTTTCACATGACTTGTCTGGGAGGGGACAGCCAGCTCCTGCTTGGAAACACACCCCCGTCGCCTTTGCCTAAACCCTCATAAAGTTTCCAGAGCAGTAGTGAAAAGGTGAGGAGTTGAACTCTGGGCTCTGAATAGACACAAAGGACCTCTCCTAGGCTACCGTCAGCAGGAGGTGAGCAAAGAATGGGCAGCCAGAGTTCAGGGGTGTAGTACCTTGAAAAGATATGATAGAAACTCTGAGGAAATAATTAAGAGGCAATGTCATGTGTCTGTTTAAAGTGCGATTGCAAGCCTTTTTAGGAACTGTGGTTGCCTTGAGATGTGTGCAGTGCTTGGCACAGCATGATATCCACCAAACACGAAGTCTAGTCCTGTGCCCGTCCACGTAGCGTGGCTGATCCGCAACTTTTTGGGTGACCAGGTAAGTTGTCCTTACATTTTCCTTTCTCTAGTCACAGCCTTTTTTCTCTCAGGCGCAGTTATTTTCCACTGTCTATGCACTATAAATTCCAGCGAAGTCTAAGGTCTACAACAGAGGATTCAAGCAGGAGGGAAAAAGGAAACCCCAGAAGCCGTGGTAGGCAGGCAGTGCATCACGGCAGGAGTACCCTGGTACTCGGCTGCCCCTGCCAGCAGCAGGACGTGCTGGCTGCTGTCGGAAGGAGGACACAATCCAGCCCAACACTGGGTACAATCCAAGGAGAAGCGGACACTTGCGCAGCCTCAGCTTGGGACTGCTTGAGCAACAGAAATGTAAGGGGGCAGCAGAGACGGGACGCAAATAATAATGTAAATTTTAAAACAAACGTAAAAATGATGACAGAGGTATTTAAAAATATATTCAGGTTATGTTGAGCGTTTTAGAACACGACTAAGGCAAAGTTGCTTTTTCTGATACCTGACATGGAAAATTCAATGCAAATAGATCTGTGACTTAATGAACAGTTGTTGGACAAACGATGAAGTACGTGGAAATAATAATAAAAACTGTATTAGAATTCTGTATTGACTAGTGTATATTTCCCCTTTAACATCAAGAGACTGCTTGGAAAAAACAATTACTTTTATCTTAGGGTTGAGAATTTGGTTTGGATCAAATTTTGTGTTAACGAATTTGAAATAACCGAAAAGGAACTTTTTTTTGCTTTTTTTCTTTTTTTCTTTTTTTTTTTTTTTTAAACGGCACCATTTCTAGTTAATATTCGGAAATAGCTGCAGGCAGCCGAGATCTTCACTGCCTGATTCGGGGCTGGTTAACCTGCCAACATGAGATCAGTGCCAAACAGTTGAATGGCTTTTTTGTTTGCTGAAACAGCCATGGTTACACGAATGCTTTTTAAATGTATTTGGTGGATTCTGAATCAGAAAATCCATTATACAACAACAACAACAAAAAACATAGGTAATGAGATGTTGGGGAAAAACATAACCCATCAAAATTTACCTTGTTTTAATGTAAATAATGTAAAACTTTATCCTGTAAATGTGACTTAGTAAAGGTAGTGTGCTGAGGTTTTGGGGAGAGGCAGGGTAAGCAGACTTGGCAGTACTGTTTCGAACTTGCTTTTGCCCAAACAAGACTTCTAGCATTAATTTGATTATGCTAGAAATGGGATTATAATTTTAACTCTTTCCCAAACTCAAAGAATATGAGACTCGATCAAGCACTGGCTTTTTCTCCCCCTAAAAACTCGAAGCAGAGTCACATCTTCTGCTGTGCTCTGCTCTCTGGCTCTTCGCGTGCAAAGATGCAGCTGGGTTTGACCCACACGGAGGAACCATTCTGGAGCGTCAACCTTCCAGCGAGCAGCTAACAGTACCCGAGATACCCCTCTTATATCTGCCTCTCTAAGAGCTAATGTTTTCTGCTGCGAGGTCATCAGAGTAGAATAATTTCTTTAACTACAGAAAACTATGGCCAACAGTATTTACTGCACTGTCCCAGCAGAATAATTTCATATTGCTGCTTTCAGCTCCCTCCTGCGTGGTTGTGGAGAAGACAGGGAGGTGCGCAGCAAAGTGGCAAGGGGTATAACAGGGGAAATTCTGATCAGTTACTTGGGGGGGGGGGAAGAAATTACAGTGAAGGTAGTGAAATACTGGAATAGATTTCCCAGAAAAGCTGTGGAATCTCCCTCCAAGCAGATACTCAAAAACTCAACTCTTCAAGGCTCCGAAGAACCTGCTAAGAAAGCTGGAATGGAGCAAAGCCTCCAAAAGGAGCGGATTATTCAGGCTTGACATATTTCAAGTATTAGTAGTGTTTTCTTGGAAACGGGGCACACCTGCACCGAGAGGACCCGTGTGACAAGATGGGCGTATAGTGCACGTTACACAGCGTAAAATGCCTCACTGTGATCAGAAGGTCTTTTGGAGATGAAGATAAGATCAATTTGACCTCTGGCAAATTATTTACGCTGCTCTACCCAGGCCGGAAGGTTATTTGTGATTGCTACTTATAGGTATTCTTCATCAGATATGTCAGAATCCAACTATACGTTTTCAATAAGGTTGTAGTTGGCAAACTTGATGTATCAGAAGACACAGCAGCTCACAAAGTCAAAGAGCAAGGAGCTCCAGATCTGGGGAAAGACGGGAAGTCCTCGGACACTGTGACTTCCTTAACACATTCTCGTTTTAAGCAATAGCACCTTCGGGCACTTCTCACGCTACTTCTTGTGGCCAAGGAAGACAAAGTTAACTTGTTTATAGTTTTTTAGGGCTGCTACCCAAAGTTAGCATTTCCCGTAGGAGTATATACAACCCTGGTGTCGAAATAGGGGCTCAGGAGTTTGGGCTCATGGTTTCAAGTTTCAAATCACTTTTTGACTGTTTTTTTCTTTTTTTTCCCCAGAAAAATTTAACATGAGTTTCTTCCACTAAAATATGTAGTTTGCTGGTCTGGCCTTGTCCTTTCCTGTCCGTGGGTAAGCAGGAACCCAGTCAGGGAAAGGTGCTCAGTTTTTCTGTCTCGTGTCCCTCAACGTGCGTACGGAGGTGTAAGGAAGGGAATCAGAGCTGGAAACACTTGTAACTAAACAGAGTTGGATTTGTAAGAACGTACCCCGAAAGCTATCGTTTCCAAGCTAAAGTGTGATCTCCTGGCTAATGTGGGGACTTCTTTTTGGCAGCGTATTCCTCCTTTCTGAAACATTCCAAGAGGAATACTCCCAAGAGCCTTGCTAGCATCACAAAGGTAATAGAATATAATCTTTCTCATGAGTAGTTTTCCAACTGTTTTTCTTCGTACCTTTGACAGGTGCCTTTCTACCTTCTTCGTACTTTCCTTTGTCACCTCAGGTAACAATCTTCGCCTGTGCTTGAATATTCTTCGAAAAGCAAAATGGGTTAAATTCTGCAATCCTCAGTAATCTGGCCTCCGTGTTGTTAGAGTTCATGTGTTTGTTCCTAAAGACCGGGTGAAACCAAGAAAACCTTAAGGAATGTTTTGTTAGCTTTTGCTAATTATAATTTATGGTAAGAGGGCAGCGATGTAAAAACAGCTACACAATAATCCCTAGGACAGCCACAGCACGCCCTGAAATACGGAGATCTTTCCGTGGCCGTGGACAGCAGTGAAGCCCCAGCAGCTACTTCAACCCTGGCTTTCATTATTATTTTTTTTTACCAAAACCGGCAACAAATGGTCAAGCCAGAGCCGAATGCAGAGAGATTTATTACAAGGTGGCCACCTGTCCGTTTAGGACTTTAAACCTTCAAATTGGCCCCAGCGGGACTTGAAGCTGAGATGATTTTGTCACCTACCATGTTCTTAATGCTGTAACTGCCGGTTCCTCCGCCACGTGAGCGAGGGCCGCGTTCATTCTTCGCGGCGCAAACTCACACTGTTGTAGTCAGATTCTTGTTTTCATTCTTGTTAGTTTAACAGCGTGTTGTCTTTATGGAAGAGCCCGTGTCCCGTGTCATCGTTTGCTTGCGGTCTGCGAAGGGCTGGAGTTCCTGCTGGGCGCAATGGGCTGGCCAAGGGAGGCAGCCGTGCCACAGCACACCAATGCCACAATGGAAAGCTTTGGGTTTGGCTCTTCTCCCACTTTTCTTTGCCACCCTGGCATCCCTGTTGGTTCTTCTGGGACAATACTCACTCGTCAGGAAAACAGGGGCATTTTTCTTCTCAAGAGCGCAGCTTTGCTCCATGGCCGACATGAAGGAGGGAGCAGGACAGAGCACAGGGAGTAAATATTGTGCAGTTTTGCATCTGAGCTGGAAGCTGAGGGGATCTGCTGTTGTCAGCAGTGTTTTCTTCCCCTCTCCCGCTGTACACAAGGTTCACTTACCGAGATCACCTCTTATTTCAGATGACAAGAGACTCCGGAAATTCCGCCGTGGCCGAGCAGCAGAAGCAGGTAAAGACTCAAGGTCATCTTTTAAAGGAAGAGTTAGGCAGGTGCTTTGGAAGGCTGGATGCGTTGAACCACCTTCTAAGAGAAATGGCAGAAGCAGCCACACTCTGATCACTGTAGCACAACTCGGAGCTCGTCACAGCCACGTTTTCCCAGCGCTTTTTCCCCCTCCACCAAGCGCTGAAGGGCCCGTTACCTTTGCCTGTGGGGCAAGAGGCCACAACGCTCCACGGTGACCAGAAGCTGTGCCGCCTGTCTGGGCCCGGTTCTCAAAGTGGTCCTGCTAAACAGTGTGCTCCCCGGCCGGTGTGCCCCAGCCTCTCCGCCCTGCAGGCAGCAGCCCCGCTCTGCGCTGAAGGAATTCGCCAACTCGTACAAGCCCTTTAAGGGCAAGATCTCAAACGATCCATGGATCAGAGTTTGGGAGCTACTGTGCTGGAGCTGCTGGCATGAAGAGAAACAGGGTGTTAGCACTTGAACTTGATGAGCAAGATTTTTTTTTTTTTTTTCCCTATGTAAACTTCTCCCCTTCTACAGCTCATGTAATTACGCTGTGTGGGATTCCTTCACGTAATCACTTCATCACGTGCAATAAAAACAGCCTCAAAACAAGACAGTTTCTAGCCGAAGGGCTGTTAAAATAGCTTAAGTACTGAGCTTTAGCTGCTCTCTGGCCTCGCTCAAAGCAGGACATACGCAGTGCCTGGAGACTATCAGGAGTTACTGGTTTTTGAAACTCTCTGAGTTCTTCGGCTGGAAGATGCTAACGACTCTGAAACACTATTTGGTCTAACTAAAAATTCTGACACCTGTCAGAGATCAGAGTTTTCTTTGGTATGTTCTTCCTTCATCCCAGGAGAAAGCAGGTTTCATAGGATCTGATTCTGTTAAAAAGCTCTAAGCTTTTTATAGCTTTTGTAACCTTTTTTTTTTTTTTTTTCCCTAAAGAATACGTAGATGGTCTTCCAGGGTCTAAAGATTAAGAAAGTCTTACTCGTGTCAGCGCACATGTGGCATAACGCGGATGGAGGTGTGAAACTGCTAAGAGGGCAAACCCTCGGAGTCCAGCACACACCACCTGAAGCGGGAATAGATGGATTTCTCCAGCCGTGCGTTTGTAGTCCAGCACACCCAGTGGCAACGCTGGCAACCCACTGCATTGCTTCTAATATAAACCCGCAGGGCTCGCAGATAGCAAGCTGCAAGGCAAGAGTCCTTTAAATGACTTCCCCCCACCCCCAGCTGCTAACTTGATTTAAAAAAAAAAAAAAAAAAATAGGAGAAACATTTGTTTGTTTTAAAGAGGAAAGTTTCAGTGCTGATGAGCAAAGTTCTGTCCTGGGATAGATAAATATTGCTGACAAATCCTGGGCAATGTTCAACGTCCTGTAGCTGTTACAGAATCTTAAAGAAGCCCTTAGCGCTGAAAGCCACGTAGAGAGGATTCCTCTGTATTGCATTACCCTAAACACACCTGCATTCAGCGTTTATGAGGGAGCCGTCCCTCTCGTTCGTCCTCTCTGACGGGACACAGGCAGGACAGCAACTATGAATCATGTTATTTTTACTCCGATCTGTTTGTGGAGCACAACAGCACAGTTAGAAAACAGGAAGGACAGTAATCAACAAGACACTCGCTGGTTATTACACCGTATTATTTTAGAATTGCATTGATTTTTTTTTTTAAATATTTATCCTGCAGATAAATATAATGCATATTCACCTAAAGGAATCCACACGAAGACCGATGAACTCCAGAACCAATTCCAACTTGGGCTACTCTAAAAGACAGATAGTTAATTATACGTTTGTCATGTGTTTGCTATACAACTTGGTTTTGAATATTTAAATGCTCAAATATATTGAATACTGCTTTTAGAATATATTTATTCCTGGAATCAACAGGACTCACTGGTAATTTTCCGGCTCTCTTGCAGTTGCTTTGTACAGTTAAAATCCTTACTGTGGTGAGAGTCACACTAACATCACAGCTGCCCTTTTGCTGTGCACAGGAATATTTTTTCAGTCACTAACATTTCTGTGTATGAGAACAGGGATTTGGAGAGCTTTATACTTGTGAGAAGTTGAGTTTTTTAGTCGCTAACATTTCTGAGAACAGGGATTTGGAGAACTTTATACTTGTGAGAAGTTGAGTTTTTTAGTCGCTAACATTTCTGTGTATGAGAACAGGGATTTGGAGAACTTCATACTTGTGAGAAGTTGAGTATTTCAGCCCCTTGTTACTGTGCGGCTGTTCGGTACAGGCGGCACGTGGTACCCACTAGACAAGCTGTACTCTCGGTCCTAGAACCCAGTTGTACCTGTGATGGCCCAAAAGCACAGCGAAGTGAATTATGCAGGAAAAAGGTGTTATCCCGTATTAAACCTCTGTTATACTTGGGGGAAAAAAGGCAAGCTTTTGGGCACATGAGCCTGTCTTCAGAATGTGTTTTTCAAAGCCCAGAGGACAGTTGGGAGGAGTGGTTCTGGATTTTCTGGAGCTGTTAATCAGATCACCTGAGCACCACAGTTCTTGACGACTGCGGGGAGGAAGGTACTGCCTACCGGCAGGGAGAAAACACCAAGGGAGAGAGGTGTTGCCACGGACCACCATTCCCTGCCCCAGCTCTTCCTTTCCTGCTGCTCTGAGTTATCCAGAAGCCCCTTATATGATAGTCCTCCCGGTACCGAGAAGCACACCAAATAAAAACAAAGAGGGAAAAACCAGCGGTCCTTTCTCTCCTTTGGTTATTCCACAGAAATTCCACGTCAGTGACGCTTCAGGTCTCTGCAGGCATGGCAGAGGGATGTGTGTGTGTGCTCTCCCTCCCAGTTACACACGGTATCCCATAACAGCTTCGTTATTTTGTTCTTTAGAGGGTTTGTGAAACAGAACAGGCCGCCATAGGACTACCTTCACCTCCTGCGTTTCCAATACGGAGGATGGTAGCGTAGGACACAGCGGCACACGCTGACTCTTGTCGCTTCCCACAGGACGAGAAGCTCTGGCGTGCCGTGAGGATCACTGCCTACGTCCTCGGTACAGGCCTGCTCACGTTCACCGCCTTAGCGAATGCTTTTTCTTGGTAAGATTGTTTGAACAAAGGGGTTTGGGGGGAGAAACTTTTCTGTGGGGAGGGGAAAAAGCGGGCGATGAAAAGATGGGCGACCAAGAACGCTTATTCCCACAGGTACGTGCAGAATATGTGGGACACCTTAGGCCATTTCTGTCAAACAAGATGGCTGGAGTTCTACTACCTGTTTGAGGGAGACGAGTGGAAAATCTTCCTCTTTGGTAAGTTTTAACAACTCTCTGCTGCGGGAGGAACCATCTACATATTACACCTAAAAGGGGGACGCGGACGTGCCTTCTCAGGTCACTAATCCTCCCACTGAAGACGCACGGGCAGGCTTCACAGCCAGCCGCAGCTCGTGTAGCGCGACTGGGTCATCATCACCCCCCCCGTACAGATTAAATACTTGATCTTTTTGCTGTGGCTTCCCTGCGAAAACACACTCCGCCTCTGTGAGAACTGAATGACTCTGTAGAAGAAATTACTGAAAACTGAAGTAAAATTAGTGAGTTTTACTCTTGCTCTAGCACCTATAAAACTCTGCTCTGTCTGTGATGAACAGCTGGTGAACAGGCCTGGTAGGGACCTTGCAAGGTCCCAGGGATCAACTCGACCTTATCTTATTTGTATTTAGAACCCACCCATGACAGATGCCCCCGCCTCCCAGGAAAGCCCTTTCTTAACCCCAGTTGTGGCAAGTTGCATCCTGTGAGACGCTTGTCTTCTCCAACCTCCTCCCCATTCCCTAGGTCTCACCTGCACGTCAGAACTTACCCATATTCCATTGTAAAGCATCTCAGGGCAGGGGATACGCACCTGGCACGTCTGGGTCCCAGCAAGGTCCCCTGGATGCTACGCCGCTGTATTTTGTTTCCGATTTAGCCACAGCTCTCAACTTATTCACCCATCTCTGCCCTTTCCTCACGCCACAGGGGCTGGACTGGTGCCTAGCCTTGCTTTCTGGTGCTTCAATGGAGTCCTTATGGTGGCTGATGTAACAGGAAAGCCAGCTTTTATTACTCGCTATCGCATTCAGCTGGGCAAGAATGATCCTGTAAGTATTTCTCACTCTGCCCCTTCCGCTGGCTAAACGCTTCCTGCGGCCTCTTAGGCTGGGAGCGGGGAGAAGAACCTGTTGGGCTTTTCTCTTGCAACCAGGCAGGATTCAAGGAGAATCAAGCGGAGTCTTGTATATCCACTGCAGAGAGGAAGGCAGTTCTCGTAATTAGGCTACCGATCGGATCTGGATTGACCGCTTGTTAAAAAGTTGATCCCAAAACTAACACAGGAACAGCCTGCAAATCTTCACGCTCTTTATCCTCCCAACGCAAAGCCGCATTGCTTCTGATTCAGCCTCAAGTCCTCACTTCTCTTTTGCAGGTGGACACGAAGAAACTGCGCCAAGCCATCCACGTAGTGCTGTTTAATCAGTTCTTCATCTCCTTGCCCATGCTCGTGCCCATGTTCTCCGTTATGAAGTGGTGGGGCAACACCTTCAGCAAGGAATTACCCACCTTCCGCTGGTTTCTTGTGGAGCTAAGCGTCTTCACCTTGGTAGAGGAAATTCTCTTTTATTACTCACACAGGTGAGTACAGGAACAGGACTCTCTGGTTTTCCCCCCACGCCTTTACGCTTATACCCGTCTCCTGCAACAGCAACAGTCCCCGTCCCCGCTCTTCCACCAGTCTTGCATTTACATGGGAAGACTTACAGGTCCTGGCACCCACCCTTAGAACATGAGGCCTGGGTGCTGCAACGCTGCTAGTAACTCTAGGAACCAAAAACGGGTAAAATAATTACAAAGGCGGAGCAGCTTAGAGGCGAAGAAAAAACCAAAGCAGCTAGCTTCACACAAAAGCTGTAAGCCAGCATTCTTCAAAAAGAGGAGAACAAGACCAACTTATCTTGAAAGAAAAATGCTTAAGAAGCCCGTGACCGATCTCCCGTTGACTTGTACGGCACCTACGGAACAGGGCCCGGCTCCCGACACTGCAGGCTGTGTAACCATGGACACCAGCGTTAAAGGAAAAACCTAAAACAAGGAAGAAAAAAGCCTTCAAGGCCGCACAGAAGCAAGCGCAGCATTCTCAGAACTGTGTAGGTTTTCCTTTTGGACAAACGCGCACAAAAAACCACCATAAACCCCAACTTCTTATGGGCCCACAGAACATAAAGTTCTGCCTCTAATACTTGCCAGTAGGTAAAGTCAAAACAGTGACAATATAAAGCGAGTCTTCCCCTCAAAAGTGCTCCCAGGTTTGAGCAAATCGGTCATTCAGGGACTTTGGTTTATGGGATTTATCTGGACTTAGGTTTGACATCAGTCAGTGGGCACATACATTGAGAGCTCTGCGTGAAAAGAAAAGAGAGAGAGGGAAGGCAGGGGTCCTACACTCTTATTCCCAGCTGCTCTAACATCTTTATTTTAAAGAAGAGGCAAGTCCCCATCAGAAATTCTGGTCAGGTTACTCTACGTTCCCTTCTCACAGAGCTCAAAACCCACGTTTCTCTGTTCTCTCTACTTAGGCTCGTCCACCTCCCGCTCCTGTACAAGCACATCCACAAGAAGCACCACGAATGGACAGCCCCCATCGGCGTGGTCTCCATCTACGCTCACCCAGCAGAACACATAGTAAGTGGATTCTCCCACGGTCACCCTCCAGTTCCCGCGTGGAGCGTGATTTCCACGGGATGAGGAGGAGCGGTAAGAGAAGAAAAGCAAAGGCACCTCAGACTCTTCCTTCTTCGGAAGGGGAAGCCGAGCGGCATTGCCAAGGAGCCCAGCTGCGGAAGGGTGGCGGTCCCTGGCCGGACCGGACTCCGCTTGCTTTAAGAGCCTCCAACAGATAAGGGAACGACTGACCGGTGCTTCCTTGAGCACAGAGAGGGCTGGGAGCACAGACGGTGCTTTCGGCAGCAGATGTGGCACTCACACAGTCTGGGTCACTGCACGGACTCAGAATTCCGTCAAGATGTTCGCTGGGATCAGTGTTTGCAGGAGTGTCCCCCCCCGGCGCTGCTCCAGCCGAGACTTCTTATGCAAACCCATCCCACCTGCAGAAGATCTCCTGTTCACAACAGTCCTGGGCTGCAGCACTAGCTCCGGGAGCCTCCATAATTGCTAGTCTTTGGGCAGCAGAATGACCTTGTATTTAAGAGTCCGGCTGGACCAGGTCCTAACTGGTGCACTAAGCTCGGTCTGGGCAGTGACAGGAGTTGTGCCACCAGTAGGACGCAATGAAGTGACGCAGCCGGGATCACCACATCGCTACCTTTGTCCCCAGGCCACTGCCCTTTGACAGATAGGCTTCCCACCAGCAGCTTCAGCATTATTCCGAGGTGAAGCTGGAATTCAGACTTCCAACTCCAGGGTGATTTACTGGAACCACGCTGCCCTCACCCCCCCGGTTTGATCTTGCAGCTGATTTGCATCTTGCATCCCTTTTGCAGTGACTAAAACACAGTTAGCTCCAAGTAAATTATTTCTTCCATGGAACTATGTAATTTTTCATAGAATTATAGGGTTGGAAGGGACCTCTGGAGATCATCTAGTCCCACCCCCTGCCACAGCAGGGTCACCCAGAGCAGGTGGCACAGGAACGCGTCCAGGCGGGTTTGGAATGTCTCCAGAGTTGGAGACTCCACCACCTCTCTGGGCAGCCTGTGCCAGGGCTCTGCCACCCTCAGGGTAAAGAAGTTCCTCCTCATGTTTAGGTGGAGCTTCCTATGCTCAAGTTTGTGCCCGTTACCTCTTGTCCTGCCCCCGGGCACCACCAGGTGTTTGCAGAGAGATCTTCCCTTTATGCTGGTTGCACAAAACTAATGTGATGGATCACCCCGGTGAAACAATTCAGCTCGGAGGGAAGAGGTTGCTTGTTGTGGACCCGTTAATGAGGCAGTTTTCTTCTCATTTCCAGATCTCCAACACGCTGCCTGTCCTGACCGGCCCGATGATCATGGGCTCTCACATCGTTTCAATCACGGTGTGGTTCTCCCTTGCTCTCATAACAACGAGCATTTCGCACTGTGGCTACCACCTGCCCTTCCTCCCGTCGCCGGAGTTCCACGACTTCCACCACCTCAAGTACGTCTGGGCACCGCTCGGCGTCCCCCCCTTCCCCTCCTGCCCGCGCCCCGGCACTGCCGGCCTTTCTGACGGTCAGGCGGGTTTGTGTAACTCACGCACCAGCAGAGAAGTCCAGGCAATTCACCCGCCAGCGGGCGGAACGCTGTCGGTTCTCAAAGCGGTTTAACAGAGATGGGAATTTTGGAGGGCTCCAGCCCCCGCAACTGCAGCCACCTCACTGCCATCTCCCCCCCCCTCCATCAGCTGACTTGCAAACTTTCTCCAAAGCACAAACGCCGCAGCTGAGGCTGGGGGTTTCAAGTTTCCTCAGGTTCCATGGGAGGAGAGAAAGCACAGAGCGTCTGAAGCAGCCGGCACCACCCGGACTTTCCCCAGCGCCAGCGCAGGGTCAGAGCTGGTTCCCTGCAAGGCTCTTCCTAGAAATTTAGCAGACGCTGCAAGTGATCGAGAAGACAGACAGAGCAAGGGCAAAACACGCAGCTGAAATAAATTCGCAGGGAGCCTGTCTGTCTGTCCCGCTGCCATACGCTGGGCTGGGTAACACCGATCAGATACCACCTTGCCCAAACAACCGCAATTAACCCTTCCTGGCAGAGATTCCCAGCCTCCTCCTATACCGGCGAGCGCCGAGTTTCAGGGATACCTACCGCAGTAGGTGTTCCCATCTCCCAGGTGCGCGCTAAATTCACAGACGCGCTCCCTCGAACGGTTTGCCCCTCCTGCAGCAACAGCCGACGCGGTTCTGTCACCACCCGAACGCTGGGCAGCATCCAAACCACGGCGCCCGTTCTCGTCACCAGCCATTTCCTCCGGCGCTCGGCTCGTGTCAGGACGCGGATCCCTGCAGAGCTGAGGAGCTCTCTGGGCAGAACGGCTGTGCTGGCGTCCCAGTGCCGGCGGCACCCAGAAGCTCCCCCAGCTTTGAGCTGCCCCAGAGAGGGAGAGAGACGGCTGTTGTTCTGGGTAACGATGGCACCAGAGAGGGAAGTTGCAGGAGATGCTCCACCCAGGCTTCGTTAGACCAGTGCAGTGGCAGAAGTGACATGGACGGCTTATGGGGGCTCTGAAAGATGGCAATAGGAAGGGCGAGGCGACCTCGGTAACTTCCAATGTTTAACCTCTGTTTGGTTTCCAGGTTCAACCAGTGCTACGGAGTGCTGGGAGTGCTGGATTATCTGCACGGGACGGATACAGTGTTCAGAAAGGCCAAAGCCTACGAGAGACACAGGGTCCTCCTCAGCCTCACGCCGCTCTCCGAAAGCATCCCCGAGGTGCCCAAGAGGGCGGAGTGAGCCCAGCAGCCCGCGGTTCTCGCGGAGCCCAGCGACAAGCAAGGCAACCAACAATTATTTAAGCCAAATAATAGGATTTTAATTGGGAAACAAGTTATCGTTCACACATAATGAAACCTAAAGCTGAACTTAAATCATGCTACTTGAAATGACTGCACTTTTGCTGCCTGTTATTTTCTACTTAAGCCACAAAAACCCCCTGCTCTAGAAAGCTGTTTTTAAACAAAGTTTAGAGGTTTTGGGTTTTTTTTTGGGGGGGTTTTGTTTTTTTTTTGGTTTTTTTTAGTTGCTTGCACTGTTCCTTGGTTCTAGCTCCCTGCGTTCTGGGCCACACGGCTTTGGGGAGTTCCTGGGGAGTTTTAAAGCACTTCAGTTTTCACAGGCCACACTTTGGCCTCTTCCAGCAGCATTCTACAGAAACACCGCCAAGATCCCTATAGCTACACATGATAGGAATTACAACAGCTATTTTTCTGAGACTCAGAACACCTGGGATACAGGACACAACCCCATGGCAAGTCAGCGGGGCCACAGCTTTGGAAACACCTGCCCTGCACACACAACAGGGGCCTGACTTCCCCCAGTTTTTCCTCACGCGAGAGGTCAGTACAGGTCTGGATTAAGGGGAGTACAGGTCTGGATTAAGGGCTGTCCCATCCTCATCTCTGCTCCACAAACTACTGTTCACAAACACAAAGCGAGTTCCCCCCGCATGGGAGAGGGAAGCAGAGCTGGGAGCTCTGGCACAGGCCCTGGCACACCACCTCCTCCTGCCGAGCCGAGCCTCCCTCCCCACACGCCAACAGGAGGCGCAAACCAACACAAGCAGCTCTGTGCAATGACAAACTATGGAAAGAGACTTTCCAGGGAAAGACGAGCCGCTGCTGTCCTGAGCTGTGTGGAGATTAGCGAAATGCCGTAAGGAAGGACCCAAGAAGAGGCACCCATAGCTTATGTATATCCCTAAGTACCCACACAACCGATCGAGACATGCCGTGACTTTTCTCCAGGACCTTTTTAAGTCCTGTCTGGGGCCCTGGGACAAAAGTGCCACCTGCCTCTCGCCATTGCTAGACCCGTGTCCTAAGCACGGCCTCCGAGGAGGGGACACGCAGGGCTGCCCTGCGCTGCACCTACCTGTGCCAAGCCCAGCTCTACCCACGGAAGCCAAATCTCTTCCCCCACCTACAGCCGCAGAGGGATGAACCCTCTCCTCCACCCACGGCCCCCCGGGGAGGGCAAGTCAGCAGCAAAGAAAACCCAGGCTGCACTGTCTTTTGAAGTTTTTATTTTTATACATTTTTTTTGTATTAAAAAGGAAAAAGCATAATTACCACAAATTACAAAGGACTAAAGCATTACTAGAATAATGAATCACATCAGCCTAGAAAGCAGATACTCTGAATAATATTAATGTTATAATACAAGCTCTCATTCAAGTATTTTACATTTTTCTCTTTTCCTTTTATACGTGGCAATGATCCTAGCACATGGGTCAAAGATTATGTACTATCGACAGAAGATGGTTCATGTACAGCGGGCCATATTAACAAGATTTTCCTCCCAAGTGATGCATGGTCTGTGATGAGTCATTTTAAAGTTTGTCTCTACGATAAATGCAGCTGAAGAAGGTTGCACACACTTTCTAGTTTTGGGAAACAGAAGGCTGGGGTTGGGACACACAGGGTTTGAGAAGGGTCAGCACATCGAACCATCGCCCCTTTTCGAGCAGCGAGGGCCGCCCTCGCCGGGGTGCAGCTCAGTGGGGGTTTCCGAGCCACAGATCCAAAGGTTTCCATGCCCAAGGGGACCGGGACAGGCTGGGAGAGGAGGAGGGGGAGTGGGGCTGCACTGGGGAGGCTGGAGGGACCAAGTGGTGCCAGGGACACCCTCCCACGAGGGCCACCACCGGCAGGAGCCAGCCCCCGCGCAGGGCTGACGCCTGGGGAGCGAGGCGCAGGGGGACAGCGTGGGGACCCCGGGGGTGACCCCAGCCCGCTCTGCCGGCCGTGGGGGGGCTGGCTGGCACCCAGGGCGCTCCCCGCTCCTCTGGAGCCGCCCACCAAGGGATGTGCTTGTCACAGATACGTCGGTCCTATGTTCAAGTGTCTGCAGAAAGTGAAACTGTAAACTACTCATTGAAACGCTGCCCTCCAGCCACCCGCTCCACGCCACCGAGATGAACATTTTCTTAAAAAAAAAAAAATAAAAAAAAAGTCATTCATCTATTGCCTGTATTAGAAACTTTCTAAAAAAAAAAAAAAAGAAAGAGTCAATGAGGCATTTAACATCAAGTGTAGCAACCCTCTCTTAAAAAGAGCCTAGCATCCATTTCAAAACAGTGACAAAGTGACATAACCAGTCTCAGAGGAGACAGGAGAAAATAAGCATTGCAAACACAGCTTGCTACATTTACAGTTTTCTTTTTTGTTTTTGTTTTTTTTTTTTTTTTTTTTTTTTTTCCTTTTCATAAAATAACTGGAAAGGCATTAACAGCTAGAAGGCCCCCCCCGCCACTGCCATGCGGAGCGCGTACGGACACGTGGCAGGACGCTGAGGTTAACGCATCGCTTTGTTACAGTACAGTCGGCCAGTCCTAAGCGAGATGAGCAGTTGCCAAAACTCGAGGGACCCCAAGGGCTACCATGACAACATGACAAGCCACCTCTGGTGGTGCGAGGGGGGCAGCAGGAAGAGGGACTGACAGGCGAATGGAACAGCAGGACTATTACTTTTTTAAATTTTTTTCTTTTTTTTTTTTTCTTTTCTTTTTTTCTTTTTTTACCTCCCAAAGTGAGCATGGCAAAGCAACAAAGCCTCCTCTGAAACACACCTTCCACCTCCACTCCCAACCCCATGCCAGAGCTCTGTACCCATTGCAACCGCCTGCATCCTGCATCCCATCGACGGGCTGACACACCGGCCTCGGCAAGGAGCAGCCGGGGACCTCCCGAGAGGAGGGGCGAGATGGGGAGCTCTCTCCCCACAGACCCGATGGCCTCCTCCAGCCTTTCCAAAAGCAGCCGGGGCTCCCTCCGGCCGTGCCGGTGGCCAGCACCGCGCAGCACTTGCGAGCTGCGGGACGGATCAGCGTTCGCAGGCGTACACATGCCCAACCACTCACACCCCTAAAATTTAAAAAAAAAAAAAAGCACAAAACACAATCGTGAAGCATCCAAGCTCAAAGCAACACCCCTCTCTGGATAGCTGTCCCTTTGTCCGGTGGTGGAGCGAGCCGTGTGTGACGCCTTCTGTACGCATCATGAGGGAAGGTGCCTCTGCAGACCCGTCCCCTGCGCACGCTGTAAGATCGGGGAAAGCCCTGCCGCGGGCTCAGCCGGGCATGGACCACGGCCACCGCACAGCACAGGGATGCAGGATGCTGCCCTGTCACCAGAGCATCAATGTCCCTGTCCTCTGCCACCACCCACGCTGTGACCAGTGGGCACCGTGCCCCAGCAGAGCAGAGCCGTACTGCCTGTGTTCCCAAAGCCCGGAGGAGGACAGGCAGGAGCAAGCACCACCGCCTCAGGCTGCCGCATCTTTCCTTTGCTCCCTGGCTATGCTGCTGCCCAAAAAAACAGTAAGGCGAGGCACACAGTCGGCAAATCCGGAGCGTGGGGGACCGCTGGGATTGCTCTTCTAACCCATCTTCCCCTGGGAAACATGGGGTTTCACTTGGGGCCCTCAGCCACACCGATGTGACAAACCACTGACTCAGCAGACGGGGCGGGGGGAACCAAAACACGCTCTTCCGTGCCAAGACTAGAGTCTCAGCCTTAGAAGTCAAAAAAATAATTTAAATCAATTCAGATTTTGGGAAATTCTCTGGGATATTTCTTACCTCTTCTACCACCCAAGCAATTCCAGTCTGCTCCACAAGCAACAACTCCACAGCACGAGCTGTTCCACAGAGGAGCTTGTGTTCCTCCTCGTTTCCTATTTAATTTGTTGCCAAAACGCAGACAATTGGCTTCAAAAAGAGAACACGCACCGATGAGAGAAGCACGGGGACACAGCAGCAAGGACCACACGGCACATCCAGACCCACTTCCACTTGTGAACAACCAGCAACCCATCTCCAGTGTCCTTGACCAGCCCCATCTCCAGTCTCCGAGGCTCCTTCCCAAATCGGGGGCAAACCCGGCTGCAACCGTAACCTCAGAAACCTGACTCCGGCTCACGAGAGAGGGGAAATCCAGAGATAACAGTCACGGCCGCAGTACTGTACAAGCGTTACTCGCCCACTTGCCCACTTACCACCCTGCAACCCCAGGGCACTGCTGCTGTAATGGAGCGAGCCACGGCCTCAGACAGGTTGCCATGCTGAAATGGGGCCTGCCAGCGATCCCGAGCTGCAGGGCGACGTGGCAGGGGCGGACAGACCAGGGCAGGATCACACCACCAGGAAACGGCAAAGTAGCAGCTCCCCAGCCTCGCTCAAACCCAGCTGTGCTTTCAGTTCTAGCAGCAGTTCACGAAGCTGCTCCGCGCGGACCAGCCCACCTCCTCCCCAAAAATGACTAAAGCAGCATCTTCGGTGCAGCATCAGTTCGGAAAGGTGCCAGCTTCAGCCAGGGCCCCACCAGCACCCACAGCCGCTGCTGATGGACAACTCACCCAAGCTCCCCGTCCTGACCTCCGCTCTCGGCTCCTGGCTGCCCTCACCCACCAGCCCCGCAGCCACACGGGGACAGCCCTGCGGAGGTGACTCCTCCTCCCAGCTACAAGACACAGCACTGGATCAACTAGATACTCTGGGAAAAACAGTTTGTTACCAGCTTCTGATTTTGTAGAGAGGGTAACGCAATTAACTGCGCCTTTAAGTAGCCCACTGTGGTGCCCACTCCCGTGGTGCGAGAGCCACAACCAAGCCAGGCATCCCAACCCAGGAGACCGAGCACAGCGCAGCGAGGCAAGCGGCTCTGGCTGAAAAGGAGCTTCCACCCTTATGGTGGGAACACGACTTTCCAGTGCTAATCTGGGCGCCAGGAGCAGATCTCATCCTTCTAACACATGCCCCCTGCAAGGGAACGCAGCTCACGAGCCCGGGGAGGGTTTGCCTGCCCAAGCCCACCCAGTGCTGGGCAGAGGAGCTGAGCAAATGCCACAGCAGCTCTGCAGCCATGCCCCTGCCTCAGCTGAGCAAGGAGCCGTGCGGTGTTATCTCAGCCCTCGGAGATGCATAGGGACACTGCCCTGAGCAGGAGACTCCACGCAGGCCCCCACCAAAACGTGATGCACAAGGAAACCCGGGGGAGAGCCCTCCTTTGCTGGGCAGGTCTCCACTCGCGCCCCCCAGCAGCCCGTGACAGCTGCGAGAGATGGGTTCCCCGGGGCTGCGTCGCTCCCTCATCAGTCTACAGCATTAAGTGGCATCAGGGACACGCCAGCCCTCCCACTCGCTCACAGCAAGGACCAGTCCCTCCGGCTGCTGTGACAGATCTCCCCGCTCACCTCCCCACCGGGCTGGAGGCGCAGAGTGGAGCAAACCCACCTCCCACCCCAGCCTGCCTGGGGAGAGCACGGGGAGACCCTGGGGGGCCAAGCGAGGCCGTGAGCACATACAGTCGCTGTCGCAGGGAGGATGCTGCAATGGGATATACACAACATAGCGGCTTCAACTACTTCGTCAGCACAAGTCTTGGATTTGACTGCCCTCGGCACCTTCCCCCATGAGAACCAGAGCTGGCAGGGGGAGCTCCGTGATGGTGGGAGGCATCCGAGTGAGCTGCGGGGTCAGAGGAAAGGCCGCAGGGAAGATCAGCTCGGCAGCAATGCCGTGAGGAGTCTCTGGGCCGGGGGGCCAAGAGCCCAGCGCGCCCCAGGGTGCAGGAAGCCAGCAAACCTCCCCGGTCCAGCTCCACCATAAGGCAACTCTTTTTTTTTTTTGTGGTTTTTTGTTTGTTTGGTTTTTTTGTTGTTGTTTTGTTTTTTTCTTCAATAATATTTCCAAGGAAGAAAGCAAAGGGAGATGTGTCTTTTTAAAGAGTTTGTTGGGTTTTTTTTGTTGTTGTTGTTGTGGGGTTGTTTTTTTTGTTGTTGTCATTTCATTTATCCAAGGGAAAAGGAAGAGAAAACCTCCTTCGGCAAAGTCCTGTCTTTGCATGCGATGGGCGTTCCTGGGGCAGCGGGTGCACCGTCCGCACAGGCTCAAGTCCAGGTGCCTGCTGGCCTCCCACCAGCCATCCTCACAGGAAGGAGTCAGAACAAGCCTATCCTTGGCAAAGGTCCTTTGGTTGACTTCCAAATTGTCCGTGATGGAAGGGAGAGAGAGGCGGGCAAAGGGAGAGCCAGACCCTCGGGGAAGGTTGAAGGTGAAGACGCTGGGGAGGAGGGACCAGGACGACAAACAGGGTGATGCTCCTGTCGCAGAGGTCGGTGTCGGAGGGGCACCACCGCACGTGGAATGGGAGACGTCAGCCAGGTCATGGAGATCAGAGGCTCCGCAGCATCGTGACACGCTACGGCTTCGGTCCCCCATCGGGGAACCTCGCTCCTCCAAGCTTCCTAAGCAGGCTGCCCTGCGATCTGAGGGGGGACACAGAGGGAGTCGTTGGGGCCGCACAGAGCAGACTTGTTTTGGTAAATCCAGACGAACTTCTAGCAATAATTTAAAACTTGATATATATATATAATAATAAAAAAATCTCCCCTTTCCAACCCAGCCAAAACATTATTTTTTTTTTGAAGAGACACTAAGACATGAGTGTGTGCACAGCAGGGGAGGGAAAGCAAAGGGTGGGCCTGCTGGGAGTGGGTCTGGCTCTGGTCAGGGTTGTAATAGCAAAATGGTGTTTTAGATCCAGATCGTCTTTGCTTTCCAGCCACAAGAGAAAAAATCGTGTGCGTTGAAGTTTCTCCCGAGCAGCCTATTCCTGGACACCAACCTTGCAGCTCCCTTCCTGTCCCACCCCCTCATGTCTCCCCTTCTCCAAGCCAGTCTCCCACCAACCCACCCCTTCCCCCCGTCAGGAAGCAGATGCCGCAGCCTCTCTACTTCCCCAGTGTCTGCGATTCTGCAGCCGACGGGGCGGGGGATTGCTGGCTCAGGTTTTTGGCATCCTCTTGTGCAGGCTGGCTGGGCGAGGCGTGGGCTTGGCTGGATGGGCACTGGCTGACCGTTTTGCTGGAAGACTGGGATGGGTAGCGCTTCCTGCCATCTCCCCCTGATGTCGTAGGGTATCTCTTGTGTCCACCTTCCTCCCCCATGGGTGGCTGGAAGAGAAGCACCCCAGTATCAGCACAGTCTCCTCCAAATGCAGATGCTCTCCCCCTGGACCAGAAAACAGCCTTCCTGCAAACCTCCAGTTGCAGCTTCTCTCCCTGACCCACAAGGGACATGCACGCTCACCCCCAGCACACAGCTGCCCTCCTCTCCAAATCTACAGCTGCCTGATTTGCTGACAGAAAGACAAACTGACTTCCAATCAAGCACAAGGGTGACAACTTGCTCTTAGGGACCTCCTCCCAACACAGGGGCACAGTCCAGAAGTCTGGGAGCCGAAGCTCCACACAACGCTGGCTCCACTCAAGCCATCAAGGCTCACCTTCCTCCTCCCTTCTCAGCTCATCAAGGAAGATGGGCTCATCCAGTTCCCCAGAGAGCCATCCTGAAGTGGATTTGCAATATTCAAACCCTGAAGTTTTTTTCTGGCCTGGCTGCAATGATAGGGCACGACACTAGGTGTCACTGACTTCCCCTGCCTAGTACCACTTGGGGACAGACCACCGAAATCCTCCTTGGAGGGGGCCAAGGGGTGTTCGCAGGGGCCATCAGCGTGGTGCAGGCATTGCATCTACTCACATCCACTCGGAAGTCCTCGAGGCGCTTGAACTTGCTGAGGTATTCTTGCAGTTTGCTGTTAATGTCCAGATTTTTGGCTTTGGAATATTTTAAGAAGGCCCAGAACTTTTCCAGCCCGTAGAGCTGTCCTGGAAGAGGGAGAAAACCAAACCAGACATCAGCAGGACAAAAAGCCAAACTGGATGTCAGAACCATTCCCTCCAGGCTTCCCCACTGCTCGCCCCACAGTCCCTCCTGTCCCACTGGTGGCCACAACTGAGGCAAGAGGGAGAACCTTGAGGGAAGCAACCTACATCAGTACTGGGCAGCCCTCTTGACAGGGTATGTCCCCGGGCTCGGCTGACCTGGCAGTGACAAGGCTCAGGCACTGCAAGATCCCAGAGGAATCAGAGCCTCGCTACAGCTTCCCATTGCCCTCCTCCAACCCCCCAGCAGTCTTCAGGCCGGTGAGCATCCACTCAGTCCTCTCCTGTGAAGTGAGCAACCAGACATCCAGCTGGCCTCCATCGCATACGTTAATGTACAGCATTACATGGCTTACCCCAAGTCAGGAGAAGAGCCCCAGGGACAGCCATGCAGCTGGGCTACTTCACTGCCAACCCCAGGGGAGGCCAAAGGAGGCACCTACCAGCTTCGTAATCCTTGATGGTCTCTTCTTGAAAGTCCTTAAATATGTCTGGCCGGAATTTCTTCTCCAGCCCGTAGCTGTAGTATCTGAAAAGGCACTCCAGACCGTACCTGGGAAGAGAGCAGCACGTGGTGCTCAGACACTGGTGTATACAACACCCAGGCAGAGAGGCTCTTGAGTCAAGAGCCCTGCTGTGTACCAGCAGCAGGAGGTGACTGAGGCTGGCCCCAGTCCCACCTTTGCACAAGGCAGAGGTGCTGCCTTTGTTCTGCCATGATCACTGCAAAAGGCCAAACCCTTCCTTCCCTCACTCCCGTTTTCCTCTCCTACCTGTATCCCTCCTTCCCGTCCTCCACAGCCAGTTGCTTGAACTCCTCGTACATTTTCTTGTTGAAGTGATCTCGGAGAAAGAAGGACCAAAACCGGAAGAGCGTGTTCATCTCCTGGGACTGACCAATGCCCAGTCGTTTCCGCTCTGTTTTGGGAAAAGGGGATGATTACAAGGCAGATCCTCTCAGGGAGGCAGCTCTGCACAGGGCCTCACGTACAGGAGGGCCCTGTGGCTACACCCAGCCCCAGGGCTGGACACCCTGAGCCACAGCTCACGCTCGCCACAGGCTGTGGGGAAACATCAGCTACCAGCAAGGTTGTCCTGTAGGACCCTGCTTATCTCTGCGTGCATGCTCTGCTGCTGTACCCTGCCCCCCAACACAGCAGAGCACAGACACCCTGCCCCACGCCCCGCAGTGCAGACATCCTTACCATTAAGGCAGCGCCGACGGTACTTGTGGTAGACATGTTGCGTGAAGCCGTTCTCCTTGAGCAGCTCGTGCGAAGGATGCTGAAACTTGGGCAGGGACTGTGGGGTGCAGCCGTAGCTTCCGACGGCCGGGGTCCCCTCTGAGGGGCTGGAGCTGAGCAAGAGAGACTCCCATCAATCCCCTCGTTGGCATCACCCAGCTGGCAGCAGAGTGGGGTCACGCTCCACCCTGCGGTGCTTGCCTGTTGGTCCCACTGACTGTCTGTGACTGTCTACTCTGGGTTTCAGACCTGAGCCATGTTGTATCCTACTAGGAAGGGAATGAATGTTCCCAACCAAGCCTCATCTCATTATTCCAAGACTTCAGACTTTCCTCAGCTCCTTCCAGGGGAGACAAGGTGGATCCCTTTCTGCAGCCACCTAACAGGAGACCTTCCCTGCAAGACCAGACACTGCCTTTCCCCTTCCTTCCCACCAGACGTTCCCTTTCCCATTTCTGGCTCCTCTGTGATCATGCATGCCTGCCTCCAGTACCTGATAGAGGCAGTTCGGGGCCTGTGTTCCCGAGAGTCCATCACCCAGCCCACGTGGCACTCCATTGGAGGGTTCGAACTGTGCCTTGTCTTCCTCTTCCGTGGAGTCTGCAAGACATGGAGCATCAGGGAATGTGTTCCTTTCCTCCCCAGTCCCCATCTGGGAAACTCCAGCTCCCATCCCACACTGCAGCCCTGCTCTCACCTTGGCATCTATTGTCCTGCCCTCTTTCACCACCGGGTAGAACCGAGGCGTCTGCGTCGGGTCCTTCAGCTGAGGCGTGCGAGGGGTCCGGGGGGTCCTGGCATTGCGGTAGTTGGGTGATTCTGGTACAGTTGTAGGCAAAGACCGGGCGATGGTTGAAGGCTCAGGGACTCCAAACAACTTGTTAGCCAAAGCATCTGTAGGTACTGCAGAGAGAAAACCCCCCACCCCAGGTCAAGCTGAGATCTGAGCACAAGAGCATCATTACAGCCAAGGGACACCCATCTTGCAGATGGGAAGCAGCAGAGGCAGGAATGCAAGGATACACATCCCAGCCCTCTGAGACAAGCAGCTTCAAATCCAGCATGTCACCAGCCTAGCCAGACAGCCCAAAGCCTAGCTGCAGGTCAAAGGACTGAGCTTCCAGGGATCCCACAAGGTATCTGCTTCCCAGCAGCTAACAGGAGCGACAAATCCCCCATCCCCAGGAGAAAGATGGGGGAATGCACACGCAAGCAAGGCCCAGCAGGCAACTGCCTTCCAGGTACTCAGAGAGGGTCCAAAAGAAAAGTCCCATTCAGGGAATTACATCAAAGTCTGCCAAAGTTTCCTCAGTGCTGGGACACCCCTGCTTTAGGGCCTCCTCTTCTGGAGCCCCAAAACATTCAGCTGGGAAAAGAGCATTGCTCTGGGAAAAATAACCCCATATACCTGTGGCCTCAATTCCTTCTCCCCAGCTGCCACTAGGAGGCAGGGATGAATTCTGAGGACCTCTCACTAGGGGGAAGGGATGAATTCAGTCCCACACACTCGTGTCCCCTGTCTCTTACCTTGTTGGAACCTGGGGGGACCAGGAGGGACTTCTTGGTTTGGATCCACAGGAGGCTCTGGCGTCAGGGTGTCAAACTGCTCTCTGCTGATCATATTCACCTTCTTGAAGTTCTCCACTTCTTGCTGCATTGGAAGAGGAAGACAATGAAGCAACCAATTGCCCTCTTCTATCCTCGTCCCATCAACTCATCATGACCACCTCTCTGCTGGTCCAGCAGCCACAACGCTGGGCACCAACTGCAGCCACAAAGCCTTGGTGCCCAGAAGGGCAATGTGCTGCGCAAAGGTAGGAAGGGGAGATGCAGCAGACAGAAAACAGGGCCGTCCATGGGCCAGATCTGAGCCACTTGCTGCTCCCAAGTTTTCACAGATCTTACAAGGCAGCTCCACTAACCGTTGCTTGCGTCTTTCAGGCTTTCACCCACCCGCGTCACCACTAGGTCCAGCAAGGTTCAAGGCAAGCTAGGCCAGGACCCCACTGCCCCTGCCATGTTCTTGCATCCCTAGCGCCTCCTCCCTGCCACACCAGCAGTGGGGCACAATGCTCCCATGCATCTGAAGGGCCCATACCCCCGGCACATGCTGTCCCTCTGTGACTTGCTCTCCCCGCACCCTCAGCTTCTGCCACCTCAAAGAGCAGCACTGCTTCAGCAATGTGACAGGTACCAGACATGGCAACACTGAGCCCAGCTGGTAGCTCCAACGGGACTTCCCACCTCACACCCAAACTAACTTCAGTCACTGAATGAGCCCAGGCAAGTCCCTGACTGTGAGAGTCACCATGTTGGGACTCAAATGCTTCAAAGCAGCAGATGGGTCTTCTATAAAAAGCCCACGTCTATGCAAACTGGCAGCAAACCGGAGAAGAATATAGGCCAAGTGCAGCCCAGCCATCAATGAACCCATCCCCAATAAGTGCGGTCTCCAAGGGACTGTGCCATGGAGTGCTGGGCACTACAGACAGTGCAGAGACACCTGGCTCCCTCCATAGATTTGGCATAGATTTGGCACTGCCTGCCAACACCCTGGCAGATAGCAGAGCAACGGACCTCATGTTCCAGGTCACCTTGTTACTGGCACTTTCTTTACCTGGCTGCAGCCTCACGCCATGTTACAGAGCTGTGTTTATCCCTGACACAGCAGAGCATGTCACTGGGAACCAGGAATTCCGAGCTCTACAAGAGGTCTAATCTTGGCTTATTTCTACGCCAGGACTGGGCTGTAACCCGCCCTACCACCTTCTCCACCCCACACCAGCGAGGCAGCCAGCTTGCTGCACACAAAGCTCCCTGTGAGGAGCTCCACACCCACATGTACTCCCTTCGATCAACTGCTCTCACCTTGATCTGCGAATACTCTGGCTCAAACTGCTCTGTCCACAGGTCCTGCTCGTAGTAGTACAGCCCATCGTTGATCACCTTGGCCAGCTCTGAGCTCATTTTAGCCCTGGATGTGTGGTTGCCAGTCCGGTCCCCACCAGGATGCCGGCGCAGGTAAGGAGGCGTCTGCGTCACGATGAGGATCTTGTTCACGTCCCGATCATCGATCTCATAATCCGAATCTTCATCTGACCAGTCAGTGAAGGTGTTCTTCCGGCCGTCCATCTGCTCCATCTCCTCATCAAAGAGGAAGTCTAGCTCCTCAGGTTCATCTTGGTCCTTCTGCTTCTGCTGCTGTGGTGTCTTTGACTCCTCTGGTTTCTACAGGCAGGGGGCAAGGGTGACACAGGGTAAAGACCACATAGCAGCACAGACCTACTGCTTGGAGACCCAACTATTGCCCTGTGTTTCCTTACCACACCCAGAAGCTGCCCATCTGGGGAGAACACCTTATTTACACCACTGAGAAGCAGCTCCAAAGGGGGTCAGATGGGGCCAGGAGAGACTAGGACATCATTCCCACAACCAACAGACCTTATTTGATCTGAAACCTGCCTACCTAGGACTCAATCACCCAGACAACTGGGAGATCCCCACCCCAACAGCTCCTACATCACCACCTACCTTGGGCCTGGCTGGGGAGGGCCGAGGTCTCTTCTTCACTTCAATCCACGTCTCTGAATCCAAGTCTGGCAGACTTGCGGACAGGCCCTTGGGCATTGTCTTCAGGTTACTGACCTCTTCCGTTTTGGTGGGGACCGGGCTGGCAGGACGTGGGGAGCCAGGAGCAGACTCTACAGCCAACAAGAGCCATGAGGTGCTTTAGAGGGAGGCAAGGAGCCAGGGGGGTTGTGTACTTAAAGCACCTGACTGAAGGTGAGTTATTTCAGCAGCATGGCACAGCTTGTGGCACTAACTAGCATCCAGTGGCCAAGGCTTATCAACACATTGGCCACAAGTGTCGTGGGGCAGGGAAATAAAAAGTCTCCAGTTAAGGCTGTGATGCCAGAGGTGGCCACAGAGCTCTGCAGGTGACAGACTCCCAGACACACAAAGCTCTAAATCAAGTGCTCTGTTGCTCTTGAGGAAACCTTCCCAAGACAGTCTGCAGCCAGTGGAAACAGACCTTCTCCTGCCAAAACTAACTCTTACAACAGCACCTCTTGGGACGAGCCCGGGCTCCCGCCAGCCCCCACAGAATGGGGTGACAAGAGCAGGGGGCAGCCCAGGAAGGACAGCGGACCCTTCCCCAACACTTGGTTGACAGCTCCATACCTGCTGCCCCATTTATACCCCGTATCTCCTCAGCCATTAAGAAAAGGTTGGGTTCACGAGCGTTCTCTGCTCTGCCCAGCAGTAGCACAGTATTTCCAGGCACAGCCAAGAGACTTACAGCTGGACTAACCCTGCCCGAATCCCTTTGGCTCCCGCAGAGGAAAAGTCACAGAATCAGTCTCTTCCATGTTTCCCCATGTACGGAGGTGGCAGTGCTCTAGGGGTCTGAGGACAAAGCCCATACCAGCTCCCAACACCAAGCATAAAGCAAACAGCAGAGCCTTGCCGTGGGGAAGACTCCTGACTCTCAGGGTCTCAGTCCTGCTGCAGTACCAACACCGCATCCCACACCTCCCTCCGCATTCCCCCAGTGCTCACCTGTCTCTTTCTGGAAGCTTTGCCGGGGCACAAACTCGGGACAATTGATGAACTGCGAGAAGTCTGTTTGTGTGTAGTCTGCCATCGGAGGGCCAGGCAGAGCCCATTTTTCTGGCTGCTCTTTTCTCCTAATCTTCTCATCCACGATTTCCACCACCTTGCTGTCCTTCAGAGCCTGGAACCAAATGATACCTGGTTAACTTAGGGCCCTGCATGTTGAGTGGCTCAGCTCCAGCCTTTCCTCCCTAGGAGGACCAAGTCAAGTACATGGAAAGGCTCCCACTTGCATCTCACCCATAGCCCATCTGGAAAACAGGCCTCAGACAGGGGTGACAAGAAGCAAAGTTCATTTTTATTGCCCTCACCTTAATGATGAGGTTGATGTCAGTGGTCAGCGCCTGCACCCGGTGGAAGCTGGCGATCAGGGTGATGGGAAGGAAGCCGTCTGAGTCCATCTTGCGACGCAGGAAGAAGTCTCGCTCCAGGTTGTCCACGCTGAAGTAATATTCTCTGTATGGACAACACATCAGTGAGAGGCCAACTTCCTCTGGGTACCCCCGAGAAAGCATTTCCTTACACACACAGTTCTGCTACTGCGAGGCTGAAAAGAGACAGTCTGGGAAGCCTAGACCTAGGGCAAACTGGTGCTGTTGAGCTGAGTGGCACAGAGTCAACACACCTCGGCTCTAACCCTACCCACGGGATTAGCTATGCAGTCTCCAGCGGGGGCATCTGTGAACATCCCACCAACAATCAATGCTCAGAGAAGAGGTGGCGCTTACATCTGCCGCTTGATGTAGTCCTTAAGCAGTTCCTGGTCCACACTGTAGAGCTCGGCGCTGCTGATGTTGTCAAAGTAGTAAGTGATGTTGCTAGCGTACTTCTGGGTGCGGGAGCCATCCGAGCCCTCAAATTTTCGGTACCCATACTGGTAGTCGAAGTGCCCTGTGGGACAACCAGTAAGGGTCAGCACAGAGTCTCTTGGGTCTGCTAGACAGGCTGCACTGCCAGATGGGTCCAGACTCCTGCACAAATAGCTCCCTCCGCACTATTCCTGGGGCCCCACGGCAGCCCACAGTGGGGCATCACTGACCCACATCCTGTGTCCTCCTGCTCTCAGCCTCTGCCACAGAAGGGATCCCACTGAAGCCTCAACACACCAAGCCGAAGAGGCCAGGAGCCCTCTTACCCAGGAGCAACTAGGCAGCCCAGGTGACACATAAAGGCCCTACACTGAAGCTGTGCACAGACACTGCCCTGCCAAATGCCAGTGCAGATGTTCTTCCCCATCCAAGCCAAGACTCCTGCTTGGCTCTCAACATGACATAAAGCCTACACAGAGTATCAGCATGCTTCAACTCCTCACACAGGGGTACTGCAAGGGACAAAAAACAGGTGGAAGGGCTTGGCCTGAGTAGCTGAAAGATATTTGCCTTTAATAAAATACTAGTAAGAATGATTTGCTTTTATTAAAAGCAGCTCAACTTATCAGCTGGGATGACCTGCTGCAATATTTCCCTGTATCCCTAGAGCACTCTGCCCTCCCCAGCCCGCCTTGGAGCCCCAGCTCTC
Organism: Alca torda; assembly: GCA_008658365.1. Lineage (NCBI taxonomy): Eukaryota > Metazoa > Chordata > Aves > Charadriiformes > Alcidae > Alca > Alca torda. Next base: position 49,725,189 of record CM018081.1, on the reverse strand, counting down.
ACACACACCCCAAGCCCTGCACACTTTGGCACATGCCCTGTTCTCCCCCTACTGTCAAAAGACCACATATACAGCAATTACCTCCTCTGCCACGGCCCCGGCCCCTGCCGCGGCCCCGACCTCGGCCCCGAAAGGCCCCTCGCACAGCTCCTCCCTCGCTTTTCACGCTGGAGGTTTCATCATGGTCCTGCCAGCTGCGTTCATGCTTGTTGTCCGGGTGCCAGCCTGCAGCAGATGGGGAAAGAAAGGCAGGAGGAGTGTTACAAGATGAAAGCACCTCCCTGGAGCAAGCCCGCTGCACCTGGAGCCATTTGAGCACAGGAAGAGCGCCCACCATCCCATGCTGTGCCTGGGCATCAGCGCCTGCTCTGCCCCACAGCCAGGGCATGGAGAGCAGGTCCCCAGCCCGAGCCCCCACCTTTCAGCTCGCTGCGGTTGTTGGAGGGGTGTCTGTGCTGCTCGTTTTGCCGGTTGTTCCGAGAGGCCGTTTTGTCCCTAGGCACCTCTGACTTCATGTCTATCTGCAAAGGGACCCACTTGTGTTTGTTGCCTGCAAAAGGACAGGGTTTGGGTGTGACACAGGTTCAGAGAGCGTCTGCTTCCTCCCCCGCAGCCCCTTCTTGCCACACAGCCCCCACACATGGAGGGGAGAAAGCAGGGGGGCCTTCCAGATCGACTCAGTCCTCAAACATCCCTCCAGACCTCAGTGGATGCAGAAAGGCTCCAACCAGGACTCTCAGGGATGGAGGAACACGACACAGAACTCCCCTGTTGTTTCACGGCACTTGTCCTTCCTGTGCCCCTTTCTGCCTGCTGAGGCTCAAGACAGACTGAGCCCACGTGTCAGCCACGGCTGATGCAGCCCAGCCAGGGGCTTTTCTGTGCCACCACAGAGCACAGAGGGCAGACTACTGCCACTGAAGCCTGCAAACACCTTTTCACCGCAGCTGTCCCTGCACTGGGATTGCATCCCGTAGCAAGACCCCAGAGAAAGAGTGGAGGCTTCCACTGTGGGTCGCAGAGGGGGAGACAGACCGAGCCTGGGGTACTGTCCCTACCAGGTCCTGCCTTACCTTTCTTCTTCTGGGCTGACTTCTGGTTGTCATCGTCACCATTCTTCTCCTCCCCGGACTCATCCGATTTGGTTTTCAGGCTCTCCTTGCCATCGCTCCCATCCCCTTTCTCCTGCTCTTTCATGTCTTTCTTGACAGGCAGTTTCCGAAGGGATGGTGCTTTGTGCGGCTGCTGGAGACACACCAGTGCAGGAAAGATGTGAGAGGTGGGAGAAATGAAGAGCTGGAAGCAGACCCCAGCTGCCCCAGGAACAGCAGGACCTTGCCCTAGGCTGGGAGCATCCCTGCTCTGTGCCTCCCAGAGCTGTCCTCTTCCTGGGAAAGGGCTTATGTCTGAGCAGGTCAAGCAGCTCTACAGATGCTGGGAAGTACTTGAACTGAGACAAAAGCCTCAAGCACAAAAGCTACGAAGACGGACTGCCAAGGAGGCCTGCTGCTCCTAGATGGGGGTGTCCTACAAGGGACCGGACTACCCCAATGGCAAAAGGGTAACTGACCCTCATCCCCTGACAGACAGCCAGGAGCTGGCAAAGCAGCATCCAAAAATAGAAAAGTTTTAACGACACCCTCATCCATAGCAGGAGAGGAAGGCCATGCCCCTCGGGCACATCAGCCCTTTCTTACATGCATTTCAGTTTCTCCCATGGAAGTCTTGGCTTTTGCCCGGGCCCCTTCTGAGCAGCCCTGAGGGGAGTGGGTCTGGGAGCTGCTCTACCTGCTTCACCCAGCCCAGGGGTTCAGACCGGGCTCCAGGCTCCCAGAATAGCACCCAGGGAGGGAGCCTAACACACAGGGCAGCCCTAAAAGGAAATCCCCTGCACACTATTCCTGGCTGCCTCTGTGCTGACACTCAGCACCCCAAATGGCCTCGCTCAGCCAGTCCTTTCAAAGGGACAGGGAGGTCTGCAAGAGCCTTATCCTGCTCAGAGTGATTTTGTGTTCTCACCTGCACGCTCTTGTGGGCTATTTCTCCAGGTGTTGGCCAATTTGTGGCATCACCAAAGTCACCAACCTTGTATCCAAAGAGAAAGGTCTCATTAGTGCACAATCAGCAGATCCTGTTCCCTGCATCAGTACCCAGAAGCCCTTCCGGCCACAATGTCACAGCCACCACCCTCCGGTATCCTGTAGATGGCTGTCCCCAGGAGGTTTGGGGGTGACACCCAACCTGCATATACACAGCCCCTCTCCCCACCCATGCAGGGCCCCCAGACTAATCCCAAATAGCTACAGACAAGTTTATGTCTATCAGGGATTGTACTGAGGCTGCCAGCAGCCCTGTAAGATACCAGCCTCCTAGCTCCCACCAAACATTCTGCCCCAGCAGTAGCGTCTGGCACTAAGCTGCCCAGGGCAACTCTCTCATCACAGGCACCATCCCTTGGACAGGGAAAGCACACAGCCTTCAGCATCCTAAATGCATCTGAAGCAACCATATCCCATTAAAGAAGCTGCCTCCACCTAGTGGCAGGTTACAGCCAGGCATAGCTTCACTTCAGTGCCCAACTGCAACCAAGTGCTGGCAACAGCAAAGCAAAGGGATCACGTAGTAGTAGAATTGGTGGAAAAATTCAAGCAGGTATCTGATGGTGATGGGAGCTCCCTCGTTCCCAACACCCCATGGCCACATGGGGGACCACCAGTCACTTCTCTGCTGAGTAAGTGCCCTGGCCACTACCATCATTTCTGCCTCTCCAGGTTTCAGAGAGGACCTGCTGGACAGAAAGAAAAGGACCCAAACAGCTGTTCAGGTACACAGTGAATCATGTCTGGGGACAGAATTTATCTGGGTATAGAAACTCCTTGTCCTTATAGGGTTATTATTTCTAAAGTAATTTGGAGTCACAGAATCCCTCAGGAGATCACATCTCTACATCCACGTGCCATGCTCCTTTCCCCAGGAGGCAGGTTTCCTGGGAAAGCCACTTCCAGTGCAGGGCCATGCCTGTTTCACAAGACAGGAGCACCTTCCATCACCAGGGCCCTCCTCTCCCTGAGATGGAACAGATAAGGAAAGTCACATCAAGTTTCAGATGCGCATTCACTGGCTGCTGAGAGCCAACACCAACAGCCCATGTCCCTCACTGTGCCCCAGCTGTATGCAACATCCTCAGAAGCAACTGTCCCTCCATCACACCTTGATCCCCTGGAACAGATTGCCCTCGTTCCTCCAAAGAAGTTGCTTTGTTTTAAATCAATTACCCTGGCTCTCTGTGTGCCAGTAAAGAACAGATTGCACCGAGAAGAAAGACCTGTGGACACACCGCTCTCACACCACTGCCCTCTTGCACTGCAAAGCAGGCAGCCCACAAGGGACTTGGGGTGTCCTTGGGATAGGGGGAGAAGCTTTCCACATCCAGGACTATGCTCCAAGTGCTCCCCTATGAGAGGGAAGGTGAGAAGGTCTTCCCTGGCATAGCTGGGCAGAAAACCAGTCCAGGCAGCACGCAAGACCACCAAAACGCTGAAGAGGAGATGGAGAATCAGGATGTTCTTCTCCATGCTCTTGGAAGCTGCCAGGCCAGCACATCAACCCCTCCACAACCAGGCTTGTGAAGGAAACGGTCTGCTCACCAGACCCTCAAGACGCTCATGCAGCACTGACAACCACACCAGAAGCTCAAGGCCATCGAGGCACAGCCTTACCTTGCTTCCTTTCCGCTGCCTTGGGTTGGCAGCCCTCACCACTTTCGCAGGAGTTGTATGTTCTGCAAGAAGAAGAGAACAAAACTGTTAAAACACAGCTGAGGGTTGTGGAAATGTCAGCTCTGGAGGGAAGCAAGCCAGCTCCCCCTTCAGCAAAGAAGGGCTAAGAGGAAAAGGTGAACAGAAAACAGAACCAGCTTCTGCCCTGGGTCTCAGAAGGGCCCCATCAAGATCAGAAAACTCCCGATCAATCCAGGTGGCCAAGAAATGGACCTTTGACCCCATCTGGCCGCAGTAAGGTGCTCCCTGACTCAGCTCAGCCCTCCCCACTTGGCCTTGCCAGCCGGGGAGGAGGGGTGGCGAGGAGTTCAGCTCACTCTGCAAAGCGCCCTGCAGAACTTGATCTGCTGTTATGGACAGCAAAACAAACATGCCCTTGAACAGGCAAGGCCCATCACCGCGCCAGTGCAGCTGGCCCTCCCCAGGAAGCAGGAGGGATGCACGAGTCTGTGGCACACCGGCGCTGCTTGTCTCGTGCTTTGATCTCCAGTGCATCCCAGCACAGGGCAGCAAGTTCATGAGAGGGAACATACAGAGAGAAAGACCCAGATCTGGGAACTGCATAAATCCTGCTACAGCCAGAAGTATTTAGGCACTTGAGTGCCTCTGGGGCGTTTTAACGTATCAGGGTGCAACTGTTAGGGTTCACGTCACCATGGACCTCACCACAAGACCTGCAGCAAGTCAAGACCTCAGCCCCACCATGACTGTCCTGGCTCCTGCTCACATGGCACCTCCTTATAAGCAGAAAAAGAAATTTAACTTATTTTCTCCCCCACAGGTTTGGCTGCAAGGTCTCTAAACCAGGAGCAAGCTCACGCAGGGCATCCACAGAGTCCAACAGAGCAGCACACCACCGCTCAACACAAACCAGCCCCACGAGGACCATGTACAAGAGCCTGCTCCATGACAGCGGTGCTCTACATGGAGAGGAGAGCCCACTGGTCCCTGCCTCAAGGGGCAGCCCATGCCAGGTGCCATGCACCCAGCACAAGTGAGCGTTTCTGCTGACTCTGCTGGCTTTGTTTAAAAGAAAAGCACCCCAGATTGGGGAAGAAAAGCACCCCAGATTGGGGAGGGGGGCGAGGGTGGGAGGGAGGTGAAGAGAAGAGCCCCAAGGAATGGTAGAGGCTATCTAGGGACGCCCCGGGAAACACCCTGAATAGCCTACCCAGCTCCGCTCAAAGCCAAAGCTGTCTTTGATCTCCTGCGTAAGGTAGGACAACTTTGCCTAGATGATCAAAACCGGTCCCCTTCAGAGCCTCAAAACCTGTGATTCATCCTGCCAGCCCAGCCTTGTTCGAGCTGGAGGCTTTGAAGTGTCAATAAGCAGAGTCAGACATGGCAGGACCGAGCCACGTGCGCTCCCCTTCCCGTTCCCTTCCCTAAGGCTCCTGCGTGGTGATTTCACCCCCCAGGAGAGCCCAAGCTCTCAGCTAGGTCCCCAAATCCTCCCCTTTCCCGCCAGGACCATCCCAGCCCACCTGCACAGCCTCCCCCCATGAGCAGCGGCAGTCCCACGTGTCCCTCATTTATTTCACATGCATCTCATTGAGAATCCCAGTTCCGGGGCACAAAACTTGCCACAAGGCATTTAAACTTTCCTGCTAGCGTAGGAAGAGCAAGCGCTTTCAAAACAGCCCCTAAAATCCTCCACTCAACACCCACATATGTCACCAACTAAATATAGCTTCAAAAGGCACCAAGTGCTACAGCACAAACCCGCAGCCAGCCCGGTTTTCCACAGGCATGGAGCACCCCTGCCTGCTCCAGCAGCACTTGACATGCCTGGCACCACGGGGAAAAAAAAAAAAAACCACCAGCAAAAAAACCTGAACTTACTCTGCAGCCTGATTAGGCACCAATATCTGTCTGGGGGAGCAGGGCTCCCTCCCGCACTGCCAGCATCTTACCCGCCCGCCCGCTCACACCACACTGCAGCCCCGGGGTTCATGGCAATGGCATCCAGCCCTTTTCTCCAGCTGCTTCAGCTCAGGAACCTCACGGCCATAGATCTTGTTCTGCTTTTCTGGGGGGCCGGTTAAAGAGAGGCCCCCTCACAACCTCTAGTGAAAGAGGATGCAGGGGCACAGGCTGCAGGGGTGGGTGCCACAGACTCCATCATCTTTGCGGGGGAGGGAGGAGATTGTTTGAAACAAGTTCTGCTGGTTTCCTTATCTGCAAGATAGGAACAGGGATCCCTTATCTAGCTGAGGTGCTGAGAAGACTAATTAGCATTTGCAGAGCCCTGCGGAAGACAAAACACAAAGCAAAGCTGCAGCCTGGCAGGGACACTGCTCCAGGGAGCGCAGCCAGGCCAGCGCCGCGGCAGGGGCAGCAGGCGGCTCTCGCCAGTGTGGATGGAGCTGAGATCTGCAAGTCACGGTGGAGACTGCTCAGACCAAGGCAGGAGACCGAAGGGGTGTGACTGTGCTAGAGGATAGACAGACAGACACACCACCTGCAGAGCCAAGAGCCACGGCAATCAGAAGCTGTGCACGCCAGGCAATCGGACGCTCCAGGGCACGCCAGCCTAACCAAGGGCCCCAGCTCCAGCCCATCAGCAATTCCGTAGTCAAGCTCCTCGACATCAAACCCAAAACTGCTTATGTTCCCTTGCAAGCACCCTAGCAAACTCTAGTTTAAAAAAAAACAAGCCCAACCCACCCAAAACACATTTAGGCTAACCCAGGTGGCTCAGGCTTCAGAAGAAAACCTTCCTACAAGGACAGCAACGCATCTTCTGGTGGACAGCTGAAAAGATCCCCTTGCCAAACCCCACTGCCCTTCATCACTGCATCAACTTGGGAAATAGGGAGCAAGCGAGCGTTGCTTACGCCCACAGAGGAGCTCAGGACAAGCAGTGCTAGCAAGGGATACTAGATACTACCCTGGTTGATGGCTGAGCCCTTAAAAGCTGCTGACAGATGTCTCAGACCTCCTGGCATTTCACAAATATCCTTTTTGCATTTATTTGGTGGCAGTAAGTAATTTTCAGTTGCACTAGCACCACCTGAACCTCCCCCCAAAAGACAGGGCCCCTCCACACCAGGGGACGGACAAAACAGTTGCAGCGGGAGCTGGGGCTTTAGTGGTTGAGACTGGCAAGGGGATGGAGGGCAGGGGAGGAAGGAGAGGCTTTGCCTGCAGCCACACAGAAGATGCTGGCACAGCCAGGAACAGAAAAGCAGGCCTCGAGTTTTGATCTGCTGCCTGCAGCCAGAACCAGATCATTTGCCCTTGGGGTTGCCCAGCCAAGGGGAGGTTATTTCTTAACAAAGAAGGGAACAAGGCACAGGTAGGAGCACTGCAGTCCCGATGCCACTATTGCAAACCCCTCCTGTGGCCAAGGCACAGCCAAAGCATTCGCTGGCTTTTGCCACTTGCTCCCTGATTACAGCCGGTGAGCGCCAAGAAGGACAAGGCTGTGCAGACACCTTGTGCTTTCCTTTCAGCCCGCGGCTGGCTGTGGCACAGCAGCCCTCGAGGTGGGAAGCTCAGAAGGGCATCCAGGTGAGCAAACACCTCATACCTGGAAGGAGAAGAGCCACTCCACAAGGACCTGGCAGCCACAGCAACAGCAGCTCCACAGCTGCGTGTGCCCCCCCCAAGAGGGATGTGCTGTAGGACCACTGTGCTCAGCCTAGGGGACATATTTACTACCTTACCTGGGCAAATCAAACCCAACACGTGATGGCCTGGTTCCCTGCCCTTTTTTACATCCAGTGCAGCCTGTAATGGATTTTTAGATTAGGCAAAAGGAGAGGTGAAATAAATGTGGAGGGTTGGGTAAAGACTTGGTGTTATACAGCAGAAATACCTGCACCTCTAGCAAGCAAGCAGCAGTGCCTGCTGCTGGTGCACCACTCATACAATGTGGACACGGGCTCAGAGCACCCCAGCACCAGCTGAGACAGCCTCAGAGGGCAGCCCAGGCTCCCAGCAGGAATGCAGAGTCCTCGGCTCCGGCATGTGCTCTGTCCCTGACACAGCACACCCCTCCTTCCCTGCCAGCCGAGTCAACAGAAAGGAGCCAGCCTGCCCCCGAGCTGCTCCAGCCCACAGCCTGGCACCTATGAGGAACTGCTGATGAATGAGGTTTTGAAGCCAAGAACCCGGACTTTGTGCTGGAGAGGCTGGGGCAGGGGCGCATGCTCCATGTCGCAGGTCCTGCTGGGGCTGGAAGAGCCGAACTGGTATCCCCAGTTTCCCTGGAGCCCTGGCAGGAGCCCGAGGGGGCCATGCAGGACAGCCAGCCATTCACCCAGTGGTCCAACGGGATCCACTTCACCACTAGACAGCCTCCAAACGATCCTCCCTCCTCCCCAGACCTCCATGGGATGGCACTGGCGCACATGAGGACCACAGCACACACCCAGTGCTAGGGGACAGCCGTGCCAGCAATGCTTCTTCAAGATCTTCAGGTGAGGAAGAACAAGTGCAGCTTGGGCAAGGGCGAGCTGAGCCCTAAGCAGATTGGAGGTCTGGGCAGGTTGCAAGCGAGAGAGGCAATAGCGACCCAGCCAAAATGACATGGCAAGGAAAAGGAACTGCATTAACCTCCTGAGAAACCAAAGGACACCCAGGTATGACAACTTCTGAGAAGAGTAACGATAGAAACCATTAGACAGCTTACACCTAAGAGGACTAGTACTTACTCACACTATTTGTACATACATGCTCATTGTCCAGACACCAAAAAAAAAATCAGTCCAGAGATGAGCTGTTTCCCCTAGAGGTAGCTAGATCCTTCAGAGTCTTTATAGGAGGGCAAGAGAGTCTCCTGGGGTACCATGCACAAGACAGATGTGGTGGGACAGCACTGACCTGCAGAGCAATCCCCATAAGAGGGACCACGCAGGCAGCCAGCCACAGCCAAGCCTGCCAGGACCCCACTGTGGCTGCAAGAATCTGCTTGCTGGTTCCAAAGGAGACCCAAGCAGTCAACAGAAGGTGTGTCCCCACCTTGGCAATGTGGGAAACTCAGGGCAAGCTCTCTCCCAGGGTCTCAAGCAAGCTCTCTCCCAGGGTGGCTTGATACACACAGCAGCAGGGGCTCAACACTGATTTGGAAGCTCTCCCATGGCACCCATCACTGCCCATGTACTCAAACTCCACAACTTGGGAGTTTGAGCCTGACTGAGCCATCAGAGGACACAGCTGGTAAGCTTTGTGCTTACCAACACCACACCTCCAGCGATGTTTGCAGGATCAGTCCTGCAGGCCAGATGCAACCCAAGCTGACAACAGCCTTCCCCCTCCCACCAGCAGCCTGCCAGCTACAGACAGCGCTGAAGGTTTTTCTTGTTGAGAGTCCCCCCGAAGTTACAGACAGAGAAAGCCCTGAGGAACAGGACAATGCTTTCTGCCCACCACCCGTGGGTTGCACCCATTTCTTCATCAGCAAGACAGCAGCCGTGGGCAACACATCCTTACTGTAATGGAGCTGGGAAGCACGGGCAGATGGGAATGCTCAGCATAGAGGACCTTGGTCTCCCCAGAGGGCGATGTGGTAGCACCCCTCTGTTGCAGAGAAAGCTGCAGATATCCCCAGTGACCAAGTAGCAGCTTCCACCTCTGCCTGCCTCCCAAGGAGCTGCTCCCAGCACCGGCCTCAGCCCTGTGTCAGAGCTAATGCCTGACTGAGATGGGAAACCCCTGCCTCTGCAGCTCCATGCACAAGTGAAAAAGCCTGGGATTTAAAGCACTGACTGCACGGCACGCTCACATTTTGCTGAAGACATCGCAAGGTACACAAAACCAGCAAGGGTCAGGGCAAACTGGGCACGCAGACTGCACCTCTTCTAGGTGTGCAGTGTTTACAGCTCTACCCTCCCAGCAAACTAGGGTTGCAGCAAGAGGTGCACGCGTGGAGGGGGAATCAAGGGAGCACTGGGATGGAGTTCTCCAACAGCTTTAAATGAGACACTATCACAAGGACATCTTCCAGCATAGAAGAGCCTGTGTCCCCACAACAGGGGCTCCCACCTGCTCCTGGGGACTGTGGAGAACCACAGTTGGCCCCACCACTTACAGCGCATGGTCCTGTGGCTCCCAGTTGGCAGCACAGCACCTGGCCTTGTCTACAAAGGGAAGAGGAATATTTGCAACACCTCTGCAAAATCAGAGGTTTCTTACAGGTACAAGAAAAACTGCTGTAGAATGGGCAAGGCCAGGACCAAGCAGAAGACCGGATCCTTAAACTGCACGGCTGAGCAGGATTCGGGCTTGTAAAGCATGTGGGAAGCTTGTTCAGTAGGAGCAAGAGACAAGCTGCAGGCACCATGGCTCAAAGCCTTCCAAGCAATTTTCTGCAGCTCCTCAGCAGACAGCTCCACCTTACAAGCCCTACTGTAACAGCAAAGGAAGCAGGGAGCTGCCTACACTTCTCTGCAATGTAAGTTCTGCAACTGCTGCAAAGATCACTCACTAAAAATAACTTCAAAAAGGGCATCTGACAGCTCCGCAGAGAGCATGAGAACACTCCCACCTGGGTGTCCTAGGCAGGCTCCATGAGCTCGGGAGTTTGCCCCAGGAAAGCACAGGGAGAGAGCCCAGGGATACAGGCGGGTTCAATACAGCGCGCGGGGCAGTGCCGTCACAGGCTGGCAGTGCGGGCACCCGAGTTACATTCCCAGCTCCGCAAGCCCTCACATCCCTCAGCTGATACTCCTAAGACAGCCCCAGAGCAGGGGGAGGTAAAGCAGCTCAAGACAGTCGCAGACCCTGTCTCTCTGCTGACAGCACCCTGCGGGCAGCGCGACCTGCACAGAGACCTTCAGAGCAAGCGGGGGCACCCGATATAACAGCCCTGGTTACAGCAAGCTGACAAACAGTATTGCTTTTTAAATGCACATAACAGTTACAAGCTCTACACACACATGTTATCTTCAGGGTCTGACTTATTTCCAGGGCAGGTGAGAGGCAGGAAGGGTCTGGACTCAAAGATGCATAACCCTCCTCCCTGTAGCCTCCCAGTCCAAGACAAAAGCCTTTCAACTTATGGCCAAGCTGCACTCTGGAAGGAGCAGGTTAAGAAACGCCAACAGGCATTTCTAATGTTAACAGCACCACAGATTCTTCCTGGCACAGACAGCTACTATTAAAGGTAGCAAATGAACTCTCTCAAGGGCAAGTGACATCTTTCCACCACCTTTTCAAGCAATGCTCTTCCCCAAAGAGGACTTCTAGGAAACTTTTGACACATGATCCACACTCATACACCGCACCGATCGCTGAGATGCCAGGCTCAAGCAGAACAAGACGGCACAGGAACCCCCCCAGTTTCCTAAGGAAAACCAAGCCCTAAACTAAGGGGTTTCTGCTGGGAAAGCTGGTGGTCCCCAGACCACAGGAAGCATCACACTGGGATGCGGCGACCAGAAACTGTCAAAACCACAGTTGCTGAGCCACCCTGCTCTCCTTCCCTGGGCAGGGAGAAAGGCACCCATCACCCCTGCGGGAGAGGCTCCTCCAGCACCAGTGCCTGACCTGGCCTGTCTGGTGCAGACAGGTCTCTGGCCAGCAGAGCATTTAACCAGCAATTCCTCTGCCGTCACAGAAAAGCCTCCGAGGACACCTGCAAACGCTCTCCACCGGATTAAACGGTTCAGAGAGAGGGGCTGGAAAATCCAGTGGTGATCCCAGACCAACGCTGCGTCAGTCTGTCACGGGCGGGCTGGGGCCCCTGAGAAAAGGCACAAGTTGATCCAGCTGGTGCTCAGGACATGGAGGCGCAGCAAGGACACCTCGGCACGCGGAGAGGAGGGCACCCGAGGCAAGGCTGAGGGGGGCCAGGGGCATGCCAGCAGGCCAAATCATGGAGGAGCCAGAGGGTCAGGCTCTCCTCCAAGCCAGCTCGGAGACCAGCTGATAGTTCATGACCTAAAAAAAAAAAAAAAAAAAGAATATGGTGTGGGGGAGAGGGAGGGCTGACATGAGCAGGAACTACAGGAGAGCAAGGACAGACACATAAGGCATGGCGGGACTCGCGACTCCTTACAGAACACAGCAAAAAAAATAAAGCCAACCCACTCACCTTTGGGGGCAACTGATTTGCAAATTAAAAAGGGGTGTCCACCCTCCAGGAGGGACCGGGAGCAGTTTCCTCCGCTCCTGCTGCACCGCTCTGCCTGTTCTGCCAGGCTCTAATGAAAAGCTAGTTAACAGTTAATTATTACCCATTCAGACACACGATCCCCTACTCTGACCGACTGCCGGCCGGGAGGGATAAGACAGTCACGTGATGCAAAAATCCCAGCCTTATGAAAGCACGGGCAACTATATTTAGTTGGAAAAATGACCTAGCGAGTCCGCCCCTCCCTGCCCCCCCCCTTGGAGGAACCGACCTGCCAGCCCCGGAGATCCTACCTCCGTGGTACCTGGGAAGTCCCTCATCCAGCCAGGAGGTGTTACGGCGAGATGGGGACGTCCCGCACGGGAGCGAGCCCGGTGTGGATGCACATGCACGGGCTGTCCCGGGGTGTGGGGGCCAGACCAGTGCACAGCTCGGGCTGGGGGGACCTTCCCTCCTCATCTTCAGCGCTGCGCAGCAGGTCACCTTGTTAGCAGCAAAAGCTGATAAGCACCAAGAGCAACAAACAGGGCCCAGCCCAAGGTCCTGGACCTTATCTTAAAAATGGGGAGGCACATTGGGAACGTGACCAGCATGACCAGTGCTGGGGTGGCATTCAGCAGCGATGCTCCGGCTGCTGGCCTCTGCGTGCCCAGGGCTGGCAATGGTCAGAGCTGGTGACAGGAGGTGCCTCGCCTGCATCAGCCCACCCCTCTCTCTCCCCAGGGCAGCTGGGCAAAGGAGACAGACATGGCCATGCTGAGAACAGAGAGGGAGCAAAGGCAGCCGTGCAGCCATCACACACATGTGCCACCACCATGGACAGAAGGTCCCTGAAAAAAGGTGTGCGGCAACAAAAGCCAAGAGCATCACCCGCTCCCCCTCCCACCGCAGTGGAAGAGCTTCAAAGGGGAGAGGAAAAAAAAAAAAAAGCCCAAGGACCAGACATCATTAATCTCTTGTCATCAGCAGAGGGGTGCTCTCCGCCTGCATCCCACTGCAGCCGATGAGACAGCACAACCAGCAGTGAGCGAGAAGAGGTCACTGCATCGCTGCCGAGTCCAGGGCATCCCACTGATGACGATCCCTTTAATGGCCGTCAGCCTCTTCTGCAGCTGCATCTGGGGACTTGGAAGCTGACAAAACCCTTCCTGGGAAGCATCTGGTACATCTCACTGTAAATATTTAACAACAAAGAGACAGGAATGGAGAGCCAAGTGCCTGCCGCGAGACCCTCCAGCTCCACGCATTCGCGCTGTCTAGGAGAGGAGTGCATGGCTTCCACCACACATGCCAGGAGAGCGGGGCGAGGGGTCATACAAGGCAAAGGTGCAAACTCTGCAAAACATGCCTCTGGAAAACCTGTCGTCTCAGAGAAGAGAGCCAGAGACTGGGTTTCTAGAAAGGAGACCATGATGTAATTTAAATAACATCATTCTTAGTTCTTCCCTGCTTTGATGCCTGTACTTGACTTTGGCTCCTTCTGCAGAGGGATCTCTGCAGGACCAGTGTGTCCCCAGCGCAGTAGCCACTTGCAAACCAACCACTAGACCTCACCCTCAAAGCCTGCACCATGTCAGCTGCAAACCTGCCTCCCCACATATAACAAAAGGAGATACAGCAGCAGCTCTGCTTGCGAGGCCAAGGAAGACAAAGCCACTACCAGGCAGAAATCCAGCCCCATCTCTTGGGGCAGGGGAAAACAATAGCGACTTACTGGTAGGACCAGGTGCAGCAAACATTCCCAGGATTTTAGGGAGGCCAGGCCTAGGTCACCCATCAAGCAGGGTGTCTCCAGAAATGAGCTGAAGAAATCCTACAGTCCCGTAACCACCTGGGTTAAACGAAGCACAGGTATGGGCGCTTCCGCCCACTGGCAAATCCAGAGCATTAAAATCATGACAGCAAGGCAGCCAAATATCCTTCAATCTTTGACAGCAGGCAGAAAAGCTCCTTTTTTGCTACTTAAGGATTACTGTACCTCACCTGGGTTGATTTCAGAGCACTCTCTCCAAGCACAAGACACAACATCCTCACTTATGCCCCCCCCCCCCTTAAGCCACATGCAGTGAAATTCAAGATTTTTCTTAATAACTTAGATATAATAAAGGCTGCCAACTTCCTTCCTGGGTGCACAATCATGTGGATCCTGCTGCATAAACCACTTTCTCCAATCCAGGTAATTCCAGTGCTACAGGCGGCTGCCTCCCCTGCTTCAATACACAGTATAAAAGAGTAAAAACACCCTCAAAGTGAGCCTTCCCAAAGGACTCAGGAACACCTAGCTACAAAAGAGTGCAACACGGTACTTTCCCTCCTCATTTCAAGATCCATCTCCCCTCCTTTCTTTAAAAAAAGATTAAAAACTGCTTCCTTGCCGTGGGAGCATCACCCACATCTCTTTATGGAAAATTTCACAACATTTAATTCAAAATGGCATTTACAACTCAAGGAAGATATCTCAGCCACTGCTGACAATTCCCCAAAATGATCAGCTCAGGGTGCAGCAGAAGATCATCAGGAGTAGTGAGACCAAGGCAGAGCATCACTTGCTGCTGTGTTCAACACCAGCGCATCCACAACTGCACCCTGCAGTCAACTCTGGTCTCTGCACTTCAAGCACTGTTACAGATGCACAGAGAAAAGCAATTAAATCGCCCAGAGGCAGCCCCTTAAGAGGTGAGACTAACAATGCTGGGATCCTCCACCTCTGGGAGGAGGAGGGCTGGCTGTGGTGTAGGATACCGGGAGGGCACAGGAACAGCACACGAAGCTCGCAGGAGAACTGTTTAAAGCAAACAGAAGTATTTCCTTAAATAGCAGGCAAACTTCACCACCCCATGCGGCAGTTAAGTCCTGGGAGATGGACAGCATCGGAAGCCTTGCAGAGGGGTTCATGGCCAACACATCCACAGAGGTCCAGGTGGAGATGTGCCCTCACAGGCCTCCTCTAACAGCAGAAGCGGGGAATGGAAAGTCTGTCCCCCTGCTCTGCCACCACACCACCAAGCCCAGACCCGTGTCTCTCAAGGATGTTGAAGTCTCTCAGCTTTCCACCTGAACTCCAGGCCACAAGGTTTGAAGTGATTTCTTCTGAAAAGCACACTACAGCTGCCGAATCCTAGTTGCTGGATGTGGGAGAGGAGACGACCGAGGAACTGCCGTGCCAGACAGAAGGAAAGTCAGTCATCTCTGGGAGAGCAGCTCTATTTCCAAACGCTGTTAGGTAACCGGGACGCAAACACTGCTGCCCTTCCACCTCCATAGCGCTTGCACGTGACACCAGGCTGAGGGCAGAACGCCTCCAGCATCCATACACTAACAAGCAGGAACATGTTTTGGGGCATGCTACAGCTACTGTCCCTACAAAATGGCTGATTTTTGGCTCAGGCTCCCCATCTATGCAAGTCCCAACTCTGTTACAGCAACTCAGCATCCTCTGTCACTATGCTAACCTTGGGCGGAAGAACAATGGACTTCTCATCAAGAGGGGAAACCAGCCATACAGATCCACCTGGCCTTACAAGATTAACCTTAAAAAACAGGCACTGACACAGACACAGGGGTCCTGGTGATTTGCAGTAACAAACTTGAGCGAATTAACTCTTTGAACAACCTCAGCAATGAAAAGGGAGGCGATGGAGTCAAACCCAGCAGCCATGGGAGTGCACAACAACTCTGATGCTAGGAGCCTGCTGCCCCCACCAGCAGGGCTACCGTGCCTTCGCCTCCTGCGTTCACACTTCACTGTGTTTTGAGATATTAGGGCTCCCAGATAAGCTTACTGTATGGGAAGAAAAAGCACGGCACCAGCTTTAAGGCTTTTCTGGAGAAGGCGTGAGAAAGGACTGTGCAGCGTCCAGTGTAGCTACCATTAAGAGGAATCCTGTTTAAGCTTTCATTTATCTCCTTACAAACATAAAATAGTAAAAAAAAAAAAAAAAGCCCAGGCTCTGGAGGTAATGTTTTCTGCAACACTAGTGACGTGTAACATGCACTTACTGAAATGCTATCTGCTGCAGACACACACGCGTGCCCCACCCCGGAGGCAGCTGCGAAGGTCCCCAACCAGCTGGAGAGCAGAGGATGGAGTTGCGCCAACCAAAGAACATCTCCAAGTCTGCACCACAGGCAGACAAAACCCAACACCCGATGAAGGCAGGTCATCAGCAGGGTGGAGAAAAGCCTCTTATGAACTCAACACATGGGAATACACCTTTGCTCCTTCAGTCTTAATATTTCACTCTCACACATGTTCTCAAAACAAGAAAACCATGAAAGGCTTACAAATGGTTTGGGTTACTACTTGGGTTACTTCAACAACTATACAGGCATCTTCTGCAGTGCCGCAGTGGATCTAGTTATATCCCATGGCCTCGTTAGCTGGCTAGAGCTCTGGAAACACACACACACGACTTCCAGCCCGCTGCTCGTCCATGAAGTCAAATTACACCGTCTCAGATGTTACACCAGAGCTTTCAAAAACAGCAAGTTATTTTTACTGACAACAGCTTTAAGACAATGGAGCTGACTTCCAGACTTCCAAATCCTGATCACGCAATGCCTCCACAATCTGCAGCGATTTATCATCACACTACCACATGAACTGGGGAAACACAATCCCACGCAAAGCCGAAGATGCCAGCAGGAGGTGGACATAGGGATGAGCCTGAGGTCACACAGGGACAAGCCAGGCACTGAGCCCCATTCCCAGTGCCTTTACTACAGAACATCTCCAGAAGGCACTACAGCTCTGAGACAACACGATCTTACTGACTGGTCTCGGTATCACTAGGTAAAACACAAATCTTCCCTTCAGTCTCACTACTTCAACAACAACAACCTGGATGAAGAGTTCCTGGCAGTTTGAGACAGGCAAGAACTGAGATAATTGACACCTGCTTTTAAAAACTACATCCACTTCCTTATTGGGGACCTACATCCAGAGTAGCCTCCCCTCCCTCCCTAGGACCCCAGTCCATTTCTGCAGGGCCCTTCCTGGCCAGGCTGTCACACATTACTGGGGCCAGGAAGTTTTCATCGGTCTTGCACTGATGGCAACGCAGTGTGTATCTCAGTTGTCATTAACAGCAATATTCAGCAGCAACACACAGACTAAACAAGCCAAGGGGGAAGTCTGCATATTTTCAAAGTATTGCAAATTCAAATATACATCTTCAGGGCCATGGACACATCAAGCTGTACACAACTAATGTACAGACTAACAGCAGAAGTTCTGAGTTACATTGGCATCTTGACACATCAATGTTTTCAGTCGTGTGTGATCATCAAGTCCTACAAGTTCCCAAACTCTTTCACGCTGGACACCCAAGTTTGCCATGCTATAACGAATAGGAGGAAAGTAACCCTCCAGCAGCTGTAGTCATTGCTATGTGAAAGCCTAAAACATGTCACCGTCATGCAGGAATGGCCAAATATCAGAGAGGCTTTTTGGTTTTTTGTTTGGTTTTTTTGAAGAGTTTTTTTGGTTTGGGTTTTTGGGTGTTTTGGAGTTTTGTTTGTTGTGTTGTTGTTTTGGTTTGGTTTTTTTTTTTAATTAATGTCTGTTTGTTGCATTCCTGTACCAGTCTTCTAAATCTGGTTAGTGCTGACTCTTCAGAAAGAAGTGCAGAAAAGGCATGGGAGAGGGAGGTTTGAAGAACTCCATTTTTAGTTAATACATACCAGACTGGCCATCAGTTGGAAATATATCTGTAAAAGAAAAAAAAAAGAAAAATTAGTATTGGTTGCAGCTGGAGTGCGAATCATATTTAAAAGGTCCCTCCTCTCTTGATTTGTTTGCTTTAGCTAAACAGAGGAAGTATTTTCTTCGTATCCCAAGTTAAACATCAATCCAGCTTGGAACCCACCTCAATTCAACCACTTGTTGCGAAAAAGATTTTGAAGGCGTCTGTGTTTATCTGAATGTGTTGCTCTCATAAATAACCTTCTACATTGGCTTCTATCAGACAGCGGTGAGGGATAAAAAGCTCGTGAGATGTACAACACTCCACATGATGAGCTAGTTGATGGCATCCCCACGCTCCCCTGGCCAGTGTTATCAAATAGAAAGCCACACAGAGAACATCTAACACGGTGACCAGCTGGGGAGCGCAGGTGGCAGCCAAAGTAAAAAGCAAAATGAGCATTTTCCTGATGGTTCTTGGTTTTCATAGCCACATCAACAGCTGTGCTGGCTCCAACACAGCACCTATTCCAGAGGACGGGCAGCCAGATGCACGCACTCATCACCCAAATGAGTGCCTGGTGTCATGGAACATCATGCATGACCCTGGGTGAACACCTTTGCCTTCCCCTTCTCATCTCAGGTGGCTCTGCTGGCCAACACAGCCCGCTGCACAGAGCTGCTGGAGGGTTTCAGATGCCAGAACAGATTACTCAACCTTCCCACCCCCCAGGCTCTTTCCAGTCAGAGGTACAGGCCTGTCTCCTCCGGATTGACCCTATTTATTGCTAGAGGAAGACATCCACTGAAGTACCTGGGAAGGAGCAGATGAAAAATTTGTTCTTTTGAGGAGCACACAGGACAGCATGTGTGGAGAAATCCTGTTGATAAAGGCTCCTGGAGAAACTATGAAAACAGCACTTTTGAGAGTGCAGTACACTGTTTTCTTCAAGGAACTTGGAAGAGGGGGAAGGGAGGCTGCCAGCAAGCCAAGGTCCTCCTAGGACAGGGGCAGGCCCCTGGCTCCTGCTTATCAGCTGCCCAAAACACACATTCAGCTGAAAAGTCACAAAAGTTGCAGCAAGGACTACCCCTTGGACAGGGCAATGCTCTCTGGCCTGGGCTCAACCAATGCAGAAACAGCAAAAACACGCCTCTGCCGAAAAGCACCTATTTCTCTACCTTTGAGAGTGCCCCGTGTTCAAGGCATCCTCAGGCAGGGGTGCTTTCATCACACATATGAGCAGCAGAAGCAAGGAGGGAAAAAAAAAATAAAAATAATTTGTCTGTGGCCACACTGAAGGTATTATCTCAGGGAAAAACCAACATATCCAGAAAATCCTACAAGCACCAGTCTGGATCCTTTGCAGACTGCATGTTCTACTGCAACCCTCCCCCACCACATCACCCAGGTGCATCTAAACATTCTGTATTTTTGTGATGGTTGCTGATGAGGTCAGGTTCCTACAACAGTGAGCACTTGATCTAACAGGTCCCAAACAACAGGCTATTTCTGCATTTCCCTACCTGGGTAACTCCCAGACAGCTTCTCCACAGAGGAACAAGATAGAAGCACTGGTTAACAAATATCCCACCTGTTTGGATCAGCTAGCTGTAATGGCTGTTACCAAAATCCAAGATTTTATTAGTGATAAATAATAGCCAGGTGCAATCCTCCAGTTTGCATTCCTGCTAGACCATCCAACCATTCAACTTTGTGAAATGCACGCCACAGCCTGGCCAGCCACCTGCACAACCAGCCATCCACAAGAGGTCCAGGCTACCCCCTTCTAGAAATCACAACAACTCGATAATAAATTTGTCACCGCATTTACTAGAAAAGCAGTGGAAACTCCTCTGTGGCTTAGGTCAGTAGAAAGCAAGGACCACGGATGATGGCCGGGGGCAGACATTGCTCACATTCAACTCAATGGTTTGCCAGTGCAACTCCTGTCGACGAAGGACACTTGCCTCCAGCCCTCATCCCTCTTGTCTGGGAGAGACTGAGCCTGTCCAACTCACCACACCTACGATTAATGCAGATTTGACTCCAAGCTCTCAAAAACAGAGACACGGAGCACTGGGATTACAGGCCAAGAACGAGCACAGAGCAATCAGTCTGCAGGACTTGTTCATATGAAAAACAGGGTTGCTGGGAGGACACATAAGAGGCAGGGCTGGTCAGGGACTGCCAGGCACAATGACCCTTTGGGATGCCTTCTTCCCTTGCAAGCACAAGCAACTAGATTAGAAATTAGCCTGCCAATTAAGGGCAGCACCCGCAGTGCCCAAGAGAAGGCTAAATCAGGTAGCACTTTTTTTTTCCCCCCCAAGAAAGCCATGGTAGGGAAGGAGGCAGAAATACGCATGGCTGGCAGGACAAAGATAAAGCCCTAGGGCTGCACTCCAAGGAGCCCGTCTAGTGTACTGCAGGGCTGAGGCTGCCTCGCCAGGTCAGCTTCCTTCCCAATGCTCCCAAGGGTAAAAATCAAACATGACGGAGACCAGGCTGTGATTTTGCCCAAGCAAAGCCCCAACACAGAAAGCCAAAGTCAGCAAACCAGCCCCACCAATTCCTCCCACCACACACACGCCCCTTGCCCACCTGCACCCTGATGCCGGGTATCCCGATGCAGGCCAGATGCTGTGGAGGACAGTGCTCCACAGCATCTCTCCACCATCCAGCTGACCACCTGCCCAGCAGCGGGCTCTCCCTAGGGGGGAGCCAGGCAGCTCTGCCCCTGCCTCCACCACACCTCCCAGACAAATCCAGACCGCCCTGCTGGGCCAATACAAAATAGCCACTAGGCAGCCAAATGGGAAGGAGCAAGAAGTAACAGTATCGCGATGCAAGCAAGGAAGACCCATGAAATTTGGGCCTCGTGGTCTCGCATTTCCTTCCCCTTCTTACATGCAGACACTTTTGCTTCGCAGCATGAACCCAAAAGCAGAAAGAATTGGTGCCTAAACAGAGGGATTATAATCACCACAGGCACCAGCTATCTCCTCTTCGTTGTAGCACCGGTCTCTGCCAAGCCAAGTGTTTCCCAAGTTCTTTACCATCCTACTCAGCCCTGTACGTTATCCATACAGCCTACAACATCTCAGCGGAAACCACATTTCATGAGTCTCCCTGTTATCAGCAAAGTGGGGTGGAGGAAGGAGCGAGGAGGAGGAGGTCACAGGTGCGTGCTGCTGACGGCAGGATGTCAGGATGGGTGCGGAGCATCCCCTTCAGGACGTCACACAAGGGTGCAGATGCCGTACAGAGGTGCTTGCTCTGAACACCAATACCCAGAGTTGCTGCACAAAAAGCCCAGGAGACATAACCAAATCGAGGGCAGTCGTCCTTATTTTAGCTGGTGCTGGATAGAGAATCCCAATTTTTGCCTGATGGTATTTTTAAATGCAGCAGACTGTATGCTAAAATGGGGCATTTAAAGAGAAAAGCTGATGCATCCACACACATACCCCCTCCCCAGGGGCTACCTGGCCACTGCTGCTATTCAGGTATCTGGGACAGGTCCAGAAAGGCTACCCCATTTACAAGCCCACATTTCCCCTCCATTGCTCCTCCTCTCCCAGCAGAAGCACGCTGCCAGCTAGGCCCTCTACCAGCCACGCTTCAGTGTCGAATCCAAACGCCCTCACAGGAAGCCTGCCTTCTCCCTGCTCAGGAGCTACAGCTGGGAAGGGACCTCCGCCACCCACTGCCTGTCCCCAGCACCCATCTTCTACCACCGATACTGCTTCTTCCTGGCAGAGGCAACAGTGACTGAAGAGCAGCTCATTAGTCCTGATGCAAGAGAAATGCTGACTCGTTATTACAGCAACCCGCAGCTGTAACTGCCAAGAGGGGCAGCATGGCCACAGGCTGAGCACCAGCGAGAAACAGCTCCTGCACCACCCCCAGTTACCCTTCTGCTCTCCAAATTGGGGGGGAAAAATGACGTCAGTGCGCTTTATGTCACCTGCCAGTCACCAAAGCACACTGACTGGTACCACTGCACCGGTGTGCTGAGCGAGGGCTGCTCCACTGCATGCACAGGTACAAGTGTACGTGATGGCACACTCCTCTGCTCCTCCCAGCGGGACGTGGGGTTCATCCACGCTGCCACTGCCACAGGAAGACACCAGCTGATTTGTTCTGGCATTCGACCCACGAAGTTGTAACTAAATCATCCTCCACGTTTTGCAGACAAAAGACTTGGACATCAGCATAAAAAAAAAAAATGACCTCTCCAAGGTCATGCGGGGACTCAGCAGCAGAGACGTGACCAGGACGTGGTCGTGATGGCTCGAAAGCGGCAGGGTTACACTGGCTGTCTGGGAGAGGGACAGGGAAGGGAAATGCTGGCGGACAGCAGGATTGCTGGGGATCACTCCTCCTAACCTGACCTGCCACCCGGTGGGGACAATTCAGTTCTGCTCCTCTGGCTACGATGGCAATCCTCCCAGTGCAAACAGCACGGGCAGGGGAAAGGGTCCAAATTACATAGTCCAGCATCTGCTGCGAAGAGACCAGTGCTGCTTAAATCTCTTCTCTGTCCCCAGGCAACACTTCAGCTCAAATCTCTTATCACCTGGCTCCCCCTCGGAGGGCAAGGCAGTGCCTGCACAGGTTCCCAAGACAGTTACAGGCCTCTTCAAAGCAATGCTCAGCAGTGAAGGGGGCGAGGTCTGCTAGGAAAAAGTAGCAAAGCAAGAAACCCCAAACCCAAAGATTAGCATGGCCAATTAAGCCCCTCCTGAGATCTTGCTTGCTTCCTGCTCCCCTCCTTCGTTACCTGCCAAGCAGGCTCGGGGAGGGTCCGGCTCTCAGCCACCCAGATCTTCCCAGCCCTCCTCAGCTGCCAGGTCTGGGCAAAGGCTTCCCATGCCTCTTAAAAATGCTCAGCTACCGTAATAAAAAGTACATTTACCCACTCAAAGAGGTGGTGAAGCTTAAGACAGATGGATCAACCCTAACCTGACGTTGGTTAGGTCCTAAGACACCAATAAAATCTGTGCAAGAAAAAGATAAAAAGCTACAGAAGCATTTATCAGCTCCCAAATCCATTTCTCTGCAAGGGTATCCAGAACACTAGACTGGTTTTCTGCTCTCCATCCAGAGGAGAGGCTTGGTTCCTTCTCAGACACCCCCATCAGCTACACTGGCTGCAGGCAGTGTGAGCTCTGACATTGATTTCCCACAAACCATGTGAAAATAAATGCCTGAAAGAGGTTTTCAGTGTACAAATGACCGTGGTTTTGGTGAAGCTCAGCTGGGGCGTCCCTGTTAAGTTCATGGAGTTGAAAAGGATGAAGAGTTCCAGCATCACTGAGCTGGAATAGGAACACCCCTGGAAAAAAAAAAACACCTACTCCAAAATCAGAGCATTATCTGTCCGAGATAGCCCCTTAGCTTTAACTTCACACCACACACTAAACTTAAGTAGTACCTTAATGCCGACGTTCAGTCTCTTCTAGACAGAAGGGGAGCAGAGCTGACCAGGCAGGGCTGCGACTCTGGCTCAATGCACGGTCACCAGTGGGAATGGCACTGTGCCCGGCAAAGGCACCTTTCAGAGATCCGCTTGGAAGGGGGTCCCGGTCTCTCCTCCAAGCACCAGAGATGCCAACGAGGTTCTGGGGAATGCATCTGGTCAGCCTGACCAGAAAAAATGAGAGCTCTCGAAACAGACAGTCCTGCGAATCCAACACTCACATATGCGCAGGCACACAAGGAATAACTGTAAGGTCACGGCTGTTTTTTTTCCCCATCCACTTATCAGTGCTTGCACTGGAGAGAACAAACACTGGGTGTTCTCTCCCATTAACCCTTTCCCCCTCATCTCCAAAATGGAGAAGCAGCAAAGCGCTGCTGCTCCAAGCATCAGTCCTAACACTCCTAATCACGCACCTGACAAAAAGCGGCAGAGATAGTACGAGGCACATTAAAGGTGCTCCATTACTGTTCCCATGAAGCAGCTGGTGTGACCCAGCTCTCTGCCTCACATCCTTTAATCACCAGTAAGCCTGAAGCGACACCGCTGGAAGCCTCCAGCCTTCCAGCAGACCAACCCTACATGAGCCTGGGCCCAGTGATCACAGTCACCTTCCCAAAATTGTTCTTTAAGCTACTGGATATTGAACTGGCAGCAAAGTTTCAGGCATGATCAAGCAAAATTAACATGCCTCAGAGACTCTTGTTGAAATATAGGCATCATTTTGGTGAGGCTCAGAAGCCAACTGGACCCCACACTGTGGAAACCAATACAGGACAGGGTTTCCCTTGGACAGGGTTATCACATGCTGCTCTGCAATGAGCTTTTCTGTGTGTACATCAAGGGCAGGCAGCCTCAGACATCACAGCAAAGCTTTGCGTACAATAAGGAGCAAGACAGATCCTTCTCCCTACAGAGGAAATCTACCCGAAGTTAACCAGAAATCCAGCCTCTCCATGAAAGAGGATCCCTCCTACCCCCTCAAGAGCACCAGTATCATGGTCATGCCCCATAACATCAGTCAGGGATGCCATAAATCCCTGGGAAAACCACAGGAACTGAAAATTGCAAGGCTCTCTCCACCTTAGGGCTGCAGGCAGAGGGCCAAGCAGGGGGTCTGTAGGATGCACAAGGCAGCACAGTGAAGACAACATAATTAAATCTCTTAACTGAATTAGAAATCATCAGACTCACAGTCTGAGATGCTCCCCGCCTCCAGCCCAGGCTATCTGGTTGGTATTAATCAAACACACAGCTTCTCCAGTCACCCTCCAAACTCCATTCTTGCTTGGTTCCACTTCTCTGCTGTTAATTAGATGAACTCAGATTCCAGCTCCAGCTGAAGTTAAGAGGGTTGTCTGCCTGTAATCTGCCATGTCTCCTCCAAATCATCTTCACAGTTGTACTTACAGGTTTAATTTTACATTTTAAAAGGGTGGGCCACTTACAGCAAATTCCTCCCTGCACAGCATGCAAATGTCACATCTGTAATTCTCAGATTTAAAAAAAAAAATGCAGGGGGGAGCTAGAAGAGTTCACCTGAGATTGGTAAGCAAAAAAGAAATCAGTCCCCCTTTCATTCAGCTCAGTGCAAGACCCTCCGCAGTGACAGAGGATTTCTGAGCACTCAGAAGATGCATTAGATCATATCAGGTATTCCCCCGAGCTCTCAAGGTTTAGCTGAGAGTTGGGAAATGAAATTTAACATGATTACAGCCAGCAAAGCCTCATGCTTTGTCATCTGAGCACGTGGTGGGGACACCTCCATGATTCGCTTTTCTGTCTTGCTGGGTGGGATCTCGTGCACAAATATCCTATCACTACTATTTCAGTCAGAGTAAAAATCCCTAACAACATTTTTGGGATGCATTTCTCCACATTTTAGCATCTGCTGGTACAGTCACCTAATTTCTCAGCACCATGCACACTGGTGTCATTCTTTACACTTAATTCTTTCCTCTGCTTTTCCTTTTACTTGCCCCCTTGCACTGCCTTGTAGCTGACTTGCCAACATGAGCCCGTCTGGAGGTACACAGGTAGGGTGAAGTGCTCACTCCTTTAGGTATCTTTTTTTGTGCTAGATGAGGCCAAGAGCATTGCTATTTTTTATTATGGTCTTTATTTTCAGTAGGTTTATTCTGTGAGGCCGGGAAACTCGACATAAACAGGCATTGCTCCTGAGCTACACTGACTTTAAGACTATTTAGAAGGGCTACAGTAAAGGTATAAAACTATTGTAGTGAGAATCCCGAGTGTCTTGCAGGAATAAACTCAGTGCTTCTTTTGCAACGTTTAATACAAAAAAAAGAAGATCTGATCTTGGAGAATCTGAAGAAATTAATTTCCTGTAGTTTGACGTGAATGCTGGCTTATCAAACATTTGAATGTTGCTATTAACCATAAGTTCTCACTTCCATCACTAGCTTCATCATCTTGTAAGTGTGCAAACCAGATAGTTTGGTAACTAACATTTGGTGAATTAATGATCACTCATTTGCACCACTAGCCAGAAGCTTTCAAAAGCACAGTTATAAAGGAAAAAAAAAAGTAGAGTAAATTTAGTGTGAAGTCTAAATATATATTACAAATAATCTGCTCAGAGACAGTGCTAAGTATTTAGCAATGTACCCACCTTCCGGCAGCACCTCTGAGTTACCAGGCAGGTAAGACACCAATCTCCCCACACACCTTTTCTCTTACTTTCCCATCAACAAAACTACTACCCTTTCCTCATTTTTGTGGCTTTTCCAATTTCATACTTGTTTCCCCACATATTCAGTCAGGCAAAACTCACCTCTTTTGCCAGTGTTTCAGACTTCTTAAAACCTAACTTCTCTAGCCCTGAAAACTCTCAGTTCTTTCCACACAGGCATCCGGCAGGCGAGCTGAAGAAGTCAAACAACTACCAGGGAAGGAGAAGCAGAGATAAGCAGCCCCCTGCGCCCTCCCTCTTGCCGGCGGATCCCTTCCAGCGCGGCCATGCCCTGCAGACTGCAGAGTCACTGCAGGAGCGCGGCACACGCCGCCGCTCAGCTGGAAAAACGTGCTCAGCAGTGTGCTGGTGTGCTCGGGACTGGCTCCGCTTCCTCCCACCGCCCCTCCAGCCAGCGGGGCTGCACCCCCGGACCTGGGTTGGGAAGAGCGGAGGGGCACTGGACTCCCACGGCACCTCCGGCTGCACCGGTGCCTGGCGGGGAGGACACGCAGCACATTTCCGACCCCCCGCCCAGTTTTCCAGTCATGGTTTAACTCTGCCTCGTGTGTCAAGGACACGTGAGGTTCACAATCCCCATCTCAGCTCCTGTCTCTCCCCATTGCCCCCCTGGCTATCACTGTCACCAAGGGATCTCTTCAGAGCCTGCCAGAGACCAAACAAGTAACGCTGTGGAGCACCAGAGATGCTTCTCCTCCACCACCTTCCTTGTGGGGCAGGGATGCCTTTCCTGGGCCCCACCAGAGATGCTTCTCCTCCACCACCTTCCTTGTGGGGCAGGGATGCCTCTCCTGGGCCCCCACCAGACACCATGGCCACTTTGGGGAACAAGTCAGGAGTGGAGAGAGGCACCTGTGGGCATGTGGCCAGGTCACAGGCCAGCTCTGCCTGCTAAAGCAGCAGGTCACAGACCTGTTTGCCGCCACTTCAAGGGGTGCCCAGCAGGAAGCTAACATGGCTCCCCAGGAGCGCAGGTCATGGCAAGCTGCGCCCACCAGCACGTTGTGCATGCCATGCATGCCCCGAAGGGAACTGGCATGCCATTTTCTAGATCAAGTCTGTGTCACATCTGAGTGCCACCAGAAGCAGACTCAGCAGCACTGATAGACCTCAGTCACACCAACAGCCACCTCCACTGGCCACTTCTAAGGCAAACGGAAGCTTCCACCTGACCCATTGTGCCAGAGCATCCAACCCAGCCAGGGCCACCATGGCCACCTCCCACACACTGTCAGCCCCAAGCTCCCTGCTGCAGCAGAGATTTCTACCAATCCTTCCGACTTGTGACCATTTAAAGGAACAGGATGAGTCAAAACCAAGAAAGCAAAAATAAAAGTCACAACCACCGCAGAGCACTGAAGCCCGCTGCGCGTTCCCATACAGCGCTGCAACACATGAAGTGTAGAGGCAAGCTGCTGCTCCTAAGTCAGCTTTGCTCCAGAAGGACACTGAAGGTAAACCACTGATAATGCAGGTATTAGATCAGCCAGTTCACGGCCCTTCCTCCCTTCTCCTTGCATGTCACAGCAGAATATCCCCCAGCACATGTAGCTTTAATGCTGCAGGAAGAGCTCTTGATCCAAGCAAAATCCATAGCGAGTGTCACACCGAAGCTGGGCCAGACGACTTCCCAAGGATGGCTCCTGCAGCTCAGCTGGCACCCGCAGACCAGCGCAACACTGAGAACAGCAGAGCCACAACACATCACACACCGATTTGCTCAGAAAAGGCAATCAATCCACCCAGGCCTGCCGACAGAAGCCCCCCGAACTGCAGCACAAACACACACTCTGATAGAGGAAAGTTCAGTTAGGAGGATCTTCTGGGAACCTGCAATTACAGGATGAGCCTTTGTTTAAAAACATGTTGACACTTGACTTGACCACCGTTTCCACAACCCTTCCCAAAAAAAAAAATCTTGTATCTTGCGCAGTATTAGAATTGCCATCAGCAAACCTATTTTCACCAAATGCCTTGTGCCAGTTTTTACTCCACAGCTGCGGGACCTTCACGTGCACACCCACCTCCCTTTTTAGCCAAGCAATTCAGACTGACCCTGACCCAGGACTTTCCCCACAAAAAAGTCTGGTAATTGACTTATTCAAGGCCAAATTCAGTTCCCATTTGTTCTGGCCACCAATTATCATTGCCTAAATACACAAGTAGCTGCTTTAATTTCTCACAGCACTGTTAACTTCTTCGAAGCCTTTCTTTTACCTCTCCTTTGACCAACTCAAGTCATGCAGCTGTATCATTTCCTCCTAGATGTTCAGATTAGCCAGTTATTTCAATGAAAGGAGAAAAGTCTCTCAAACTCCACTCAGAGATCACTAACAAGGACCTGGACCTGCAGAATGAGTTTGGACCTGAAGCCCGGTCTCAAGCAAAGAAAGGCACAAATGCAGAGCTGGCCATGCCAGAGACCACAGATCCACACAGAGCACCCAGAGCTTTACCCAACCCCAGGAGATGACTACTTGCCCATGCAAAGCTCTACCTAGATGGCATTACCATCATAAAAGCACCCAGCAGGTACCACCAAGGTTGCACCACCTCCTCCCCTGAGCTCCCTGCGTGCACAGCAAGCCAGGGATTTGACAGAGCCAGCAGCGTGGAGGCTTCAGCCCTTGGTAGGAAACCAGCAAAGGTTCCAGTGCCAAAACGACCAGAGGATAAATAACATTTTAAAGACCATAATGTAAATGCATATCGTGGTTGGGAATGAACAAAGCTCACCACTCCCAACCGGACTTACGCTAAGAGCGGATGAAAAAGCCTTTCTAGCTTTCCTATCGGCTATTTGCCAGATCTACAGCGAGGCCACCATATCTCCGTTTACTTGGTTACTGAGATGGGAGCTGAGCTCCTCTGAGAGGCGCACCACCATAAAGGACACCACTATCCTCTGGTAGTATTCAAATGTATTTAAGTTTTCATTAAGATGACTGTTTTTTTTAAACCCTTGCTGTTTGCAGCTGTAGTAACTGTAAGGATTAAAATATTCAACCTGGTCTAGACAGCATGGCTTTCTACTAAAATGCCTGTTCCTTATTTAGCCAAACAAGCACTACCACTGAGGTGGTATCAGAGATTCATTACGAAGTAGTTTCAAGCATGCAAAGAGCAACCTAACTCTATCCAAGTCGGCATTTGGCATTCCCCTGAGGATAATTTCACGCTATTCGAGCACACAGTGAAAGGATCAGGTATCATGATTTGGAAGGGAGAGCACAGCATTGCAGCCCCAGTGCCCCCATTCCCAGCCCTGATTTTTGCTCTTGATTTGTCTTCACATCTGACCCAAGTCCTTCTGCTGCCCAACCTTGCGATCCCAGATGCAATCCTGATGGAAACTCTCATGGCCCCACAGGCCATGACAGCTTAAAAGAAGAGTTGTGAGGGTAAGGAGGTGGTCGGTGAGAATCCTCCAACGATGCCTTGGACCTGGCAATCTGGAACTGGAGGTCGCAGCAGAAGTGAGCATTGAAGTCCAGCAAACAGGGCCAGTGAGTCAGCTCTCAGGAGCTGCACCGCATTCTCCAGCCTTCCCGAAACAAACAGTGCAGAACAGGGCAAAGGTCCAGCACAAAGCTGAAGGGCAAAGGTATGCAGGGGAGGGAAAACACCAAACTTTACATTTTTCTTTTTTTTTTTTGGAGCAGCAAGTTCCAGTTACCCTCATCCTCCCCAACAAGATGGGAAGAGTTCCTCAAACCTGATTTGTGGGATCAGAACAAAACAGTATTTCAGAGAGGAAACTTGGGGGGGTCAAGGGGGGGAAGGATTCCCACTGCGATAGCAGCTCTGTTGCAACAAACAGTCAGGAGAGCTCCACAATTACATGCCACGACAGGGCGAGAATTGCCCAACACCACTTTGGAAATAGGTGTGCGCAGCACTGCCGAGCTGGATACCCAAGCAGGCACATACGCGCGCCTACTCTGAACGCAAAGAAGTGCCAACGGTAAAATAAGCTTCCCATACATCTTATCTCCGGTACTGGAAGCTGGTTTCAAGGAAAGCCCTATGGGGAGTTAGTCAGCGAGGGGTGAGAAGCTAATGAATCTTCCCCTGCCTTCTCCTCAGTACCGGTAGCCAACCCAGGCTCTGCTCTGGCATAAAGCACCACGCGCTCTCTCTGAACAATAGTCAGCTAACCTCTGCTGCGTGCTGCTAGCAACTAAGGTGTGCCTTCTGGAAAGTACTGCTTATCCGCCCAGTGCGTTTGCCAAACAGCAAGCAAGACACTCTACTCGAGAAATTAAAACACCTCCTGCATCTCCACTAGCAAATACGCCGCTTTCTCCCAGCTGAGTGCTTGCAACGAGAATGAAAACCGGCATAAAAGTTAGCGCAGGCAAAGCTTGGCAATTGCAGTGCCATCCATTAAGACCTGCGTGCTCCTACTTCCAAGATGCAAATGGCTTTAAAAATTAAGAAGTGCCAAGTGCCTTGATGCAACATTTCTTGACATAAATCCAGCAGGTTTTCAAAACGGGGTGCTGTTAACACCTGTCTGCACCAATGCTTGCATCAGCACCAGCCCTGGTGCAGGGCACAGCGGAGGAGTACAACATGTTCCAGAAGGTCGAGCTGTCTTAACTGCGAGCCACACTTCTCCTCTATGGAAGAATTTGAGAAAATACTTTGAATTTGGTTTATAGCCAAAAGCGCAAAGCTGGTTTTGCCAGAAAATGTTTCCTTCGCTACTGCAGACACACACACTACCACCATGCCTTCACCAGTCAGGCTGCTGGCTGCATTTATTTACATGATAAGAAGAGAACATGCAATAACTAGATCATTAGAGAGTAAAAATGAGGGATCATTACCAGCTCTGCTAGAGTCCCTCACCAGCAGCAAGCGGTGTCAAGCACAAACCTTGCCACATAGGACAGGACCGTGTGTTATCTCAGGACTCAAAGGATCCCCCTCAGCTCTTGTACCCCGGCTCTGAAATGCACACGCATAGAAAGGTAACACAGATCTTGCCAAGGCACCAGGGAAGATTTTCTGGTGTACCACTCCAGCTGAGCCTCAGCCACCGCTTACAGCATCAGCAGTATCGCTGTTGTCTAACTCGATCTAATGGTTGCTCCACTTACTGCCACGGCATTGTGCTTTTGGGAGGAGGGGTTAAGAAGCAAGGAGAGGCTTTGCTTCAACAGTCCTCCTTCCTGAAAAAGGAGAAACACTTACTCTCAAACACCCTATTACAGATCTTACTGCCAACCTGGAGCACAAAAATGCTGCAGCAGGTAGGCAAGAAACCAACTTCTGAAGATAAATCCTAATCCGTCAAACAAGGCCACTGTTCTTCAGTCCCGACATCAGCCCCCCAACGCATTCAACTTTCCCAGCTGCAGCGAGTCAAACGGTTCAAAACAACTAGACGTGGATTTGTTAAGCTCTTCCCTATCCATATTCCGACAAAGACAGCAGAAACTCAAAGATCTTGAAGGCGGCTCTGTTTCCTCTGGGCCAGAGCTCAATGCCTTTACATTTATAAGCAACAATTCCAACACAAACCATTACAGAATGGGTGAACACCTAAGGAGCAGGTCTTGTCCATTAAATCTGCTCCACGGGTCTGTAATTAATATAATCATTATAAAAAATTAGGGCTTTCAAAGCCTGTAAAACAAGTCACAGAGGGATCCCTTTATCTTTACAGGGCTGTCCTCACGAGGCTCCTTGCTCTCCTCACTACCTCTGGCAGGATGAGGGCTGGAAACATTTAGTATCTCCACCACACAAGCACTGCCCTGGGAACACCGCTGGATCCTGAGCCATGGTTTTCTAAGCTCTGCTGAAAACCCCAAACCATCCAGCGGTGCCTTTCCAGAGTTTAAAAGCTCTCAATCCGCTTCAAGTGTCCAAAGGAGTCACTTTCCTTAGGCAATCCCCCCAGAGGTCACTGCAACATGGCAACTCACCTCACCAGCACCACCTTTCACAAAAAACTCATGCTCCAGACCTTTTTTTTTTTGTAAGCATCCACCAAAAGCAATCCTCCACCCAAAGCAGCGAAGAGACGACAGGAACCTGCAAACTCCACAAGAAGGTGCTTGGGCAAAGCACCGCCAGGCAAGGTCAGCTGCCAGCCTGCCTCTCGTGGGAGTTCGCCAGCCGTGTTTATTTTACACGTTTTCTTTTCTGCTAACGAACAGGCAGCAAAAGAAACAATGCCCCAAGAGAGGGGAGCCAAGCGGCGGCGTCTAGGGCGCTGCAGGAACTGGTCACCTCTGCCAAGCGTCCCAAAACGCACTGCTAACCAATTCCATTACTTAAACACCTTTGGGAATACCGGGACAACCGTGCTGGGCCTGAGAAAATTCTGACTGTTGCAGCATTACTCCCTCACCCTACCATAGGATGCACATGCTACCGACACACTCTCTCCCTCAAAAAAAAAATCATCTCGGGAGTTGCAAGGGCCCCCTCCTTGTGTGGGGCAGAATGCCTCGTCTCTGCTTACGTGGACAAGTCACCCACCTTTGCAGCGGTCCTGATAACGAATCTGGACACGCCTTAGACGTGAGCCTGAAACAGGAACGTTCAATCTTGTGGTTTTGTATCTTTTGGTTTATTTCTAGGGACTGTTACCCCAGAAGGCAGTGCGATGGAGTGCAGCTTTCACACAAAGGAGCGATGTGACCAGTTTTATGTCATACCACAAGAGGCAAATGCAGACAGCAACACTGCCCTGGATTTCGTTAAGCTTTGCTTATGTCAGTGCGTACAATAACAAACCACCAAACAACTGGAACATGGACTTTTACCTGGCACAATTAACTTCACCCCTCTGCTCCCTATTAAGATGACAGCTTTCCAGGTGGAAATTGCAGAGCTGTTCATCTTCCAAATATCAATACCTCTGATGAATCATCACGCTAGGCTGTAACACTTCTTGCAAAACACTAGCATATACAGTAACAGGGAATCTGATGTCACATATGGCAGCGTGATTTTTGGAGTTAACAGAGGGCAGGCTGGAAAAAAATTAAAGAGTCTTCCCCAAACAAGACGCCTAGTGCAAACTTCCATGTTTTCCTCTTTGCACCGATTCACTGGAAGCCGGTGGGAGCGGCGCCCTCCAGGTACAAGCAGGACCCATCCCAACTCCCGAGGAAATGGTGCTCTGCGATTTCAGCCTTTGCTGACGGCAGCAGCGGCTCACCGACGCGATCTGGACGAGCGTCGCCCCGTCCCCTCTCCTTCCCCACGCGAATCCCCTTTTTGGGGCGGGACACACGCACCCCGACCACACCATCCCCGCAAAGCCCCGCACGCCTCGCCGCTGACAGCCCCCACCCGCCGCCGCAGCCCCCGGCCCCGCCGCCATGAGTCGGCAGAGAAAGGCGGCGCGGCCTTGCGCGCCGGGGGAGCCGCCGCCGCACACGTGGGCAGCGCCAGGCCGCGGGCCGGGGAACGGCCCCATCCCGGCTGTGTGTGTCGGGGCGGGGGGGGAGGACGGTGGTGGTGGCGGCGGCAGGGGAGGGAGCGGCGGTGGCCGGGCCTCGCTCCCCTCCCAGGGGGAAGCCGCAGGCTGACGGCGCCCGGAGAAGCGACCACGTTGCCTGCGCTGCGGCGGAATGCTGGGAGCGGAGGGGGAAGGTGGCGGGGGGGGGGGGGGGATGGCCGCGCCGCGTTGCCCTCCCGCCGCGTTGCCTCGGCCGCCCCACGGCCGGCCCCGCCGCCGGGCCCTCAGCGTCCCCCGCCTCCCCCCGCCCCGCCGCCGCCTCATGGCCGCTGCCCGGGCCACGCTCCCCTCCCCCGCACACGCGCTCCCCGCCTCATGGCCCCGGACGGCGTCGCCGCTTCCTACTTCCACCGATCCCCCCCGCATCCCCTCACACACCCACTCGCCGGCCCCCCGTTCCCCCGCCGCCGCCGCGCTCCCTCAGCCCGGCCGCGGCCTGGCTCGCCGGCAGGCCGCGGGCGCGGCGCCGTCCCCACGCCGTGCCGCATGGCGCGGCCGGCCGGGGCGCGGTCGGCGGCGCAACCACCACCCCCACCACCAACCCGCCGCCAACCTCCACCCCACACCGGGCACCCACCGGGAGGCGACTGCCCGTTCACCGCCGGCGCGGCGGCGTTCTTCGTCCAGGGGTTCACCTTGGGCGGCGGGGCCTCGATGAACTCCCGGCGCCCCGCTCCGCCCGCCTCGCCGCCGTCCTCCGCCTCGCCGCCCGCCCTCAGCAGGCTCTCCTTCTCCTGGTTGTTGCTCTCCTCCTTTTGCTGCTTGGCGCTGGGCGGCCGCGGCGCCGCCGGCCCGCCGTCGGGGCCCATGGGCGCTTCGCCCTTCTCCCGCCCGCCGTCCTGCGGCGGCTTCAGCACCAGGGCGCGCTCCTCGGCGGCCAGCAGCGGAGGGGCGCCGGGCAGCAGCGCCTCCACCTGCGTCGCCATCTGCGCGCCCCCGCCCCGCCGGGGGAACTCCCCGAGCCCCGCCGCCGCAATATGGAGACGCGCGGGGACCACGCGACTGCCGCGGGGGCGCGCGCGCCGCGCCGGGCCCCGTCCGCAGCCCCGTGCGCGCCGCCGGCCAGGGGAGGGGCGGGGCGGGGCGGGGCCGGGGGCGCGCCCCCGCGGGGCCGGCCGGCGGCGCGCACGTGCCTGATGCAACGCCCGGCTCGGGGCGGGAGGGGGGGGGAATGGGGGGCGCGTCTTAAAGGGGCCGCGGCCCCGTTCCGCCGCGCTGGGGGAGGCCCAGCTCCGGTCCCAGGGGTCCAGTGCCGGCTCGGGGGCAACGGGGCTCCCCGGTGCGGAACGCACCGGGGAGCCCCGTTGCCCCCGAGCCGGCGAGTGCGAAGGTGTGAACCGGGGAGCTTCAACCGGGATGCGGGTGGTTTCGTCTCCAAGGGGAAGGTGCGTGTCCAGAGGGAATAACCCTGTCCCAGGGACACTCCCCGACTTTGTCCTGAGCCCGGCAAACCCCACCGACCTTCGTCTGAGGAGGTTCATATTTACATATCTGATCGGTCCCCAGCTGATGGGGGTGTCGTTCGCTTGCTCGTCGTCGCCACTAACGATTTTTGTC
Organism: Alca torda; assembly: GCA_008658365.1. Classification (NCBI taxonomy): domain Eukaryota; kingdom Metazoa; phylum Chordata; class Aves; order Charadriiformes; family Alcidae; genus Alca; species Alca torda. The sequence continues at coordinate 49,690,411 of CM018081.1, read as the reverse complement.
CCCTAATTCTTTCGGCCAACAAGGCAGAGGGTCCAAACCCCGTGTGTAAGTGCACACAAATTACATACATTTACATGCAGCCTGCACCGCCGGTACCATTTGCCACGACCCGCCTAATTCACACTGGCCCTTAGTCGGTGCCTTTTTTATTCATCACAAGCCTCTCCCGGCCTTTTCTGTATCAGCGAGCACGCCCCACCGCTTCTCCCCGGAAAGGTCCATCTGGAAGCCCTGGCGTGTCCTGCAGTCCCGGTGAGATATCCGTGCAAATCCCGCCGGAGACCCGGCAGAGTGACCCGGCACTGAAGGTGATGGTGTGTGGAGAAGGATGAAAAGCTGATTTCACAGCGGAGCTGTTAGAAGGAAAGAGGTGGGCGAGAGACAAACACGAGCTCGGCATTCCGTTTGGAAAGGCAACAGCATCAGGGGGCTGGCAGCTGAGTCTCAGGCTGTCAGGGATGCTCCACTGAGACCATCCAGCTCCCTGCATCCCTTGGTACCCAGCCTCTTGGCGCAGAGAGCACCCTCGTGTGCCGCAGCCTTGGGGATCGCCAGCGTGTGCCACATCCCAAATACATTTAAGAATCTGGCTGGTAAAATTCCAAAAGGAAGTTCATATAGAACTCCAGAAGATCCTGCTGCTGGCCTGGCTGAATGTCCCGAGGGGATGCTCTGACACCTGAAGTGCAATAACACCGTACTCCAGTCCCCGGATTGGCCGGGGTTCGCTGTGCTCCTCACACCACTCGGGGGCCACACGACTCCCATGGGTTTGGGCCGCCTTCCCTGGTGGGACACCAAGGTTTGGGCACCTTTACCCTCTCTAGAAGCGGGTCCTTGGGTGGGGAGCGCAGCCCATCGCTGGCTGAGGAAGGTGACTGCAGCCGGGGATGTGCAGCCCAGCGGGGTCCCCGTCCTGTCCCCCAGCCGGGGCGCAGCGTTCCTGCCGCTGGGTCCCCTCGGGAGGCTGCTCTGCCTGCCACGTGAGCGGGAAGGAGCCCGCGGTGGCTGAGAGCCAAACCGGCTCCAGAGCTGCCGGGCAGGAGGGAGCTGGGGGAGTCTCACCCTCCACACTCGCTCAGTGGCCAGCCAGACCAAACCTCGGCAGAGTTTTAAATGTTAGAAAATAAATGCATGGGCCAGGGCGGGCAGAAAGGGAAGTGTCCGTGCAACCTTTCTGCATCAGCCACGGGGACAAACCTCCTTGGCTGCTCGGCTCTCAAACACCCGTCCTTCACGTGAAGGGAAGCTGAGTGTGAACCATCTCCAGATGGTGCAAACACGCTGGCTGTGTCTAGCAACCTCCACACACCCCACTCCTCCCTCGGTGTCCTCACCTCTGCTGGACCCATCTTCTCCTGCTCTGAGCAGCATCTGTGGCACTGGGATATTCTGCTCCTCGGCTCCAGGCACTTGCTGAGAGGTAGCCAAGAAGTCACCGCATTTCTGCGGCACAATTCACCGGGAAGCAATCCAGCTTTGCTTGCCCCAAATTCAAGGAAAGCACCTAACCGTCATCCCCAAGCCTTGCTTCTCTGCCTCATCCTTCACCCCAGACGTGTCCCCGTGCCTGCCCTGGCCACACAGAGCAGCTCTGGGTGCTGCCTCCCATCCCCATGCTGGCCCGGCAGGCTCCGAGGAAGCAATCACCGGGAAAACTCCTCCGCCGGCACCAGCAGCCACCCGGCAGTGATTTGGGCAGGAGCTCCCCACCTCCCTTGCTCCGTGTACAACAGTTTATTTGTTTAATACGTGGCTTGCGTATTTATCACAGGTGCCTGGCTACTTTGATGCTGGCCTGGAGGTTTAAGGATGCTTTGATGGTGGCCGTTAACCTCTTTGAGCACCTCTGGGTCTCTCCTGGCCCTGAATATCCCCAATTTCGTTCCTGCTGGGCTGGTGACCTCACCTGGGGTCCTGACCCTCCCTTTGGGGGCCTGGAGCGAAGGGTGTGCGTGGGGGGAAGCACCACGCAGCCGAGGTGACTGATACACCCCGTTAGCACCACCATTCTGTTTGGGTGGTAGCTCAGCCCCTTTCTCGGGTTCCACTTGCCTAATTTTGTCTCTGTTCATGCAATCACCATGTTGTGGCCCAAAGGGAGCAGTGTGAGCCGTTCCCCTTCAGCCCAATTAATTCCCCCGCCCCGAGTCCTCACAAAGCCCCGGGCAGGACGCTACCAAGCCAGCGGGGTGGCTGATGGTTTACACGGAGCTACCGATACATTTCACCTTTTAGCTGATGCGCTTTAAACAAACACCTTTATGATAACAGTTTCTGAACTGCCTGGCATTTAAGGAGGTATCAGTACCCTTGGGGCATGTGTGGCCAAACCTGGAGTATTTCTCTCCTGAGTGAGCTGTGTTTGTAAATAGCTAACATTAAAAAAAGGGGAAGAGAAAAAAAAAAGTAACATCTTTTCCCCCCTTATTCCCTCCAGCAGCAACATGAAAACCAGAGCTGAGCCCGGACAGACAATTCAGGTCTCAAAATGACCGCAGCTACATCAGCAAGTAGCAGAGGGACTGGGGACAGGCGCTGGGGACAGGGGATCACTGTCACCTGTGTTTCCAGTTTTCCGTTTGCTCTAGCCTGGTCCCGAGGACCAAATGCCCATCAGTGGCTGCAGCACACTCTTGGTCACATCTCTGCTCCCTGCATCTGCGGATTGTGCCGCCCTCGTGGTCAGCTCGGACCAGCAGCACGCTTCCAAAGGGAATCTTCTCCTCCTTCCCCAGCACCTCCAGACCAGCTCTCTCGCTGCCAGCCAGCGCCGGTCACACTGTTCCCAGGTGAGGTGAGTTGATGCAAGCCCAAGCTTTACACGTGGATGGCAGAATACTAAGGCTCAGGCACCTTTAACGCTTGGCAAGAGAAAGGGGATTTTGCCAAGAAAAGCTCAAACTTCCTATCCTGAGTCATATGCTTTGACTTATCTCTGTAGTCGTCACTGCTCCGTGAATCCTGCCAGGCAGCAACGCTGACAGGGACGACGCGCTCGAGGTTGGGCAAACGTTCCTGCCGCAGCCCTGCAGTGCCACCCTCCAGTGAACCCAGTGGGGGTGTCATCGTCCTGCTCCCAGGGGACTTGCAAGGGCAGCGCGACCGACCAAACTGCAGGTCTACCTCTGGCATTCACAGGGCAGACACTTTTCAAAGGGCACCTAGAAGAGAAACGTCAGAGGGTGGCAGGGGCACGGGCACAGAGCCATTCCTGGGTCTCCAGGTCACTGGCTACAACCCTAGGATTGAACCGGGCATTTTCAATTTCAGAAAACCTGACAGTTTCCCTGCCAGCGAGCCCCTGTCACCCTGCCATGGCAGGTGCCGCCCAACGCCAGTGACACATAGGTGCCTCCCACCTATTGGTGGCACATCATGGCCGTCACAAAGGACTCGAGTATTTTAAAAGTAACACCCCAAAGCTTTTGTTCTGCTACTCCAAATACCATCATTTCAACCCACTTTAGCTCAGAACCAAAAGAAAGCGCTCATTCCTGCAGGTTTCTGCTGGAGAGACCTCCTGCAACATCTCCTTCCTTAACCCAGCGTTTCACCTCTCCTTGCTCCAGATTTTTAACCCCAGAGCTCGTGCCCCTGCTCTGGGGAGAGGGGCCATGCACAAAAGCACGACACACAGCCAGAGCAGCTTCTGCTGCCGGGGCAAGAGGATGCGAACACTCCGAGGGCTCATGGACGGTCCCATGGGCTTTTTCTATCTGCAGCCGTGTGATCCGGAGAGGTGGAAGATATTCCCTGGCTGTGAGAGAAATGCGCTTGGAGCCTTCCAGCAAAACATATGAACGATCAGCATGAAGAGTGAATGCATTCACACTAATAAGTAATTTTCAACCCGCGTAATAAAACAGCAGACACTAACGAGTTCCATCACATCCCCATTAAAAAGTGCTTTCCCTTAGCAGGATTCCATGGCCCAGGGGCTCCAGCTGGGCGGTTTGGTGTCGAGCCCAGCCGAAGGCACCGTGCTGCCCAGGGCGCTCGCCCCGCGCTTGGGCTAGAAACCGGCTCCCACCAGCTCTGCCGACCCGCTGGCCCCTCGCCGCTTCCACCCATCTCCTGCCCACTGGGAATCGGTGCGGCAAACGTGTTTGTGTCGAGAGTGCGCCACATGGATTTTCCTGGGATTAAGAAGTTAGATTTAAACGAGATTAAATACCCCACAATTAAAAATCCGAAGCCTGCTATGTAGTTTCTTTCGCATGTTTTTAATACATAGATTGGGAGGGGGGGATATCTGACGATACTAACTGCTTTTATCATCACAAGTTTTTCATCCAAAAGCCAGAGTTCTTGTAGGGCTCTCCCAAAGCCAATAAATAACCTTTACTGCTTGAGAAAAATTCTGAAAACACCCCCATTTCCTAGTTATTGATGACATTGGCTGTAGGAAGCAATACCTCCTCTAGACCAGAGTTTCCCACCTTCTCTATTTTGCTGTAGATATATTAGCCCGAGGTTGCTTAACATGCCCCCTAAGTCATTTCAGTTGCCAGGTGCTCGTGAAAACATGGCCTAAGTTGACCACCGAGGCTGATATTTTCTTCGTTAGATATTTACCCTCTGTGCCACCCCTCTGCCATCAGAAATGTCAGCAAAATTATTTCAGACACTTCTACAAAGACAAATGAGGTATAGACGCTCCAGCATCCTCCTTCAAAACGCCCTAAGTTCTCCGTGCTTCAGATGAGATGTCCTGCATCCCTCCCAGGTCCCGACCGCCTGCAGCAGCCCAGCCAGGGATGTGCCATTCCCACGGAGAAACGAAGCGCGCTGGCAACGTGCTGCGAGTCCTGGGAGTCCGTGTTTCTCTGCCACCAGCGGAGAAACCAGCACCTTGTGCCAGAGCTGGCCGGGGCCATACATCTTTCTGGCTCATGCCTAATGTGCAGGGAGGCACCAACGAGCAGCTGCTCCACAGAGCTCGATTAATTCAAGCGGTGGCAGCTTGTGCACGTGCCCTAAAAGCTCCCAAAGACTCAAGGTGAGAATCAATAAGATTTACAGGTGGAGTTGCTGGGATATTTTCCTCTGAGCACCTAAGGATAATTAACAGCCCAAAGGCTCGGAATCAGCCTCCGAAGTTATGAAATACTAAATCAGAGGCAGCTCCCAGCAGCTTCATTCGTTCCCTTTGCAGGTTGTATGTTCATGATAAAACCACCCGCCGTGCACGGCCGCAAACTCTCTCTTTTCCCGTGGGACTCCTGGTGCTTCCAGTGGCTGGCAGTTATTTAAATATTGTTTTACCCCTCCGCAGTAAAAGCAAAGCCCTGGGCTTTGCCATTCACATCCTAGCCTGACCCACAGCACAATTACATCGCTGCCGGGTGTTTCTCTGGTGGGCAGCACATTGGGATCTGTGCGCTGCATCGATACGTATGGATCTGATGGGTGCTCTTCCCCTCCCCAAACAGTGAGGGAACTGAGAAGCAGCGAGAAGAAAAGTTAAAAGCTTCTTGTTATTTTGTGTGCAAGAGTTCAGACTTCTGTCCCCAACTTTTGAGGGCACCGGCCATCCTAGCAGGGTGCTTTCCTTCCCAATTCTGCAGCCACATTGAATCTGGCACCAGGCACAAGCACCCAGCGGCGCGGGCTCCAACGGGCATCATGGGGGTACCAGAGGAGGAGGAACTGGGCAGGAACCCCATCAAGAGCCATGGTGGTGGGGCTGAGCTTCTTGGATGGCTCTCACACATAGTTCTTGGGTCTCCTCCCATCACCCGCAGCAGAGGGTCTCCGCACACCCGCTCCCTGCCCAGCCCAGCCTGGCTGCCTGCCCGGAGCACCAGCCATCACACCACGGGTGGCAAAGGACCCTGGGGAAGGGGTCCTCTGTCTCTCTGTGACCAAGAGCTGCTTCGTGCACATAAAGAGGCTGATGGGAGGGCAGCTCCATGCCTGGCTCTGTCTGACCCCCAGATGCGACTAAATGACCCCCCTTTAACTGTGGGGGTGTGCTGCCTGGGGTTGTCCCACTCCCCGTGCCATGAGGATCTTCCTCCACTGTGCACATTTCTGCTCCCATCCCTGTTCCCGTTGCAGGGAGGTTTCCACGCTGAGCTGGTTTTCCTGGCTTTCCTCCCCATGCTGTCACCTGGGGAGAGCTCCATCCTGCACAGATGCTCCTCCACCAGCCAACCCCGCTCTCCCAGTGCACCCAGCACCCAGACTATGTGGGGGATCCATGTCTCCAGCTGCTCTGAGCATCCCCTCCTCTCCACTTGTGCCCTGCAGCAAGTCGGGCTCTCCGGCTGTAACTCCCACCCAGCCTCGCCAGCTTTCTCTTTGCTTTCCCAAATATTTGGCTGGTGCAAAGGAAACATCAGCCTGCTGAATCGTGAGCGGAGCCACCTCCGCCTCCGAGCTGAAGGCCCACGAAGTGGGAGAGACGGTAAACTGGAAGCAGAGCAATGCCAAAGCATAGAGCAGCACACGCTGGTCCTGATGCCACCAAGCCAAGCCGGGGACAGTCCCCTTAACCAGAGCGCTGGCACTGACACCCAGCCCGCCGCAGCCTCCAGATAACACCCCGTCAGCAGCTGATCAGCGAGTCAGAGGTAAAAGGGCTTCAGTAAAGTGCAGTGCCAGCACCCAACCATGGCCACCGTTGTACAAGCACGGTCCGTGGGACACAGGCGGGGGGATTAAGAGATCTGTGTCAGCAGCAGGCCTGTGTATACCAACACGACAGCTAAAAGGGCTCATGTTCATGCTTTGTCCCCAGGGAGGTCGTCGGTGATGGGAATGAGTTGTGGAGGGGCGGACGTGCGGTGCCGCTGTGAGCCTCCCTTCGGCCAGAGCGGCCAGAGGGGTGACAGGGCTGGGAACAGCGGAGATCGGCCTGGGCAAGGGGAACCCCCCACCTGCTCTCCTCCCAGTGGAGACCCGGACTGGGGATGTCAGGTAATGCCGTAGTGTCTGGAAGGTTGTAGGGAGCTCCCTGGCTCCATAGTGGCCCTCAGGAGTGCCGGAGAACCTCATCTGGTCCTGGGGACGGGAGCAATGGAAAGGAATTGCTCCATCAGTGGTTTTCAAAGTCAGCCCGAAGCTGTTGCTTTAGGAAGGGCTCATTGAGATCAGCATCTGCAAAGGCACCAACCAGAGTATCTCTAATTAACCCCAGAATACAGCATGTCTGCTTTCCCAGCTCCAGGGGGCAAGCAAGACTACGGGATGCTCATGGACACACTCCTGTACAGCATCCAGGAGGATCCTGAATCCACTGCCCACAGAGAGCCAGTGGACCAGGAATCCAGGTTGCAAGAGACTGTATTTTATGACTTTATTCTTGCCCTTGCCTCTTCTGCCCCTGTACTTCCCACCGCACTCCTGAGGTTCTTGACAGCCAAGAGATCAACGAGGAAAAAAGAGACCCACCCCAGGGACCCGATACATCCTCTGCCTCCAGCGCCACCCGTGGAAATTAATATGGGATGGGAAGTTTAATTGCAAGGCTGGGGATGCAGTGGCTATGTTCTGCATTGATGCATTCATTTTTACAATTACATCAAGCTGTATTAATTATATCAAGCAAATGAAGAAGTCCTGGTGATGTTAGTTGTTGGAGGTTGTTGCAGCGGTGGTGACCACCGACCAGCTCCAGCCACGCTGGGTGAAAGGTATCTCAGGCCAGAAGCGCAGAATTTGCAGTTGTGTTTTGTTACATTTTGGCTGCCTGATTTCGGGGTGATACGAGGGCTTTCCCTCGTCTGGTGAGGGACGGTGCAGCCCTGTAAGGGAGTCTGACCTCCTACCAGGCGGGTTGTTAGACTTTGAATTTAAATCATGAGCAAAACAAATGCAACGTGAAGCTGTGTGCAGTCGGAGCCAGGATTTCTCGCCTGTGTTTCGGTCTGTTCGATTTTCATGCTTCTCAGCTGACCCCGCTTGCTCCTAAACGCATTTTCATCTGACAGCAAGCAGGGCCAGCACCAGAAACTACAGGAGCCAGAGAGGAGCTCATCCCTTTCAGAGAAAAACACCTTTCAGATCCTCTCCATCCCCAGAAAAAAGGAAAAAAACAGGGGGGAAAGCCCATATTGCCCCTCTCCACCCCTGCAAATTGCTTCTAAGCTCCTGCTCCCGCAGCAAAATCTTGTCTGTGTTTCAGTAGAGCCAGCACAAGGTTGCCACAGGACCACCCCGAGGCAACGCTGAGGGCTTTCCAGCTCTCCAGAAACCCTTGGCAGCAATTTATGTCCTAAACCAAGATTGCCCCACAGTCTGCCGGGCAGGAGAGACCTCTTTACGCTTGATACAGGGTGGTTTTTTTCAGCTTGCTTCCAGTCTACAGCCTTATCTTGTTATTTTGTAATTCCTCTCCTAAATATGCCAAACCAAAGCTCGTGCCAAACCAAAACATCTCCGCAGTTTATCCGAGGGGGGAGGAACATGTGATGGTGGCCCGGAGCCTGGAGCGAGACAGCAGCCGGAGCCTGCAGAGCAGCCAGGGATGGTTAACGCTGGTGGGGCACGAGAGCTCCCCAGTACAGCACGGGAGAAGGACAAAAGCCACGTTAGAGGCTTCTTTTTCTCCTGCCTGGTGGGATGGGGCCACCACAGAGGGGAAAACCCAGGGCAGCGTCAGTCCCTGTGCACACACCCCTCCCCTCCCGCACCTGCTAGATCACCAGCTCCCCCATTCCTCTTCCCAATAGATCCCAAGAGGATTTTGCCCAACACGCTCCCTCTGGCAGCCTGAGCCATCCCGCTCCGTGCGGTCCTGCAATTCCTGTGCCTGGTCATTTCTGCAGTTGCATTACCTTAGCTGTTAATTTAATAATTTACTTTAGTGAGCCTCATGAAGGCACCTCTTGCCTTTCTGTACGTGGTGACAGCACGTCACCATTGCCGATAGTATTGGCGGAGGCTGGAGCATCGAGCCGCTGGTGCTCATGCTAACCACGGGGCACCCGACACGTCTTCTGCTTGATCTTCAAACACACATAGATACCCCCTCCCAGGGCTCTCCAGCCTGTCTCCCCATGCTCCCCTGGGGACCAAATACTTCCATGTTGTCCCCATTCCAAGCAGGGGATCTGGTGACCGGTGTGGGAGCCCCATCAGCTCTTTGGGCACTATTTGTGATGGCACCGTCCTTTCACAGGGCAGTGGAAGGTGTTCCTGTGGGGCTTCCTCCCAAGCGCTGCTGGTTTGGATGCTTTGCCCAGTGAAGCTGTTCTCCGTGCAACCCCTCTAGTGACCTACTTGGTTGCGTGATAATCCAAACACCAGGAAACCCCCCAGGGAAACCGCAGTGAGGTCAGACGCTCACATTTAAACATTTTCTAACACGCTGCATAACCCTTTTCATCCCATCTTGAAGGTCTGCTGGCTGCTGGAGGGCAATCCTGCCCCTTCATCCCACTCCCAGGGAGAGGACATGGCTTGGAGCTGGTTCCTGGGCTGGATCTGTCCCAGGAGCAGCTGCTGGCGTTCAAGGGATCACATCACCGGCAAGAGAGCAATCAGGATCTGTCCTTCCCTGGAAAAACCAGTTCCCCAGGTAGCAGCAAATGGCACTTTCCCTTGGGGAGAGGCCAGGGACCCTGTCCTGCTCGCGTTGCTTTTCAGATAGGCAGGCTGCGAGTCGTGTGGTTCACGTGAAGAGAGGAGATAGCGCAGCCGGGCTCCGAGAGCACGGCCCTCATGAGCGGCCAAAGGGACTGAGTGAGCCAGCAGGGCTTTGCCCACGATAAAAGCTTCAGCACCCACGTGTGTAATCAGGAGAGGGCAGCCCCGGCTCTTAACTGCATCTCTGGCGAGCCAGGCTGGGTGGGGTGACAAAAGCACCCAGGACCCCAGCGCCGGAGATAACTCAGCGCCCCAGGAGGCAGAGCCGGCGAGGGAGAGAGGGGGCTGCCTCTGACAGGGAGAATTTCCCACCGCGGCAGGTGCTGGTGCAGCCCAGGAAGTCGTGCAGCTGTGGTGGGCTTCCCTGCACGGCCGGTCCTTCGGGAGCTGGCAATGCCAGTGCTGGTGCTCCCTCCCTCAGCCCCGTAGGAAAAATCCTCCCCCCGCCATCCCTTCCAGGGATGCTTTCAGGGAGAGCAGAGCCAGGGAGTAAAAGAGAGAGTTGGAGGTGGCTCAGCACCGGGGGCTGCAGATGCTGCACCACCAGCATCCCCGGCTGGCCCCAACCACCTCCTCTCCTGCTCAGCGGCACTTGCAGGCTGACAGACCCGCTAATTGCTTGCAGCAGCGTTTGTGTGCCCCTGTGGCCAGGCTTGGGCTTCCTAAAATCATACAGCACCGAAGCAGGACCTGAACCCAGCTTTGCAGCCCGAACCATGCCTCCAGGGACAGCTCAATCCCGTCCCCATGCCCACCCTCCTGGCAGGAGCTGCTCCACCAGCAACTCTCCCTACTTTTTAATTTTTTTTAACCAAGTGGGGTGTTGGAGGAGCCTGTCAGGCTGGAGAAGATGTTCCCAGCACCCTGCCTGAGGTTACGCTTTTTTCCCCCACTGTTTCTTTGAGGGTGGCACGGCCCCAAGCCTCCGCCTGGCTGGTGGTGCAGCGCTGGGTGTTTGCCAGCCCCGACCTGTGACTCAACAAAATCACCCGCCCCTGTAAACAGGCACCCCAGAGCGTCCCGAGAAGGGGGGTGTCCTTGGCCCCCTCCTGGCATCGCCCCGGTGCCGGGTGCCAAGGGAGAGCTTCAGCTGCCTTGGCCAGCCGTGCACCCCTGTGGGCTCTGGCTGCTTCCCAGCCATTGGGCAGGTGCCATGGAAAACCCACTGAAAACCTGTTTACAGCTCTCACAGCCTTGCAATTTGCTTTTTTTTTTTATTATTTCCCAAGAGAGTGTTGCGGGGGTGGTGGTGGTGGGGGGGTTCCTCCTCTCCCTGGCCCCCAGGGCTCTCTGTTGAGAGGGATCAGAAGCCACCACTCGATGCAGTGGGAATTACTTATCCTTCCTGGGAGGGATGAGACCCCAGGATGGGGCAGGGAGAGAGGTGTTTGGACTGTCACCGTGCCCTACGGATCCTTGGCAAGTCGTGGTGGTGTCTTTGGGATGGCTGGGGACGGGGAGCAGCCCAGAGCCAGCTTGAATTTGCCAGTGTGCTTCCTCTTCCCTGCTGGGAGAGGAGCCAGGGCACAGCAGAGCTGGGGGAAAAGTCTCTCTCCCCGCAGGGAAAATCAGTTTGGAAGGAAATGCTGCTGCTGGTTTCTTCCAGGCTGGGCCCGGGAGAGCCCCCGGGAGCGGAGGCAGCCCCAGCCCGGCTTTGCTGCCATCTGCCGCCCGGCCAGCCCGGGCCAGCGGGAACCAAACACCGCCCAGCACTGAGAGATACCCAGAACACTGATTTTTCTCAGCTGGAGGATCTTCCTTTCACCTAAAAACATTAAAACCAGCCCTTTCCCTCTTTCAAAAGAGGGAAGAGACCTGCGGGGACAAAGGGTTTGCTTGAAAAGCAGCTAGCCCGGGGTGGGGAAAGTCCTGCGGGCAGGCAGCTGCCTGCAAAAAGCCGCCTCCTGCCTGGCTTCGGCCCAGAAATAAATCTCAGGAACATGTCGGGATGTTTGCAAGGTGTCCTCAGCGCAGTACAGGTTGATACGCCCTGGCTCTGGCTGGGACTGCCAGCTAGTCCCCGAGATAGCATCTCAGCTCCCAGAGCCGGCATCCCACAGCAGCGGTGCCAGGCGAAACAGCCACTCTTTGATGGTTGAACTCGATGACCTGAAAGGTCCCTCCCAACCCAGACAATTCCATGATTCTTCTGCAAGAGCCATAGCCTTTTGTGTACACATAGATGCAAATATCTATAGATGCAATAAATTGATGTAAAATCCCATTTTCAATGGGTTCTCAAAAGTGGCAATTTTTGTTTCTGTGTCCTCTGCTCTCAGGACCAGTGAGAGCTGATTCCTTCCCCTGTTTCCCAACATCTCAGCTCCGCAGACACCCCAGCTGCCACCAACCCAAGCTACACCTGGGACGGGAGATGCTAGCAGAAACCTGGTGGTGAAAAAGCCCAGAGGTTTGGGTTGGGTTTTTCGCTTTTTGCAAATTTGGAGAGAATTTAAATGGAATCGTTCCCAACCCCCGCTGCTCCCTGAGGTGCCCTGTGCTCCTCAGGGTCGGGAGAGCCAAACCCAGCCAAAGCTGTGAGAGCCTGACTGGGAGGACGCGCCGAGGGCTGGCAGGGCTGTGGGGCAGCGTGGTTGAGTCATTCCATGGCACCCCTCATCCAGGGGTCCGTCTCTGAGCTCTGGTGCCCGTTTGGGTCCCGCTGTGCCAGGAGGTGTGTCCCAGGGGTACCAAACATCCTCCTTTCCCACCAACAGCAGCCAGACCTGGAGGTTTCTGCTGTGGGATCCATTGGCTTCCAGTCGTTTACGCCGAGTGTCCAGGGGGTGGCACATGTGGACTCTGGCCAGTGGCTTTGCTCTGTGCTTGGCCCAATCCAGCCCTCCTGGCTGGGCCCCGTGGCCCGTCCGGGGTTACCTCCTGCCCAGGGATGCTGCTGGCCAGGTGATGGTCACCCATGGTCAGGGGCTTCCTGCAGCACAGACAACAAGTGCATCCCACATTGCTCCTTTGAGTTTTTCCTGCTGCAGATGAGCAGCGAGACAAGACAGAGCTGCAGACAGGCCGGATTTACCTGCTTGGCCTTCAGCTCCTGTCACTTATGGGTCTGGCTGCTTTGCAGGGACCACTGATGGGGCAGCAGAGCCCTCCCCGGCGGTCCTGCCTGCCCGCTGCCAGCCAAGCAGGGATGTATGTGCAGGGTGTGCTTGCTGCCAGCCTGCCTGCGCTGCCTGCGCTGCCTGCGCCCTGGGAGCCCCACACAATACTCTAGCTCCAGTGCTGGTCCTTTCTGTGACCAGCGAGGATGAGCTGCCAGGATGATGTGCCAAGGGAGGTGAGGGATTCGTCAGCTCTCCAGAGGTCCGGCCATCACCGAGCAGGTGTCTGAAAACATGCCCAGCTGGCAGCTGCCAGAGCAGCAGCACAAATCCCCAGTGCTGGGCTGGTTACTTCCCTCGCCGCTGCTACGCAGGTGTTTCCCTCTAAACTGGAGGTGGATGTGGGTTACAAGAGCTCAGCCTGGAGCATCCATGCCAGCTGCCTCCCACTGGACAGCTCGTGGATTGGGCAGGGATGGCCATCTCCTCCCCTAAGGAAATTACAGCTGCAAAACCAGCTTCTTTCCCCATAAAACTCCCTTGAGCTTTTCTCCAAATGTCAAACTGCTCTGCTTGTTCAGGGACCACTCACCTGCCAGAGGGATGTTTTAGCTGCTCTCGCTTGTTCAGGCACCAAGGCGTTAGCAGTGTGGACTCTTGTTGACACATCCATTCAGCTCCCAGGGCTCCCCACCACTCTCCTCTGAAGTTGTGGTGGGGATAAAACTTCCTGGGGGATCTGTGTGGCATGGCGCCGTTTGCGGATGGTGGCATTGCCCAGGTGGCATTACACCATGCTGCTGCCAGCCTGCACCGGGAACCAGCACCCGGCTCTGGAGGGAAAGGGCTGGGGTGTAGGATGTGCAGGTTGGTCCAACAGGAAGGTGGGAACTGTACAGGTAGCAAGTTCATAAACACGCAGGATTGTGCTGCAGGCTGCTGCCTCTCCTGGTAACTGGGAAAAGCTTCAAAAGGATCATCAGCAATAAGGATTAGCCCATGGGATGGAAACCATATTTGGGGAAGCCACATACAGGGACATGAAGTGAGGCAGAGGAGGCTGAAGAGCAGGTCCCAGGGTGGCCTCACAAGCCACCTCAGTTGCAGGGTAAGGGGATGTGGCAGTATCCCTCCCAATCCCCTTCCAGGCTCCCCTTCAGGAGTCAAGGGCTGTGTGACAGGGCTGTCCCTAAAGCCCATCCCCTCCGAGCTTCATAGGACCCTGGTCCCACCACCATCCCTGACAGCTCCTACAGGAAGCTGGGTCATTCCACCTTGGGCTTCACCACCACAGCTTCCGCTCCAGTTTGCTCCTAAAGGTTGCTGCACCCCCAGGGAGGCACTGTGGTCCCAGGGGAGACCGGACCCCTGCACAGCACTGTGCTGCCGTGCACTGCATCCCAGCACGGCCCTGCATCCCAGCATGGCCCTGCTTCCCACCGCTGCCCTGCATCCCAGCATGGCCCTGCTTCCCACCGCTGCCCTGCATCCCAGCATGGCCCTGCGTCCCAGTGCTGCCCTGCATCCCAGCACAGCCCTGCATCCCAGCACAGCCCTGCATCCCAGCATGGCCCTGCTTCCCAGTGCTGCCCTGCATCCCAGCACAGCCCTGCATCCCAGCATGGCCCTGCTTCCCACCGCTGCCCTGCATCCCAGCACAGCCCTGCATCCCAGCATGGCCCTGCTTCCCACCGCTGCCCTGCATCCCAGCACAGCCCTGCATCCCAGCATGGCCCTGCGTCCCAGTGCTGCCCTGCATCCCAGCACAGCCCTACATCCCAGCATGGCCCTGCGTCCCAGTGCTGCATTCCCCGCACTGCATCCCAGCACTGCATTGCATCCCAGCGCTGCATTCCCCGCACTGCATCCCAGCACTGCATTGCATCCCAGCGCTGCATTCCCCGCACTGCATCCCAGCACTGCCCTGCATCCCAGCGCTGCATTCCCGGCACTGCATCCCGCTGCGCCGCAGCCGGCAGTGCCGAGGGCAGCTCTCCCAGCTCACCGCTGCTGCTCTATCTGGCTGTCAACAGGTGGAGCCAACGACCCGCCTGGTCCCCGGCCCACCCTGCACCTGATCCCCGCAGCGGCGGGGCCAAGGAGGGCTCGGCGGGCAGCCGAGGGGCTGGAGCTGCCGGCGGCCGGGCGGGATGGGATGCTGGGCAGTGGGAGCATCCCGGTCCGACACCCCGTCCCCAGCCTGTCCCACAGCCGTACGTGAAACGTCCCACCAAGTTCCCTTTGCGCAGAAAGCAATGCTAAATATACACCCAGCCCCGACGGGTTCTGGGGTCGGAGAACTCGGGAGAGCAGCCCAGAGGAGGGTGATGGGCATCAGCAGGAGTCGCGAGGCATGGAGCGTCCCGTGCCAGCCCGGCCGGGGGCTGCAGGAGCCAGATCTCAGGTCTCCTTCATCTCAAAGGCTCGGGCTCCTCCGTGATTAACTGCTGGGCTGCGCTGCAGATTAGCCGTGGGACCGCTGCGTTTGATGTACGGGGCAGGAGGCCGGCGAGGGATTTTCCTCCCCTTCTGGGGTTAATCCTACCCTGCCTATCGCAACCCTTTGATTGCAAAGCCCTGCAGATAAACCTCCTCAGTCACCAGCAGACAGCAGGCACCGACCAAAAGAATACGGGCAGGAGCGTGGGCTTGGGGAGATACAGGATTTGGGAGTTTTCCTGCAACAGCCGGTGGCTACAGAGCTTCTGTGCTCCTTGTGGCCTGAAAGCCACCCTCCAAAAAAGGGAGGAAAGCGCTTTTCTTTTTACTAATCTTGATTATTTCTTCTTATTTAACCTAACCGCCTGAAAAGAGCTATCGAAACACCAAACGAGTTCCATTCCCCAGCCTCTCTGTTTGAATGAAACATTTCCAAAGTCGTAGCGCTTCAGCAAATCACTAACACACCCGTGAACATGCGGTTTGGGATACGGCAATAGCCACACCACTCTGCTGCTAGCCCCAGCCAGTTTTTATCACACACATGTAACAGCCATCAAAGCCAGCCTGGAACAAGCAGGGTTGTTTTTGCAGGAGTGGTCGAGTTTTGGATTTTAATAAGCCCCAGCGCCCTCGTAATTTTTCTCTTTAAAATGCCAAAAGGCACCAGCCCAAAACAAGGCTTAGAAAATTCCTGTAAGTGTCTAAAAGCCTCTGAGCTTCCCTCTCGTGGGCTTAGAAATGCCACCTCCAGAGTGGTACTGCGGGGTACGGGAGGGCTTGGGAAGGTCTCACTGGTCCCTGTCCCACCACAGGGCAGGAGCTGCTGAGGGGACACCGAACGGTCCAGGCTGTGCTGTGGGGGAGGGTTGGATGGTTTAGGTCAAGCCTGCCCAGCCAATTTGGAGACAGACAGGGCTGCTGGAATGAGGATGGCTGGAGATGCAGGACAGGGGTGTCCTCAGCGCATGGCATCACTGCCTGTCCCATGCCTGGCCACCAAGCTCAGGGAACTGAAGTCCTTCCAAGCCCCACACCTACACCTGACTGCTCCCCACTCAACCTCCTCCTGCTCGGTTTTAAAATACCCTTCATGTAACCTGGGCCAGACTTGACTGTCCTCCTGTGGTGCCTGAATCATTTGTCTTAATATCTAACCTTTGAGCTTTCTCGTTGCAAATTAAGTTGATTACATCTTGGCCCTCCTCCAGCAGACCCTGAGACCGATTGATCACTGTTGTCTCGGAGGTCTTGGGAGGCTCTTATCATGTCCCCCTCCATCTCCGGCTTTCTAGAGAAAACAAACCCCAGCTCTTTGGCCAGGTCGGGCTGTCCCCATCGTCATCCCTGCCGCTGCGCTGACTCCTCCGAGCGTCTCCGTCCTGCTCTGAGTGATCAGCCCTGAGCCCTGCAGGGCTCACTTTGATCAGTGTTCAAAGAAGGAGCCCCAATGCCCTGAAGACCACCCTAGGTCGCTTGCTTTGGCTCCGCGCTCGAGTGCACGCCTGAGTTGAAGCCAGGCAGACAACTCACCGGCTTCGAGTGAGGTTTGGCCATTTGGGCTCCCCCTTGGGCATGCACCGGCCCCAGCGTGCCTCTCTGATGCTGCGTGCAGCAAAGCACTCTGCCGTCTGTTTCACTCAGAAATGCAGCTCTGGTTTCCAGCAAGCGAGGTTCATCCATTGCTGGACGTGAGGCATGGGCTCCTCCACCCTTCGAGCCTTGAAGTCGAGGCAGGACATCACGCTGCGTCACAGATGGGGCTGGAGGGACCAAGCTGCCCACGGGTTCCAGGCTGGGGGGTCCTTGGACCCTCACCCTCCCTGCGAGGGGCCACCAAATGCACACTCACATCTCTGTGCACATCTGCAGGCCCAGAGCCACGTGCTGCCTGTCCACCTTTTCAGACAAGGATGCTCCAACCTGGAGGTGGAGCGAGCCAGCCTGGCCTGCCCGGAGGATGCCGTGCTTTGCCCAGCTGCCTCTTGACTTTTCCCAGTGACCAACACCCCAAATCCCTCCACATCTGAGGTCAGCAGAGAGCCCTCTCCAGCTGCCCAGACTTCCAGGCTGGGGATATAACATTTTTCATTACCCCCCTGCCAATCATCCTCCCCTTTCCCCCGCTCCAGGATTTAAAGAAAGAAAGATCCACCGGGCAAACAGCTCAAAGCCAGCATCTGAGCCATTATAAAAGTGCTTTCTGCCAGCTGCTAGACTCCTTGTCACCAATCTGATCGGTAGACTAAACAGCGAGGACCCGGGCTGATCCCCCCCTTGCGCCGCTCCAGCCTGGAAATGGGGGGGGCTCGGGGGAGCGCAATGGTTAGCATCAAAACTGGCAGCAACGTCCTAACGGAGAAGGCCAAGGGAATCCTGCGGCTGCTTAATGGAGGTGGGCGGGAGGAGGTGGAGGAAAGGCTGAAGCGACCCCGGAGGATGGAGTTTGGGCTGTGGGAAGAGGGGACCCCTCCCGGGGCTGGCGGCTTGCCCGCGCCCGGGGTGAACTGGCTCCTCAGCCGCAGTCCTCCAGCTTTGCATCATCCCTCCTCCATCACCAAACCTGCGTGTCCAAGCCTGGCGTGCCAGGGCTGGGGTTTTCAAAGGTGATTTTTTTTCCCCTTCAGTTGCCCGAACCCTCCTCTTCCTCTGGCTCCCCGTGCTCTGTGGACAGATAACACGGGCGGTTTTCCCCGGGGGGCTCGTACGGAGCAGCTGGCGCCGTTATCTGGGAGTCACTCCCTTATCTGGCGGCCGACTTTGGCTCCGGGGAGTCAGCACCTCTCAGGTGAGGAAGGCTGGGCTCCCAGCTGCCCATGCCGGGCACCCGCGGGGGGTTATCAGCCTGGCCACCTCCTCGTCTGGCCAAGCCCCCTCAGACAGCGGCGCTCGGACATCCCTGGGGGTGACGGGGTGGAAATGGGACACTGCAGTCAGAGAGCACCGGGAAACGCCTGTTGCTTCCTAGAAAAAAAAAAAAAAAAGGAAAGAAAAAAATAAATTTGGGCTCGGGTTCCTCTTTCCATCAGTTAGCAGCAATGTGTGATCGTGCCAAAAAAAAATGAAGCAGCAGTGGTGCTGGAGAGAGAACCGCGGCTTTTATTGCTCTTATCTGCCGGCTTCTGGAGGAGCGCGCTGCCTGCGTGGGGGTCTGGGCTGGGACACAGCGCACACGCCACAGGGAGACCAGCTCCCCTCTAAATCACGGCTTGTCGTGATTTACGCGGAGGCTCACAGGTTAGGTAACTGCAGTAAACAGAATAAACAGACTTCCCTCTGGATTTATGGACCGACAAAAGGACCTTTAACCACAAAAGAAATGTGCTTTCCAGCCCTCTTCTATCACCAGATCCCAACCAAAGGCTTAAATGCTTATGTCAAGCCCACAGAGCTCAGGATTTGGGCTGGATTCAAACTATTCCTCCATCCTCCCTGCTACCCGAGTAAGTCATCTCATAGTTCATCTCCCCTTCGCCTCCCGGCTGCCCACTGACACACACGCACACACGATGCCAGAGGAGCCAGAGGGAGCAGGGAGAGGATTTGTCTGTTACTTGGGCTTAAAATAAGTCATTAATAAATGCACAAGCAGGCGAAAGTAAGCAAGCACTCTGCAAAGAGGTTTCTCTCTCCAGGAGCTACCTAAAAGAGGGGACATCTTTTTGGGGTGCTGCTGGACCCTTCCTCCCCAGCAGCTACCCACGGTCAAGTGAGGAGCTTTGGCTGCTGTCGCCAAAATAAATCTTCCCAGCACGAGAGCTGCTGTCTAAAGAGAAATTAAGGGTGGTATTTTTCTTTTCTTGGAGTAAAAGAGGTGCTAGATTTTCTCAAATACATGATGCGTTTCTCCCTGTAGATGTAAAAAGTTGTATAATGATGATATTACCGAGGTTTCAAGGCAAATCAAAGGGTGTGTATGAAGGCATGGTGCCTGAGCAGTCCTTCCTCAGTCTTTAGACTATTCTTTTGGATGTGGCATCCCTGCAGAAAAAGCAGCTGGACAAGAGGAGCCTGTCCATGCCCAAAGAGTCACGGCTTGTGCTGGGGGAGCCGGTCCCACCGGTGGCAGGAGCACGGCAGGGAGCGCAGGAGGTAAGCGTAAAGCCAGAAGCCAGGCTGAAAAACTTTGGAAAATTTGGCATTAATTGGACTTCTTGCTTTCCAGTACTCATCAGCTGAGTCAGCCACAGTGTCAGCCACACAGAGCAGCCCGAAATCCGCACTGCTACCAAGTAAGTTCGCAGAGCCCAGTGTTACCCCTTCCCTTGATAGCCGGAGAGGGAAAAGCATCCAGGAAAGCACCGCCTTCCCTCCATCTTGCACATCTTTATTTAATTCCATTGAAAGCTAGCACACATATTTGAAATGGAACGATTTAAATCCATGAATTGTTCTAAATCCAGGAGAATTGCCAAAACCCCTGTTTTAATACATTTTCAAATTGCCTTTTCCTCCTGTCTCGGGGAGCCAAGATATGGCTATTTAATTACAAGCACAACCTCCATTTAAGAAACCCTTGTAATGAGGCTGGCGTGGAAAGGCATCCGATTTTTCCATTGTCTGACCGAGGCGCTGCAATTAGCGTGTTTTAGCCCAGGTTTGCATTTGGCACGGCTCGGGGAGTGATGCTTCGGGGACATGGGCTAGTGGTAATCTCCGTGCTCTGGGCTCTTCGTTATCCTGCCTGTGAGAGGGGACTGAATCCAGACTCTTGCCAGGGGAAGCGGATTTGCGCTGGCTGCTTTCTGCAGCTCGAACCCGGGAGCAGAGGCGTTTAGTCCTCCATGGAGCAGGCTGGGGGAAAGGGAAGGGGAAAGAAATATAAAAGGGAGGAAGGTTTGCATCAAATGGAGGCAAAGAAAAATCGTGGTAAGGGCGAGAAGCAAGAATGGCATTGCAAAGAAACTACACCCTGGTCCTTGCGGTAACTGCATGAAAATGTTTCCCTTGGCTTGCTTTGAGTCAGGAACTAGAGCTGACCCACGGAGGGAGTTGCTCCAGGTATATTAGCAGCAGCTCGGCTCTGAAAATCACTGCAAAGAGCTTGGCTGAAGGCTGAGGAGACCCAGGCATGAAGGGATGTGGTGCAGCATCGTTTCCTGGCGGGGATGCCCTAAACCCAGGGTAGGGACTTGTTGATGCTTGTGTCACCACAAGACACGTGAGGATCATCTGCTCACAGGTCACCCCATGCCGTCAGGCTGCTGCTAATAGGTGTGGTGCCACCCCGGCAGCGCAGTGGCTTTTCCCCCCCATCACCTGTCAAAGCCACCCACTGCCCTCATCCCACAAAGGGGACCAGGGTGGGCGGCGGAGCTGCCCTGGAGGTGATGGAGCAGGGTGGGGGGCACCTCACCGCCACCCCCCAGGCTGCAGATTTGGGTCTGCGCTGCCCACCTTGCTCCATGGGCAAGAGAATATGGCAAGGACCACGGCTGACATGTGAGTGGTACCAACACCCACTGTCGGAGCTGGTGGAGGGATCAGCCGGGCAGGGAGCTGCTCGCGTCCCGTGCTGGCTCTCCATCCCTCCAACATGCATTCCTCTGGGCTCAGGGAGCACTGGGCCGGCTCCAGCTCCCAGGAAGCGGCCGGGCCGTGGTGGAGCCAGCCTCCTCCCCATCCATCATCCTTATCAGCCGGCGCTGGCAGCCCGGCGGTCCCTGGCAGCGGGGCTGCACGGACGGCGGGCCGGGGTCGTGCGGCGAGAGACAGGCAGGAGGCGTCCCGGCGATAAGCCATGCCGCAAACAAAAACAACAACTCTCCTCCTTGGGGACTTCAAAGCACTGAGCTGAAATTTATGCATCTGCGGAGCCCTCGTGGGTGCTGGGAGGGTGGGGGCAGCCCCAGTGGGAGGATGCGGTGTCGTGGTTTGCCCACACGGAGCTGTGGAGTCAGCAAAGTCTCCTGTGGGATGTAAATGGGATGCGGGCAAGGAGCAAAGCAGGTTGCCCTGCACTGGGATGGGCACAACCGGATAAAAGCAGCAGCTCAGCCCCAGGCAGGGTTGTGCCCCGTGGCCATGGGCTCTCTGCACCCACGGGCTCCAAAACACCCCATAAAAATGTATTCTGAATGATTTGCCAGGAGTGATGAGGGCCATTTGCTTTTCGCATGCAAACCCCTCACCAGCCGTAAAGTAGCTTTGGAGAGCGGCTCACGGGCTGTCAGGCAGAAGATTTAGGGCCGTTCCTGAGGAAAGTAAGAGCCCAGACACAACTGTGCTCCACCTGCCTCAGAGAGGTCCCACGAGCGTTACCCCTGCTCATGTTAACCGGGATTTTATTCCTCTGATGGTCCCAGTGAAATCCGTGAGACCTCTTGTGGCACGAGCTGAAATTCCACACGCATCCGTCACATCACGTCGTGGCATCAGGGATGCAGGGTTGCGGCCACCGCATCGGCACTGTCACCGTGCCTTCGGGGTCAGCGTCTGGGCAACACCGAGGGAAAAGACATTTCAGGACTAACTGGAAAAAGGAATTGTGTCGCGGTTAACGCAAGGGTGGAAGCATCTGCCACCTGAGATGGCGTTTGGATGCTCTGCTGCTGCAGGGAAAGAGCCCCAGAGAGGAGATCCGAGGGAGGTTAAAGCCCGGCTGTGCCACGGCGGCGGCCTTGGGGAAGAACAGGAGGCGGGGGGGGGCACGATGTATAGCAACATACGTGCACTCACAAACACCTATACATACATATGCGTTTATACACGTGCACCTCCAGCTCTACATACACATATCTTAGTTTTCAAGTGTAGTAACGCTATTGAAAGAAAACGACACACACCTTTGCTGGTAATTGCCTCTTTTTATTGGATTCAATTTCACTGAGCTTTGTCTGCACGCCAAGCCATGTTGAGAAATCAATCATCATGAAATTTTTAAAAAGTCTCTTAAATTCATGTAAGCATTACTCAGCAAGGACTCTTGTATATTTATTTGTCAACAAAATGACTCAAAGTTACCTTAATTTGATTTAATTTCCATTCCCCCAGATTTAAGAGCTTGTTCCTTCTGTCTCCTTTCTCTCCTCCCTTCTCATTTTTGGTAAATGAAAGGAGAGGTAAGGGGTAAGGGGATCCCCATCTATTTCACCCTAGTTCATCACAAATCAGACCTATTCCAGGTGAAGGAAGAAGTGTTTCTTGCACCCTGTACCTTTCGTGGAGAAAAGACCCTTTTCCTCAGCTGCCCCCCCCCGGAGCTGTAGGGGAAGGGTCCCATCAGACACACTTTGATGAAAAGCACCCTGATGTTGGAAGTCCCGCATTCCCTGTTTCATCTCTTGCATTGGGGCAGCCCCTTCTTCTGCCTTTCTCTTCCTTCCATGACTACAGCCTGGGCCACCCTTGGCACGCTACCACCCTTCCAGAGTCCTCCCTTTTGCTTCCAGCAATGGCACCTCACACCAGCCCCACATATGGGCACCAACTACCATGCGCCGGGATCGTGGATATGGCCAACCACCACCATGCAACCACCACCACCACGCCGCAACAACCGCAACCACCACCACCACGCAACCGCCGCCACCCAACGACCGCCACCCAATGACCGCCACCCAACGACCGCCACCACCATGCAACCACCACCACCACCACCACCACCACCACCACACAACAACAGCAACCGCCACCACGCAACCGCCACCACGCAACCGCCACCACGCAACCGCCACCACGCAACCGCCACCACGCAACCGCCACCCATCTGCAGCACAGCTCAGCCCCTTCACCTTTTATACCAGCAGTGGTGATGTCAAAGGTTCTGCCACAGCCTGATTGGCTGGCAGGTGCTGAGGGCGTGGTCTCCCTGCTCAACCCCCTCTTTAAAGGGGGCAGAAGCCCCCACCCTGGTGGAGATGGTCCAACCTTTGCTGAGGGCAGCCTGGCAGCATCCTCCTCCTTCCCCGCCGGGAGGGAGCGTGCCTGCACATATGCATACTTACATACATTATGATATCTTGTTTTAATTACATTAGAGCAAATGACTCCTTCCCCTATGGTTTATATCAGAGCTTTGGGTTTGTAATTTATCTTGGCACAGTCTAGACTGGAGCCACTTTGAAGCTGTTTCAAACAGGATGAGAACAAACAATTTTTCCAAAGTGGCTGGATTAAGAAAACTGGCAGCCATTCATCTTTGGGAGGAGTCTTGTGGCAGCGCCGTGTCCCCGCTGGAGTCCTGCCAACCTCCTGCTCCCTACCCTGCTGGGACAGAGAGGTCCTAACCCTGCGGAGGGTGGGAAATCGCACCTCTAGCTACTGTGTGCCGGGGCGGGGGGGGGGGGTATGGTCAAAAGGGCACCATCAGGGACATCTGCACAAGGAAGACATGATTTACTGCTAATTATTTGCCCTTAGTTTATCCCTGAGTATTAGAGTTGAGGCAGTTGTGCTGAGCGCATGGCACTGCAGCAAGAGATGCAGCGTCCAGCATCGGGGACCGTTGGCTGCGGCTGGTCCTGCTGCTCCATCAGCCCGAGGGGCCATGGTCACCCCACCCCACACCCAGCACGTGGCTCCTTCACGCATTCCCCAGCCCCTGCGCAGTACTGTTCCTATAGACCTTATCGACATCTTTAATGCAAGAAATCTCTCCTTATTTTATTACTTCCACCTGGAGTCCCGTGTCCAGCTCTGGGGCCCCCAGCATAAGAAGGACATGGACCTGTTGTAGCGAGTCCAGAGGAGGCCACAAAGATGATCAGAGCTGGAGCACCTCTGCTGTGAGGACAGGCTGAGAGAGCTGGGAGGGTTCAGCCTGGAGAAGAGAAGGCTCCGGGGAGACATTATAGCCCCTTCCAGTCCCTAAAGGGGGCTACAGGAGAGATGGGGAGGGACTCTATCAGGGAGTGTAGCGATAGGACAAGGGGTAACGGTTTTAAACTGAAAGAGAGGAGATTTAGATTAGATCTGAGGAAGAAACTCTTTGCTCTGAGGGTGGTGAGCCCCTGGCCCAGGTTGCCCAGAGAAGCTGTGGCTGCCCCATCCCTGGAGGGGTTCAAGGCCAGGCTGGATGGGGCTTGGAGCAGCCTGGGCTGGTGGGAGGTGTCCCTGCCCAGGGCAGGGGGGTGACACTGGATGATCTTTAAGGTCCCTTCCAACCCGAACCATTCTAGGATTCTCTGATTTTCTTCAGATAAAAGTAATCCTGAAAACTTCTTTACTAACTTGTATAGTTTCCCCAAGATATTTCTTTCTTTAAAAAACAAAACCAACACCAAACTCCTCCACTGACTGGGAAAGGTGGTTTCCTTCTAAATCACTGTCTTCAAGCACCCCAAAAGTTGGAGGGCTTATTTTAGGAGAAGCCCAGTATAGGGAATATGTCTCCTTGAGCCTTGCACTGAGCTTCTACGGAACCCCCGGCAGGGGCAGGGTGGGGGTCCCAGGAGGTCTCAGGGTCACTCAGACCTATTAGTGCCCTCAGACCCTGATCCCCTATCCCTGCTGGGGACGGCTCTTCCTCACCTTGGGACCTAGCAGGTCGTGAGGTGGGGAAGAGCCGTCCCCAGCAGTTCTGGGGGCTGAGCTCCCCCCTGCCCTGCATTGCCACAAATCCAGCTCTGAGCAGCGGCAGAGCTCGCATGGAAACACATGTGTTTTCTATATTTTTCCACCCAAACGCTGGGTTTTTAAATATTCTAGCAGCACCATTCGCTTGGCGAAAGCTGCCAGGGTTTATGACAGATCCCTCCTCCTTAAGGCTTTGAAATAAGGCTGTAAACATGCTCGCCAGGCTGAAGTGTTGCCTGTAAAGGGGGTTGCTCCCCTCATGATGTGCCTATTGGCTCCAATTAGCACTGGCAGGAGTCAACCGCAAAGAGAAGGCAGAGCTTATCCCTGGGAGCGAATTGATTTATTTACAGCATTTTCAAAGCAAGATGAATATGGCTTTTTTTTTTCTTTCTTTCTTTCTCTTTTTTTTTTGCTTTCACAAAGCTACCCATTTGCAACAGGGAAAAAAAAAAAACCCAACCATCCCCTAAATAGCTGGAAGCAGGAGGACACTGTCTGCTTTCCTCGAGATGGAAATTCAGCTTTGTTTAGTAAGGGTGGGAGAAGATCACCTGGCCTTTTACTGAAGCCTTGCCCTGGCCATCGCCAGAGCTGGGGACAGGGAACCCTGCCCAGCCATGCCTGCAGCAGGAGACCAGCACCTTGGCACCGCGGGGTCAGGAGCCGAGGGCTGGTTTTATCTTGTTTTGGTGTCTCAGTGGGAGGAGCTGGGTTTCCCCAGGGTGCCACCTGGGTACCACCGAAGCTGGCTTGGGCAGGAGCTGGAGGAACTCAGCCCGGATGGATTTCAGACCCATCTCATCCAACCATCCATCACAGATGGAGGTACCGTAAGACACCTGTGCTGGGAAGCAGCGGCTCCAGTCTCCCCTTCAGGGCCCACTGGAGGCAACATGCTCTCTGCGGGGCCAGTTTCAGCCACCAGGCTGGGGGAACGGCCACCCCAGGGGACAACCTGTGGTAACCCCATGAAGAGACAAACCTCCTCATGCAGGAGAGCCAGGGAATGGGTCAGGCAAGATCTTCCTGTGGGACTTTGCGCCTCCATGCCAACATCCTCGTTGGGAAGCAACCGGAGGGAAAAACTATGGGCTCAGCCATCCTCCCACCCCACAACTCCACATCCAACCATCTCCTCAGGTTCGCTTGTGTTCATCACCCCCTCAGCACAACCAGGCTCCTGCCTTCCTCCTTTGGGCTCCTTCCCCCTTCACTGGCCACAGCCTGAAGGTTCCTTCCCCGGCAAAGCAGCTGCTTTCCGTCACGGCGCCGTCGGGAAGGAGCCGGGGTGAGGGGGAGTTTGTACAGGCAGGAGTTACAGCCACCGCCTGCTACCGACCGCGTTCAGCTTTGCCGGCAAGAGCTAAGCGGCCCGGCCATAACTCATCGCCAAAGCTGCCCGGGTGAGGTGGCAGCCAACAACGGGGGGTTTATGGACTTTGGAGGGGACTTTGTTAGCAGTAACCTCAGGGGACTTTGCTGCTGGGAAACGCTGGGAACTTGCTGTGCTCATTAAAGGAGGGGAGGCGATGCAGTCGGCAAAGGTGGGAGTACGCAGCCAAACTCTCCCCCCACGTCCCTGTGCCATCGCGGCGGGCGGCAGCTCCGGTCCTCGCCGGGGCTTGGGGTCCTGTGAGGGGAGCGAGCCCCTGCAGTGCCTCAGTCCCCTTTCTCACTCTCACTAGTGAAAGGAAGAGGTGAAATGCTGCAGGAAGATGAGAGAGGATAAAATCACAGCTCCTTCGGGTCTGCCAGGGATAACCTGTGCCTCAGTTTCCCTGCAAAACCTGCTTGTGACGTGGTGCCACTCTCAAGGCAGAAGGGCAGCCGGGGCTCGGGCACCCTGCTCGGCTCTGCCTCTCGAGAGAAAACAGCGACGCCGAGCCCCGAGCATCCCCGGCGCTGATAGCAGGAGAGGACCGAGGCCCGGCTTCAGGCTGGGCTCCGCTCACCAGCTGAATCAGCAAATAATTAGCAGCGGCCAGAGCTGGGGGATTAGCATCCCTCTCCTCTCCAACCATCCAGCCCGGCTTAACCCTTTCATCCGCGTGTCTCCGAAGATCCTAAGCTTTGGGGTCTCCCGGGTGGAGATGCTGCCATGGGGCTGGTGCTGCTGGGGGGGTGCCCAGGGTGCCACAGCCGGTGTCCCCTCGCCGGAGCATTGTCTTTGTCACGGTAGGAGCCGCGGAGCTGGCTCATGGCTCGGGGCGAGCCGTCAGTCCCGTGCCTGGCGGCTCGTTTGTTCACCTCCGGGCAGCCCGATGACAGCGCTTCCCTTTACTACCAGCTGCAAAAACCTGGCAGCTGATTTAGGAGAGCTCCCGGGGCCCAAAATGTAAACCGTTTTTCACCAGGAATGTATAAGCAAGCCATAAAATAAGGGATTTGAGTCTGGTCACATGGGACAGGCCTCCCATAAAATTGAAGCATTGATCTGTATTTTAGTGAGCAGCTTCGAAGCTGCCCGGATGATTGAAGACCTGAGCTTTAACAAACTCTGTAATCTCCCACCATACATCTGAAGTGGCATGTTTGAAGTCCGAGGACGAGTTATTTATATTATTTGTATAATACACGGTGAAAGGACATTAGCCACAGCTCAAGCACCGGTGGCGGGTATCGCTGCCGGGCAGAGGGAACCAGCGGCTCCGTGGCGCATCGCTCCGTGTCGGGGCTGCCCCGCACATGGGCACACGTGTGTGGTGGCCCAGGTGGCCCAAAACCGCAGGATCTGGCCATGCTACTGCACACCAATGCCATCCTGGCTGCCCCGTGCCACCTGCAGCTGCTGGGCTGGGACACATGGTTCTGCTCTGCTCTCCTGGTGGGGGACACCCCCTTCCTGGCATGTGTCACCCCCTTCCCACTGGGTCACCCCCTTCTCAATGTCCATCACCCCCTTCCCAGCAAGTGTCACCTGTTCCTGGCATTTATCACGCTCTTCCCGGCAGGTATGCCACCACCATCCTGGTGGGTGTCGCCTCCTTCCCAGTCTACGTCACCCCCATCCTGGTGTGTGTCACCCCATTCCCAGAGTGTCACCCCTTCCTGGCATGCCTCACACCTTTCCCAGCGTATGTCACCCATCTCCAGTATGTTACCCCCTTTCCAGCATGTCACCTCCTTTCCGGGACGGATCACCCTGCTCCCGGTGTGTGTCCCCACTGTGGGTGCCGGCGGGGCTGCGCTGGGACACACTGCTGCTCATGGAGTCCCCCTGCCTTGGCAAAAAACCCACTGCCCCCCCTTTCATTTCCATGGCCCAAACTGGCCTCGCCCATCAGCAACAACAAAAAAAAAACAGCTGGAGGCGTATGTATTCACTATAGCAAGTGTAAATTCGGGGCTAAACAAAATTATGTATAAATTCCAATCCATCTCCGAACAGCTCTGGCAAGGCCAGAGGGATGCCTGGCGTACGGGCTGAGAAAGGCCAAGTGCCATTTAAAATCGTGAGAGTTTTCCATAGGAAATGTTTCCTCTCCACCTTACGTTCACTTTCTGTGATTTGAAGGGATTAAGAAAAAATAGTTAAAAGCTGGAATTCCTCCAAAATCAAACCAAATCAGAACTATTGGGGTCACCTAAAGCACCTTTAAAGGAAGCTTCTTGGTAGCTTTCCTGCACCAAAATCTCCACGTTGCCCCATTATAAATTTCTGGGGACAGCTGTGAAACCCAAACCATTCAGGAGGCACGTGGGAAAGGGGAGCACTCAGTTGTGGTGGCAGCTCCCAAAATATTGGGATTGGTGAGACAGCGGCTGCTTCCCCGCCGTGCTGGAACCCCCCCGGGGGTGCCATGGGGATGCCCAGCATGGGCAGTGGCACTGTGTTAGCTTCCCCAAAAATCCGATTTTTCTGTTTCCAGCTTCTCTCTCTTTGACTATCACTAATCACAATAGTTTGCCCCAGGACGTTATCACCCAAAGACCCACTCACCCCTGGAAAACCCCACAAGCCCCACACCACACGAGCCACCGATGGGGCAGGTGCAACAGCTCGGGCTCTGCCGGAATTTTCCACTGCGGGCTTCGGGGGTCGGTGGGAAATTGTGCAATCCTCAGCCTCCAGCAAGTATTTTGCGGCAGCCAGAGCCGGGCTCCCGTGCCCTTGGCGGGACGAGGGGAGGCTGCGATGACTAAATCCCTTGCCCACTTAAGGCAGGCTCGGCGCTCCAGCCCACGGCGAGGCATATTTGAAATGCTTTGGGCCAGATTCAGGCTCCTGTGCCGTTCAAGCTTTCCGCTCAGAAAAAAAAACCCTCCCCAAAATATCCCCTGGCTGCGCCGCTGAGCCCACCCCGTCGGGGGGTCCTTGGGGTGGTTGCTGCTATGCCCATGGGAGCCCTGGGATGGGGGGAGGAGAAGGGGGACGGAGGCTTCTTTGTCTCATGGAGGCATCCCCAAAAAAGGGATGAGGGATCCCTAAAAAGGGGAAAAGCCAGGGCTGGATGCTGGTGGGGTTTTGGCAGCCTCACACCATGGTCCAGGCACGGAAGGGCCCAGGGGGGGCCACCATGACCACGGTGGGGTGCATCGCTCCCGCCTGAGCAATGCCCCTGGAAAGGGAGCCGGTTAACTCGGTGCCATTGAAAAACGGGATTAGGTGTGTAAACTTGATAAGGGATTAGGAGGGTTATTTCTCACTCCCTCCCCAGCGAGCAGACAGGATTGGGGCTGGGGCTGCTGGTGACGGGGGGAAGGCAGGGGAGCAAAGCCGCAATAAATGCCCGGCGTTTCACCACATGGGGAAATTATTAGGACAGATTTTTGGCAGGGGTCAGCGCGTCATTTTAATAGCGCTGGCTTTAACGAGCGTGTGTGTGTGTGTGTGTGTGTGTGTGTGTTTGCAAGATGCCTGTGAAGTTCCCTTATCCCGGGGAAATTGCTCCAGTTACCTGCTTGGCTTTCAGGGACTTGGGAAAATCGGGGTCTGGAAAGGATGGAGCTCATCGCTTCATCCGTCCCGATGACCAAAACTCCCCACAGCCACTTGCTGCTTGGCCAGAGTTAAGTCCCAAACCGCATCTTGCAGGGAAATAAGACAAATCGGCTCCTGCTTTGAACCTTTCTGCAGGAAGGCACGGCCCGGCCTCGGCCGGCCGGTGGGTCCTGCCCTCCCCGCAGCCGCCCGTGGGGCAGGTTTTACACCAAAACTCCTGTGACTGTGAGAAAAATCAGCTTTTGTTAAAAAAAAAAAAAAAAAAAACACCAACAAAAAAACCCCAAACCCAAACCATTTTGAAAAGCTTTAAACGCGATCACTTAAAAAGGGGTGTGTGCGCGTGTAAATAATTTTAAGTCAGTCTCAGGAGCTTTGCTTGCCTGACTCATGATTAGGGTTTTGGGTTTTTTTATATATCACATCAGAAAATACTGTAAAACATACTTTCAAAGCCTCAGAGGACCTCGGCCTCCTTGGAGTATTCAAAAGCATCAATTACATGAGCATTACGGGCAGGATAGTTTGTACGAACCCTGTTAAAAAGTCAACCTGAGACTTGTGCCTCTAAATCCCCTCGCTGCCCCCAGGGCTGGAACTGATTTCTGCCCAGGCTTCGGCACTAGGAAATGTTTCAGTTTAAAAAACGTTGAAAAACATTAAAACCAGGCCGTATGCACTTATTATTGAGAAAATCCCACACAGATGGACTGCATTGAATCGTGAGCAATTATTTTCTGCCGTTCTCGTGAGTTAATGAGATGATCAGAAGTCCCCGGCGGCCTTCCTTCGCCTGCAGACCTGTGCATCAACCTCCTCTTCTGCAGCCTGGGGCTGCCACGAGCCCCTTTGCCAGCCCCGGGGCTCCCTGCCAGGGGACTAAAAAGGCAGCGAAAGCAAACCCTCGTTTTTTACAAGGCTGGCAGCTGTAAAGACCAGGACCCAGCTTTTTTTGTGGTCCTGGACGCGTTTGGGTGTCCCTGCACATCAGGGACCCGCAGGCTGGCAGGAGCTGGTGTCCTATGGCAAACCCATGGCTGAGCGGGGGCTGCCGGGGTTTGGCACGGCACGGGCAGCCAAGGCAAGAAAAAAATCACTTTTTTTCCCTGTACTAAATCAGATTTAGTGTTACTCTGCCAGTGGGGACCCGTTTGCCACGACTGCTGAGCGCATCCCCCTTTCGCTGAGCGTGGGACGCTGGTGCTGAGCCAGCCTTCGGTCACAGCATCTGCCCTCGCCCACGGCCATTAGCCGTGGCAGCGATGGAGAGCCCTGGCCCGGCCAGACCGCGGGTTGTTTATATCCCCCGGTGCCTCCGCGCCGCCGGAGCCCTGCAAAGAGCCGGGCGTGATGCACACTCACTGCTCCGGCATGAGCAGAGCAGAAGGTGGCTGAGGTCTGCACCCTTATCAGCAGCAGAGCCCTAATTACTGTCCTAACGTCTAATACTCCAGGCTTGGCCGGTACCTTACGGGCCTGATTCCCTTAGACAGAAGCTGTTATTGTCCAGATGAGGGGTTTGAAGTCTTCCAAACACAAACCTATCCTCAAAGGGAATTTCTTTCGCTGACACTTCCCAAGACAAAGAAACATTTCTGCCTGTGTTTTTGCAGATGGATCTGGCCTTTTCCCCCCCCCCCCACCCCCTCCCTCTGGATGTTTGCAGGGCTGCCTGCTTCTGCTTTCCATAAGGAAGGGATACGGGCAGGGGTCGGGACGACCACCTCGGTGCGGGGCAGGAGGGCAGACCCCGCTGCCGGCGGGGCTGCAGTCCGTTTTACTGGTGCGCTGGGCTCTGTTTTACCAGGATACTGGGCTCCGTTTTACCGGGATGCTGGGCTGGGCTCCATCCCATGGCTCTGGGGCTGCGAGCCTGGCTGCTGTGGGGAGGGCACGATGCCACAGTGGGGGCTATGGGCTCAGCGGGGTGGCAGCTACCAGGCAGGGCAGCAGGGAGTGGCTCCAAGATGCTCTTGACAGGGCACGGAGCTGGAATTGCTGGCTTCCCCCACCATTTGGATGCTCCAGAGCTATTCACACAGGCCTGGGCTGGATGTGGCCCCAGAAGCCGCTTGCCAGCCCTTTCCCAAAATCCCTATTTGTAACCGGGAAATGGCCGGATCATTTCTTTGTACCAGTCACACGCCTTCAGCGGGACGTGAGGCTGCCTGCTCTGGTCAGGGTCGGGCCAGCAAAGCAGCGAAGGGAAATCCCGTGGCCTTTCTGCAGCGTGAGTTAATCAAATTGTGCCTCGTTAGCGGCGCACAAGGCGAGAGCCCGGCACTGGCTGAGCTCAGAGCAAAGCTCCTGCTGCCTGCGCCGGGGTAAGAGCAGGCTCTCCTATGCCAGTGGAATCGGCGATTTAAAGAAGTAATCTGATCAGATGCAGCTAGTTATTATAACGGACTCAGCAACTTTAACGAGCTCCTGCACAGACTGGATTACCGCGGTCACTCATCCATAGTTCATTAGAGCTTCGGAAAGGGGATCCACGAGAAGTCATGAAATATGATCTCCTAATCTCGCCTAAGCGGGAGAAGCCCAGCTATAAAGAAAATACCTCTTAAAAATACCCGCGGAGTGAATAAATCTCCCTCGTCCTAAAAGGCAACGAAAGCAGACCTGCGAGAGAAAGGGATGTGCTCACAGGATGTGTTTTCCATGCCCATGGTTAAAGAGACTTCGCACAAGGGTGGTGTGCTTGGGTAGAGGAACAGAGGTCCCTCTGGTTTTCATCGATCAAAAGCATCCTTCTAATGGTTTTCTTGGGGTTCCTGGGGAAAATAAATAAATCATGGCTGGGTGGAGGAATGAGGTGGGCAGAGCCGCTGTCCCCACGGGCAGCAGCGGGCAGAGAGCCCGGAGGAGAAAGGTCTGCCCGTCCTGGAGGGATGCCCAGTTTCTGGTGTTCCTCAGTCCCCAACTCCCTCACCCAGTCCAGGGCTGGAAACGTCATTTATGGCCAATGAATGGCACCTGCGCCCCTGAGGCTGTCCCCAACCGATCCCTTTCCCAGGAAGGGCGGGTTTGGCATCACCTCAGGTATCTGCTCCCCACGACAGCTCGCCCTGGTGAGGATGCTTCTCTGAGCGTGGCACATCACCTGGTGCCATCAGGTCATGTGTGCACATCCCCGAGGATGAGGACATCACCCAACTCAGCTGGCGGGGCTGGATCCTCTCTGGTGGGGTGAGGTGGTGGCCCAGGCCTGGCTCAGGGCTGGACAAGGTGTCCCCTGGGACCTGGAGAACGTGGCATGGGGCAGCTGTGGCAGAGGTGTCCCAACAGCTGGCAGTGATTTCAACAGCTGGCTCTGCTGAGATAAGCAACATCCAGCCCCACCTCATGGGCGATGGGAAGCGGTTACATCCCTGCGAATGGAGGAGAAAGCAGAGCTCCAGAAAATGCGGGGCCAGATCCATGACCCCACACGATGGCTGCGGGCAGCTCCCTCAACTGGCAAACCCACCTGGGTCCATGGGCAAAGGAGGTGGCGTGGCAGTGACGAGGCCAGTACGGAGGGATGCCCGTGCAGGACTTCCTGAGCAGGACACGCAAAGAGAAACCCCGAGAAGATTCCCTGTCCCCTATAAACCACCCCAGCCCTTATCAGGGAGAGCATTCAGCAAGCGATTAACTGAAGACTTCATTAATACTGCTGCATCTGGGACTGCTCAGGGGCTTAACCTGAAGCATGTGCTCCTCTGGCTGAGGGTCTTAACGCACTGAGTGAACATCTGGATACGGCCTGCCCCTTCCAGACCTTTCTTCTCTCCATGGGCAATCGGGTTATCTGGAGGGGAAGGAAGCCTGAAAGCTGACTCTGTCCTCCAGGGCCGCTTTCATTCCTCGGCAGCCCCGGGGGACGATTTGGCAGTAAGGAGCGTCGCGTAAAGGAATGTCCCGTGATGGACGGGGCTTAACGGGACACCTCCACACGCACCCCTCGGCGGAGCGGCCACGGGCACAAACCCCGACCTGTCCCTGGCAGCCTCTCGGTGCCGAGAGGTGATGCCGAGGCTGAAGGATGCCCGCGCTCACCCTCGCAGCAGGGCGGACGCTTTCCCTCCAGACACCTCCGCGCAGGCCCTGGTACCTCTGGACGCGCAGGCTCTGCAGACTCCAAACGCCGAGAAATGTTTGACAGAGCAGCGTACGTATTCCAAACATTGTTTGATTCATGTTTTAAAGTCTCACTTGCAAGCATACTTCCCCAGCTCAGACATCAATCACCGCAAATATGTTCTTATAAACAAAGCAATACAGACTGACTGTCTCTTCCACCCCTACCATATGCGGGTCACCGGGCAGCACCCCGAGGAGAGGCTCTTCCCAGCACATCTGAGCCCCCCTGGAGGGCACCAGCACAGGTAGCCGGGAAAAAACAATGGGAAACCTGTTACCAGTGGCATGGTACCACCCGAGGGCATGTATCCCAAAGGAAGGCAGCCGAGTCCTTCATCACTGCGCTGAGGATGACTCGCTCCTGCTGCGCAGCCGGTGCAGAAGGATGTTTTCTGTCCTTGCGGTGACCAACCGTCCCTTCGGCTCTTCCCCATCACTCTGTCCCCACCAAACACACATCCCTGCCACCACGGGCATGGGCTCTTGCCAGGTGGGGATGGGGGATGCCGTGGTCAGGACAGAATATTCCCCAGTACCCGAGGTTCCTGCGTGCAGCTGCACACTTACATGGATAATGAGGGCAGGCGCCTAATTTTGTTTGATGTTTTAACCCTGAATGTCTGATTTTCACATGTAATACCTACAAGAGAGCCCACTCCTCAGCATTAGGAGTGCGCATGGTGTGGGCACGGGTATGTCACGGCTGGCTGCTCCCCATCGTCACCGTGCTGTCACCACCAGCGCTTCCCTGCCCGCACTGCCTGCAGGACCATGGGGCCGTGCTGGGACGTGGTTGTAGGTGCTTCCTCCACCACTGTGGACATCCCAGACCCTACAAGCCCCAGCCCTTACCACAACACAGCAGGGTCCCTGAAGCACACCCAGCCATGGGGCCACCCCTGCCGCCGGCCGGGCGCCCCGAGAGTCCTTTCAGAAACAGCAAGATAGGACAGGGAGGGTGGTAAAATGTATCTGCTCTAGACTCACGGGTTTTGGAGACTTTTTAAAGCAAACTTCCTTTCCGTAGGACGCTCCAGCAAAGTGCAGGATCCTGCTGGTAGGCGACTC
The DNA here is from genome assembly GCA_008658365.1 of Alca torda. Classification (NCBI taxonomy): domain Eukaryota; kingdom Metazoa; phylum Chordata; class Aves; order Charadriiformes; family Alcidae; genus Alca; species Alca torda. Next base: position 49,655,665 of record CM018081.1, on the reverse strand, counting down.
TCGGCACTCCTCAGCCCCTGTTTAGGAAAAATAAATAGGAAAGAATCCAGCACCGGCGCTTTCCTCCTGCTGCGCAAGATGGATCGGTGCTTGCCACCGCGGGAAAACTGTCCCACCGTGATCTAACCCAGCACTTTGTCCTGAAATGCTCTGCTACAGCTAAATAAATGACTCCTCTGGAGCAGGGTGACACATTCCAGCCCCAGACAGTGACACTGACAGATGCAATCAGTCTGCAAGGTTTAATGGGAACATGGCGCTGGTGGAGCCGGCAACGGGAAATTTATGAGGGATTCGGGAGAGGAAGAGGAAAACCAACAGCGTTTGCTGGTGCAGGAGGGAGGAAGGTCCTGACGGGGCAGCAGCTCAGCCATGGCACGGTGGCATTTATTGTGGGTGATTCGGTGACAGGGGCCTGGCTTTGGGGAGGGGACAGCAGCATGGTGGGACAAAAAAGGGGTCCTGGCTCTTTGTCACCCATGAGAGAGCAATTGGGAGGCAGCGTTGCGGCCATCTCCTGCATGGGAAATGATTAGCCCTGTGGTCCCACTGCGACTCCCAAATTGAGAAACCCCCATCCTGCTGCCGAGCACAGGCAGAGCCGCTTTTCCAGAGCAGCAGCATTGCATCCCGCCTGGGTTCGAGCAGGCTCAAGCTCTCCCAGGTCAGTGCCCTGCATCCAGCCACAAGCCATGAGCCACATCTAGCAGGTGACTCGGGTTTGTACAGCCCAGGGCTGAGCACCAACCTACCAACGGGACCAACCTACTGACAGGACCAACCTACCTATGGGACTAACCTACCGACAGGACCAACCTACCTATGGGACTAACCTACCAACGGGACCAACCTACCGACAGGACCAACCTACCTATGGGACTAACCTACCAACGGGACCAACCTACCGATGGCACCAACCTACCGATGGGACCAACCTACCGACGGGACCAACCTACCGATGGCACCAACCTACCGATGGCACCAACCTACTGACGGGACCAACCTACCGATGGCACCAACCTACTGATGGCACCAACCTACTGATGGCACCAACCTACTGACGGGACCAACCTACTGACAGGACCAACCTACCGATGGCACCAACCTACCGATGGTACCAACCTACTGATGGGACCAACCTACCAATGGTACTAACCTACCAACAGGACCAACCTACCGACGGGACTAGCCTACTGATGGGACCAACCTACTGACGGGACTAACCTACTGACGGGACCAACCTACCGATGGGACCAACCTACCGACGGGACCAACCCACCAATGGGACCAACCTACCGATGGGACCAACCCACCGATGGGACTAACCCACCGATGGGACTAACCCACCGATGGGAGCCTGCTCACCACCCAACCTCCCCATTTCAGCGGAAGCACTAAGGCTTTGGACACATGTAGTCCGGGTTTTCCTCCCCTGCTCTTGCCCTGCATCCCTGTCGGTGCGGGGTGGAGGGGCCGTATCAGTCTGCATCTTGCCTGAGTCAGCCCGGCACCAGCCGCGATGGCCTGAGATATCAGCAAGTGGCTCGGCCACAGGGCTCCGGGGGGGACAATTAGAGAGGAGACAGCTCCTGCCTGCGCCCGGCTGCCTTCCCGCACCGCAGGGCAGGGCTCAGGGGCTGCCGGAGCCTGCCGGGATGCTTGGGGGGCTGCACTGATTTGGGGGATTTCCCCGCAGAGGGACAAGGAGGGCAGCCCTGCCGTGGCTCCCGCAGCCATCCCCCTGCTACGAGGCACCGCAGAGGAGGCAGGAGAGAGGAAAAATAAATATCTCACTGCTGTAGGGAGATTTACTGTGCTCGTTATCAGCACAGGAAGAGCCGGAGCTTAGGGGCAAATGGGAGATGCTTTGCCTATTGCGGTATTTTTTCCTACCACGCTCTGAGCCTGCCGGCTCGCTCGGCGCAGGCAGGCGGCACGCTCAGCTCTGCTGCTCGCTTGCCAGCGAGCTTCGCTTGCCCCTTCGCCTCCGGCTCTCCGCTCGCCAAGGCAGGGGCTGCTCAGAGCCCAGAGCGACCACGTTCATTAAAAACAGCGGTTTGGGTCTAAGCGCGGGTGTCTGTAAGCCCAGCAGAGCCAGTGGCGTGGCTGAAAGCTGCAGCCCAGCTTGCCCGGCCGGGGACTGCTCTCCACATCCAGAGCATTTGGGTCTCAACAGCTGCTTTTAGCCAGGAATGTGGTTTGGAACCACAACCAGGACCAAGAGATGGGTGGTTACAGGGCTTTTGTGAGTCTTCCTGGTCCCGCTGCCCACCTGCAGCTCGCACCAGCCTCACCACGCCACCCCTGGGGCAGACCCTGGGACTTATTTCCATGAGAAGTCAAGGCTGTAGCCAGCTCAGAAGTGAGAGTTTTTCTCCTGGTGGGAAGGGATGCTTCCCGAAGGTCGTGCTTTGTGCTTATTTCAACCCCCTGCAAATACATGGGGGAGCACAAGCGTGCTGGGGAGCCGGTGCGTTACGGGGGGTACATTCACCCCTATGTGTGTGTGTGTGAGAGAGGGGGAGAAACAACTTCCTCGTCCCATATACTAAATAATAACATCCATGTGAAGAAAAACAAGGTCTGAGCGAGGGAAATGCACCCGCAAAGGCCTTTATCCGGCAGAATCAGAGAAAGATCAGCCGCAGCACGGGAAAAAAGCGCGCAGCACACAGGAGACCCAGCCCATCTAGGGTTTCGGCTCTGGTTAATGACACTCCAAATTAAGCCTGTCATTTTTAGACATGATGTTTCTTGCCGTTTCAGCTCAAGAAAAAAACAACCGGCCTCAAAACCGATGGTTTCCCAGCAGCGTGCCCCCTTCTCCCCCCCCCCATCCCCTCCCAAGGAGAGGGGGCTGCAATGGCCCTTGGGGCGCTGGGGATGCGGCACCGTGTTGTCCTCGCTGCAGAGACCCTCTGCCCTGGGATTTCGGCATCGCACAGAGCGGATGAGGCTGAGACAGCTTCCACCCGGAGAGCCGCGGCGAGGAGAAGAGCCCCATCCGGGAGGATCCCAGTTCCCTTTATAAACCGGCAAGTTCTTGCAAATCCGTTGGTAATAATCGTTGCCCAGTTGCACGGGCGTCGGGCTGAGCACCCCGGCAGGGTCTCACTGGGCTGCGCTTTCTGCATAAGGGGGGCAGCTGCTGCATGTCAAAAATTCATCACCAAAGACCCTGGGCTAGAAATATTTGTGCCTAAATCGCACTCTGATGCCATTAGAAGAAAAAGCAGCACCATATATATACGCACATATACAAATATATATATATATATGCGCAGCCCATATTTATTTTTTAAAAATACGTTTGTTTCATTTATATATACAAATCTATGTATTTATATAGACTAAAAATATCATGCCAGGATTGTTGGTGTGTATATTGCTGGTGTAGAAATTACTGGGATTTTTTTTGCTGTGCTTTAGGGGTAACGTGGGGTCAGCGAAAACCAAAAAAGGACTTTATGAGGGGCCTTGACACCTCGTTGGGGAAGGGCTCTCGTTTGTCCTGGGGTGAGTGTCTCCTCGGCTCCTGCCATGGGGGTGCAGGGCTGAACCTCTCCTTGCCAAAACTTGCCCCCTACAAGCCTTCATCCCGATGGAAAATACACTGTGCTGAAGACAGAGATATTCCACCCGCCAGAACAGCCGGTGGTGAAACGCCGGTGGTGGCCCTCACCTCGCCAGCGCCGGTGGCTTTGGCTGTGTCCTGAAAAACGTCCCTGGAGCTGCTCCGCCACCAGTGCCGGTGGGTGGGTTTCACCGCGCTTTCCCGGGAGCTTTTGGATTTATGGTGTAAAACAAACCTCTTTATTTTGTCCAAACGAGATGCTTCCTGAAGAAATGGCTATTTTGGGTTGGTTTGTGTGTTGGGCTTTTTGGTTTTGTTTTTTTTTTAATGGCCTCTAAAAGGGCAGAACTGGTTCGCATGAAGCTGCTCCGAATGTTTCCAAGGAAAGTTTAAGAGAAAACTGGAGTTTCGCTTAAGCGTGTTTTAATGGGGAAGGCTTGTTTTTCCTTCATGTTCACTGCTCTTCTTGGGAAAAAAGGAGCCAAGAGCAGAAATGTCTTCAGCTCAAAGCAAACTATTTTGTTTCAGTTTTGAGAATTGGGGAGGAATCAGCATTTTTATGGGAGAATTTTTTTTTTTTCCTTCCAACAAGCTGCATTTCAAACAGTTTTTTTTTTTTTCTCCAGAGCACGTTAGGAGGAGTCGCATACTGATACACACTAAATAAAGTCGTCGTTCTCTGCAGGTCTGGGTTCACTTTTCACAGCACGTCCCCACCCCGGGACCCCCCGAAAGCATGGCAGGGTGATGGCCGCGGTGGCACCACGGTGACACGGGACACCCGGCACATGGAGGCCTTTTCCCCTAAAACATCCCCACTGTCCCCCTGCACCCATGGGTGCCCTGGAGGCACCGGCACAGCCGCGTTGGGTCCCAGCTCGGGGTGGGGGGTAATGAACCCTGGGGAGGCAAAGTGCTACCCTCAACCTGAAAACCAGGGGCTGCCTGCATCATGGGGAGCGACTCCGCGCTGGCTTTCATTAAAAAAAAATAATAATTTCATCAAAAAGATGTTTTCTCGCCCCAAGGAACCCGCCCTCGGAGCGGGTAAGAGGACAGAGGGTGGCAGGTAGCGGGGGGGTGTCCTGCAGCGCAGCGTGGGGCTGGCAGCTCCGCGATGCCTTCGCGATGGCGTATTTCGGGAGCACATTCCAGAGCCTGCGGATGGGCCAGCGCCGGGACGGCGGTGGCTCCGGCGAAGAGCCCGAGCACCCCTCGCAGCCCATGCCATCCCCCCCCACAACACGCTCCTGCGCGGGCTGTGCTTACAAAAGCCGGTGCGGTGAGGGGGAGGCTGGATACGGCCCGCGGCCGGCAGCGGCTTCGCGTGTGAAAATGTTGTTTTTAACTAAGGGAACAGCTGCCTCATGGATCTCCAGATTCCCCCTTCTTCTCCCTGTGGTTTGTTTTTTTTTGGTTTTTCTTTTTGGTGGGGGGAGGCATAAAGCAAAACCCAAGGAAACAACACAAACAACTGACCCGCAGTTCCCCGCCGTCTCCTCCACCCAAAACTTGCATCCTAAAAAGGAAAATATTTGCAGCCCCGGCCTGATGCCGGCTGCGCTCCTGCTTCTGCCACCTCCCATTTATAAAAGAGGGGAAAGAAGGGTGGAAAAAAGCACTAAAATTATTTAAAACCCCCAGCCCCCAAATAATTTTCGGTTGCAAAAAACATCTCACCAGACTGCTTGTTAATTTTTAAAACCATCCCAATCCGCAGAAAATGAACCCAACCTTGAGAAAAACGTCTTACAACTCTTGCCGTAACCTGACGGCTGGCCCGGCGGCTGCACGGACCTCTCGGGATGCGGCGGGGGGAACCAAGGGAAAACCAGCCCCTCCGCTCCCCTGGAAGTGGGGGAGTAACTCCTGCACCCAGGGGGAGAGAAGCCCTGGGATTCTGGGAGAGCTGGGGATAACCAGGATAACTAATTGTCCTTATCCTCCTACCCTGGCAGTGCTGGGAAAGCAGAGACAGACCCGGCACTGTGCGACGAGAACTGGAATTGCCCTGAAAAACTTGTAGAAAAAATGAATTAAAAACGCCAGGTGGATCCGCACGGAGAGGAGGGTGGGAAGTACGGATACTGGGACGTGGTCCCACCACAGGGGAAGGCGGGCAGGATGCTGCTCCCCGGCTCCGGCTGCTCCCCAGTGGCAGCACACGGCGCTGAGCCCGGTTAGACCTTCTCACCCTATTTCGGTGGCCTGGGCCACTGTCCCCAGCCTTCTCCCACCGCAAAGCCAAGCACAGAGGCCCCCTTTTACCCGCAGTGTCACGCAAACACGGTGCAGGATAGGAGGAGCTCAACCAACGAGCCACATCCGTCCCTGCGCAAGGCACGGTGCCGATGGGACACGAGGGGAGCCCCTCTTTCGGGGAAGGTGGGATGGTCGTTATCAGGGACTGGGGAAATCCTTCATGCACATGGGGCATCGTGGCACCTGGGGTACCCGGGAAGGGTCCCCGCGCTCACGCCACGCCGCCTCCTGCCTCATCGCAAACCGAGAGCCAACGCAGCAAAAGGTGTGACGGTGAGTCCCCGCGGTGGCACTGCCGGGACGAGACGGAGAGCAGAGGCAAGGGAGGAAAGACACATCTCACATCACCACCCACCTTCCTTTTCCCCCCCGGGGCGGGTGACACAACCCAAACCTGCACCCACGTCCGGACGAGGGGAAAGTTGGCAGCCGGGAGCCCAGCTCTGCCCCATCCAGATCCAGCAGTTTGTCTCCAGCCATGCCCCAAACCAGATGCTTTAGACGAAGACGCCAGGAGCTGCCTTAATAAGCGCTTAGGCAATCCTTCTCGCACGGAGGAAATGTCTTTCCCAATCCCCAGCCATTAGCAGTTGGCTGATGCCCTGGAGCGGGACATTTTAGAGCCCTTGTAAATTTGCTTCAGGAGTGGAAAGTGGACGGAGGAGGGGAAGGCGCTGGTTTTCGTCACGGACCGGCATCAGCCGGGAGCTCTTCTCCGCTTCTCCCCCCCAGCGGAGAGACGCCACCACGGGGTCAGCACCCAAACCCTGCCCCAAGCCAGGGGATCGGGGACGGGGGGATGATGGTGGCCCTGGGGTCAGCACCCGGCCCTGGGGCTTTGGGGGTCAGCGTTGGTCTCAGCAGGGAATTTGAGTGGGGAAAGAAGAGAATTTAGGGCAGAAGCATCCCTCCTGCTTCAGTGCACAAGTTTCTTCTGGATTACGAGAGGTGAGCTGGGGAGCAAGCGGACCAGCTCTCCCTGCACGTGGGTCACCGGGCTGCCAGCCGGAGCACACGGACTCGGTTTTTCCATCACCTCCAATTGCGTGTCCATGAGGGGCAATGTAATATAAACAGAAATTCCCTCCGTGGCAGGTAGACCCTCCTTCCACTGCTGTCCGTGGCAGTCAGATGGAGGAACGGCACTGTTTTAAGTAAGCCTCGGGGCACCCAGGCCAGCTTGGAGGAAGGATTTTGGGGCCGGTTCCAGCGGCGAGCTGCAGGGCTGCCGGTACCTTCCCTTTGCCTATTGTTTGCATCCAAACCTAATTGCGAATTGACATGAGCCGTCTTTGGGGAGCGGCTGCTCCGCGCTGCTCCGTCGGCACAATGAGCCGTTGTTGATACGGCCGCAGCAATTTTCCAGGTTAATTTATGGCCGCCACACCCCATTAGCGGCAATAAATGTGGAGCCCGGTTTTGCCGAAATTGTGAGTTACGATTTTTCAAATAAATACATTTTCCTATAAACCAGCGCTCTGTTTAGTTTGAATGTTCCTCACAGACACATCCATCTACATAAAATACACAGGAGAGGAAGCTGAGCTGTGACTTTGCTCTGATGACATAAAAACTTTTGTAAACACAGTGTCATTTACAGTACTAGCAAGGAGAGAGCCCAAAAAATAAACAGCGAGTGCCTGGCGCATCCCTTCAGGAGCACATGGAAAATTTAATAATCTTTTTTCCATAAAGCTTTGTTTTCCTTTTGATTTATCCAGACAGGGCAGTGGCTGCTTGGCCATAAATAGATTGTATTTCTTGAGAGGCAACGGTTGCAAGTCATCCTTTATGTCGCCGGAGGGGGGGCACGGGAGGTGTGTGTACAGAGGAGATGCCGGGGATTGCTGCTGGGAACAGGAGCATCGGGGCTCGGCACGGCATGGCACGGCCACCCTGGGTACCCAGCTCACCCCCGATTCCTCCTGCTCCTTCGGGGGGGCTTTGACAGCCTGAACCCCACGCGGGGTTGCTTGTGTGACGTTGGCGTCGGACCAAGCGGCCCAGGGGTGCAGCCTGGGGGACTCGGGCAGCGGGTGGGTGCAGGATTGCTCCCACACGAGCTCCCCTGCATCCCAACGCTCCCCCTGCAAGCCCCGTGCTGGCACAGCGAGACACGGTTGGCAAACCCTCCCGGGGAGGAGGGATGCCCTGAGTGGGCTTTCGCATCCCTGGTGCTCGTAGCCCAGCCTTGGCCCTGACCCCGGGGCTGGGTTCATTGCCGATCAAACTGACTTGATTTCCTTCACTTCTGCAGGTTCTCTCCCTCCTCATGTCACCGGGAGGAAAATAATCCCCCCGGAGCCGCGACACGCATGCAGCTCGCCCCACGCACCTCTCCTTGAAGCAGACCCTGCTCGTGCCTCAGTTTCCCCAGGCTTTTTCCAACCGTTCCACTCAGGCCTCCAGGAGCAGAACTGTTAGGAAGGTGCTGAGTGATTATTATTGTATTATTTCAGGCAAGTGCTATAAATACCCAGGGGCACCTTTAGACACAACCCAGCTGCCCGGGGGAGCTGGCTCAGCCCCGCTCCGCACCCGCGGCGGCTGCCGGAGGGGGGGATCGGAGGCAGCGGCTGGGTGCGGAGGTACCTCGGGGCACAACCTGATGGGGGGAGACGGGAGGGAGCTGCGGGGTGTCGGGGCTGGGACCTTCCCGGCTGCATGCCGGGGCTGCAGCGGAGCCGGGGGCGGGGGGGATGCGGGCGCAGGAGGGTGCCGGGATGCTGCAGGGCGACGCTAGCAGGGAAGACAAGGGGAATATTTTACGGGGTTGCAATGTAAACAGAGCTGGAGCAGAGCCCCTTTTTATGGAGTCCCTGTCCTGCCAGGGCATCTGCCAAGCCCCTGATTTACGCTCCTATTTAGATAAGGGAGCCGGAGGGGGGGGAGCAGAGCTGGCGTCAAAGTCACAGGACACCCCGGGCTGCCGCTCGCTGGGCGCTGATAAGGAGGTGGCCGAGGGGCCGGGGCCAAATCCGCAGCCCCCGTCCCTGGGGCAGGGGATGGGTGCGGAGCTGGGTGGCTCCTGCCAGGGAGAGGGTGCTGGGAGCTGCGGAGACCTGGGATAACCTCACACTCCCCCCCCCCGCGACAAGCGGCACCAGCTCCCCCCTTGCCACCGCCCGGCCATGAGGGCAGGAAATCTTTTCTCTGGGAAGGATTTGAAGGAAAACAGGTGGAGAGAAATGTGGTTCCTCCTGCCATGCCAGCCATAAATCGCCTAATCCGAACCGCTCGGCGTTCCCCCCCTGCGCGAGCGGGGAGACGCGAAATTAAGGAAACTCACCAAAAGTTTGAGAAGTGCTAAATTTGGACGCCATGACAAAGGCAGTCTGGTTTGATTTAGAAGGTGTCGGCGTGAAAAGGGGTCCGGTTTTATTATTTTATTAAAACACGAAAGATTAGAACGATTTTCCGAAGGAAAATCAACCCGCCGGTCCCACTATTTGCTCAGCTGAGCAATTCCAAACTGCGCAGGGTCCAGGGACCTCTTGGGAGGGGGGGGAATAAAGCAAGATAATGCCCAGGCTTGGGCTGGGCTTACCTGGCTCGGCGGCCAGAGGCTGGAGGTGGCCCCGGTGCCTCATCGAGGCGACGGCTCTGAGCGGGACGTGGCCATGAGTGGCCTGTGCAACGCAGGGCTATGGGGATGGAAGGGATTTTTTTTTGGGAGGGGGGGAGTGTTTTCCAGGGATGGGGTTGGGTGGCATGGACCCCAGCCTGGAGGTTTGCTGGGTCAGGGCTTTTACAGGGTGGGGAGAGGTTCAACGAGGAGCCCGGCTGGTTTGTAAGAGGGAGCAGGGCACTGCAGGTGATGCTGTGTCAGCATGGGGGGGGGGGGGCAAGGCATGAAGCGGGACCCCTGCCCCTCTCCCAGGCGGGCACTGGCCCCCAACGGCTCGGAGCTGGGCTCAGGGACCCCCACCCAGCCATGGGTGTTTTTGGAGGAAATCAGGGACTCGACGCCCTACTCAAGGCCTGACTCTAACCGGAGGGTAATCACTAGCAAATGTTTGCAGGGCGCTTATTTAAAGGGGGTGGGGAAGGGGGGGGCTTTGCAGCAGCTAAGAACAAAGCCGGGGGGAAGAAAAGCGGGGCAGATCCGGTACGGCCGTCCCCCATCGGCTGCCGGGGCCCAGCAGAACTGGAGACCCGCTTGCACCCTGCCCCAGCCCCCCCCCGGCCTCCTGCCTTTGCAACTCCCCTTGTAACAGCTAACGATGGAAAATCCGAGGCATTTAAGTGGCTCCCGAATCCGCCCGGGAACCGTGATTGAGAGAAGTCAAATAAAATTTGTCATCTTTAAAATGCAGGAGGACGTTAATGGTGTGTTAGCCCGGATGATTAATACAAGCGCCTGCAAACAACCCTCCAACGTTTCCACCCTCCGCTGCAAGATGAATCGCTGGAAAGCGCCGTTAATCGCTAACATACCTTGGGCCCAAAGCCCCTTCCTGCCCCGCCGCGCTGCGATCGCCACTGCCGTGCCCGGGCTGTCCTCACTGGGAGTAACTGGAGCAAGAGCAGGGGTTGGCCCCAAAATCACCCAGCCAGGCTGGGGGCGAAGTACAGGGTCCGGGAGACGTCGCCCTGGGGATCTGTGTCCTGCGGGTGCAGGGGCGAGCAGCACACGCGGTCTTCTGCAGAGCCCCGTGCTGGGCTCTGGTTTGGGGTACAAGATCCCAGCCCCAACAGGACCCCCCCCCAGCCCTTTTGTGGCCAGGCTGGGACAGGGAAACGCAGGGCAGGTCCCCACTGTCCTGCCGTAAATATGTTTGTGTGTGTGTGCATTGTGTAATTTTTATGCATGTGTGTGCAGTGTCTGTGCACGGATGTGCAGCATACACATCAGTTTATGCGCCACGCATGCAATATGTATGTCTGTATACACAGTATGTGTGTGCAGCACGCGTGTGTATGTAATATATATATATGGTGGCATTGTGTGCGTAGCATACGTGTGCTGCTGCTGTGTGTATGTAATATATATGGGTGCACTTAAGTGCATGTGTGTAACGTATTTGTGGTATGTGTGTGTACAGCACAGAGAGGTGTGCGGCGCATGTGTTTGTAGTAACGTGCCCGGTGTATTTGTGCGAGCAGCCTATGCGCGCGGTGTAACTGCATACGTGTGCAGCACGCGTGTGTGCGTGCAGCGCGTTATCTGCGCAACGCGGTGTGCGCCGTACACGGGTGCAGCGCGCCTGAAGGCGTGCAGTGCACGTCTGTGCGCAGCCTGCATTTGTGCGACACACGTGTGCACACAGGGGACGCGTGGGCGATGTGCCCCCTGCGCAGGGAGCCCACCCCGCCATCACGGCCCCCCCCCCGCCATGCCCAGCCCAGCGTCGCTCCGGTGCCTGCGCCCCCTCCTCTCCCCCAGCACCAGCTCCCTCGGCGGAGGCTGCTCATGCCCCGGCTCCGGGGGTGGCACCGAGCACCCCGCGCTCCCCACGCTCCGCTCCCACGGGGCCGAGCCGTTCCCCCGTGGGGGACAGAACGGGACACGCTGGCTCCGGGACCGGGCGCTCCCCCCGCCGGGGACCCCGGCTCTCGGGAAGCAGAAAGCGGCCCCGGAGCGCCCACACGGCCCGGCCCGGCCGTCGGGGCTCCGGGCACCCGCGGGTCCCCCGCACCCGTTGCCGCTTCTCGTCCCTCCCCACCTCCTGGGCGCGGCGGCTCTTCGTGGGGGCTCGGACACCCCCGCCCCGGGAGCGGGGAAGCGGAGGGGACCGAAACGCGACGGGGCGGGAGCTGGGGGTCCCCCCTCGGGTCATTCCTCACCCCCTTCCCCCAGCAAGCAAGGAGGGAGGCGAGAGCAAACAGCGGAGGTGTCAGCCCAAATAAACCGAGTCAATAGCGCGGCGCACGCCCCCTCCGCCGCCCCGCTCCCCCCGGGGCCCCCGAGCATCCTCCCCTGCCCATTGGCTCCGCGGCGGGGGGGGGCCCGGCCCTATATAAAGGCCGGGTTGGGAAGCTCCAGAAGGGGTTAAAAAAAAAAAACAACAAACGAACAGCCGACAACCAAACCCACAACAAACCCCAAAACCCCAAACCCCAAACCGCACCGAGCCAAACCCCAAAGCCAGCCACCACCATCGCAGCCCCACGCCGGAGCCGCGCTCCCCCCCACGGCGGGAGCCCTTCCCGGCCGCCGCGGCCATGGTGCGCTGCTGAGCGCGGCCCCCGGGGCCAACGGGCCGGACCATGAACCTGGTGGGGGGCTACCAGCACCACCACCACCACCACCATCACCACCACATGCTGCACGACCCTTTCCTCTTCGGGCCGGCGGCGCGGTGCCACCAGGAGCGAGCCTACTTCCCCGGCTGGGTGCTCAACCCGGCCGAGGTGACCCCCGAGCTCGCCGGGCAAAGTCCTAGCTACGGCCCCGCCGAGTACGGCCCCGCCGGCCAGGGGCGGCTGGAGGCTCTCAGCGGTCGCCTGGGCCGACGGAAAGGGGTCGGGGGACCCAAAAAAGAGCGCCGGAGGACGGAGAGCATCAACAGCGCCTTCGCCGAGCTCCGCGAGTGCATTCCCAACGTGCCCGCCGACACCAAGCTCTCCAAGATCAAGACCCTGCGCCTGGCCACCAGCTACATCGCCTACCTGATGGAGGTGCTGGCCAAGGACAGCCAGCCCGGGGACACCGAGGGCTTCAAAGCCGAGCTCAAGAAGGCCGACGGCAGGGAGAACAAGAGGAAAAGGGAGACGGTAAGAGGCGGGCCGGGACCCCGCTGCCCCGCTCTCCCCGGGCCGGGAGCGGGCGGGGAAAGCCCCGGGGCTGGGGGGAAAAAAAAAAACAACCCTTCCCGGTTCCGCTGGAACGTTTGTTTTTTCCAGCTTAAAAATTTAAAAAAAAAAAAACCAAACCTCCCGTGGGGGGCACCTCGGCGGGGAAAAGCCCACCCCGACTTGCCCGGAGGGATCCCGACGGGCCGGGCGGGTTCCCGGGCGCTTTCCCGAGGGATAAACCCCCGGGACCGGCCGCGGCGGAGCCTCCCGCCGGTTCGTCCTTCCCGTCTCCCGGCCGCTTTCCCGAGGGATAAACCCCCGGGACCGGCCGCGGCGGAGCCTCCCGCCGGTTCGTCCTTCCCCTCTCCCGGGCGCTTTCCCGGGACGAGCGGGCGCGGGTGCCTTTCGGAGCGAGGGCGGCCGCTTCTCCCGCGGCTGCAGCGGGCGGAGTTGGGGGGGGGAGGACCCCAAAAATCCCTCTTTATCCTCGGGCTGATAAAAGCCGCTCGGAGCGGCGGGGCTCGGCTGCAGCCCCGAGGCGGGCGCACGGTGCGGGCGGGCGGCGGGAGCTCCCCGGGCCCTCCGCTCGGCTCCTGACCGCTGCTTTCTCCCCCGCTTCTCCCCGTCTCCTCTCCCGCAGCAGCCCGAGGTCTATTCGCAGCCTTTGGGCCACGGCGAGAAGAAGCTGAAGGGCCGGACGGGTTGGCCCCAGCAGGTCTGGGCTCTGGAACTGAACCCCTGAGGGCTGCCCCCGCCGCCCCGACGGCGCTCCCCGCTCGCCCCTCCATGTGCAATGTCGGAGAGACCCCGGCCCGGCCCCCCGGAGCCCATCCAGGCGCAGGATGCGGGTACCCGGCCCGGCTCCCCCCCGCCTCCCCCGGCCGAGACGGACGCTCCGCGGGAGAGAAGCGAAGGGCGCCTTGCGGGGCCGGATCCTGCCCGCCCCGTCGGGGGCCATTTCCCCCCTCGCCCCCTCCCCCGACTGCAGTACTCGTTGCTCCTTCCCGTTGTCAGCAGCGATCGGCGGCTCCTGCCCTCCCGGGCCGGGCTGAAACGGTTCGATTCGTTTGCTGTTGTAAATACGAGCCCCCCCGTCCCCCGTCCCCTGTCCCCGTCCGCTGCCTGACCGACGTGTGGCTGCGGTGAAACTACCTAGAGGTGCATTTGGGAACACTCCTGTGCCGGGTTTTCTACCTCAGATCTGCATGACCACTTCCCGAGGGACCGGGCGCGCCACACCACGTATTTAAAACGGAATAATTAAAAAAAAAAAAATTAAATAAAATAAAATCTAAACTTTATGCAAACAGCCTCGGGTCCGACCTTTCCACCTTCCCCTGCTCCTGGGATCGCGCTGCTGCAGACGGGCCCCTGCCCTCCTGCCCGCAGGGTGAGGGGTGCTGCGGGATTAAGGATTCCCCTGAAGTCAGTGCCCTGCTGTGAGACAGATCCATGCGAGGGAATTCCCTCCCATGGGGCTCGGGCGGCTCCGTGGGATCCTTTGGGGCTTCTTTATGCCGTGCTTGCTCGCCCCAGGAGCTGGCAGAGCTCTGCAAGTGTGTCCCCACAGCCTGCGCCAGGGCACAAACTCTTCCCCTACCCTACAACCCCTTCCCTCCTGACCCAGGAGACCTGCTAGAGGCATCGGACTTGGATTTGGCTTGGGGGAAGATGGCAGGATCAGGCCTTTACAGCGGCTGGATGGCACGAGCACTGTAGAGCTGTGGAGCCCCAGTTTTACTGCTGCCAGGCAGAGGACCAGGACTCGGCTCCCCTCCTTGCCCAGGCAGCTCCCTGGCACAGCTCCGGCACCGGCAGCACTTTCTCGCAGGGATCCCCTCTTAGGTGCCGCCTCGGCCACATTTTGCAGGAACGATGTCCCCTTCTCACCGTCCGAACACGACAGATACCGCCAGCCTCAGACACAGCAGCAGCCCAAAGTCGTCTGTCACCTCTCAGGCATCAATCCTTAATAATCTTTAATAATTAAAGCCAAAACCTCGTTCCTTTATTCCGTGCACACACAGCTCTGTTACTGAAGGGGGGGGGCTTCCAAGACGTGCGTGCGCAGGCTCGGGGCCTGATCCTGCCTTCCCAGCCCGGCCACTCCGCCGTTCCCAGAGACGCCAGAATAAACCCTAACACTCAGTGGGGGCAAGCAAAATCGAGACGGGGAAGAACCGTATGTTATTGTAGGGTTAATCTGAGGGCTCAGATGGGAGCGTTAAATTTTCTCTTTTAAACCAAGCTTTTGCTTGCAACTAAAGATATAGAAATAATGGTGCAACAGCCGTAAATCACTGATACGTTGATCAATCTGTGCATGTGCAGCCGCACACAGCAGAAATCCACCCGCTCACCCCGGGACACCCGTGGGGAAGCTGCGTGGGTTTTATAACCACTTTGTGCGTACGTACAAATACAGATGGATAGACACACAAACATGGGGGGGGATGGCCGGCATAATTAAAACTTGCGGAACAATCCGGCTGCGTGAATTAGCCTTCCCTCGCTCCGGAGCTGCTGCACGGCTGCCTTCCCAGCCCCGATCTGTTTTCCGATCTCTTTGAACAAGGCTGAGATGAAAATTGACTGCCTGAGCGGAGCAATGCTGGCAGTGGTGGTGGTTTGTTCAGGCTGTAAAAAGTTTAGCACGACACCAAGTCCACGAGTGAAGCTAGAACAGGGCTTTTCTAAAACCAAACACATTCAAGAAAAAAAAAAAAAAAGGAAAAAAAAAAAGGGAAAAGGAAAAGAAAAAAAAGAAAAAAAAAGAAAAAAAGAAAACGTACAGAAAATCAGCCCCAAACATCCTATTAAATAGCTACATTTCACAATCCCTTAAAGGGCTGGGTTTTTACGGGAAAGCTCCCAAGCCATCACTAACACCATAATCCAGCGTCCCATAAATGTGTCCAGCCCCAATTCTGTGCCAGCCTCTATCCCTGTATCCTTACAGCACCGGTCAGGACACACCAGATGAGAGAAAGGGTTAAACAGGGACCCGGGACTTGCTCTGCTGCGTAAAACAGGGGGGACTGCACAGGAGCTGGTGTCCTCGCTCTGGCACACCAGGCTCTAACTGGGACATCGTTTGCAGCCTGGCGACCCTCCCCTACCCCACCAAAACCTCTGGTCGGTTTTTTTTTCCCAGCTTTTCTTCTGGGAAGGGAGCACCCTGCACAGCCGGGGAGATGCTCTGCCCGCACCCGCAGGATTGATGCTTTTCTCACCACCAGTTTCTGGCGGTGGTACCCGCTGGCTGCAAACCTCTGGGCAAGGTGTCCCCAGCGCCAGCCTCCCTCACTCCTTTGTGATTTTTCCAAGTGAAAAACGCTCCCCGTTTCCACGTCTGCAGAGGGCTTCCCTGCCCAGCAAGGGAGTTTTCCTGTGAGTTTGGCTCAGCGTTTTGAGGGTGAGTGGGTGAAATAATAGTACTAAATATTTCCTGTGTGCTGGGCCTTCACTGCTTCCCCAAACCCCACGCTTTGGAGGGGGGTATTTGCAAGCAACGAGCTCCGTCCCCACCTTGGCACCACACAGGCGGCTCCATGGCTCCGGGGCCGGGAAGGGGTGTGGATGCTGGTCCCTGCCAGCATGGGGTCACCCCCTTCACCCCCAAAGGGAGAGAAGCTGTGGGGGGGTGGGTGGGACAGCACCGGGGCAGCCTCCCTTCCCACGGCACCAAACTTGAGCGGCCGGGAGAGGCGTCCCGGCAGCCTCGGTAGGCAGCGGCAGGGCTCCCAGTGCCGGCGGCACCAAACCTGGCTGGAAGAAGAACGGTTTGGCCACTGGCTTGGAATTTTTGGCGATGTGAGAGCGCAGCTCATCAGCCAGGGGAGGTGGCCCCGCACACACCCACGGCTCGACCTTGCCATGAACTTGGTGCCGTTGGGAAGCAGCGTGTTCCTGGTTTGAGTCTGCGGTTGCCCGGACAGAAGCACACGCACGCAGGGATCGCTTGGCCCCGGGGCAACATCATACGTGCCGTGTCCCCTGCCGCTGGAATCCAGCCACGAGGGACAGTGGCAGGGACCCAGCCACCCTGCCTGGCCCCTCACCTCCCTGCCTGGCCAAGGGGGCAAGCGCTGGGGGCAGAGGGGCTATCGGGCGCTTCCCACCCCACGCACTGCACCCCTGGGGTTTGGCGTGCAAAGAAATCACTCTTTTTTTGCCTTCTTTTTTTCCCCCTCCCTCCCTTCCTGCCAAGCCCAGACCCTGCTTGTTGTTGTTGTAGGTATTTATGGGCCTGTTTATCTGATCTCGGGGGAGCCTATGCTTATCTCAGAAGCAGCAAGGGAAGGGTTACACTGGACAGCTCGGTAGACAGTATGGAGCCAAATAAAATACCAATCTGCCAAAAAAAAAAAAAAAGGGGGAAAAGAAAAAAAAAAAAAGGAAAGAAACACCCAGCCCCAGCCACGGGCTCACCCAGGAGCGCGAGGGTACCTGGAGCAAACCTGCAAGGCCAGGGGAGCGCCCGGTATTTCTGCACAGCTCCCCTGCCCCGCTCCCTGGCATGGATCCTGGAAGGAACCCGGCTCCACAGGCATCCAACACCGCCTTCCAGGGGCAGAGAGACTCCGGTAGCGGTGCTGGGATGAGCACGCTCCAGGCTGTGGGCTGGGACCCAGCTCAGGACACGGCAGCCCCCAAAACGGCTGCTGGTTTCAAGCGAGCAGCACAGCCCTGGGCAAGAAATGCCCAGGCACCCGGCAGAGGAGAGCGTTCAACGTCTCTGAAAGAGGGGAAGAAAAAGACTTTTTTTTTTTTTTCTTTTTTTTTTTTTTTTTTTTTTTAAGTGTGGTGTCAGTTGTTACAGCAGTTCCTCCGTGATGCTGCTGTTTGCTGTTTCCCTGGGCTGAGCAGGGAAATGTCCCTTCTCGGGATGAGAGGCACCGCCGGTCCCCAGCCCCGGCACGGACTCGCTCAAGGTCGCCCCGAAGGTCACGGCCAGGGCCAGGGCTGCTGCCTCCCGTCACAGGGCCTCCCTGGCCTGGCCCCAGCCGGTGACACAGGGCCGGGGGAGCCATGGGGCAGGGGAGAACCCCCCCGGACACCGCGGGGAGCCCCATCACTGCTCTGGCCGCTCCAGAGTCCAAGGGCACTGCTGGGACTGGGAGGGATGGGGCTGGATGGGATGTCCCCTCCTGCCATGCCAAGCAGGGGGGCAAGGGCAGCCCCATGCCAGGGATCGCCCCCAATTCCTTGCCCCCTCCCCACCCTACACCCCACCCTAATTACCGGCTCTTAAGGAAGCGCCTGATAGTTCTGTCCATTTAAGGTAGCCCCAGCCCCTCTCAGTGAGGGTAATTGGGCCATAATTTGTTTTCGGTGTCAAGATGGCGTCAAAGATAAGACAAAAATCTCCAGGTTTGGGGGCTAAAGAGACAGGAGAAATCCTGACCCGGGGCCGACCTCGGAGGAATGGCCACAAGCCCCAGTGAGTAACATGGCAGGTGAAAGATTTACTGCCAGGGGAGCTTTTTGATCCTCTCCCAACACTCGGAGCCTCTCAGCCCAGTTGCTGGCTCCCAGGTTAGACTGGCTCCTGGGAGCACCGCTCAGGTGGGAAGGTTTTCTGTCCAACAGAGGCCCCCTCAGCTGCAAAGTTCGTGACATGCAATAGTTCTTCGTCAAATCTCCATGCTTCTGGAGTCACGTGGTTCTGAGACCCATCTAAAGAGATTTCCAATCCATACCTGTAGAAATGACACCCAAGTATGGGAAGACTCTGGTGCCACAAGGCAGATGAAGGCTCCAACTTTTTTTTCTTTCTGTCTTTTTTTTTTTCTATTTTATTTTTTAAAACAAATCCAAATTCTCTGGGTTTTCACCGCTGTGGCTGCCCCTGCTCGGGTCTGCTGGCACTGAGCTCTGCGCAGACTGGGTTTCTCCATGCAGCTGCCTGTGCTGGGGGAAGGCCGAGAGCACTTCCACCCTGGGCCAACCTTTCCAAGACCATCCTTCAAACATCATCCATCCCATGCTCCTACCTCCCCAAAGCCAACCTTCATTGCTTCACTCCATGAAGGCCCTTTCCCCAGTGCAGGGTGTTGGGAGAAGTATTTACTCCTCTCACAAGACTCACGTGCTTGGTGTGGGGTTAGCAAAGGTGCTCACCACGGCTTTCTGCAGAACGACCCATCCTTGTCCTGCTCAGTGGTGGAGCAATCCCATTAGCAAGCATCTTCTCTGGCAGCAATGACGCTTTGCTGCCAGTTTCCCCGCTGATCTTCTCCCACGACATCTCGGCACAGCCATCAGGTGAAGCTGGACGGTGTGGGGTGGCAC
This sequence comes from Alca torda, assembly GCA_008658365.1. Classification (NCBI taxonomy): domain Eukaryota; kingdom Metazoa; phylum Chordata; class Aves; order Charadriiformes; family Alcidae; genus Alca; species Alca torda. Next base: position 49,636,797 of record CM018081.1, on the reverse strand, counting down.
AGCAGCCCACTTGTGTTCCACGTGGCAGCTGGATTTAAGGTCCAGGATGGAATCTGGCTGTGAGCTGGGGCTATTTGGTGGAGGATCGGTGCTGTGCAGCTCAGGGCAGGGGGTAAAAAACAGCCGGGCACTTTGCCCAGCAGGACTCTGTGCCATCTCCATAGCTGTGTGATGCTGGACAAGCTCTGTCTCTCCCGGTGACTCCAAAGCTGAAGTGCAATAGCAAAGCTGGAGCTGCTGCGGCTCCCGGAGCCCGCAGGTCGGAGGGGCCAAGGGGCCAGACGGACCTGCTGGAGCACCAGCGGGAAGCGCAGGCTGGTAGGAGGACGTTTGCTGGTGAGAGGAGAGCGAGATGAGCGGTTACCCAAGAGGCTTGAGCCGAGGGACTGCGAGGCAAGAGCACACACTTGGAGCCTTGCCGACTCTTTGCGAAGGATCCCCAAGGCGGGGAGGGTCCTTGCTTGCAAAGTTTCCTTTTTCCCTGCTTGTTCTTTTGTGTGAGGAATTCAGATCCTGACCACCCTGAAAGGCTTTACAGTAACCAGAGAAGTAGGGGAATTTATGGCGTCACCAGCAGCTGAAAGCTGAGGAATTGGGAGGAAAAGGCATTTTTTTTTTTCCCTTAGACTACAGCTACCTTGACAAAATTCTCATGGCCTGTAACTGACCCGCAGGAGCAGCCAGGGGGGACATAGGGGCCAGAGCAGGCTGGTTTAATTGCCTCGGCCGGGAGCTCCTTCCCAAACTGAGAAGCTGGAAGGAGTTACGAGCCTGAGCTCATGCACAAAGCTTGCGTCAACCCCGAGACTCCCTCCTCTGCTCACCTTCACTGCTCAGCTTCCACCACTACGGTCCTGTGTCTGATGGAGAGAGGAAGGGCAGGCTTTGCGCTGAAGCTCATCAGCTTGACTCAAATTCAAGCCTGGGCTGCGGAGTTCAACGACTCACCCTACAAAACTTCCAGGAACCAAGCCAGCTGCTTAGGGCTAAACCCACGCAATTCCACACCCAATGCCCTTTTAGGCTCCTGTTTCCAGGAACGCGGCACAAAGAGGTGGGAAGCCCTCGTGGAGATACTTTTGTTAGCCTGCTTCGAGGAGTACTTGAAGGACTTGAAGCAGATGAGCAGCAGGGAGGAATGGGGAAAACAGGATCAGGAAAAGGAGGGAAGGGAGGAGGACAAGGAATAGCCTGGTGAGGGATGGCAGCTCCCTGGCACTGTAGTTTGTGCTAGTCTAATAAAAAAAGCCCTGTCTGTACGCAGTGCGCCAATCAAGAGCCTTCAACCTGCTTTTTATCCCCAGGAAAATAGAGACGCAGAGGGCTGAGGTGAGTCAAGGCCAGCAGTAGTGCACCAAGGGCTCCACTTTTTCCATGAGGGTCAGGGTTTATGGTCAGTAAAGCAGTGGAAATTCCACGAAAAAAAATTAAAAAAACCCTGTTTCTGCTGGGAAGGCGGGTGTGGAACAATGAGAACATCAGCCTGCAGGGTACAGGGATCCTTCCAGGCCAGACTGGACAGGGAAGAGCTGAACAGTCCTGTTTTGGGACACATATAGGGATGCTGGTTGCCCTCTGTGGCCAGGCAGAGCTGGGAAGGTGCCAGGCTATTTCCCCCGCATTTCCGTGCAGAGAGGCTGGATGCGGTGCCTGCCTTTTCCCACCCCAGCCCAACGAAGGGCCTGCAAACCACCAAACAGGAGATCAGATTGCTCAGGGCTGCCTGCCAGGCCACGGCTGCCGGCCTGCCATCTGCTCCACAGGCGCGGGAGCTGGCAAAAACCCAGACACCAAACGGAGCTACAAACGAGCTGGCTCCAGGACCACGGGATGCAACCCACCACCTTCCCTTTTCTAAAGATGGACTTGCCCACATGGGTGTCAACGCCAGGAAGAGACACAGGCAACGTGTGGACACCACTTGGACGCAGAGCCTCCTCTCTGCTTTGCGACCACAGCCTGCGGTAGGGACCTTGCTGATGCGGTGCCCATCGTTGTGCTCTCTGGTCTCTACATGTGGTAGGAGAAGCAGTAGAGGCGTCTCAGCTACCTGAGACTTCCCTTTTCTCCTGTCTCCCGGTCTCTGCTCTTCCCCCGCAGGCACCAGGATGCTGCAACCATCACGGAGTACTTCCTGCAACACGTAAAGGAAACAGATCTTGGAGAAAGTTCCAAAAAACAATTAAGTAAAAGCACATTAGGGGGCTTTGAGGTACTTAGGGAAGAAGCCAACATTGCCTGCAAGGATAAGAGATGTGAAATCAGCTCCAGCTCCCGGCAAAGTGAGATTGAGTGCTGGCAGAGCTGCGCAGTCACCCCTTATTGGATACAGGAGAAATAAAAAATAAAAAAAAAAAAAAAGAAAAAGAAAAAAGAGCGCTAAGGCTCTCCCCTGCACACTCAGCCTGCTCACCCACATCTCTAAAACATAAAACCATGAAATCCACATTCACATTTTTCCCCAGTCCTCTGCGCTGCCCCTTCTGCTGGGGAGCGGAGAATCGAAGCCTGGTTTCCATCAACGTTGCAAGGAGGCCGTAGGACGGCTCACGCAGAGAATCGGACGTGTTCAATTTCAATGTCCAACCACGGGAAAAAAAAAAAAACCAAACCCACAAAAAAACCCCGAACAAACCATTTTTATGATCTCCACATCCCACCACAGCATCATCCCGCTTCCGGTATCTGCCAAGTCCAGCCGGCTCCCACTGAGGAGGTGTCTTGGGGATGGGAGAATGGCCCTGGTGCCCCCCAGCTGCCAGCCCTGGGCCGAGGTGCAGCCGCGGAGCACCCACCGCCCGGGTGCCTGAGCGAACACTGCCCTCGCACGGCGGCTGGGAGCGGAGAGAGGGACCTGCAGTTTGAGGCCCATCAGATCAAGCCGATGGTTGCTCGGTTTCTCGGGGTGAATACCTTAAAAAGACTGAGCAGATTCCTCCTTGGTTTTGCGCTTGAAATCTTCCCGGGGTTTCTTGGCAGGGAGCAAACATGAGATTAAGCAGCGTTATTCATTAGTCTCTACAAATAATAACAGATTAACCGGCAGAGTTTATTTGTATCGCTGGAGTTTCCAGTCTACCCTCTCATGCCAAAACCAGCACTTGCACAACAGGTTGCTGCTTACAGCTGTCCTCCTTCAGCCCTTCTGCCTTTCCTCCCTGGGCAGGACCTTCCCACTGTGCTGAGCCCACACTCACCAATTTGGGAATGCAAATGACATGGCTTTTCCCCTTCCACTGGGATAAGCTGCCCTTGTTCTCACCTGAAGACCTTTCCTTGATACCTCCTAAAAGAGCTTGACAAGGCACAGGTGATGTCCTGTGAAGTCATCTACCCTTGCTCCTTGTTTCGTGGTGCCCACCTGTGTCACCTCTGGTCTTCTCTTCAACTGAGAGCTCCCCGAGACAGGGACAACACTCTGGCAGCACGCTGCCTCGCGCGAAAAGGCCCTGATCCATTGCAAAGGCCTCCAGACACATCCACAACTGCAGGCACTGAGGACATCGGGATCTGTTTGTGATGCGCCGGCTCAGTCTCCCCCAGCTCTCCAATACATGAAGGTCAATCTTTAGCTAAGAGAATATTAGGCTCAAATGTAACTACTGATCATTGATTATTTCTCACAGCTTAGTAAAGCATCAACACATTCAGCTCTCCAAAGTCTCTTCCCTGCAGTCCCCGCTTCTTTGCTACTGAAAGTTAATGCCCTGGGGTGTAGGACAAGGGGACCAAGTGTCTCCTGCACACATCACCGGTGGTATAAATGGGCACATTCTGCATGGCTGGAAGTCACCACACAGCAGCAACACAACCTGCCACCCTCCTCCCAGAGGGCAATTTAGCCCTTGCCGTGAATCGAACCATGATAAGCAGAGGTCAGTCGGCTTTAGGACAGCACCAAGGAATAAGGATGCAGACGACGTTGTGGGATTGTTTCAGAGAGAATTATCTGTGCAAATCTTTACTGCACATCAACAGTGCAATTTAATTTGACAGTGATAAATTCAGGTCATGTATTTTGAGTGTAAAGCTCTCAATATCCTATCATCCTCCTCAGAGAGCCCAAGTGTCTGAAAAGCTACACTACAACCTCTTTCCTGGCTAAAAATCAAGGCTCAAGCACGCCTCAAACACTGCCAGCAGAGCCTTAGGAAATGCCACGACAGGGTTCAGGATAACAAGCGTCCAAGCTCCAGTTTCTGGCACTACTCACTTCCTCACTGCAGCAAAAAAGGGAGTTATCTTTGCCTATAAGCCTGACGGTCAGGAGGAAGAGCAACACGGGAAGAAGAAATGAAACAAAGCACTACATGGAAAAGGATCTTGCAGCTTAACTGACTGAACATCGGGATGCTACATGTCAGCATTGCGCTGGAGTAGCGCCCACCTGGTCAGCCGGGCATGCAGCTGCGACTCTGGACAACAGGAGCTAGAAGTCACGCATGAAACGTAGCCCAGGGTGAACCTGAGAAGGAAGCACAAGCACAGGGTTGAACTAGACATAAAGATTCATTAGGAAAAATTAATCAAATAAGATGCTGCACTTGATTGACTGTTCATGATAGAGGTGGGGGAAAAAAAAATCCCCATCGCAGAAAAGCCCAACACTCCCCAAAACGGAAGGCCATGAGGCTCTCCAACAACATCCATCTTTCTCATGAGTTGTTTTTGTTGCCTTCAAAAGACTCCATGATCTGCTTCCATGCAACCCACGCAGATTTGTCACAAAACATCCCATCACCTGAGTTTTCTTCTTCAAGCTTGACACATCCTAGTCAGCAGCACCATTCTCCCCTCCATGGCTGCAGTATTTTCAGCCCTGGGGAGGTGGGTGGGAAATGACAGTGAATCAGAGAAGCCTGGCACAAAACATCCATGCAAAGCAAAACTCCATCAGCTCTGGAGCCAACAGTGCTGAGGGCAGAAAGGCAAACAGAAGGGAATGTAGGCCTTGTTGCTAGATAGATCATTTATTAAAGTGAAATTCAGCATTTTATCTTTGTCAGACAGTACAGAGTTAAAGTCTCATACACAGTGGAAGCAGGACATTTCCTACACCTCAGAGAAATGAGTTCTACAGTTTTTTGCTATAAGTTACTAAGTTGCTTTAACAATACACAGCTATATTACACAGTTAAAAATACAAGGTGTCCAAAACATTTGGCATAAGATCAGCACAATACATGGAGGCTAGAAACAGAAGAGGGAACACAGTTTTTTCTCTCCCAGTAAGCCCACTAAGACTCCAAGCCATTCTGCAAGTTACCCGCTATTCCCCTCCCCTGCGCTGTAGCTGCAGAGCGGAGGGCCGGGACCGGAGCAAACCCAGCCACGTCAGGGCTCGGCCAAGTCAGAGGCTCCCGGAGCCTGCTGATGTCCAGGATGGCCTGCAGAGTTGCTTGCAAGGGAAGTTCAGGTTTAAGGCAGGAGCCCCCCTCCTCTCCCCACACTTTCTTCAACCATTTAATTTGTTCCAAACAGAGGTGTTCACAGGCAAGTCAAAGACGTGAGACCAGGGATAGCTGCGAAAAGTGCAAGGGGTATCTTACACCCTAACAGTTCATTTGCACTTTGAAAGTGGAAAATGAGAACTCCCTAACTTGATAAGCTAGAGGTGGCTAAAGGGCATCAGTGAGAAGAGGAGTGAGGCATCAGTAACATTCCTTCACCCTTGGGACTCTTCAGTCAATACTCTGGCCAGTACAAGGACTCCTTTTGTACAAGAGGCCACCTTGTATTACCCACTCCTTTAAACTGTAGAGGCAAAGTGACTCTAGTGCTCTGGGGAAGTATAACGATCTGTGGATTTAAATAAACAGTCCCCCAGCAGACCATTTCTCTCCCCTCCAACTGCAGTTACCGCTGAAGATCTCCCATTGGTATTTACATTTGGCGCAACCAAAAGACGTAAAGTGCACAGCTCCCCCCTTCTTCCCCTCTCATAAAACATCCATTACAAGAGCTAACGCAGAACAAATCTTCCTCCACGTAGGCAACTGTGGAAGCGCGTTTTGTTCAGTCTTTCTGTGGGCCATGTCCCCGTTTCATCTTCTCTGTGCCATCACGACCCACTTGAAAACTCACATTTCCTGTGGGTTATTTTGGCTCTTGATTTCAAAGCCCCTCTGAAGCCAGCTTGCACTTAAGACTAACTTTAAATGCCAGACTTGGTATGTTTTGGTCAAGTCTTGCACTCCAGGCTATCTAGTGGTTTACGGACACATTTCTAAGGAAAACTGGGACACCAGAGTACTGGGGACAAGTGGTACAAACCTGCCCGCTCTGCTTTTCTCAGGCTGAGCATCTAAAGTGCCTGGCAAAAGAAACATTAGCTTTTAATGCAATTGTTTACTTCAGGTTGATATAAAATACTCTTTAGATGCGGAAATTTTAAAAAAACCCCTGCATTCTAACACAGCCTCCTTGGACATATTTGCACTTTTCAGCCATCAGACTGCCACCACCTCAAGTCTTCACATGCTTCCAACTCCCTTCAGTTGAGCTCAAGCCAGTAACTACCATCAATGATTTCTTCTTCTTCCATTAAAGTGAGCAGAGGGTCAGCATACAGGATGAAGTTAACCCCGGAAGAGATGTTACCGCATTATTTGGATTTCATACTAATGGCTTTGGATCTATTCAGAAGTCTAATGAAGTTAATGCAACTCTTCAACAAGAATTGAATTAGGCTACGTAATTGAATTAGGCTATATAATGGCTGGAGGGCTTCAAAGACAACTCCTCTGCCCCAGGGTGAATGTCACCTATGCAGGCTTGTAAGAAATAAGCTTCCACTATTATAAATGGAAGATGACATCTGGTCATCCTCCATGCCCCCAAGGCTTGTGCTCCATGGTTCAAAGCTAGACAGAATTTAAGGCCCATCTGTGAAAAGCAAAATGTAAAAAGAAAAAAAAAAAAAATCTTATCATACCAGCCAAAGCGATTTGGGTCTTCCACCTTTCCAACAAGTCCCATCTAAAAGTGCTGAGAAAACGTCCCACCTCATGGCTTCACAAGTGTGAGGTTCAAACACATTTACTTTGAAGTTTAAAACAAAAAGTTGGAAAGTCTTTTTTTAATTGGCATGCAGCATAAGGAATCGAATACACAGAATGGTACTATACAGAACGACAATTGCATTGTTGCGTTTTCTGGTTATTAGACACTAAATGCTTTTCAAGAATCACAGGCACCCTGAACATGGATATTGCTACTGAATTGACGTGTGATTTCAGTTTATAGCATGGGAGCCATAAAGTGGCTAACCCTTCCAACAAGACATCAGCTTTCTTTTGCTCAAGGCGTTTTGCTCTAGCTAAGTTGAGAACAAGGTAATAAGGCATTTGCAACGGCTTATAAGGCCATGGGGTCTGACAGCCAAAGATTCCTCTCTTTCTTTGGTGTCTTGCCTCCAAGTTTCCCACCTTATAAACAACTGCTAATGGCTGGTAAACATCTCTTCATCATCACACTTCACTAAGAATTTTTTTCAAAAAAGTATAATTGCTTTAAGAGTGAAACCAACAAGGATCACATTTCACATCAATTGACTATTTTCAGAAAGAAAAAAAAAAAAAGAAGTTTCCTGGATACCACCTCTGCACAAAAGCATTCCAGTGAATACACCTGAACAGATGGAACCTGCCACCATATTTCCTTGAAAAGAATCATTTTGCTGCTGGCTGTGCTAAAACACCCCAACAGATTTATTTACTCTTAGAAATAAAACAAAACAAAACAAAATACAACAACAAAAAAGTAAACCCCAAACAAACTACATTTTTACAGTTTTGGTCTAGAAGTTACAATGAGGCATAACCCTCTCAACCCAGAAACTAATTTTCCCTTGGTAATACCCTCTGATTACATGAGCACTTTGAAGATTAACATGCAGTCAGAGAACGTACCCTTTTAGCTATCTGTCCTGGATGAGAGAAGCCAGATCACGTTGACTGATGTGGGAATTCCTCCATCCTTTCAATAAGGAAAGGACCAGTGTAATTAGGAAATTTTTAGACATTCATGAAATACCGACGCAAGACATTCTCTCCTCGTTCCTGGAACCTCTCTCCTGGCTGATGTTCTTAAAATCCATACTGAATTGAACAAGGAAATGCTGAAACAATCACACTCCCCAAAACTTCACAAGTGGGACGTGTACCATAACAGAGTATTTCTGCCTATGACACAGGACTTAGACGTGCTGAAGTTTGTTGAACATGTTTTAGCAAACACTTCAGAGCTGATGTGAGCAGCTGGCTTTAAATTGTGACTTGATTTTTAAAGAGATCCTGGGAGACCTTCAACAAGAGCTTCACTACATGAACCCTTCATGCCTTACGCAACACGATGCAGTACTAAGCTGGGATCGTGATCTGTGTGTTCAGCTCTTCAACAAAGCTTCATCCAGTTTTGGAAAATTAAAACCTCCCATTGACAAAATGCTAGCCAAAGTTTTCTACTCTTCAGTCCATTGATTAAGGCTTGTTGAGAATATACTCTTTATGTGGAGTCTTGGCATCTTGTAACAGAATGGAGACGTTGGTCAGGACAGCAAAGAAACAGCGTGGTGCTTTACATCATGAGATCCCCTTGAATAGAATTTGAGGTCACTAGAGAACAGTCAGTCACGACCAACACTTTTATAAGCTCCTTTTGCCAAAATAACTGCTGTGTTATTCATAAGGACACCTCGGCTTTAAATAACAAAATCAGAGCGATCTCCTCCTACAGTGCCCAGTTAAAGAGCACCAGCATGCCGTCCACTCACACAGCTCTTATGAAAGTACACGTAATGCTCACAAAAGGCAGCTGCTTCAATACTTTTTGCCTGTTGCAAAGACAGATGAAATGCATCATGCTCCAATCCGTTCACTACCTCGGTTGTGGTGCTACACCCATTAGCATGTCTGCTTCATACTAAACAGGGACTGCCAAACCCACTAATCCACACAGCAGTTTTGTGACACCTGCTGAAGACTACCTTCAGTATAAAATTCACATCGCTTGTGATGATTGATACCTGATCTGACAGAGATTAAGAGACAGATGTCTTAAGCCATTGTTTCACCTACCATCACTGAGCCTTGAATAGAGGGAAATAGGTGTAAGTGAATTAAACGAGCATTTCTACCGACATGATCAAACCCAGCAAATAAGCTCTACTTGCCTTAATACCACATTCTGTGGAAATGCAGAAGTTTTTAAACACTTACAGACAATTAATTAGTGATTTCTTAAATAAAAGACATTAGAGAAAGGGATGGCAGAGTTGTTTGACATCCATGTCGGAAGGGGGCGAGAAGAAATATGATTAAAAAAAATAAAATCAATTTCAGACTAATCAAGTAGCGTTCACTGGAGTAGATTTGGTGAGATGGAGCATTTGTAGACATTTGGGACTTGAAGCGCTGACTCAAGGCAAGACAGAGTGTGTGTAGGTGGGGAGCAAGCTTCAGACAAACTTCTGACCCATGCACCTTGATAATGAATTTTATCTCTGCCGCTATTCCAGTCCTGCGCCAAGACAAACTGCATGGTGGTTTGTGATGCAGTCTGAATTCTGTGAAAAAATTTCATCTGTGATCTGAATTGCACTGAGATGCAGATTTCCAGAAATGGTCTAAAACACTGAGTTCACAAACTCCACAGTCCTACAGGTTTACTTGGTTTCCTCATTATCCTCATTTCTTTATTTCAATGTGACTTTGAAATGAGGGGAAGAAGTCTTCAGAAACATGCTGGGCACATGTTTTCAAATACTCCTGATAAGAAAGTCTATATTTTTTCTGTCATCCAGACTTACTGCATTTAAAAAAAAAATTTACAATATACTTCAACAGTTTTTATATACCTAAAATGCACAATACCATCTGTTCCTTCAAGGTCTCTCTTATTCCAAGTCTTGTTAATCTTCATTCTAGTTGCTTGCTACTTTCTGATTTCTGGTCCAGCCTGCTCTTGTTGTTCTTCACCATATAGATGAAATATGCAAGTGTCTCTTTCTCATTCACAGGAATATTCCTGAAGTGACGACTGACAGTCTAGAAGGACAACATGTAAAGAGACAGAAATTCTGAAATTAAAAAGTAGAAATTATCAGAACAGGGTTTCTCTTCACTTTCCAAAAACGATTTTATGGCCACTGAGCGCAATATACTCTTAGTCAAACATGCACCAATTCAAACTGTCAGTCCTCATTTACCTCTATCTCTTTTTACAGCTGGAATGTGCATATGAACGTAGCATAGTCTTGCTATGTCAGCAGTATTTGCAGCCAACCTACAAGCGGAATTTGGAAGCCAGAATGTCCTCCTGCCAAAGCAGCATAGCCTCTCCTAAGCGGCATTTCATGCTGAGATTATTTGGAGAGAAGTTTTCCCTGCATCTCAGTATTTTAAAGGAGAGTGTCACAAATATTGAAACACTTCGCTGTCTGAACCAGATGTAGCAAAGTTTTACTGTCCAAAGGAAAACACACTGGATAAGTTTTGACTGAAAGGAACACCAGGGGATTTGCAATGGGAGGGGTTAACGTTTGGTTAGGGCTATCCCTCTCTGACGCTAGCATTTCCTCAGAAAATGAATGCAGAATACATTTTGGAGCCGGATGAGATCTGCTTCTCATATGGAAGAAGCTCTTTTTTGGTACCCAACACAGCTCCAGAACTGGATGTTGATGCAAGCTGAGCAATAAGTCACTCCAAGAAGATGTATGGAAGTTTTAGTTTTCCTTACGGTGGGGTAGCAGCAGGAGTCTAAGAGCCTCAGGCAGCAGTGATTCAAGCATGGGAGCTGGACGAGGATCCAGCGTAGGGTCAAAGCTGCTCAGACTTCACAGGAAATCTGGGAAGTGTGTGACAACTTTAAGTTAGGCTCCCTTTATTTTCCGCTTGCATAGTAGTTTGTTGTTGTTTTTTTTTTTGTTTGTTTGTTGTTTTTTTTTTCCCCCTCCTGGGCACACATGGTAAATTGCCTAAGTAAGTAGTCCTTCATGGCAGGAGGTAGCTGAAAAACTATGAACTGGTAAGTTAGAACATGACAATTCAGAACTACTAATGAGGACATACATCCACCCTGCTTCGTTCACCTTACTCCTACATGCTTTACGCTACACATTCTCTATATTCAGTATATTCATTCCCTAGTTGACTTTGAAAGAAAGCAAGACAGTGTCTTGCTTTCTTTTTTGGTCTGCTGGTTGTTGTTCTTTAAAGCAAAAGCAAAACAGACAGTTTTGGGCAGACAGTTATGAAAGCCTCAGCTTACAAAAACAACCTCGTTACCATTCAGTAACTGCTACATTCTTTTCAAGTTTAGAGAAGACTTTTCCCATAGAAAGCCTGAAGATCAAGTCAGGAAAGAGAGCAGAGCAGATGCACACCAAGCACAACTAACCCAAATAAGAGAGAGTTAAAGAGAGTTCTTTCTTAACAAGGACGCCATATGGCAAGAAAGCAGCAGTAGAGGCCCTTAAGGAAAGAGCCTTTTATTGACTTAATACAGAACCATAAGACATTAGGACAAGAAAGAAGGAATCTTAAGTCATGGTTAGTGATTTTGCCTTTAATAAGAAGCAATTCCAACCAGTTCAAGTGCTTGTGAGGAAAGAAAAACTAACAGGGGCACTTAAGGTGACTAATAACGTGTAAGTCTGAGTTTCAGTACAACAGCCATCTTCAGTTAACACCTAAGCCACTGGAAAATAGGTTCTTTTTCTGCTTCCTAAAGGTAATGGATTGTGACTATGAACAAGGAGGGAAAGGAAGCAGAGAAAAGCAGTTACTAAAACATGCTTTCAACAGGCAGCTTCCATGGATTCCATGACTGCCTCGAGTGAAACAAAGCACGCAGCTTTCTATTGGCACCATCCCCGAAAGCTTTCGCAGAGCACACAGTACATACTAGTGAGACAGTCACTACAGGTGCTAGTGTCCAAGAAATGTGCACTTCAGCAGAGGAGATAAAAAGTTTTTTAATAACAGAGATGATACTATTTCTGTCATCACTTACTTCTGCTAGCTGAGCCTTGTTGAGTCCAGGCCTAGTCTGCAACTTATAATGTCTCTTGTAACGTCGCAGAGTGTTCACTTGGAGCTGGAACAAGTCAACCTGGAAGTGACGTAGAGAAGAGGGGATGAGCATTACCTTTAGCTTCTATTAGGCAGAAATGTAGCGTTATCTAAAAATAACTATTTCTTCCTCAACAGGACTGCTCCTTACCTGCATTCAGAACCACATCAGCTTGCCTTACTGACAAATCTAAGTATATTTTGCATTTGTTAATGCTAAAGGACCGAAATAGCCTCAGGGAAATACAAAATTTTGTTCTGGTTCACATGCTGTCAACAGAACTGCTGGCCAATTTCTGCTCTCAATTACACCTCTGCAACCTCCAAGCAAAGGGGAACCTTTTGTTCCCACAAGGTTTAAAAAAGCTCACACATGAAATATCAATTTAGCAGGCACTGAACAAATGGCTTGTGACATAAAACAGAGTACAGAGAAGAAATGAAATTAAAATACTTCAATGGGATGTGCACAGTTTAAAAACAAGGGTGGTGGTGGGGGAAGCTACAGGAAGGAAGATGAAGATCATGTGGAAAATGCTATGTTTCAAAGACAAAAGGAATCTCTGCTGAAAACCAAGAAGAAAATTACATTAAAACTGATACACTGCAGAGTTCCCTATTCAGTTAGGTGACGTGCATCCCTCAGTTTTTAACCACCAAGTACGCTGCATGCTCTACAGCACTTAACATTGTTAGATGCCAGCTGGATCTACACCAATCGTCCTGGCAACTAATGTAAAGCCTGTACGGGAAAGTTTTGATGGAGAACCTTGTAGAATGGAAACACAAACAGCTACAACAAAAGGTCAGGTATCCTTTAAAAAAAAAACAAACCAAAAACTTGCTACTCTTTCAACATGTCCACACAGGAGGTGTGCGGACACAGCTTTGCTGGCAAAACAATTCTTGGTGGGTTTTTTCTCAGAAATAAAATGCTTTTTGCCAATATGGGTGGCATTTCCAGCAGAGGGCTCTGCTGACGTGGCCAGAGCTCAGCTTCTCCACGAACATCACCTCTGCACAACTTTTTGCAGTATCAACAGTACCAGAAACATCACCAAAGCAAATACAGAACACAATGGCACAGAGAATACATTATTCTAGAGCTCGGTAGCACAGAAAAAAAAACGCAAACAAACAAAACAGGCCTATTTCCTGAAAATAAAAAGATGCTACAAATTATTTTAAGGTAGTTTTAAATAGTGTCACTGAAAATAATTTATTTTTACGTTTAAAAAATAATCAGTATCAAATACTGTTTTAACAGCTCTCTGGAAGCACTACATACATGAAGACTCTTTTTATAGACGACTTTACATGGGCAAAGAACTCATACAGGTACAAACAAGAAAATTAGGACATTAGACATCAGAAAAAAGACTTCCTGAAAAATAAGAGTTTCAGTGGAGCTGCAATTTAAAATTTAAATATTTCCCGATACATGAAAACATCCAAGTCAAAATTCAACATGCTCAAAACTGGTAAAGCATCCTACACCCACTTGGCACTTACTAACCTCCGGGACATCCGTTTCATGCTCAGGAGAGTCACCTCCGTCATCACTTGTCTTCCTCTTTCTTTTGTTTCGGACACTTTGAATGAAGTTCTTGTGAAAATCACAAATATACAGATGTCTCACCTAAGAATCAGAAGTGGCAAAAAAGCAATCAAAATGGGTACTGTAGAAACAGCACTCAACAACAGTCACTTAGACACTAGTATTAGAGAGTGCATCCCTCATGACTGGTATGACTGACTGCCTCATGACACTAAGGAATTTCTAATCTTAAACTCCAGGAGTGATATCGTACTCTTGAGTTAGAGATAATTTACATTACAAAGACTAAAGGCAAGAAAAATGAAGGACTCAAGAGCTCCAGCTGAACCTGAACCTCTGCAGATAATATATTTCTTTTTTATGGTTGCAATCACATGTCAGAAAAAAAAAAATAGGCAATTGTCTAGAGGAAGTGCATTTGCTTCAGGACTTACTACCAGGGCACTAGCAAGAAAAACACCATTCTGTTCCACTCTTGTGAACTTCCTGGTTTAAACAGTACACAAGATTATTAATGCAAGTGTTTCAAGATTTAGATCAAATAGAATTTGGCTAATTACCTCAATTAAAACAAGCAAACTAAAAGCAAAAACCTTTTTCCTATAGCTTATCCTGACATGGAAATCCCTTTTTAACAGACATTATCTCACTAGAATTAGTATATCTACCACAAAAGATCACAAATGATTAAAGTTATTTGGTACCTGTAAGGCAAAAATGTCTTCATATGACATAGGCACTCTACATTCAAAATCACTTTATGCAGCCCACTTCATACTTTCCCTTCATTTTGAGTTAATTAGTGCGATTTCCTCTTTTAATTTCTAAAACCCTGTATCTGTCAACAAAGAATCATTCCTAAAATGAAAACAATTATTATACACTAGACGAATCTGCTGAGAACTACAACCAGGAGAAACACTTTGTTTTTTAAGAATAACATTATATTTAAAATTGAGTCACTCTCTTCCCATGACATGATGTATTTCGGCTGTGCAAAAGGGATCTAACCAAATGGGGAAGCTGCCAAACAGACTGACTCAAAACTTCATGGTTTTTTGTTTGTAATGGTTTTAATCTTTAAAGATCAGGTAAGAAAAGCACACAGAGCAGAATTCCGTTAACCAAGCCACTTCTGAGAAACTCCATCTGTAATCTTGATGGACTGCTCTCCTGTACCCATTGTGTTACTCGGTAAATGACCGGTTTCTATCTTGAGCTGACAGCTGTCATTTAACGTCACTAAGCGGTCAGCAGCAAATCGGGCTGTTCAGTGCCGACCAGCGAACAAGCGTGCAACTGCCCTGTTGAAGAGGCTGCACGCCTCGCCTTTCCAGCTGGATGCAATAGTTCATTTTTAATAGCTGGCTTCGCTAGAACACAAATTCTTACCAATTAAAAAGAGTACCGTGACGCCTAACTGAAACAGTAACCCATATCGTTCATTTTACCTAGCAGCATCAGCAGTTTTCAATCCGAAAGTGAAATTAAACCAGCACTATTGCCTGCGAAGCAAAGACAGTTTGCTCCTTTGAACACCATCTGCTCCCCACCGCATGAGAGCTTTCCTCCCAAACACGGTGTCTAGCGCTGCTTCATTAATCCTCACGACATAATCAGTGCCATGAGGAAAAGCCGCATCTTTACCCAGGCATGTTTTTCTCGTACCCCAGCGCAGTGACACTGGAGAGGGGAAAACGCGGGCCAAAGGAACCCGGTCTGCAGCACAACCCGCCGCACCTCGCACCCCCCCTCTCCCCACAGCTTGTTGGGGTTAAGGGAACCCCCCCGGGCAATCGCAAAACTCAACTCGCCGGGCGGAGAATCAACTTTCCGGCGGCGGAGGGAGCGCGGCCCCGCCGGGAGGGACCGGCCGCAGTGCGGTGGCGGGCTGCGAACGGCGAGCCCGCCCGCCCGGCCCCTCGGGGCAAGGGGGACCGGCGGAGGCCGCAACTCACACTTTTGTCGATGTCCAACTTCAGCTTCTTCTGGGAGATGCTCTTCTGGATCCTCTTGCTGAAGGACGCGTTGCCGGCGGGGCGCACACAGCGGTCCCCGTCGTCGATGAGGCAGCAGCTCTGGCCGTAGAAGGGGGCGGCGGGAGGCCCATCCCGGCTGTCCTCCTCGGTGCTGAAACCATTCATCGCCCACCTGCCCGCCCCTCACCCCGCCCGGGGAGCCGACAACCGGGGAAACCGCCGCCGCCGGGCCGCTCCGCGCCCTCAGGGGGGGACCCCGCCGCCCCCCCGCGGAGGGGCCCCCCACTCTCGCCGGGGCCCCCTCAAGGGGGGGACCCCCCTCAGCGCCGCCGGGAGGGAGGGAGGGCCGCCCACCGCCGCCGCCCCTCAGCGGTGACCGTGGAGGCCGGGCCGGGCCAGGCCCCCAAGCGCCGCCGCCCGCGGGCGAGCCGGGACCCCGCACGCACCGCTCACACTCACACACACACACACACACACACAAAACCGCCTCCCCGGCAGCGGAAGTCCCGCCTCCCCCGCCTCAGCAGCCGGGGCGCTGGTTGGGCGGCGCGGCTGGCGGGGCGGGGCGCGCCGCCGCCGCTCCGCGTGTCGATTAGTGGGAGGAGCTGTCAATCAACCGCCGCCGTCCGGCCCCGGCCCGCCTCCGCTTTCGCACGGCAGCCGGAAGGTCGGCGGGAGCGAGGCGCGCGAGGAAGGGCGGGGGGGGGACAGCGCGCCGTTGCCAGGGCACCGCAGTGCCCACCCCACCCGCGCCGTGAGGGGAGCGGCGGGACCGGCCACCCCTCAGCGACCCTCGGCTCCTCTCGCCGCCCCTCGGCCACCCTTCACCGCTTCACGGTCGCCCCTCGCTCTTCTCGTCAGGAGACCGAGGAAACTCGGCCTCTCCCTTCGCCCCGGGCGCTGCCGGAGCGGGTGCCCAGCCTCGTCCCCGGTCCGCCGCCGGCCTTCGGGCTTCCTCCGCTCACCACAGCCGAACACAAGCCTCTGGCCGCGGCACTCAGCCCGTCTGCCACCGGGCAAAGCTGAACCGGCGGCTCTCGCCTGGTCACTTATGCAAAACTCATGTCGATACACTCCAGAGATGCCTGTTCTTGGCTACATCATCACATAAAGCTCCTGTGTAGGTAGGAGTTCTGCCTGAAATACTATTAAAGAAGCCGGATTTTATTATTTTTTTTACTAATTACAAGGCAGGGATAGTGAAAAGATTGGACATGGGAAAGTGTTTCCCAAAGCAATCTTACTTGAAGCTTTGCATTTCTTTCATCTTCAGGAAAAAAGAAAAAAAAAGGGGGGGGTGGGTAAAATGAGGTGGGGGAAGAAAGAAATTCCTACTGATCTGTAGAGAAAAGATGTTACTTGTGGAAATGCTGTCACCTCTGTAACACCATTGTATTGTCAAAAGTGCGTGGGCAGCTGTAAATGGAAAAGGATTTAATCTTCCTGAAGAAAAGACTTCTTGCACAAACAGAAAAGAGGTTCTATAGACTAAAATTACTTCAAAGTCTGAAATCCCACACATGGAACAATGTGCGTTAGCACAGGATGAACTGTGCTGAATCACACACACGAAATACCTTTGCAAAAAAGAGTCTCCTCGAAGCCCTTGGTCATCAGAACAGCCCGCTCCATGGTAACACCGACAGGCGTCTTGCAGCCCGTTCTGCCTGCTCCCCACAAAACGACCACGAAGTGCTAAAATATGTATTTTCCAGGCAGTCCTTGCAATACCAAACATGTCTCAGAATAAATCTGCAGGGCAGGAACTTAATACTCTTCCTCAGCAGTTCTGCCTCTTGTCTTAACTTTTATTACTGGTGCGCTCAGGCAATTACTAATTCCTGTTTGTGTGTGTGACTGCTACAGAACCACAGTGCACTCTCCTGGGGACACCGCTCCCAGAAGCCAGCCACTCCAATGGGAAGGTGACAGAAACAAACGACTTTACCCGAAGACCAACAAGCAGTTAGTGAAGAGCAAAGAGATTTAAAAAAAAGCAAGATGCTGCCACTTATAAAAGCGCCTGGCCAAATTGCCTGGGACCTGCCTGCCTGAAGCAATAGCCTCCTGGCAAAACCCACAGAGATATTGCCTTGGTTTTGGGAAAGGGAAAACACCAGAAGGCTGACGGTGATCTCAGAGGTCCTGATAGCAAGCTTTCTAGGTTTATCTTAACATTACAAATAAAAATCAAACGGCAGGCTGACGAAATCTTGCAGAAGGACATTCGGGAAGCTAAAAGCACCAACTGTAGGGACAGATGATAATAGCAGCAAGCAAGAAGATAAAAGGGAACATGATCATAACAGGCAGGACTTCCTCATGTCTCCGTGAGGAGGAGATTCTGCAGGTGCTCCCTGGACTGTTCTATGGGAGGCTGGGAGCGGCTGGAGGAACAAGCACCATCAGGTTGTATTTCATCTTTGGCTGCAAACTCCCATCCCATGCAAATGAAAGGATTTTAAGTTGTTTTGCAACGCCTCCTAAGAGGAAAAAAAAACCCCTGCTTTTGTCACTGCCTGTTTGCTAATTCAATGCTAAGTACTTCCAGCTTAGGCTAACGCCATGACACCTTTTTTAAAATAAAAAAGAAGTGCATGGAGGTGTTCACATAATTGCAGTTTATTTCAGCATATTTATCCTCATGGGAAGCTCAGGATTTCACAGGCTGCTAGTCCGGAACTAGCTTGCTGTGAAATCAACTGCCTCATAGAGACGTTCTTTATTAGGTATCTATCACTAACCTGATCTAATAATTCTTTGTGGGAGCTGCAATGAAGTGAGAAACAATGTTTCATAAACCCATCAGCACCCAGGCAGCTTTAGTGCCTTTGAAGCTGTAATAGCCTGCCCATCCAAGCCAGGCCTCTAATCAAATTAGGGGAACCTGCACAGGCCTTTAAATCTCAGCTGGAGCAGCACTACCCTCTAAAGACAGGTCTGCGATGTAGCTGTCACCTGGAACTTACTGTTTTAATGGGGCCATTCAGGGTTCTTGGGCCAGAGATGCTGCTCTCCAAGAGGTCTGCGCTGCCAACGACGTCCTGGGAAAAAGGCTATTTAATTTTTTTTATACCTCCAGTCAGGAATCAGACCCTTTCCATTTTCTTTACCTTGGTGGCCAATGGAGACTCTGCCCTAGCGCCCTCCGCCAGACTCCCGCTCTCCTCAGCGTTTTTCGAGGGTGGCACATATTGAACTTGCTAAAATGCTTAAACTGTCACAGCTTTTGGCACATGCTCCCCCTGGGAAATGTTCCCATGGCCCAGGCGTCACAGCACAGTCTTGCCTTAGGAGCACGCCTTGCTGATTTTCACACATGCAGATTTTCACACATGCTATTGTTTGTCTTCCCTCCGTTTATTTCACTGTTTTTCACCCCATGGAGTCAAGTAAAAAGGAATGCTGGGAAGAAATGAAGTGGTGACTGTAGAAAGTGCTGGGGGTCCTAACGGGAACATGACACAGGGCTGTGAGCAACGCCTATAAACTTACCTTGTCTTGGGCTGAAAGACTGCTCTCCCCGGCCAAAGACTAGAACGCAAAAAGGGCAGTGAGCTGTGAAAAACGCTCCCCTGAAAACCAAGGTGTAGGATGGATCTCCCAGCAGTTTCTCTCAAGGCAGCTGCGCAGAGAAGGCAGAGCAACAGCTTCATCCTGCCCTAAGCTGGGCAACAATTGGGCAATGCCGAGTTCCCTCAAACCGCAGGAAAAGGTAGTTCAGAGCAGACGCGTGTACAGGCTTGGGTGATTTTAACCTTTTATTCTCATAGTCATATCTGTCAGCAGTAAACACAAACTGCCTTTGAGAAAAGCTTTTTGTGTTGCTTTGAACACGTGGCTGATGGCAGGCTGAGGGAGGGGAGTGTCCCAGCTGTCAGCTCTCAGAGGGCCTCACCGCAAGGCTCTGTTCTTTAGAGGACAGCAAGGCACATGCTCCAAGGAGGACTGCAAAGGGTCACCATCCAGGCATGAGGAGGAGGAGGACAGCTCAAGGATCACCATCCAGTGTTTGGCCAGGGGGACAACAGTGCCTGAGAGTCCCATCCCAGTCCCGCTTTTGAAGTACTCGCTCACACAGAGTAGTGGCCAACTACACGCAGAAGCTCCTCCCTACAAAGCCAGCCGTAGCTTGACCGTGAGGCCGTCACTGCAGTAGATGATGCTCCAACACTGTGTCATCTGCAATAGTATCAGCCTGGGGAATTTCTACTTACTTAGTTGCCAATTAACACAAATTTCTAATCACTGATTTGGGTATTGAGAAAAAAGAACACACTGAAGTAAACACCTTTCCTCCTCCTTCCTTTGGCTAAATTTCATCCAAACATCTGTCTTCCCTCATTCCTAGTCTCACCTCCCCTTTGCCACTGTTCACACGCAGTCTGTCCCAATTTGTTCAGTGAGGTGACAGGTGGTACAGGTGATCAGGGTCAAGTGTGTAACTGTTTGTCTTCACTTCTCTGTGCTGGGTTTTCTCTGCTCCTCTGTGCTTCCCAGAGTGCCCTACCAACAAGGGTTGTCCATGGCCACTATCCCTTGGCAGTCATCCACCTTGGCACAAGTCATCCACCATGGCCATGGTCCCTCCAGGATTGTACCCTTGGGCATGGAGCACCTCCTTGCATGAACATGTCTCCCTCCACATCTCCTCCAGCTTTGTCTGCACCTCCTTACGTTTCTTCTCATGCGTCTCCTCCCCTTGTGGCTACCGCTCTTCATTAAACCTGCCTGCGCTGAAGTGCTGCAGGGCCCTCTGACGGGCTGGAGTTTTGGGGCACGGTGGGTTGTCCCCATTGATTTCAGAGCTGGCTGGAATCAGCTGTGAGGGGCAGACGGGAGTTCACAGCTCCCGTCCCACGGGCATCGCTGCAGCCCCCAGCTGCCTGGAGCTGCCACGTACACCCCACAGAGCGCGCAGGCGTGAGCTTGTCGGCTGCTCGTGCACGAGCACAGTAAACCCCGCAGTTTATACCCAATACCTTCAAAGGGCGGTCGGAAGGATGTTCCCCAGAGGGGCTGGAGGAGAGCAGCGTGTGACGTGGCAGGAAGCCTATGCTGAGGAAACACCAGACCAGGGTAACTAAGCTTATTCTCATAAGAAATAGAGAGAAAGGAAATCAATCACTGGAGCAAACCAGGCAGGGACAGTCATTTCTGCATACACAGTTTCAGAAAACACATTAAAAATTTATTTTAAATATATTATAAAAGGAAGTCCGTTCAACTTTAAAAACACTAGGCATTCTATCAATGATTCCCAATTTATGAAAGCTACTACATTAAAGTGCTACAAGTCCTTTACCACCCGCAGATATTAGGCTGTTGGTCCTAATATGCACAGAAATAAATATACACTGATTCAAGAGGCACCATCCAGTTTTACAGATAAAATGCATGCAGTACAAGGAATAGACAAACTTAGACATTATCACTGAGATCCCGGAGAATGCATTTTGCAACCAATTCCCTTCTCCACCCTAGAGGCTAAAGCTATTTGTTATTGTTATCGCAAAAGCTAACGTTTTAGTCTATTAGCTTGATCAGTTTTTATCTTGTTTTGTGGTTGGATTTCACATTTACTTGCTCACTAATTGGGATTAGGACTTTTTTTCCTAGATTTGAACTAGCAGATTTAAGACCACATAGATCCAGCGGCTTTATATAAAACTGCCAAATCCCTCGCATCTGCTGGAATCATTGAAGCCTTTTGGGTCATACAGAAGCATCAAGAAAGCTCAAATGCAGCGAATAAACGAGCATACTCAGCTAGCAGAGGCGGAATCAAAAAACAGACACAGAATTTTTATTAGGATTTCCATAATCTATCATTGCCTAGTTTCAAACACGGATCTCCCAAGTTAAAGCGTGACACTACAAAGGAGCAATCAGAGCACAGGTGAGTTTATTTCAGTTACACTTTAAATTTATGTGACTAAATCAATTGGACTGGTTAATGAGGAGTATGAAATGAATTGACAGCTGCGTGTTGAATGCTGATGGAAATTTCAGATCTCAGCTTTCCCATTCTCCACTCATTGCATCGCTCCTCTCCACTTGAACCAGGTGAGGACTTGCAGCTTGTTTTAAAATACAGATTCAACACTCATTAGGTCAGCAAATAAAGCACTTAAAGCTAAATCTTACACAGCTTGGGAAATCGCAGCACACGGACTTGCCTTGCTTAGGGTCCAGTAACAGGCCACTGGCAGACTGGGAGCAGGACCCAGTGCTCCCGACTCCCAGTCCAGCTCCCCTTTTTGCTATGTATCCTGTGAAAGGATATCCTATCCTATCCCTGCAGAGTCTGACATTAACCTAAAGCTGCTCACCATTTTGGCACCAGTTTGCTAACTATTTAAGAAGTTTTTCATGCTAAATGGTGGTTAAAATGGAAACTGAGATTGCCGCTTGTCAGGTAAGGACCAATTTAGGCACCACCAGGCTCCTCTGTTGCAAGTGGTTAGCAATGCAGTAGGTGAGCGGGGACAGGGATCGCAGCAGCTGGGAGTGGATGTGGGATACCCTTGTGCCAGCAGAGCCAGCCTGTTTCAGACACAACTTTATCAGGGCTCTTTCGACTGAAAGCGTGATGGGCTGACTGCTAGAGGCTCTCTGTCCTCTCCAGTCAAAACCATTAAGCGTCTGTCCATATCTCAAAAGACAATTTTAAATAAAAGCTTCTCCCTTTTTGCCCAGCAGTTACGCAATTGCCCAGTATGAGTTTTAGGAGATGTCTCTCCTCTCCCCTCAGTGATGCAAGCTGGCACAGCTACTGTAACGATCCTACAGTAGCCATGAGAGCACCGTGTTCTGTAATGCTGGTTGCTGGCGGTGCCTGTTTGACTTTTAGTACATTGATGTCTCCACGCAGCAGGGAGGAGGAATGTTTCCTGACTGGAACTCTCCAGTAAGGGAAAGCAAAGCCCTGTGCACAGGCTACTGTAAAACAACCCAGGAAGAAAGTTAAGCTGAGACATTGCTTTCTTGCTACTTCTGTATTAGGGATTTGAACACACCCTTTAAAATTTTCCCAGTGATGGAAGGCATCGGCTTTCCGAAAGACACTTCTGCGACAGATTTTATATCCCTTCAGGACTATTTGTGATTTCTGATTTGGGTACTTAGAAAATAAAATGCAGGATCTTGCAAGCCGAGGAAATGCATGAGCCTTCACCATGAGGTGAAACAGCCAAGAGCTAACCAAGACATCCTCTGGTCTAGCTTTATTTGCTACAGAGTCCAAGCAGAAAGCTGCCATCCTTTCCAAGTTGTCCTATTTGGAGTGACAATCCTCCCCTCCCCCTGCCCCGAGTCATTAATGATATCGATTTAACAGAGGAAACTCAGGAGCTTCTGAATTACTGTCATTCACACAAATTTTGCACTTGAAGTCAGACATTTTAAAAAACACACACGAACACAAACACTGCACTACATCCTTATCTCCCAACGCCTTCCCCTCTTCTCTCTTGTCCAGCAAGGCACTAGGAAATGGTTCAAGTTTAAGCATTTGCTGTACATTTACATTTAAAAAGGCACATCTTTATTTTAATGATGCTGTATTCCCCTTTCAGTAAGGCCCACACGTTCTTCTATTATGGTGTGGAAAAGAAAGTGAATTTCCCAGGCATGAAAAAAAAAAACCATCTTGCACACGTAAGAGCCCCAAACCTATTTACTCTGTTTGTAGGCCTTAGAGATTAGCACCAGTACGAATCAACAAGAGCTTCAAGAGCAAATTAAAGTATTATTATGGGACATAACACGCACCCAGGGATCCCCCTATTGTCTGGGATTCTGGTACTGAAAAGCAGCAGAATTTATGCAGTCTCGGAGAGAAGGGTTGTTTGAATATTTTTGGGGAAAAAAAATATGAAAACATTTATTTTGCATTAGATAATCACTAGCATTTTAATCTCCAGTCTTGACTTGCATGCAGATGTGAAGATTTGCTTATGTATTCATGCTTTAGCAATTTTGCTTACAAATAACCAAAAGTAATTGGAATAATTAACCAGATTGCCCAGCAAAGGCTCAATTAAAGATGTAGGTGATGAAATACAGCTTCTGTTTCTCAATCAGTGGATGGTTGGCTATATTAAGTCTTCTCATTAGTCAGCAAAGCCTCTAGGGTATTGAAAAGTATAATTGATGTAAATAAATGAATAGCTCAAAGCCCGGCAAGCCAGCCAGAAGTATACAGAATTTGTGGGGCATTCATCACACTCAGATCCCAAACCTTCAGAAAACAGATCAGATCAACCATACTGAAGAAGGACCCAGTAGGACCACTCACACTAAAGCTCCAGTTTCCATGTACTGGTGGTTGGTGGTCAGACAGGAATTGCCTTAACAATTACCTAATCTTTTGGTGCATACTGCTAAGAGCTGTCCTTTCTCTCCAAATTAAGATCATTAAGTGGTAAAAGACCTGTTCCTTACTGCAGTTCTCTCTGAAGCAAGCGTCCAGCAAGCCAAGCAGCTAGGACTCTCTTCACAAGGTGAGCCCAAGCACGAAGCCAGCCATGCATTTCAGAAACAGAAGCTAATCCTCTCGTTAGAAAACTAAGACACACAAAGTTGCAAGCTGCAAGCGGAATGACCTACAGTCCATTTATACACTTTGCTGATTGTGTCCCGATTATAAAAAACTAGCACTGTTCATGGACAAACAGCTGCTTGTTCCACAGGTATTAAAACATTCATAAAGACATCTAGTCAGGCCATCTAGCGACCCACAGCCAGCACTACTAGACTAATGAGAGCATTAATAACTTAAGGAAAACAACAGTCAGACACAAAGCACTGGAAAGTGGCTCCATCTCCCATAGAAATGAAAAGGGATCCTAATGACAAGACATATTGTAGTTACCGAGATCATAAGATACCAACTCTGCTTGACACTGGTCTCACTTCCACAGCAATACTGCTGCCAAACCACCACAAGGAAAGCCTAGAGCTCTTTTTTTTTTTTTCCCCCTTCGCTCCCAAAATGTTAGACACCAACACATTTGGCAAGCCCGGTCCCATCTGCAATCCAGCATCCCTGTTTCCCTTGCTTCGTGACCGCACGGGCAGAACAGGTGAGACACGGCCTCAGCTGCGAGGATGAGAGGTGGGTCAATACATCAGACTTGAGAGCTCGAGGGGCAGCTAGTTGTGGTCCCAGTTGACAAACACAGCACCACGTGCCTTGAAACGTGGGCAGTGACCCTACAATTGGCAACATCGGAAAGGGCTGCTTACTTCTGGAGGTCTGCAGAGGGAGCCAGCCTGCTTGTTTCTTGACGCTAGGCAAAAATCTCCTTGCCTTCACAGGAGAGCAAGACACCCCAGAGCAGAGCTTCCCTGCTCCTCCAATGAGGGAAAGTCCGTTAACCCTGCTTATCAGGAGTCCCAGAGGGGTGTCCCTGCTCCTACCCTGAGAGTTCCAGCCTTTCCCTCTCAGAGCTGACTGCACACCATCTCCTCAGCTGGACAAACTGCGGAGCTGGGCAATTACTGGAAAAGGGCTGGTTTTATTGATTTACGCAGCATCTTTGCAAAAGGTTAACTGCACCGTCATTCACCGCTTTGACTAGAAAATGCCACCGCTGCCTTCAGTATGAGACTAAATGGGCTGAACTATTATATCTTTTTGCAACAACTTAATTTTAAACCAGTGTGGGTTTTTTTTAAACACTTGGTTCAGATACACTTGAAACCAGTGGTCCTCCATTCATCCTTTAGTGTCGGTACTTTTTCCCAGCTCCTGGGACGAGACAATTCTGATTTAGTGTCTGGCAGATCCTGCATCAAACCAGAAGGGTGATACCTTGCACTACGAACTGACTACACAAGTGACATGGTACTAGTGAAACTGGCCCATCAATCCCACATCTCTGCTTAAGCAAAGAGACTTCCAGTCACAGTAAACCATACAGTGCTGCGGATGTTGGGAAAGGGGGAGAGATTAATAGCGCGTTCCCACAAGGTTAGAACACTACTGACCACAGAACTCATGGCTGCAACATACTACAGACTGAAGAACAAATGGATAAAGACCAATGGCTTATCTCAGCCCTGACTTAATTATGTTGAATTAATGTGCTCATACCAACTGTGAATTAAGTTAGCTTTCAACCCTCTAAAGGAAAAATGGAAGTTGCCTTCATGTAGTAGATTTAACTCTGAGAAACCGTACTAAAAGTGTCCGTACTAAAAAGTCTCTGAATAAGAGGCAAATTTGGAAGCTGATATCCAAAGGCTCTTAGCAAAAATCTTCACCTGTAGGAACCGTGCTTACTTAAAAACCCTCTGCTAATCTTTCACCTTGAAGATTCAACAGCGAGTGACAAACTGACTGCAAAGTGAATGGACCAGAAACCCAGATTCCTCATCGCTAATAACTACAGCGATATTCCCAACGCTTGGCTGCACTTCCACTACAGCTCATGCCTTTATCAGAGCTATGATTTGGAAAGTAATAATATTCAACCTGTTTGAAATATATTTTGGTTTAGGGCAAAAAAATATTCATTTCATTTTACATTTTGATGGCCCTTTTTTTTTTTTTTTACGTCTACGACGTCAGAGGATTAAATCTTGTGTTCAAGATTTTACTTAGAGGGACTTTGGAAGATAAAGCACCTAGATGGGAATGCTTCAGTGGGTAAAATAGCAGCTACAAAAAGTCCTGGAGGGTCTCGGATAACAAAATCATTTAACACCAGTCCCAGGTGGGAAATATAACAAAACAAAAAAAAGCAAAACCAAAACAAAACAAAAGCAGTTTGAATCACATTCAGACTCCTCTAAAAACAGAGTTTCTGTTCAGTCTCAGCACAGAAGTGGCTCTGGCAAAGCCTTTAAAATTCCACCGTCCCCAGAAGAGAAGGATGCAGCATCTTTGCAATAAAGACTGGCCTGCTAGTTAACCTTCTCCTGAGATTCTCCCTTTTACCTTCATTAACTGTTTAAAAAAAAGTATTCTTAAAAAAATTTTTTGTAACCCTCCCCAGTAAAAACTATAATTGTAAAATATATATATATATATATATTTTCTCAGTCTTTTAAAGATCAAGATTTCTGTTAAATTTTTCCAAGACAGTTGAGTTTGTATGTTCAAATATCCACTGCTGGGTTGGAGATGAAGGATTGCAGCTATTCATAAAGATCTTTCGGTCACTCTCACTGCAGTCCATACAGCTGCTGCTTACTGGATGGTAGAGAGTCTTGTCCTGGAGAAGAGAAATTTGATGTGAGGTTGCTAAGCAGAGAAGCAAAGCTGGTTTAAAACCAACAGAAAGTAGTCTTAAAACCCAAGGCAAGCTGTTTTGTCACCTGGACGTATCTGAAGAAGTTCCTCCATGCTTAACTGGCTAGCCAAGTGTCATGGTCCATTCCCACCCCTTGCAACAGCATCCAGCCCAATCCTCACATCGGCACTGGGAAGCTCTAAAGGTATGTCCGAAGGCAGGTCTCCAGCCTACAGGCGCTCACCCTGCTGCAGTCGCCCTGCAGCACAGCGCACGCAGATTGCAAGGACTAGGACAGGGCATTTAGTCAAGAATTTACTTCCCTGTTGGCCACAACAGCATTGCTTAGTAGGAGAACGAACAAATCCTTATCTACTTTTGGCATGATCTTCTAGCATTCAGGTCAAACCAATAAACACAGCACACCTCTTTGCAAACAGATTTTGCAAGGGTGTTGCATCACCTCACTGCCAGCTGTGGACAGGACTGCAAGGACAGTGTCCTTCTGCTTAGCGAGCCCTGGAGAAGCAGTCCTCACCATTTCTAACCCGGGGAACAGGGGAACCACCTCTTTCTAATCAGGAGTAATTAATGGCACAATGACAACAGACTGTCTGCGAATTCTCTTATCACAGCTACGTGAAAAGAAGGAATAAAACATGAGTGATGACATTTTAAGGAAACTTAAGTGCCTACAGCCAACTGACACCTTAAATGAGAATACGCACGCGCACACACACACTCACTTTTCGGTATCTCCAGAGCTGGTTCCCCTTCATTCCATGACAGTCATAGAGGGTGACAGGGCTGCTGTGGGAAATGGCATCAAAACAAAACTTCTTGGTGTGCTGAGGATCCCCAGGACGGATGTCTTCTCTCCAGCTGAAGGTGAATACCTGCCGGGACAAACAGGACCCTCAGGACGGCTGGTGCTGGGTACAGCGCTTTCACCAGCACAACTACGTTCCCTTCTTTGCCCACAGGGTGGGGATGGCTTCAGGGAAAGGATGAAATCTTCTAGAGGAAAAACTGCTTCCACCTCTGGGGACAGGGACTGCTGACTAGGGGCGTCTGTAACAGCTACCCCGCGGACTGCCACGCAGCATGCTAAACGAGAGCGTGCTGCTGCGAACAGCCATGCTAGTTAGCTTGGGTACTAATAGCAGCTTGAATGTCTCTGCAATGCAGACGTACATCATGGATTAAGTGAGCAGCTGACCAATTACGGCACTTCACAGCTAGCGAAAAAGGCAGAGAGCTACAGGAGCTCCGAGTTAAAGCTGGCAGTAAATACCCGAGTCCGCACAGGCAGCCTGCAGTCACCTTGAGAAGAGTCTGTCCCACACTTTCTGCGACAAGAGACCAGAAGGCCCGCAGCTCCCCACCCCACTCCACAGGAGTGTCAGCAGGGCAATCGCTAGGGCAATGCTTCCTGGTGCTCTCTTCTACTGACCCTGCAATGATCTCTCAGCACTTTTGAGTGAAATGAAAGGAGGGATACTACAGAAAAGAAGAGAAAGGGTTTTAGCTGTAGCAACCAGGCACAGCCTGGCAACGCCTGGCAAGGCTGTGGCCTTGATGAAAGTTGCTGGGTGGCCAGCACATGTGGCCTGGAAATCCTTGAGCGACAGGGATTGGATCACAGAAGAACAGTCGGTGGAATTACCGCCATGTGTATGTTCTGCTCCTTGCACTGCCCCTGTGACATCTGCATTTGGCCACGGCTGGAGGCGGTAGTGGTCAAGCTGCATCTTCAGTCTGACGATCTTGGCTTGGCTTACGACAGATTTTAAGCATTGTAGGACTGAATCCCACAGAAGATAAAACTTGTTTAAATGCAGGCACTGCTGTCAAGCTTTTGCTTTCTGCTTTGACACGGACAGCATCTCTGGCAAGGGTGCAAGTGTCCTCTGTGACCAGCACTAGCCAACGTGGTCCTGCAGGGCTGCTAGCCAGCACACCCCTCTCTCGCTGCCCAAGGGGAAGGGCTGTTCTGCGGGCTCCTTTTGGAGCCAGGTGGAGGAATGGTCCTCTCTTCAGAGAGATCTCACAGGGCAGTAAGAAAGAGCAGTAATGAGCAGAGCGCTACTATTTGAAGCAGCGTGCCCAAAAACTTTTGTGCAAAGCAGCTACTTTGTTTCTGTCACTCTTTTAAACCTCTCTTGGGAGAGAAATTACCACAATCATTTAGGCTCAACGCTACACAGAAGTTCAAAACATGTTCTCTTCCTAAACATAAGCCAACACTAATTGTTCAAGATTCTCCTGACACAACAGAAGCTTAGTTTTGGACTGTGCCTGATTAAATGGGTTTCATTTCCACTTTCCATGCATCAAAATTGATATGCAACAACTCTCTGCCTCCTACTACTGAAACCATTCCCCTGAAGAGTTATGCATGGCTCTGTAATAGAGGCATTGTTTTCTTGATCTTTTCTCAGCTCAGCTGCTACAGTTTAGACAAACTAATATTTCCTTCCCTTCTGTTACAATAAAGCTGTCGTTTCTGGCACCTTATATGTTGAGAGGGTGAATCTATAGCCTGGCCGGTTTCATCTCTCTCCAGCAATGGTTGGGTGTTTATAATGCATTTGCCTCCTGTCAGAAGGATGATAGTAAGCGGTTATTGAATGCTCCTGCAGGTTCATTAATATGCATGATGCTCCTCTATCACTTCTTTCAGCACAACCTTTGAAGTTAATATTCACTTTGTTACATATTACAGCTGCCTTGTTACTGGTTTCTTTTATTATTTCGGCATATTGTTTTCTTGTGCTTTCTTTTGTTCACTCCGAGAACTTCAAAGCAGAGGCAAAAGCTCTGCACAAAGTCTGCCAGGCTCCAGACCCTGCCACAAGCACAAGCCACATCCTGCTACAGGGACATCAAGTATAACTAGCACATGAGCCTTGGGGTGCACAGCACCCTCTGTTCACCGGCCAGAGTTCTGCCATGGCCTTCCTTCTCAAACGCTTGTTCTTATAACTTCTCTGTCCCCAGATTTATTTAGGGGCTGATGATTTATCAGAGGGACTGTTACCTGCACGTTGTTCCATGCTGCCTCTCCTCTGTCCTTCACACAGTTTTCCAGCCTCAGTGGAGATCCCAGGGCTCCATGCTTAGTATCCACACACAGTCCAGTTCCTACGTTGCGTATCTGAAACAGTAAATTAGTCACTGAATCTCCTGCTCTTACCAAGTGACAGGAAAGAAGGCTTAAATTGCCTCAAGTAGTGGCAGTATTTGTATGAAGACAGTTTTAAGACTCCTCACTTAACCGCGTATCTGAGCTGGCAGATAACAGCTAGAAGAGCGCACAGGAACTCAAAATGGGACCCGTCGCCAGCTGTAACCTCACAGCAAGGACACAGCAAAGCCCATTAGCCAGAGGACTGCAGAGCCCACTACGTTGTTGTGTGTAACAATCCACGACTTCACTCCTGGGGTGGTTCTTTTCTCAGAACACAGCCGACTTTCAAAACCAGGGGCGGTTTTCCTGGCCTTCAGATGGGAAAGCTAAGGAGCAGAGCAGCTGAACACAGTTGTGTAGCCCTTCGGAAATACAAGATTTCTACTATTGCTCAGCTGCCGCCTCTCCCTAGTCCTCCCTGTTGGCATGTTCTGCCTTCTACTAAATACACAACATGCAGAACAAGCCAAGTCTCTATTCTCTTTGTAGATGTGCACTAATAGAAACAGCTGCCTAATTGCCTTCTTTGATCAGGCCAACATAATGGTAGTGGAGTTCTGGTCTTTGAAACATATCAAGCATGATCTTTAAACCCTCGCTTGCCACCATACTCACAGGAAACCGGTACTGGAGCACATGGGTAAGGTGACTTTAAAAACCCAAACCACAGCCTGTTTGCCCACTGCAGGTTTCAGAGCACAAACTTGCCTCTCCCCAGGCAGCTGCCGGAGGCTCCACTGGTGGGTAAAACTTCGGCAAGTCCCACGCGACCTCGTTCATGAACCACTTGAAGCTTTTGCAGTTGAGGTTGTTGCGAAGTTCCTTCTGAGCTGCGACGTCCCCTGCGGAGAGATGCCGGTACTCCGGTCTGCGCTGGTATATGTACTCCGCGTATTCATCCATCCACACCTCAGCCACCCGCTTCAAGTTCTGTGTGGGTAACAGCCACGTGTGAACGTGAGAGGGAAAAACACCTGAGAAAACTCTGCACAAACTACTGACATTAGCATTCGGAACATCTCTCATGTTTTTGCTCAGAAAGGATTTTTATTCACATCCACTCTTCCTCTCCAGCTTCAGGACAAAGATTATTTTTATTATTCTCTAGTTCCAAGGGACTTTTAGAAAGATATTTTCAGTTGAGGTCAAAACAGAATCCTGGCACTTGGCCATTATATCTAGCTCTTTGTGGCTAAGGAAAACAACATTAATCAAAAGTTGGGTTTTTTTCCTCTTTTTCTGTAAAGAAGCTAGTCAGAAAATGATGCTGACAAATACCACTGGACATTCAAAGGTCCCTGACAAAAAGCTGCTTTCTCAAATCCTTCTTATTGCATCTTTTATATTCATCTAGGTATGGGATTTGCAGTACTCTCTTCTGGAAAGCTTCACTTCACAATATTCTTTCTTACCACTATTTTTCCATTTTCTTGGGTAAAAAGCTGTTGAAAAGAAACTCTAAGATACTGCAGGAATATGCAGTATATTTCATGTATCGCTGTAAAGCTTAATCCACTGTACAATTCCAAGATGGCAATGAACACCGCCCTCCCGAGACACCCGCCCTACTGCTTGTCACAACACACTCAAGAGACCGTTGAATCTTGGACTGTTCTCTGGCAACATCAGGTACATTCTTGGTGCCACACAGCAACATACCATGTGCATTCATGACTTCAGTGGCCCAACAGCGCTGCCCACCTTGCACGAAGGTGGTCAGTCCAGCAGTAGTCATTTACTTCCAAATAAATTAGGACGTTAAGAATAAGCAGCGTGCTGACCCTGCCCCAAATGCAGCCTATACACAACAAGGGCAGGCGTTCATCTCAAGGTGACTGTACGATCTTAGATGCGAAGAAACAGCCTTTCCTACACCTGTCTGCCATCTCCTTCCAGCACTGTGGGAGTGTGCAGGAGCCAAATACTGAATCAAAAGAAATATAGCTCCTTCCTGAAGAGATGGCACAGACAGGAGAGCACTCTATCGCTCTGACAGGTCATTGCTAGGCTGAGTAATAAATCCAAATCTATAAGTAGGGTGATGCTATTAAACTGGGAAACATTTTAAGGCTGTGCAAGCCATAAGACTGCAGAACAGCAGGGTACCTTTTTGTGTTTTTTAGTTTTGCAGCCTTCCTGCTCCTATGATTTTTTTTCCCACCAGAGGGCAATGCAATCCCTTCTCAATTTGGAAATTAACTGGAGAAAGCTAGTGCATGATAGGCAAAACCTTTCCTCTTTGGGCTAGACTAGACTAAGAAATAAGATGGCACAGAACGTTCCATCATGGAAAATTACAGCGTGCCCATTCAGTGGTCTGTGATGCTTGAAGTTGAGAGGTCTTTCAATCACCAAAACACAATCACCACGCTGAAGCCTTCTGCTCTTGGAGAGCACAGCTATAAAATGACTGAAGTATTACACAAATAACGCTGTATCTTGTTTTTATTGGTGATTCTGTAGCCAGCGCCTGATTGCAAAGTCCCTTCCCAACCCCTAGCAATGGCTGATGTCTGGAGCATGGCAGCTGCCCACACATGAGTCTGCGGCTCCCCCAGGCTCTCTTCCCCTTGAGCTACGCATCCACCACTACAAAACTGCTCAATTTGACCACTGCACCAGTACAATTTATGGACTACAAAGCCTACATTTGCCTCCCATTGTGGTGTGAGAGCAGACAACAGCATGGTCACGTTGCAGTCAGACATCTGTTGTGGGGAATGCCATTGCCACTTACTCTTGCCAGGCTGACTCCTGTTGGAACCTTGTACGGAACATATTTTCTGTAGATATGACCAACTCTGGAGCAAGGGATGTCCTCCATGCGACCCCCACACATCCATACCTGTGGAATAGCAGAGATACAGATTCAATCTCGGTTATACAGAGAAAAATGAAGAAGAAAAAAAAGAAAGACTTTCAAGTCATGAAAAAGCTAAACACAGATTTTTTGCTTTAAAGTACAGTCTCTCCCAAATACCCTGCCCTCCTTGCCTTAGTCTCAAATCCTATAACTACCTGCTTACAGCCATGGAGCGAGCCTTGATTTAGTACAGGTGCTATCAAGCCCGATGGCTAAACAGTTCAATTTTGCATTATTGAGAGAAGAGAACAGAAAAAAAAAAAATTCCAAGCACTCAGAGAACAGCACACAGCACACTTTAAATTGATGAATGTTTTTACAGCGACAGTAACCACAATAGTTAAACCAGACTGCCATATAAGACCTGGGCGTAGGTTGTGTAATGTTGCTGTAAAAGGGAAGCCATCTCTCTAGTACAGGTCATGTGTTAGGCAAAACACTCCAGGGAATTCACGAGCCTGTTCAAGTGCCAGAAATCAGAAGAAACTGCTACTTTTCCCGGTGGTTATCACTGCTCTCTTTTACGGTTTCATTGCTGACATGCACTCATTGCTTCTGCAGCCTTACAATTAAGTAGAAATCCCTGCCTGGTGAAAACAGAATTAGCTTTAAAAAAAAGCCCACATAAAGTCACTGGAACACACTGCTAGTTGAAGATGACTACCTTGATGCTTGGTTTTAATGGCTAGATTAGGTCCAGAAGTTTCTTTCCCCATCCGGGAAGATTTCAATCTGTGCCAACACTCCACAACAACTTTCTTTTATTCTGTATTTATAGCATAGATGTAATCATTTTGTCTAAGTGAAACCAAAGGAGTTGTTTTCTGAAGCAGCCAATCCACTACAATAGGCTTAAGAAATATATTCATATGTGCCTCCCAGAGATACCTAATCGATACTTAAAAGAAAAAGTATCCTTCAGTATGCAAGACAAACGACTTTCTGAATTCTTGAAGCACGACACTGTCTTGCCCTTCATTTTGTCCCCAGATCTTATGTTAATACCCTGAAGGCAGCAATATTTAAGAAGGTCCGCTGGTGCTGCAAGCTCATGCGGTGTTCTTGATCTCTCCATTCACTGTGGCTAATTTGAGCCACCGCAGTTCACTGTACAATGAGCTTAGTCAACAGCTTCACACATAGCGGGCAATTCCATTAATATTCTACAGTGACAATATTAAATACTTAGCTCAGAAGAGAAATATTTGGCCAAGGCTGCTGCATAATTATTAACTCTGACACTAAAGTCCTCTGGAGTTTCAGCTCTGTCTACTGGCCCTAATAATTACAGTCATTTGCTGACTGCGTATAACTTAATGGAGGTTGGTTGCTCTCAGTTAAAGGAATATTTTTCACAGGCAACTTCTGAAGTTCAAGGTACTTAATTACGTGTCATTATGGCAAGAGAGACAAGAAGAAAGTTGACAAACACTCTTTCTGCAGAATTTCCTTCCTTTTGTCCCTGCTGCGTCTTGAGAGGCTGGTACAGAAGAGATGAAGATGAAAAAAGAAACTAGCGCTCAGCTTCTGTGAAGTTTCTAGTGGAATTAGAAATGCTTCTTATTCTGTAGCTGCTGTGCTTTTTGCTGCCGAGGGCCACAGTGTGATTTCTCTGATAGGAAATTAACAGATAGACTGAGAAAACAAGAATTTGGGGACGTTTTGTGTTTTTTTATGACAGAAACCATTTGTGTAAGGCTGCAAGAGCTGCAACAGATCTCGGAACTATAAAAATCTGCAGGAACAGCTGAAGAAGCCTCAGTTGCATAGGCGCACACACTCAACAACCCGTGTTCTTACACTGTGCGCTGCATCCTGCATCAGGAAAGCCTTATCGGTTCACAAGCAGCTGCATTTTAGTGCAACACAAGCCTGAAGGAAAACACCAGCTTGTTATCCTTGCTGCCTGCCCACAGGATGCCTCACTTGCCCCTGATCTCTAAGGGAAGGCTTTCAGTCAGGCCACCGTGAATACACATCTCCTGAAAACGCGAACTCCCTCAGTGATGTGAGAAACAGCCCCCTGCAGTCAACGTGCAGCTAGAGAGGAGAGCACCGTCCTTGCACGGCAGATCGTGTGAAGCAATAATACAGACAGCACTTATCTAATGAGTGGCACGTTGGAGAGGCAGGGGGCATGGGAAGATAAACAGAGCTGATGATACGTTGGGCCAAGAGCTCCGAGCTGGTACAAGAACTCCAGGCACAGAAGATGACATTACATGAACACATGCAATGATATGATAAGAAAGGCTACGTAACTGAGTCACTGAACAAGTAAAATCTAAAGTCAGTTTTACATGCTTTTTTCCTAATCATGCTTTACAATATTTACTCCCAAATGATGCTGAAACTACCAGTGCTGCATGGAGGCAATGGAAAGCTTCCTAATTCCTGCTAGCAGAGCTCAGTGACCCTTTCAAGGTACTTTGCCAACTCGGTGCCTTTTTAACATCGTCTCATGCTGCAAGTGACAGTATAGCACTTGCAGTACAAATCTAATTTTAAAAGCATGCTTTCTATTCATTCATTGCTGCTTTGATTTATTTTATTAGTGATCTGCTTTGTGTGGTGACAGAACTCATTACAACCTCCATAAAGACAATTACCAGTCCTTATCTATAAAACTGGTAGAAGGGGGAGAGGGAAAGAGCGTGACACGCATTGGTAAAACACAGCTAACAAAAGCATTAGAAAGCTAGAGTTAAAGGTCAGGGGAATCCATCCAAGGGTCTGTCAAAGAATAACTGCAAGTGAAGCAAACCCAAAATAGCCACGCGCTGGCTGAGAGAATGCTGCCACTCAGTTCGCAATATTTGGTTGTTTTTAAACAAGGGTACAGTTGACAGCCACGACACACCTCTGCTCAAACTACAGCGCTGTCAACCAGCTGAAAAAGCACTGTTCTGTGGGGCATCATCTTGTGCCTTCACAGGAACACTGACTGTCACTTACTGTGTCCTCCTCAGGCCAGGGGAGCCAGTTTCTTCTTGTTGTTGTTTTACAGGAGGGTGAGATGGTGCCTCATCTCCCTGTCTGACATGACAGTAAACATCAGAGCCTGAACTCGACGCACTTAATTTCAATCAGCCATTTACTAGAATGCCGTAAGAACAAGAATTAAAGCTGGTCAGGCAGGCAGTGCTTTATACAATGATCTAATCAGATCTCATTAGGAGAGAACAGGAAATTTCTCTTCCTCCTCAGGCACAATTTTACCAATCTACATTTTGAGCTAGGACTCTAGCAGCTGACAGATCCGCTAGAATTAGGAGAAAACCTGGCTACACTGAGGTCAACGGGCATACTGCAACAGATTTTTCTAAGGCCACAATTTCACTCTAATAATAAAACCACATACAAGGGAAGTAAAATAACAACACCGGCGATATTACTTCCACCTTCTCAGTGGCCTGGAGAGCTGTAACTCCATATTCATAAAGTGACTCAAGAGCCTTTGACTCACCTAGTGTGCTATGAAAGCACAAGATAATATGCCACCTATTCTCTACATGGGAATGTTATGCTGATCCAATTCCCTTTCTGCTATTGCAGAAAACAATGTCGCATAAGACAGCTGAACCTCTCTCAACCACACAAAACAATACTGCAGTTGGTGTGTGAACACAAATTATCTGGGTATACAAGGTTTATGATTTCCAAAGACTGCACCATGACAAGCCGACGCTTCCCAAGAGAGGGGGAAAAAAACACAAAGGAAAGAGTCAAGCCTTGAAAAGAAAGCTGCTTCTGCAAGCCATGACAGAAATAAAGACCATGGGACAGACCCATGGAGAGAAGCTGGCTGGTTGTCTGAGCACACACTGAGAGGTGGGAAGAAAAGGACACAGTGGATAAGTCAAGAGAGTTCTCTGCATAACAAGGTAGGTGAGAGGATGAAAGCAAGGGCCACCAATGATTCAGGAAAATCGTAATCCTCTGTATTGTAAGCATCAGCTGCTGTTGCAGCTGGGACTTACTGCTTTATAAAAGATTAAGGTAGCTCAAAAGGCACTGGGATCTATGTGTTTGCACAGTGCCTTCTCTCACACAACATACACCAGCGTGGCCCCTCCTTACCGTCTGGAGCATTTTAAAGTACTGATAGCACTTTCTGATATTCCCATTTCAGAGAGTGGAGGGGGCCACTTTCCTACTGCTGCTTGCGGGGAGGCTACACTGGAACCTGAACCAAGCACATAGGGTGAACAGAAGCCAAAAATTGAAGTCAATGGTCTGAAACTGATCTCTGCATCACCAGACAGGAAGGGAGAAAGAAGCCACTCTCTACTGCAGCTGAGAGACACAGAATTAAGCAGCATGTGCTGGCTTAAAAAAAAAACAAAAACCCACACAAAAACCCACGCAAGAAAAGCAGCAGAATGCCTGGCCTGTTTCAGCGTCGGCAAACGTGAGCTGCTGCAAAGTGCTGTGAGTATGTGCCTGGAATAAGCAGTGGAGGCTCACAATCAGCACTAACTTAAGCAATACAACTAGAAAAGCTGTCAGAAGCGATCCCTTGGCAGCTGCACCCTAACTGTGCACCTGCCAGGAGGCCAGTGGCAAAATGCGAATCACAAATGTGCTGCTGCCATGGGGCAAAGGAGATGTATGCATTAGATACGCCCACAGAAGCTATAGCGCACTTGGATTTGTTGGAAAACATGCAGCATGTTTTGTGCTATAGAAATCAGGAGAAGCAATCCCTGTTGATGCTTTGGAAAAGGATCTGGAAAAATGCAATGATCTACAATCACCAAAGTAAGTGCAGGAATGTTTCCTATTGCTGAAGTAAGGAGTGAAGACCATGAGTACTGCCCATCTTTTTTGCTTCCCCCTTAATTGTTTTTTTCAGGGCAACTGTCGATATGGCTTGTTTGCACCAAACCCACTGAATTTTATGAAAGCTTTAACACCTCTAAATTACAAAGCAAACATTTTTAAAACTGAAACGATCTATCATGTAGCAAGTGACATTCTGGATTCCCATTCTTTGCTCTTAAAGCACAACGTACAATTAACGGATTGAGAGCCACACCACTCAAGATCCAAGGTACGAAGTACATCTGTATTTATGCCTATACAAGTCACTTTTTCCTCTTCTGTTCCCCCACACCCAAAAAAACCAGAGACGATGTATTTGTGGAAGAGTGGTGTGAAGCAGTTTAGTGCAGATTACATAAACCAAACAGAATAGAAGCCACAAAAATACTGCAAAAGAGGCAATGTGATCGCAAATAACACTGAGCGTAGATAAGCGCTGTACAAAGTAGCATTTGCAGAAAGGAACAGTTTAAATGCTTCATATATACCACTCCGAATTAAATACATTAATCTCAAAGAAAATGAAGTGGTTACGTAGGCAGCAGAATGGAGGTATTTGCTGAGTGTGCAGGAGCATTCAGAAAATCGGAGCTATTAAGCTGTGTTTAGAAGAGGAAAGACACATTGCCACTTTGGGTGAAGTATTCAATTTTGTTCACGTCATTGCAGAAAGATACAAAAGACCAGGAGAAACTGTAAGAGAGGAGAGGTACGGAAGTGACTTCCAAAAAGCAAAAAACCACCCTCAGTGCAGTCCACCGAACAGAGAAACTACGGCGGTAGAGTTAGGGGCAGCAGAAAGGAAAGTTAACGAGCGCTGCACAGAAATAGCTGTGTAGGCTTGGCTGCCCTTTCTCCAAAATACAGGAATGAACTCAAAGGTCAGCATCTGGTGATCCGCTGAGATGGAGGAGAACGGCTCTTATGCCAGGCAGATCTGCAGAGCGGTTTGCCCAGAGCACTCTGCGAGCGGGGTTCACGAAAAAATGAGGCTTATTTGAACAAGTGTAATGCCTGCAACTAGACTTCAAGACTGCCGTCTTCCTGTTGCATCTGATGAGGACCTGAACTAAGAGGACCCCTGACCGGTAGAAGTGCTGGGTTGTAGGCACTGAGCTATTCTGGATATAGACAGGTCAAGAGAAGGAAGAAGCGTGTGTTTTCTGCTTGAATATGAAGTGGATACATGGACTGCTTAATTTCCAATTTACAAATTTCTGTTTTAAGGGATTGAGAGGACCCAGAAAACTACAAACCAGCAGTTAGGGTTAAGAAAGTTTGTTTCTAATTTAAAATTCACCTAATTTTTCATCCCCCTAGCATGCTATGTTTTCTAGTGATGTTTGGTGTATGCATTTCATACGAGGAGCAAGGCTTCTATTAACAGAGTTTGATCCATCCTCCAGCTAAATGTTTTCTGAGGTGCTAAACACTGATGGGTCCTCTGTTGGCTTGCCTTCAGCCTGAAAGTCTCTCCTCTGAAGGAAGCAGAGCCGGCTGATGACAGAAATACATATGATCTCAAAACAGAGGCAAGAGGCTCCTAAATAAACTTGTTTATTTCTAGTCTCTCAGCAACAGAGCCCTGGATTTTAAAATAAAGGCAAAAAACTGTAAAGCACAGTCCATACATGGCCAAAAAAGAATATGCTTAGGGAAAAAAAAAATATCTACTTGTTGTGGGGCTTGGGAAGGCCAGATCTGATGCAATGGATCAAAGACCAGCAGCGCAAAACAGTACCTGCACCCACAACTCCCAGGCACAGGAATGGATTCTTTGTTAAAACCCAGCTGTAAATTTGGCACACTTAGAATCTGAATTCCCATGTGGAAGCAGGTACCCCACACGTTAACCCAGAGCTTTAAATTATTTGACAGTGCCCCTTTAACTACAAAATCTCAGTCTGCTTCTAAAGGTGAAAACGTGGCTCTAAGCTCGCCAGGAAATGTCATAGCTTCATAAATTCTATGAACAAACCTTCTATTCTTGCAATTCCAGCAGAATTATTAAATCTATCAGCCACAGATGAATGTATCAATTTATCTTAATTTCTGAAAATACACTGAGCCTCTTTCAGTTAAAACTTCATTTTTCTGTTGCACAATGAAAGAAAAAAGGGGGTCTTTGCAGAGATTAATTAAAGCAAATTTATCCCTCCATAAATTACCCTCTCTGGACTGAAATAAAACACAGTGTGTTTCAGAGAGGATAAGCAAACAGATGAATGAAGTAGTCTTATTTCCTGCAGATCAAGCAGTGTGACTGTCTGCTGGGGCACTGGAGACAAAGGGCTTGCCCAGCCACTGTCATCACTCTTGGAAACCAGCATTTTCAAAAAGGGCCAAGGAAAAGAGGCCAAATACTGCCACTGCCCCTCCTGCAGAGAATGACATTGTCACACAATTTCGTTACATGCAACACAAAGAATAAATGGCTCTAACCGTGATGACAGCTCCAAAGTGGGCGCCCCCCGCCCCTCCCTTCCTGCTATCATTACAGAGGACAAGGGACCTCTGATGTGACTTTATTATTTAGCTTTTTTCTGTGGGCAAACAACGAAAGAAAATACATTGTCTTGAAAACAATGCCTTTTCTTGCCTTGTTTGCTGTACAGTAGTACACGGTAAGTACGTCCGTATGGTAACACGGCTTGCTGAATGTAGTTTGATATGCCTCTTAATTGCATAGTGGCATCAAGAATTAGGAATCTGTTTTGTGAGGGATCAGCCATGACTTGTTTTTTGAGGAATTTTAGCTGCCAAAGCTAAACCATGCACTACGTTAGCATCACTACTATCTTCTAGCCTCGTGCTGAGGCCAACTAGCTTAGTTCAGTGTCATCCAGGCACCTGTGAGATTATTATATCGAACCTCTGAAAGAGAAACCACACGGTGACTCAAACAGAGTTTAACAGAAATCTTTACTCGATTCGCTCCAGGCTATGGAAAGGATTCCCACCACTGAAGAGAAGAACAGCCACCTGCCTTCAGCGGTCTCGGACATTCCAGTGGGTTCCCTAGAATGGATTTCAGTGCCACATTCCAAGACAACACAGGTACCAGAGGTCTTCATGGGTCACAGTTACTCGTTACTATCAGTAATTAGCATTTTTGGTCAGCTGGCTAACTCATTTTAAAGCCTTCAACTGAACAGCTTGGTCAATCGGTAAGTAACAGAACTGTCCCCAAGCCAGCCAGATAATGATCTGAAGTCATTGCCAGCAACATCGTTATTATTCCGATTGCTGAGGGTTTTTTACAGGGTAATTAAAAGTCTCTGTTCCTTGCAGCCAGGCGTCAGATGGATTGACTATAGACAGTAAGTTACTCGTATCTCTGGGAAACTCAAGCTGAGGACTGAGGTACTCAACTGGGCAAACACTGAGATGCCCGAATCCTCCTTCCCTCAAGGAGAGTATTTTACCTTCTTGCCAGGGTGAGTACAAAGCAGGCTAACAGTCAGAGCGAGCCCCACGCAAGCTGACTTACCCTCGCTGGGAAGAGCGCCTGCATCTGAAGCTGTCACCACAGAACGGGGGACACCCCAGCTAATCATGCTCCAAAACTGACCCTCACAAATGACTGGTCACATCATCGCTGTTTCTTCTGTGTGCTATCTTACTACTCCCAGCTCTTTCACCTTTAGTCACACGCAAAAGCAAGGACAAGATAGTGCATTCACATTCTGCGCCTCAGAACAATTCTTACTTTTCAAAACAAAAGTAATTTCCAGAGAACATAGCTCACCTTAAAGGATATTTCATACTGCTCTCCTCCCCATATCTCCAGACCTGCATCATACCCTCCCAGCTCCCAGAACCACTTTCTATCGACTGCAAACAGTCCTCCAGCCATTACAGGAGACCTTAAGGAAAAACCAGACTCCAGATTACAAACACATTGAAAGATACAGTTCTCTAGCTAAACATTTAAAAAACAAAGCAAGAGTTGACAAATATTCTTTTCACCACCCAGTGGTCCCAGTGCTTTTGCAGCCCTGTCAGAACACCAAACAGTTGGTTTTGCATTATCTACTAATTTCCCACTTGCAAATGAGGAGGACCAGACCAGGCTCCCTTCAGAACCAGTCAATGCCTCTCCTCCAGAAAGGTAAAAAGAGTTCACATTACGTGACAGGACATAACCTCTCCCAGAGGGACCCATACGCTGCACATGTGGTGCTCTTTGTCTCAGCAGCATGATCAAGTCATTGAGCACGACCTCAAAAGGTTTTCTGTTGGTTTGTTGCCTTTTTTTTAACACTGCAGAAGCCTAAAGGACAGCAGAACTGTCTCGATATTGGCAAGCAGAGCAGCAGCAGAACATAACTTGATCACAGATTTACTTCTGCAACGCACTGCAATCATCAAAATTGCTGTAATTGTTCTGCTAGGTTTTCTTCTCCCCACACCTGGGAATGACATAAGCTGCCATTGGTTTGTTGTTTTTGGCAGAGCATTAGGGATACTAAATTATGTTTGAAAGATCTCAGTAATAAACGACCACATTAAATGTTACACAGTACAGTTTCAAATGAAATGTTAACTTCTGCGGGAATTAAGGTGGCAAAAAATAGCAATGAAAAGGAGAATGTTCACAGCTACTACACAATGCATTTCTTTTAAACCATCAAAGCAAACAGATGCGGAAAAGCAAGTAGCTTAACACCATCTGACTTTTACCACACTGAGGTGTAAACCAGCCCTGTAACAGGGTGTTATTTCATTAGCCAGCTCTTAGCACGCTGCGTTTCAGTAACTTACTCAAAGGGATCACTGGGATCAGGTTTCTGTAACTCAGGAGGAATTGGGATCCTCTTGTAATACATCTCCCAGTCAAATGCACCTCGCATTGCGTCTCCAGCCTGAGTCTCATATCCAAAGTGGTCATGATCAATAACATCAATCATAGGGCAAACGATAGTCTTGCGGTTTCGGGCAATGCGATCTGAAGATTGGAGAAACATGTTAGAAAACCTGCACCGGTTGGTTTCTTTGACCATGAAATTACAGAAAAGGGCATCAAAATATGAAGTTGTTCAAGAACGACATTGATTTCTTCCCATTCGTTCTCTTTCGGGCAGATGCTCCAATTTACATCAATTTATCTGGTATTTTTGCAACAATTGAGATATTCAAGCTAGAACTATTGAGATAAAACCACCAGGCACTCGTGCTGCAGTGACCATCACACAGAAGCAGAACAGAAAGACACAACCATGCTACCACAGATACCTATACTGCCAGGCTAAAACCAGAGAATCTTGTATTTAGTGAATAGTCCTCCTTTTAACAAGTGACCGAGACGTGAACCCTTTCCGCACTGATTCAAGGCCAGGGCAATAACCCATTGCACCACCTAGCTTTAATTGCTATGCCAGAATCTGGCAGGAAGCGATTCAGACTAATGGCATAACTACTCTCAGCAGGCTCAAGAAATGCAAGTGTACCTCCTCCCCTCAACCTTTTTTTCCAACCAAATAATACAAGACAGGATTAATTCCCGCATAAACATCTGGAACTTCTTAAATACTTTATTACTGAGACGGTCTCTTGTTGGAAGTTAACTTCCAGAACAGAGGCGACAAATGATGTTTCAGCTTCCAATGCACGTCAACCAGAAATCCTTTCTATGCTTTAAAATTAAAGCATACTCTACGTGTTCTCATTTAAATGGCATTTGAGCTAATTCTGTCCTCCCTCCCTGGGGCTCATGAAGCTGCAAATGTTCTACACTATCACCAGATAGAAACTGTAGTGAAAGCAACAGTATTACCATCCAACAACCCTGCTGACAAATCTGACTAGTTTTTCTTAAACCTCCACTTGACTATTGTTGCCACAGTTTATTTGACAAGGTCACAGGTCAGAGGGAGCTTTGGTGGGTCACTTGAAAGAGGGTTGTAAAGGAGTTTGGTACTGGCCAGAGGCATCCAGGTACCAGAAACAGAAGGCACTGTCCTTTCAACTAGTCATCCTTGAAAAGAACTGACGTTGTA
Organism: Alca torda; assembly: GCA_008658365.1. Classification (NCBI taxonomy): domain Eukaryota; kingdom Metazoa; phylum Chordata; class Aves; order Charadriiformes; family Alcidae; genus Alca; species Alca torda. The sequence goes on along the minus strand of CM018081.1, from coordinate 49,593,070 downwards.
AAACTGATGGCTGCTTAAAGATGAAGCACTGCCTCGGAAAGGACCACACATGTTCCACAAATACATACCAGCAGCTGTCATTCACAAGAAGTACTTTCCACAGGCTTGCAGACTATGATGTTAAATATAGTTATATATGACAAAAAAAACAAACCCTAAAAGCTACTTAAAACTTGGATGCAAAGATCTTTTTTGTATCATAAAGGCATTCCTCTTTTCAAGCTGCTCAATGGCCATGCGATAGTTTACTCACCTACCAAGGTGTAAATTATTTAAGATTTCATTTAGTGAGGAAACAGAAGAATATGATCTCTGCTCTTTAATTAAGCAAAACATATGATAGGGCTATTTAGTAGTGCAGGACTCGAACAGAAAAAAATTCTTGTATTAGAGGCTACAAGCTGCCAACAATTCACCTGAGTCTTGTGGTTGGTTGGGTTTTTCTGTTTGTTTGTTCTCCCTTTTAAGACATTTCATCTTCCTTTTATCCACTTACAGCATTAGGGGAAAGCAGACGGTGGAAATAAAACAAATTCAACGCCAACATCTCCTGTCAATTCTTTAGCAGTTCAGTCTTCAGGCACATACACCACCGCACGCTTACCTAGCAGAGGTGGCAGCCAGTTCACATTGGCCTCACAGTGGGAATCCAAGAAGGTGATGACATCCCCTATGGCCACAGAGGCCCCCAGCATTCGAGTTCTTATCAGCCCTTCTCTCTTTTTGGTTCGGAGGATTCTTACATTCGGGAACTGGGCCATATAATCTTCCAGGCGTTTCTTCAGGTGTTCTGTACAAAAATGAGAAATTTAAACACTGTAACAATGAATTTCTTAAAAACGCAGTTCCTGTCTTTGGAAGTAGGTCCTGAACAGTTAACAAATGCAATAAGAGGAAAAAGGAAGTAAAAATAATTCCATTTAAATGCAATGTTGAAGTTTAACTTCTTAACCAAGACTTCTGAAGATGTTCCAAACCCCTAGGAACAATATCAAAAAAGGCCCAAAAAACCCCAAACAAAAAAGAGGAACTAGGAGAAGACGGGGGAGTGCAAGATGAGAAATAAAACAGCAGAAGAAGGTGAAAAGGAATAAGAAGCCAGCTGGCAGACCTCTGGGAGAACTTCATCCGGGCAGACTGCAGGGGTTTTCAGACACTTTTGCAAAAAAACAGTGCACCTTAGAAGAAAACCAGGACAATTTACCTGCGTAAGTAAGCCATACCCAATGCATTTAAGTTGTGATCGGTTTCTTCAAAACACAAAAGGTGACCAGCCATGACATCACACACAAATAAAAAACAACAAAAAGCCTAGTGAAACGTCCTCCAGACAGCAAGGCAAGGCATAGCTACTATACATATTTGGATGGCTACATAAAATGCTTATCAGATGAGATATTTGCATTTAAATATGGAAATATTTAAGCTACTGAATATGGACTGGAGCCACATCTGAATTAGCAGAGACACTTGTGGTCACTACAATTAACAAGTATTCAAACAGGAAAGCTGCGGAAAAAGATTACTGAGATTTCAAAACAATGGATAGCTTGTTTAGTTCCTGAAATAAAAAGCTTGGTCTGCATAAAGAGTGAGGGGCACACAGCTGTCTTTACATCAAAGAGTGAAGCACCAAAGAAAACCCTAAAAACAGGCTAAGAGCTGACGCTGGCCTAATCGCTAATGGGTTGATCTTTAGGCATCTGAAGTTTTGACTTGCTTGACAGCAAACCCCATTCACAGTGTGCCAGGGACTGTTCATTAATGCACCATACTATCCACCGCCACCAGCAACCCATCAAGGGAACAAGCCTCGCTAGGCAAAATCTAGTTTGTTAAATCTAAGCAGTTAACTAATCTTAAAATCTCACACATCAGAACTTGAATAGAGACAATCATTCAAATACAAATGACCTCACAGGTTTATTTGCCTGGACTATAGGGAACGCATCCGCTCCATTCTGTATAGCAGAGTCTTCCTTGGCTTCCAAAGCAGGCATGAAAGGCAGGGGCTGAAAAGGCACAGTGTGAAAGTGCCCCTGAACAGGGACCAGGGAAGCTGGGTATTGGAATAACTCTCTAAAAAGAGCAAAGGGGCAAATAAACTCAACTAAGTTATGAGCTCTCCCCCATGGTGCTGACCCAGCAGTTGGGCTTCAGGGTTTTAGCTACTGGAGGAAAAAAACGGGCAAAATCCCTATGATTAACACACGTTCTGCACCTTCTCTTTCAAGCAGCCATCACCTGCCTTCCTTCAAAGATCACACCAAATCAACTTCTTTGCTTTTGAGGTATTCCTAGGAAGCTCTTTGCCCTTTTCAAAGCTTTATTTAACGTTCCCCGGGACTTTTCTGCTCACAAATGCATTTTTGTGTTTTGCCTGACAAATCTAATTGTCCCACAATATCTACATAGGTTTCCCTGCTCAATAGAGCCCTTAGTACTTCTTGCTGTCTAGCATGCTTTTCCCTCGTCCTTTTCAAGTCTCTTCTGAATGGATCCTCTCAAGCAACCAGAAATTTTGTCCAGTCAATTATAGATTTTTCAAATAAGAGCCTTCCATAGAGACTAGATATATTATTAGTGCAGCTGCCTTCCTCCCGAGGCAGTGGGTAGACTTAAAAAGCCAAAAAGAAAAGAAAAAAGGAAAAAAAAAGAAAAGCCCCCAACACTGTTTAACATCACAGCTCATCTCTTGCCGTTGTTAGTTTATCACAAAAGATTAGTTCATTAGAAGAGAGAACAAACAATCCTCACTTCAAGCATAAACCGGTTAAGCACAAACCAGGAGGTACACCATAGTTAAGCTACCCAAGACAAGACAAACACGAGACTGGCTGGTGCTGCTCACTTTATTAAAGGAGGAAACCATCACACACAAGCTCTGGGGCCGATTCCCCGAACAGTAACCACAGACACTGTAGCGCTTGCAAGATCAGACCCCACAAGAGTTACGATATCTAGACCAGACCTACAAAGCACTGGAAAGTCTTAAAAAAGGCAAAGCTCAAAAATAATGGCAAATCTATACAGACTTTATGCAACTCTGTATTTTGATAGAAACAAGAAAATGAGACTGTGAAAGATCCCAGAGGTTTGTCCTCCATTTGTGTGCTGGTCCTTTTACGTTTTGGCATCATACCCCTTTCTGAACTGTCCTGCTTTGTCGTGCAATTTCATCTAAGGAATCTTCTTATGTCTCCGATGGCTGGAAGAAGCAAAGGAAACTAGAGGTACTCCATCAGCACCCATGTGTTCTCACTGATGCAGGGCACAGAGGTACCAAGCAGGATGATGCTCAGGTAAGCTGTTCCCAAATGCTGCAGAAAAATCCGTGTTTGATCATTGCATTTTATAAGGTTAAGACTTATGTACCATGAACTGCAAGCGAGCAGACATTATTGTATCTACTTGCCCTTACTAAAGAGTCACAGACTTCCAAGCACTCTCACAAACAACGTACAAAACACAGTGAAATGTACTTTTCAAAGCCAAAGTTTTCTTATTTCCTTATCCCTGTGCTATTCCTGCCCCTCAGCGTGGCCTCCACACACCCAGACAGAAAAATATTTATTTCACTCTGTTACAAATACTGTCACAATTAAGTCAATTTTTGCTTTTAAAAGAAAATCTCAAAAAAACCCCAAACAAGTGGCATTAACTGCTACAAAATTTATGAGGCTTTAAAAAATATATTATGGAATCTTGTCACACTGAGTAATTTTTATTACAAGGGCAATTTTCTTTAATGAAACTTGTTAGGTGAACTGGATGGATTCCAATGGCTGTGCCTACTCTGGGCAAAGTAACACAGCCCAAACATGTAAATGAGAGTAAGATTATCTGCAGATTAAAAACTAGGCTGGTAGCTTGCTAACAGACTTTGCAATAAACTTGATATACAGTGTATACATTAACAGTACCAGTCAAGAACTACTGCCTTCTTTATGTTGAGCTGTAAATAAAACTGTGTGAAGATAGCAGAGGAGCTTCAACAGCAGGCCTGCTGAACACAAAGAGTGCCAAAGCTTTCCAAAATAAGACTATTTTTCCCCCTAGGTCAAATTCCTGTGGTGGTTTTACTGCACTTCTTTCTTCTGGCTTCACCATCCAAGCAGAGCTGCCCTCACATGCCATTACTCTGGTGACAACTTGTAGCATGGCAAGGACTTTCCAAGAGAGGAATTATGTCCAGCTGAGTTTTCATTGCAGCCACCGCATGGCTGCCAATCCAACAGGCACCGACGAATCATTACAACTTCAAACCAACATATGCAGAAGCCAGAGGAGGCCAGAGGAGCCCAAGGATTATCTTTTTTTTTAGAGCTTAAAGAGGCAAATGTATGAAAACCAAAGCAATGTAGACATGGATCTGCAGCACCAGAACAGTGTAAATGGCACTGCAGTTGCAGGTCCATGCTCAATTCAAAGCAGAAGTTACCTCAATACATCCCCCCCAGCAAACCACGCAGCCTGTCTCCACCCAGCAGCACCTGGTTCCCCCCCCGTGTCTTTCACATCCTGTTGCCTCAGCCACATTTTCACTGAGGCCTGTGCAAAAATCACCAATTGGTCAGAGCCAAATCAATTCAAAATAGGCCACAAATCTAAGTCATTTTCCCATAGAAATCAGTGGAAGAGATCCAGAAATTCTGAAGTTTCTTGCATGTTTTTAAATAACGTCTTGCCTGCACGCTTTAAGTTCAACAGCTATTCCTCCCGAGAGCTGCTCTGCAGTACAAAGGGACCTCACTCCCTTGAGCTCACACAGCTCCGCTTTGCAGATGGCAGTGGGCCGCTGTAGTCATGCAGCTCTCAGATGATGCCTGGCCTGGTTTGTCTCCTTTTCCCTCCCCCAAATCACACACCAAGACTTGAAGCACCTGCTTAGAGGTAATTGCATATGGGGTGGTTGACCTTCCCCATAGACGCCTACAAAACCCACCGCTACGTGCAACTAGTGTGCACTTCCCTCACTCGGCAAACTGGATGCACACGCCAGGCTGCTTCCCAGTGGGTTGGGTGAGTGAAAGAAAAGCAGTAGCATCTGGCCTGCTGAGAACTTGAGTTTGTTTTGCTTTTAAGCAGGAGACTCTGCTTAACTGATGTGGAGCTGACGACTCAGGTCATTCTCTCACAAGATGCAAAGACGGGTGTTATTTTGAGGAAGTCACTGGGCTCTTCTAGAGCAGACTCATGGTCTGGTGGCACTTTGGGTCTCTCTAGACCTCAGATGATTAAGACGATCTTCACCTGTGACTGCAGTGAATCACGGGCAGCTGCAATGAAGAGGTGCTCAACACACATTTGCTTTCTGTACTTTGAAGGATTCAAGTTGAACATTTTGAATAATGTGGCCATTGCTCACGTTTTTGAGCTGTCAAGGTCATGATTTGATCCCAACAGATTTTTTGGTCCCATCCCGTGAAACTTTTATTTTCACAGTTGTTTGAACTCAAAGGAGCTGCAAACTCCTTACTTTCACTCAGGCAAACTGTCCCCTGCAGAGGAGGACAGCGCAAGGCTTTTAAGACTCAACACAGTTTGTTTGGCAATAACGTGATTGGCATAAAGACTTTTTATATACGTTCCGATAACATCTTTGCAGTATTTGGCAGGGGAGGGTGTGCCAACATCTGTGCTCCTGGGACAGAAAAAAAATTAACTCATTTTAAGTACCAGTCAGGACTTGAAACTATGATACAGATTTATGTCTAGAGAAAGAATTAGGAGGGAAACGCTTTTCCCCTGTCCTACTAGTGCAACATTTCATGGTTCATATGTTACTTTAGACCCTATCAGCTTTGGTTTCTGAATTTTACACTGTACAGCACATATCTGCAACTCTAGTGCGTGTGCTCGTACGAGTACCACAAACCCAATGCAGACCGAGCAGCGCTGCAGAAATCAGAACCATCCCCAGACACCTTCCTGCATCACTCAGGTGCCAGAAGTTCCCTCTGCCCTACAGCATCCTGCCTCCTGCCGAGGTGCTTCGCTTCAGTTTAGACACAGAAGGTTGAAGATAGTTATGAAGACGGGAGAGCCACTGCACTCTGAAAATTCAGGGAACTTCCCCCCTCCTGCTGAAGGGCACAGGATCTGCAGCATTCCCTGTCAAGCAGCCAGGGCTGGTTTCCCTTCCCTGCAGGTTATTTTGGTTAGTTTCCAACCACCAAAACCTGAAGTGCAACCGCTCATCTGGCATTTGTTTACAGGTTATCCCAGCCACCCGTCCCCACCCTCCCACACGCAGACATGCTTGTTTAAGATTAAAAATGAATCCGTTCATCTTTACTTAGATACTTGGCCCTAACGTGCTGTTTAACAATTTTAAGAATGAATTATACTTCTCCCGAATCTATCACAATGTGCAAGCCAGGCCTCCCTGAAATAGAAAACTCTACATCATTGAAATTAACTTCTCTCCCTGTTTTGGTGCAGATGAGTAATCCTTTTAAATAGCAAAATGTGCTGTTATCCAAACAGGCAGCAAGTACACTAGTTTTAATTTTCTTTCAGTGTTTTCACCCTCTGATCACTGAAGTTGGTTGGGAGGATATTAAACTGATTTAATAAATTGTACTGTGAACACCAGTCCAAATAATAGCAAACTGATTGAGCTGATCACAGCCTTCCAAGCTGATCACAGCCTTCTTCTTACCAACAAAGAAGAAAAGGCCTGCAAAGGGAGAAAATTAATATCTGTTGCTTCACTGACTACTGTTCTGTGGTAGTCTCTTAAATGGGAGGGGGCCCAGTTTCCACTGCCCATTCTGCATCAGTGTTGGGTCTCAGCACATCTTTACGAATGAAAAGTGGGGGTGGGAAAAGGGTTTCTTTGCATGGGACAACAGGTGAAATTGTAGCAGTCATCACTGTTTAGATTGTAACAAAGATTAGAAGAATTAGGTTTCTGGAAATCTTACTGACTTTGTTCTCTTTCTAAATGTTTTAAAACTAAGCTTCCATTTTAGGTACAATAAAGTGCACAAAAGTGGAAGCATGGGACCTAAGAAATAAGCCAGACCGCGAGCTGGTGGGGCAAAGACCGCTTGTGCGCGGCTGTGCTGTGTGCTTTGATAAACCCAAGCACATAAACTTCTGCTGTCTTCCCTGTATCGTCAATTACTTCCTGAATTTGCAGAAGGAACATTCTCATACCTTCCTCCACCCCACAGCAGACATCCGAGCCCTGCTCAGTTATGGCTTCAGGAGATACTAGTACTGAACGCAGAGACAAAGGTGTAATCTTAAAATGAGAAAATTCACATTGACTGGCATTAGCATATAAATACACCCAGACCCTAGGGAAAGTTTTGCAGGCTGCATTTCCGAGCGGGGAAATACGTACGGAATAATCACCTTCACTACAGCATAACCTCTTAATCTCTCAGGAAAGTTTCATTTGTAAAGGAAGTCCATTTCAACTGTTTCTTCCTGAGGGAATCCAGAAAAATCCATTTACTCATCCTTCGTTCATGCTGTAAGGTTTAAGCACCTTTTGTTCGTTAGAAGCAGTGAAGCCAACCTGTGGTGCATGCATCAGTCCTGCACACCCACTCCCTGCTCAAGCCACAATATCAATTTTGCGCCATAACCCATCTTTCCCGGGGGGAACAGTCGTTCTCATTAGCTTACTCTTCTCCCTTCCCATTTCATTAAACACATATCAAGATTAAAGCACCCGCTTAGGTTTTTTCCTCTTCTGTTGACTACATTTGATCTAAAGAGGTGATTTTGTGACTCTCAGTCATTTCCTTGTTGATTGCTTTTAATATCAGAGAGAATGTTTTGCTGACATACAAAGTAGATAGCTGCAGTTTTTGGCCTATGTGGCCTTTGTAGCAGCTGAAACAGGACTGAACTCCTTGTAGCACACTTAATATTCAGCTCAAGTTTGATGTAGCCATGGTGACTAGCAGGAAGGGTATTACTGTCCCAAATACTGCCTTCAAACCAGGGAATCTGTGCCCTCATCTTCAGGCCAAATAAGTGGGTTTGGTTATCCAGTAGCTTAACCAAGTGAATGCCTACACTCCTGCTCATTGCCAATATGCTTCCAGCACACTTCTATTACATTGATAAACACTGTACGTGCCCGTGAAAACATAAAAATATTAAGCAAGCCACCATACCAACGGCATCACCACCTCCAGCAGTCCGAGGCCAACATACACACACCACACACTGGTTCAGGATCCTGCGAACTTATACTCCACTTTTCATACTAGAGTTAAAAATCACGAGAGGCCAGATTAGTCTTTAATTGCCTTTAACTTACATCATCAACTGTTTTCTGAGCGCTGGTAAAACAAGCAGGGGTGCAAAAGCGTTTCAGAAGTTTGCTCATAGGACAGAACAAACCCAATTGAACACGACACCTCTGCAATCCGCAGGCTTCAGCGCGGGGTGGGTGCACAGGGACCGAGTCGGAACAAGCTGCTGTGCTAGACGGGTTCGCGATGTCTGCTTCTGGTGAGCACATTAACATACATTCACTGTTGATAGCGATGTCCTGGATAGTGTATCATGACATGAACCTAAAGCCTATGACTGACAGCAAGAAAAAACTTGCCATCATTTGGGGAAATGAAGTGTTAAGACGTTTCACACTGAAACATGTTGGAATAGATCAAAGTTGTGAGATTAAAGCCTTAAAAGTCACTGAGTTTTGCTGGGGAAAAAAGCAAAAAAAAAAAAAAAAACCCCAAAAACAACCCAAAACAAACCAGTCCTCAGAGATGAGCTTTGCCTTTATCAGCAGTATTCATGTACAAAGAACTTCTTGGCCTGAAAGTATTTGCTCTGTGCAAACCAACAAAAAGGGAAAGATTCCAGAAAGAGCACAAGAATTAACAGAAAATTCTACTCCAGACTTTTGTCTTGCTAGCGAATAGGGTTTCAAGATGTAACCCACTTGAAAGTTGCTTTGATTCGGTAGGAATGCATCCCTTTGGAGTCCAAAGGCTTTGATCCCAAATGTCTAAGTGAGGAAGAACGACTATGAAGACTAAAATTAATAGCACAGACCTACAAAATTTTTGCTTTGGGGTTGCAACCAAATGGAATATTGGAAAACTGATAATTCTTCATCCCTACAATAATGCTTATACATTAATAACCATGAATGACAAAGCAAAAACATGTTTGTCTTGTAGATTGTATGTCAGAGAAGAGAAAACGTATTTGGCAAAGGGAAAAACTACCAGTACAGCTGCAGGAAAAATACAGATACATTTGACTTTTAGTAACAAATTCTGGCACGTCAGAAGTATATTTTACAAACTCACACTTTACTCTTGTTCTAGCCCTCTTCGCCATCAGTTCCGAATGCTCGTTTACTTCATTGTCAAGAAATGCAACTATCACAGTAAGTCAGTGACGTCTGCCAGAAAGGTCAATAAATCTATTAAATCCTGAAGCACAAATCCAGGACTGTTCACAGCTGTACTGAAACCAGAACTAAACCATCTCATGGATAATATTGTTCTCAACACATTCATTTTAGCTGGATGACAGCGGGGAGAGGGTAGTACTGACAGCCGAAGGTACCCTGCTTTTACATCCTGAGCCTTGGCTTCCACTGGTCAGCATGGGAAACTCCTGCGTCCCACGGGAGACATCAATGCACACTCACCTTGTGGGTAACAGGCCACAGTGGTCCTCATGACTTTTATGAATAGATGACATAGTGAGAGAATGAGTGTGGCATTTCTTTACTAAGAAAATATCACTAAAATTAAAACTACACAGAAAAGGAATCTGTTTTACATTACCCACTTTTAAACTGCAGCAGCATTACCTTCCAATTTTCTAAAAGTAAAGAAGTTTCCACCTTTATCAAAGCTCCCTATGTAGGAACAGCTACTTTGTCAATACCACCCAAAACGCATGCTTAAATAGCAGAAACTATGATTACCAATAATAGACATCATATATGAGTACTGGCAGAGGGTGTTTGAATCATATTTCTAATTAACTTCTATAAAGAAGCAGCTGTAAAACATTAAAATGCTGATTTGCACTGCAGCTGGCAGATATCTAGATTTTTGACTCCTAGCAGATGAGGACATGTACTTCAAGGTGAGAAGAATAAAATTAGAACTGTTTTCCTGCAAACTTCCACTAATAAAAGCAACACGCATAGGGTTTCTTAGTAGCAAGCAATGCAGTTAGATCTGTTTAATGAGCTGCAATGGAAACTCTGCTCCTCAATTATTTATTTTTTTTAAACTTTAGTTTGCCAGACATCCTTCACTACACAATAATTAGCTGAGAAAGAGGTCTAGTAAACCGGACCATTTAAAGCCACCTCATCTCCTTTCCAGAAGAATCCTTCAGCCATAACAACTGATTTTAAAGTAATAAATAAAAGATGCTGAGAAGTGAACTGGTTAGTTAATTTGGGCTGTCACAAAAAAAGCTGAAGTAAACAACTACAATGGGCCCTCAGGTCCCTTAAAGCGCTAGAGAATACATTTTTAATACTCTCCAGCCATTTCCTAATGAACAATGCAGGTTTAGATACCCCTTTATGAAGGGTATACACAAGTACAGAAATGGTGTTTAAAGACACATTGAAAATGCATACTCAAAAGAGGAAAACACAAAATCGAATCCCATCCACATTTCACTATGGATCCAGAGCAAGCTCTGCCACTAGCAACTGTCTGAAGTAACCCACACGCACAAGACACTGCCAGAAATGGAGAATAACAAATTACTCTCTTTTCATAAACCAAAATCTGACATCTGCACCAGGCTTTATTTTATTGTCCCACTCCGTTTGGTGCTCACTACTGAACAGAGTGTTGGTGAGTTCACAAATTCACTCCTACACCGGTATCAATGCTCTGCTGTGCTACCCGTGAGTCACACCAGAGTTTGGGTAACAAACATCACATCTAGACTGTGGGTCGCAACCACTTAAATGACTTTGAAGCCTTTTTCACTTTGCAATATTTGTGCCACTACCAGAATTGGTGATATTCACCAAAGCCAAGTCACTTTCTGTGTGGAAAAATAACATTGGTATTGGCTTCCATCAGAAGCATTTTAATAGTGAAAGTCTTAGAACTTGACCGTAGCCCAAGAACTGCTCGCTGTAACTTTATGCACCTGGTAACATTAAACCACAACGTAAATGACCAGGCCCACAAACTGAGCATCATCAAAACCCTGAGATTTAATGAGATACATGTGTCAAAATGAGTATGTTTCATGACAGAGAATTTAATTCTAATGAAAGGAGTACGTTTGTTTTCTCAGACTTGCAAGTCTCTCCACCTAGAAGAACCAACCTTCTCCCCACTACGCAAGGGGAGACCTTGCTGACAGTTACTTCAAAACTGTTGTTTATGACAATCTAAACAGACCTGAGATGGTCTGCAATGAATTCTAACTGCAAGAATTCTAACTCCATAACCTTTTTATCACTTGAGACAACAATTTCCACAACTTCTACAAGAGACACAGAAAGCAACATTTAAAAAAAGGTTGTGGAAAAGCGTAGTTGCCTAAGAAAAGCTTGGCTTTTTCTTTTTTAAATACGTTAAGGTAAAAAGCTTTAAAAGAATCATATTCAAAAGTCAGTAAGACAGACTGTCACCACTTCGTCCTAAGCACACTCCATATTCAGAGATGTACTAACCAGATTCACTTTAGCGCATTTAAGAGGAGGAGAAAAAAAAAAAAAGACTTTTACAATGCATGTGCCTAAAGATGAAAAGATAATCTCTTTAGCTGCATAAATCCTTTGCTGTTCCATTTAAAGATCAAAAAGAATTCAAGTATTAAACCCTTTTCTATTTCAGATACTAAGAACATGATTTCTTTCAATTAAGGCTTGGCAGATGTGGTTAATGGAACGGAGTTGTATTTGCTACGTACCTGATGCTGCACCAAACGACGCATTAATCACCCCTTGCCTTCCCCCCTCAGTACGCTACTTAGTGACTTCTGCCCTTCAGACCAAATTATGCTGCGCGGTTCAGCCAAGTGGCCTTACCCACATTTGTTTTTCCATTCAGATTATCCCATATGGCTACCTCCAGAATTATTTGTACTGCAATATATAAAGAGAGATTTAAAAAGTCACAGGGATTTATCTTTAAAGGGGAAAAAGAGGGATCTGGCTGTGGCTCCCGCTGACATTCGGTGGATGGATGGGCTCCAGGTCTCCCCTGCAAGCTACAGGCAGTGCGGAGACAGCACAATGGTGCAAAGCAAAGGCAGGTGACCGGCCCTACATGGCAGGAGAGGGGAAAATGTTGGTCAAAACCAAGGACTGAGATGACATTGCTTGGGGAAAACACTCTGGACTCCTTTATTAAAAGGCCTAAAAGCCTCTCTCTCACTGCCTCTCAGAGATGAGCAGTGGCCACAGGCCAGACTCTGGGCTCGTAATGCTTCGCTGTCTCCCAAACGTCAAAGAGCAGCTCTAATTCTTACTGCACAAAGTCCTGCTGAAAACACACAGCTAAGAGAACAGTCAGTAAGAGTGGGGAAAGAAAAAGAAAAATTTAAAAATGGCTTAACAAATACATATTTTCAGGCTCCTAAACAGATGTAATCTTCACAAATTAAAACAAGGCTCAAGGAAACAGGGTAGTCTTGGAAGAAAGACGAAGCTGAAAACCTGAAAACCAGAACCTCCCTAACGACCTCCCCTAGGGAAAATGAGATCTCATACACCTTGCTCATAACAAAATTTTCTCCTCGACATCAAATATAGCCAAGTATGCAAGCCTCTTGGATAATCACATCCTAAAATATACTGTGTGTAATCTAAAAGCCAGAAGGTTGACTTTGCAAATGTCATTGTCACACAGGCTTAAATATATCCAAGTACTTCAGCTGAGACTGTCGCTGCCTCCCAGTCACAGGTGCAGATTTTCAGTGGTTACTGTAAGAAGGATGTTAAGTCTTCGTGTATTGCCACCGCACAGGCATACAATTCCATAAGGCAGACAGCCCAGCTGGGTTAACACTTCCAGAACAATCCTGATGTTTGGAGACCGCAGTATTTTCAGTGCTGCCACATTCAACTTTACTACTGTATCAACATAGTACTTTGCATGTAACGGGTGCTTTAGAGATGACGGATGCTGCAGTCCTCATTCTTCAACAGGGGACAACACTTGTTCTAAAACACTGTCATTTATACAAAGCAGTATTAAAATGAGTAAGAACAGGCTGTCAGTCAATATGCAAATTGAACGCTGAAACGTGACTTTTATATGAAATTTAAGCACTTAGCCACAATCACTGATTTCTGTCAAGCTAAGCCATAAGATATACCCAAAGTACTTCTGCACCACCTATGTGGCACGTACATTTTTCTCTCTGCACATAGCTAGCCCCAAGTATGCAAAAAGATGTTTCTTTCAAATGACATTCAGCAATTAAGTTGCAGCCTTTTAGCACACAGTAAATGTATAACGTCTTGAATAATTTAGACTTTTTCATTGCTGCAAACGGTGAAAAGGTAAGACTCCCTGCCCTGTTTTATATGAGAGGAAGGGCTGAAAAATACATGATGCTAGTTTGCTCCAGATAAACATACAAATGCAAACAATTAGTTTAAGTTTTAGAGGCACTGGTGTTCCCTAGAGAGTTACACCTTTTGGTGACTTGACAAGGGAACTGGGGCACACAGGATGCTCGAGCAGCCCATTTTATTAGGTCTACTCTTCTGAAACATTTGCATTCCCTCATTCTGAAGTTTTTCTTACCTATAAAAGACATCTTGACTTCCAGCGCTGCCTCCCATAACATCCTCACAGACAAACTGATGAAATCTGGGCTAGATAAGCAGACAGTGAGGTGGACAGAAAACTAGCTGAGCTCTAAGGGTTGAAACCAGCAGCGCAAAGCCGAGCTGGAGGCCTGGACTGTCACTGCCTGTGCATCCCAGGGACCAATGTTAGGGATAATACCATTGCACACCTTCGTTCAAGACCTGGATGACGGGACTGAGTGCATCCTCAGGAGGTTTGCAGATGATACAAGCCTGGGAGGCATGGCTGATGTGCCACTCGGAGGGACTTTGACAGGCCAGAGAAATGGGCCAACAGGAACCTTGTGAAGTTCAACAACAGGAAATGCAAATTCCTGCACCCGGGGAGGAGCAACCCCATGCACCTGTACTGACTGGGCACCCAGCAGCTGGAAAGGAGCTTTGCAGAAAAGGACCTGGGAGTCCTTGAGCACAAATTGAAGTACAAGAAATACTGCTTAAATGTAAGATTTATTTTTTTTTTTTAATTTTTTTAAAACTAACTCACTGTAAGAGTGACTGAACAGCAGAACAGGTTCCCCAGAGACATTACGGAGTCTCCATCCTTGGAGATTTTCAAAACTTGAGTGAATAAGATCTCGAGAAACTCGCTGTAGCTCAGCAAAGGGCTTGGGTTAGATGATCTCCAGATGTCCTTTCCAACCTCAACTATGTATGATTCTGTACGTGTTCCAGTCCAGCCTCCACCTGAAAGAGATCTCTCCTCCAAAACAGACAGAAGTGAGGAGAGTTTGAGTTCTGTCTTTCCCTCAATAGTAGTATATACTTGATGTTCCACTGCTGTACAGAGCTACCAAACATGTATCAGGTGAAAAGCAAAGGACATTTAGACAAGCATTCTGCAAAGAGAAGATGTGCCATCCTCTGCCCTCTGTTCCTTCAGCTTAAGGCTGTTCCTTTATCTAGCAAGAGACAGAGGACAGCTTTACTTTTGATCATGCAAACAGAGATAGCTTATACAGCAGAGGTGTCTGCAAGCTACAAGAATTAGATGGAGACCAACAATCCATTTTGTACAAGACAGACGCTAGAGACGAATGGCATGATTTCTTACAACCACAGCCAGATTCAGATTGTAAGTCTGGGGACTGAAGCAGACCCTGAAGAATCGTGAACTGCTCATCTGTTGTTCGTTGCCTGCTATCAATAATAAAATGCCATCACAGCCGATAGAAAAACCTGCAGTGTTACAAACTGACCTGCATTTCAACTTCTGTTCCCTTCCTCCAATTTCTATGATATAATAGAACCCACTTACCACTCAGCACCATTGTAATTAAATAATCAAAAAGCAAACAAATTTCATATCTGACAGTCCCCAGGAGAAAACTGATATACATGAAAAAAGCATTTTAGTTTACTTAGGGCCATTCTTGTAACAAGAAGCTCAGAGGGATATAATTAGTACCCTGCAAGCCAGCATATGAAAAGGCTTAATTTAACTGAGATCAGAACTACAGAATAGCTATAGAAATTAAAAGTGAAGCCACAAATCCACACAGGACTGCCACAGCTAAGCGTTTTTATGATCAGGAATTCTAAAGTCATAATTCACATGTACTGCATTCTGATTTCCGCTTATCCAGAAGGGCAGGCGTTATTTTGGACCACCCTGAAGCAGCTGAGGTTAATCCAAGGAGATCAGTCTGTGGGTCTTTAGCAGTTCCCAGTAGCACGCAGGAAGAGGCAGGCGATGCCGGGCAGGTTAGTTCTTATTCTCCAACAAGAGTCTGCTGAATTGGTGCCTCCCTCTTCAATAACACCTAGTTCTTCTGCACATTAATCCCTACAATTATTTTGAAATACTTATGGGCAGAAGAAGAAAGGCCTTATATCACAGGCATCACGACTAAGTTTGTGGGGAAAAAAGCATAAGCTATCATAGTCTGACTGGGAATGCTACACTGATACTAGAGACTACTATGAGAGAAAGTAGAAGACAGCCCCGCAATATTTACTCTGTTGTGACCAATGGCACATGCTGGAAAGCAGCTTCTTTTAAGCTAACCCAACCTAACAAGGGAATGCCCACAAAGAAAGATTCAAATGCCAGCAAAGACAGCTGCTGGAGGTGACAACAGGGACCCTACCTCAAGGCAAACTGGATGCTACCACTGTACCACATTAGACTGATCCTTCCGACAGGCAGCCTTTCCCAGAGCACTGCGGCTGATGTGGAATCCAGCACTAAATTTGTTTGAAGTAAGACTAGATTTCCATCATTTATATTATACTACAGGCATGCAAAAAGACAAAACTCCAGACAGCAAGTTGTTCCAGCACATTTCGATTTTTCAAATACAAAGCATAGGAAACATTGCAAAAGCACAACTCGTAAAGCTTCTGCTGCTCGCTGTTTAGATTTGCTGTCACCAGGACAGCCTTTTTTGCTTGAAAAATGTTTATTGCTAAAGGTCACAGAATTGTCTCTCTCAAACAAATTAAGAAATAAATGGCTGTTGACACTTCCAGATGATGATTCATCTGTCCGAGAGCTCCAGTAATGCAAAGCAACACAGCTGCCTCTCAGGTATGCTGCGGGCCACAGCAGCCACCAGCTACCCCAGAAATCTGTCTTCACTCTCCTATCACTCTGCTAGCCAGCTTCTCAACCCTCTTCATAATCGCACCAAAAATTCCTCACTCCCAAACTTAAAGACAGATGAAAAACATATGAAAGTAACATCTGTCAGAAAAAACACTGATGCGTGCAGTAGCCAGGTTTCCATACTTACTATTTCTATTATTAACAAAGTCCTTTTTACTTCACGTGAAGGAAAGATTCTCCATGTATGAGACACGTGAATGAAAGAGGCTGACGGATTAGCACTAAATCACCACCTACAGAAACCAGTGCAATAGCAGAAGGGGAGTGCAACGCTAACAGAACCTCAAGGGCAGCTGGGCAAAGCCCAGTATCTTTAACCCCAACACAGGTCAGTACACAAGAAATGCTGTCATGGACATAGTCCTCATGCCAGAGAAAGCCAAGTTCTTGAAGGTTAGTCTTTTTAAAGAGCGATTAAAGTGCTAGAGGTCTGTTTAGACAGCCCTCAAGTGAAATGCCATCATGAGGTATGGCAGAGTATATCTGATATTTTATCTTGTCAGGGTAACATCAATAAAAAAAAATTAATAACAGATTTTTATTGAGCGATTATCCTTTTCCTCTTTTGCTTTTCAGTGGAGTTTATGATGACTATTTACTGATCTCTTTGGGGAAGAAGCTGACATTTACTGTTCATACTTACGCCTCTCTGATCTCAAATGTGGCCTCTACTATCATTAAGTCCAACAGTGATTCTATAATTTTGGAAGAAAGATGCTGTTACACATTTGTGGGACTAGCATTTGAAACAGACGCACAGCATTCCACCTTGCAGACAACGCAGAGGACTAATCCTTTATGATTTTCAAAGAAAAATCAAGAAATCTCTCCTCATTCTTTCTGCTGCTCACCGGTTCTGAGATCACCAGCTTGGACACAGGGTTTTTACCACCTGCCCAATTTAATCATGAGAAACAATAATCAGAGCAGTGGCCTAACAGTCCAGTCCCAAGAATGTGCCCTTTTCAAACATACAACCTGCGAAGTAAAAGTTTTCCTGGAGCCTCTACTCAATTCCTGCAGTTCAATTAGATGTGTTAAATTATCAATTCTCAGGTATTGGAAGTCTTTGTTGTTGTTTTGTGTTGGTAGTGTTTGTTTGTTGGGTTTTTTTTAAATACATACAATGGTTAAATTAAAACCAGAAATTTGTAACCAGCAGCCTTTCAAGTCAAGATCATGTGTTTAGGACTTAACAGCCTCCTAAAGACCTATTTAAACCCAGGGAGAGATGTGGAAGCCAGCCCCAGTGTGGTTAAGGAAGAACACCGGCTGCTGGAAAAGGAGCAGTA
This sequence comes from Alca torda, assembly GCA_008658365.1. Classification (NCBI taxonomy): domain Eukaryota; kingdom Metazoa; phylum Chordata; class Aves; order Charadriiformes; family Alcidae; genus Alca; species Alca torda. The sequence goes on along the minus strand of CM018081.1, from coordinate 49,575,369 downwards.
GCCAGCAGGAAATGCTACAGTGCGGATACAGAACTGACAGCAATGAAGGAAAAATGTTCCATCCTTCATCCAGCTACCAGGAAAACACTGGTTTACAAAAAAAAAAAAAAAAAAAGGTTTAGGTTTTTATTAGCACTTTCTTTGCTTGTGTATTGTTTGCTTCCCTTGACAATTTAGCTCACTGTCCAACACCAGTTGTCTTTTGTAGCCATCTATAAATAGATGCTGCACACAAATTAATCTCAGCTACTTCTTGCAACCTTTGCATGAAAGACGGATGACTGACGGAGAAGGGTTTGCATCTTATCCAAGGCAAGTGGAACAGAGCAAGAGAGAGCTGGACAAACAGCACACGTACAGACTGGTGAGGAGCAGGGGTGGGAGAGCCAGGAGTGCTCTCTTTCACTTGGTCAGAAGGGCACATTTAGAGAACAGGAAAATACATCCCAAGGAAACCAGACTTCATTATTTCTACTTCTCTCAAAAGAAACTTGTTTGTACAATTCAGCTGTGGTTACAGCATGAGTTTGTCTAATTTGCTTCTAGACTGAGTAGCAATAAAGAAACCTTGTTGGGAGGGCATTGTTTGTTGGGTTTTTTTTCTTTCTCTCCCCAGCTTAGTCTGAAAATCCTCTAAAGAAATACTTATTTCATATAATATTGATTTGTTCAAACCAACATGCCTTGCTTGCAAACTAATTAGAGATGTACTTTAGAACAAATACTATAGCTGTTGGATAGTGCTTATTTGAAAGTCAGTATAGGTCAGAACACTAAATACTCATAAGCTTGTTTCCAAGCTCATTTTAGGAGCTTGCTACATGTCAGATTTCTGGAAGTATATGCTTTAGTATCTCCGTAGAGCTCTTTTCCCTCAGTTGAGTAATTTCAGCTCGAACTCTACAGTTGATAAAGCTAAATAGTCTTAGTAATTTTAAAGGAGAAAATAGACTTGCTAGATCTGATCATAACCCCTTAAAGCCACTGCACCCTCTTCAACACCAGCTGCTTCAGAGGACTTTCCATGTGATATTCCTAGCTATGCAGTGTCCACATGACAGAGGCATTCGTTCCTCCTTCACTTGATTGCCTTTTCCACTATAGCAAGGGTACAAACCACAAGACAAAGTCTAGCTTAATTTATATCACATAGCATTTAAACGGTTCAGAGAAAAAGATGCCTTGCCTTTCTGCTACAGAAGAAGTAAATTCAGCAAATACATTTACGCATTACTGCTGCAATTACAAGCGGTTGTTCCATTTGCGGTGATGCGTTATGCCAGTGACTACACATCTTTGCATGCAGCACTTAAACCCAATCCCAGATGACCACTCCTGGCTATGCAGTACAAAATAAGGAGTGTTAGGTGCAAGCAAGTCAGCAAGTGAGAACAGTCAAAGTTTTGGATGTTGCAGATTTACTTTTCAGAAGCACAAAATTCAGGAGAAAAGTAAGCCAAATCATAGGCAGTTTGAGGTGGAAACCTTTTATCAAGGCTTCTTTTACCATTTTCTGTGTCTAGGGGAAAAAAAAAAAAAAGGCAAAACATGACGAGTGAGCTATTCTACCTCCTCTTTTTTTTTTTTCCTGTATTGCAAGTGTCAAATATTTAACCCTGGGGTTAACTGTTAAGGACTACACAGGCCCTTAGCAGAATATTAAAACCAGCTTCCCTGTTTATTCCTGTTGTCCAAAATGCAGGGCAGCCCATGCCATCCGCAGCTAAACCAGCACAAACTGAATAAGGAACATGAGGTTTTTTTGCTAGACTTTTGGACTTTCAAATGTACTGGAGCAAGGTTCACCTGAGCTGTGCTGTTGGCAAGCAAAAAAAACTCCAAGTCATTATACACCTATTTGCAAGTTCATTGATCCCTTAGGCAGGTAAGCACAGGTAGGTAAACATAGGTGGAGGTGTTACATACAAGTTATCATACCTCTGTCACTGAAGTCATCCACCAGCACGATCTCTGCTATCAGCTCAGGGGGGGAGCGGTTTAGGACACTGTGCACTGTCCGGAGGAGAGAGGACCATCCTTCGTTGTGGAATGGTATTATCACGCTGGTGTTCGGAAGCTTCTCCAGGTACAGCTTATTCTTGCAGCTGGACATAGACAGAGTAAGGTTAAAAGGTGGTGCGAAAAACCACCAGCACTTCCGTATCAATTACCATCAAGTAACTTGGTTCATCCTTTATGCCTCAAATTGATGCACAGCGCCTGAAAAAAGCCACCCCAACTTTCAGGCCTTATCAAGCCAGCATTGACCTGATCTAGTCTACCTGGCCAAAAAAACCCCATTCCATATGAAGTGAGGACTGTTAATGGCCAGTGACACTTAGCAACGTAAAATCAGAGGGATCTATTAGGGTGCTGAAATTGCTTTTAAAGGAAACTCCAGTTATAGGTTAAGATACAGAAGTCTCCAAAATACTTGTTTTTCCTGCCCTTATACCTCAAAGATCACTAGGAAGAAGAATCTCTACAAAGTTGTTTCAGAAGTTGAATGTTATCTCTCCCGAGCACTATCAGTATATTGGTTTATCTCACTTATTCCCAGTTTTCAGAGAAGCAAATCACTCTAATCACATGTATAGCTGTCATCCAAATTTTGTAAACAAAACGTGCAGGAAGCAAGGATTTTGTATGACAGAATCTTCCCTAAACAGTCCCAGAAGTTCACGACACTATGAACAATAGATGGAAGAGAGAGTTACCACTGCATGGTAAGAACTGCTCGATAAACAAACCCACCTCTCTCAGTAATAGGTCAACCTCCAACCTCTACCAAAGGCTTCTTTTGTTATGCTGGACAGATTATTTAAAACTTACTTTTCCTAACCAATCAATCTCATGTTCTCCGTTTTTCAGCAGGACTAGTTTGACACCTGGGATCAGTTCTGCAGACAGAACAAGGAAGGTGGGCTTTGAATACAAAGAATTGCAGAACTTGGATAAGGCTGGAGAGTCAGCTCTGCAGAGTCCTCATACGGACCCCTTGAATTTGGGGGTATTTCCCCACAGCATTGATCTTCTTAATTTTGAAATAGGGTTAATGCTCCCTTGCCTTGTGGGAGCGTTTTCAAGGTAGCTTCATGAAGAAAATTCCAACTGCAGCAATAAATGCAGTGTTTATTTTCCTGCAGGTGTGGCCCTATTAGTAGAGTTTGAACACTGTTAAACAGGTAAGATCTAAAGCCATACAGTGAACAACTGTAGTTAAAAAATACTCAGCAGCTGTTCACTAGGGGACAAAAATCTACTACATTCCCAGAACCCCGTGCGTCCAGGGCAAAATAGACAGAAGTGGCTACACGAATAGAGATTTTTAGAACATATTAACGACACTGCCAGCAGGATGGGCTACTCTCTTTCCACTAGCAAGGGAGGAACTGCACTCCCTGCCCTGCCACACCACCAGACCTCTTGCACAGCCTGCGCCCGAGTAGATTCCCTCCTGCCGGGCACTTGGCTGGGCTTTTCACTACCTGCACAATGCAGTGTGTGCACACCGGTAACTAATTCCCTCCCTGTTCCCTGAAGGGCAGATGGGAACAAAAGCGGCTCTGGCATCGGCAGCTTTTTCCTGGTACCTTTCCCAGGGAACGGAGAAGGCTGCACCTATGTTATACAAGCTCAATAAATCTGTGATTACAGGAAGTGCCTGCGTGAAAGGACAGTAGCTTATTCTGGGTCTAATGAATTGTCTTGGGGTGCTGCCAAGAGCTTGCAGGCCGTGGCTGCAACGCACAGATGCAAGATGCAAAATAAAGCTGCATGGACGGCTTTCATCCAGCCCTTGGCATTGAAATCTTAACCTTCTTCCGAGATAGCTACTAGCTATAATTCTGTTCCAATATGAAACTAGAGCCCCCAAATCTTTTCTAACTCTTCTTAAACTGGAATTCTCATTTTCTGACTAACTTTAACAAGTGGCAAACTTTAGCTATTAAGTTTAACCATTGAGCATGGAGAGAAATTGCTTCCCTCCAGTTACCACGTCTACAATTGCTTTACAGGACCTGCAAAATTACTATTTAATATTAAAAAACCCAGAAGCACTTAAAGGAAACGTTAGCAAGGGAAGACACCACTGTTGAAACAAACAGCTTTATGTGTGCACCAGGCAGATCCAGTACGCACACATGCCCAGCCCCTTGATTCCCGTGAAAGCAGAGGTGACACACTATTTGGTATATAAACATCCACACAAACCATCTCAGAAGCCAGCAAACACATTGCCTGCTTCTTTGTCCCTCCCCATCCAGGCCAGCTGTTGGGGAAAATCCCAACTGTATCCCCAAAGCTTAGGTAAAGGACAGGACAGATGCTGCATTTTTCCCCAGTTCACCTTCTCCTTACACTCCCCGCTGTCTGCAGGCACATCTCCAAACGACAGAATCTCTATTATCTCTTATGATACGTAAAACACAATGTAAAGTAAGTGCTCTAAAACACAGCTTGCTTCTTTCTAGAATGCTCTTTATGGACTTCATCTCAGCTGAACTTCATCATACCATACCATTTCAAGTATATCATTTGTAATGGGCACAGGGAGTGCACGACAGGCCTTTTCAGTCATGAATTCCTTTACTGCAAATCTCCATTATACGTAACCCCACTCCCTGCCCCGCTAATCCTAGTATCCATTATATACACATGCTGTTTATCCTCTCCTTGAGACCTCCACAATTATAACTCGCTACATTGGGGTAAAGGATGTGTCAAGCAACAAGCATACCAGCTGCAGTGGCATCATTAATCACAGCTTAAGTTGTTGGTGACACAGACACTTATTAATTTTAACCGGGGTCAGGAGTTAGAAGTTTCACATTTCAAAAAAGTTTAAATAGCAGAATTAGCAATGAGGAGTCAACAACTTTGGGAAACAATGGGGAACGTGACGTAATATATTAAATCAAATGAGGAACCATCCTCAGATGAGGAAATACTGCCGTTGTCCAATGTTTAAATTCTCAGAGCCCATGGCAGCCCCTGTAGATGGAGACCAGGTATAATTTAGGTTAGCAAACTCAAACTTTATTTCCTAGAACGTGAGGTATGGGCTGATCAACAAGCATCTTCAATTACCTGATTTATCTCTACATTTAAACATTTCAGCTGCATGCCTAAAATATTTATGGAGCTATAATCACTACTCTGGTTTATGAGTATATATTGAGAAAGGGCGTCAAGTCAGTGTATTTGATTAGTTTGCTGTGACAGCTGAAGAGGTAATCTCTCCAATGTGCAGCTAACAAATTATAAAACCTGACTCCTGGAAATTATATCTCATGAACAAAGTAGATGTTGAATTCAGATTCACTAAACTGTGATAAGAATGGCTTTACACAAAACAAGCTTCCCTTCAAATGTCTAACAATGCTTTTAGATTAAGAACCACACAAACAGTATTTAAAAACCTCTCAGGTTTGTATAAACAAGGGTTAAGTCTTAACTGAGCACTTCTGCTAATGAAAAACTCCTCCTGGCTTGCACAAAATCCAGTTTGACACCATCCTAATGGATAATGTCCAAAAATAGATGAACTCAAAAGCCAGAATTCAATTGGAACTAGTTTCTACTCATAAACCCTGATGAGGTTTTTATGAGGAAGATGTCTAAGAAACTAATCGATAAATCAGAAAGATTTCTGATAAAACTCTTCATACATAGTTGAGCAGAACTACTCCAATCTTGTTCTGCTTCTGAGCATTTCATGGTCATTTCCAGCTACTGGCCAACGTAAGAACTGGGCAGTGTTTAGTGACAAAGACATCACCTGATGACACTTAGGGCATTTGCCAACTGAGTCGGACATCTACATCGGTTTCCACCACAGAAAGAAATAGCTCCTCCTTATTAGTTGCTAAAAGTTGTTGGCTATGTCAGTGGGCTCAGGATCTGAACTGTCACCTTGCAAGAGGTGAAGGAAGAAGCCGCCTCTGGGTTAAGTTCAAGATCTCTTCTGCATAGGGCTGCCAGTTTTTGTAATTTAAAGTCTTCTGGAATCGAAAGGGGATTTTTTTTCCCCCAGATTTGGTCTCTTCTGTTTCCCATTGCAATTATTATACACTGTCCTTTATTAAGGAGACAACAGGATCCAGCTGCGAAAGGGCTGTGTTTGATAAACAAAGGACAAGAGTCCATAATTAAAAAAAAAAACCAAAACACACTCCCGCAGATACAGTAATTTAGGGCTTTCACTCTTAGAAATGCAAACTATATACTCACTTCGGATGTCTGATGTCTGGAAGGGAACGATTCAGAGAAATTTTATCACTCACAAAGATATTAAAGCCATTTTCCCTGTATGCCTGGTCCACTCGCTCTGCATCAGTCATTGGGTAAGGTTTTCCCTGTTCTCCATTTCCTATAGATAGTCAGAAAGTAAACATGCATCATTACTACTAATTGGTGCTTAACTGGCCAGAAACTAATCCATATATCAAAAGAAGAGCAGTCATCTTATACTTCTTTGAAAATTCCTTCATTAGTTTTGTGCTCTGTGTCATATTTAGCACTGGGTCAACCATGTCACTCACAATTTTATTCCATACGCAGTTTTGCTACAAACCACTCAGCTGTGCAAATCCTAGAAGTTAAAAGTCTTCCTTCTACCATCAGAAACAGACAAAGGGGCTCTGGCAGTGCTGGGGAGGATCCATAGAAGGTTTTTGGTTTCACTGCAGGAAGACTACATATGGTTTGAATACCTCATCACTGCTGCTTTTTCCAGCACAGATGGATATGTATATTTAACAACCTGAGCTCTTGCACAGAGGAGGTAGAGCCCTTGCAGACACACCAGCGTAAAGCTGTGACATTCAAAATCGGCCATTTTATGCGATGCAAGACAAAACCCATAGCTATGGAATAAAGCTTGCATGAATGTTAGAATCTAGAACATTTTTCTTATTCCCCCTTCTTCCTTTCTGGATCTCCCAGTTTTTGGGAGAGGTACCCGTATAAAAACATTTTTATAGTAATCTTACATACCTACACGCTCAGAGTCCCTCCTGATAGCTTCTTTGTTATGCCAGTCCTTTTCCTTTGTCCATCACCAAAGTAAGGGTCTTTCTTTTGCCTCATGTGTGATGCCTTTTGAACAAAAGATAGAATATATTAAATGCACAACATGTGAAACCTTTGTGTAACAGCCTCCCCTTTCTGTAAGAGGATACTAAATATCTTCCTAAAGGTAAGACTGTCAAAAGCAAGCAGTTTTTACCCTGAAAGGGGTGAGAGAGGAAGCAAGTTTTGCTTGCCTCAGAACAGTACTTTATCTATAGCTGTTAAGTGGTATTTTTTTCAGGGCACCATCATGTATGCAGACCAGTATTCTTAATCAGGGAATCTATTAAAACCTCCCATTTTCATTTTGAAAACAACCAATACATCTTACATCCTATTTAATTAACAATAAAGCTGTAATGGGAGACCTATTGCAGGATCATTATTAATGAGCACACTACTATACCTGAATAAAATCAAAATAAGATTTAAAAGGTCATTTATTAAGACTCTTGCTGCTCAACTTAAAAGCAAATTTTACACAAGGCATGAGCCTGCACTGAACCCAATTAGAGCTCCTCTTTTCATGATGTTGTTCCCGAAATTCAAAAGCAATGGGTGCTTTGGGAACAAGTTAGCAAGTGAAAGATGAGGTGAATTCAGGATCAAAGAGACTATGGTGTGTGGAAAGAAAACCATGATACATCTCAAACACTGGCATCCCCCAAATCCAAGGGAAATATATATATAATATATTTAAGTAGATTTTAAGGTTAAGAAGAGCACATCTTCTCTGAGAATGAGTTTTCAATTATGTTCTAATATGCTGGTAGAGTACAAATGGAAGTCATTTGTAGCATTATTACTGCAAAAGTAGTTACACAAAGAACTTAGAGGTTTTTCCCTTTTAATTTCTCATGACCTGCAGAGAGAACTCCACAGGCTAGAACTTTCTAGGAAGGAAAAAAAGCTTCCCTCCTTGGAGGGCAAGAAGTTTAAAGTCTCACTAATGGGTCAATCAAACCAAGCAACCACCAAAAAAGCAACGGTTGGCATAGTAACCTCACAGGGTTATCAGGCATCTTTGGCATCTGGGACAAAGACGTCATTTGCCTGACTAGTTAAATTACAAACTCTTAATTTCCATGCCCAGATTTGCCTTGGGAAAATAGGACTTTCGGACATTTTACTTGTTATTCCAAGGCACTAGTCTTCAGCCTGATGCAGTTCACCTCACTGCAGCCTCACAGATGAGCTCTGGTAAACCCTGCAGTGAAGGTTTTGCGGATTATCCCCATCACCCCTCTTCTACAAGAGCCAGCCCTGGGTATTAGCTCACAAAACCGTCAGTGAAGACAGGTTTCAGCTAAGATCTCAAAGCAAACTAGAGAGGCTGAACACAGGTACACGCTCCGCTCCACCTGCTCTGTTATGGGTGGTAAACCTTAGCAAAGGAACTGCGTGAAAACCTTGAGTTGTGCTGGTTGTATTACCGTGCCAAAGGGGAATAAACCAGTGGTCTAAAAGTAATAGAGCTCAATCTGATTAAAAGCTGGTCTGTGAACTACTAGAACTTCTTTTTTTTTTTTTCCCCACATAAGAGATTTTTAAATCAATCTAGATCCTTTCAATCACGGATCATAAACTGATTTACACTCAGCTTCTTGACATTTTGCAGATGGTAACACACCTGGAAGAAGTCAAGTTTCATCCATGAAACTAGACACTCAGTTACACATTTCAATTAACTGACATCAGTACTCAGAGCATTCCCCTTCCTGCTCCCTGCAATTTAATTTTATTTTCACTGAAGGAGAGCTGATGCGCACTCAGGATGGACAAGAAGTCAGTCACAGAGATAGTTCATGATGGGAACGTTAAGGAACTTACACTTGTGCCACCTGGAACTAACAAGGATATTCTCTGAAAAATACTTATGATGCAGGAAGATGGAGGAAAAGGAACTCTCAGGGCAGCATGGGAAGAGGCCACACTATAGGATGGGATTAACAATGGCGAAAACCAGACAACTGCCAGAAGAGGCTGGTTAGCAGGAAAGGACAGTTACACCCAGAAGAAGAGAGACCGCCTTAAGAAAAACCCCAATAGAGCTATATTTAGATGGTGTACTGATTTCTTTCATTTACTCCATGATGCCTTAATTTTCTTCATCTTTGTTATTTGTTCTTTTATTTTCCACTCTGATGAATTTATATGAATCAAAAGCAACAGGTGATTTTTATGTTGTTAATTTCTCTCCCTTTAGCACGTGAACTCTACTCTTCTAAATCCTTACTTCTGTTCAAATACAGAAACTGGTAGTGTATCTTCCTGAATTTCACTCCACACCTATTAGGACATAAAATGAATATTGCCACCAGCAATCCAATATCTTCAGTTCCGCTCCAACTACACACGTTGAAGACTTGCATTTGATGAAGACAAAAGGTTTCATGAGAGGCACCTGCCAAAGCCTCACCGATTCCCTTCATCGGGGGGAAGGTAAGTGCAGGTCTAGAGCAGCAGAGCTGCAGTGAAAAACCGTGCTCTCCTCTTCTGGAAGGGCTCACCTGAACCCACCAGGTATAAATATCAAACTAAATTGCTTAACCGGCCTTGTGGTTTTCTAGCCATCCCATTAAACACCACTGCTCTCATGTGAACTTCTGCCTGCTGATAATGAAAAAAGTACTTGTAAGCGTCAAGATGAACGTGTAAGTACCCAACGTGCAAGAAAGCACTGGGAGGGCAAACTAAACACAGTGGACAACAGCACTTCTGGAGAAAACTAAGCATGCAGCTAGTCCCTGGGTCAATCGGAGGCTGGTGTCAGCAATGCAATCACACAGCACCTTGAAAATCACACAGGGTATATGCCGACACCAGCTAGAAACCCCACGTTTGCTCCACTGCAGAAGGTTGCTGCTGCGTTTGCATGGCGGGTGTGCGCAGATGGGGTTTGAGTTGCCTCCTCAGGGTGCAGTGAGCCAGGGCACGGTGTGGGCAAGGGGCAGGCAAACCCAGCACCTACACGTGGCTCTGTCGGACCTAATGTTAGCACAAATAATTTATGCAAACTCTACCCGACTTTTGCTAGCTTGTGCCCGCTCACGTGAGTGGGCCTGGATGACAGCTGCGTGACAGACAGTAGAAGTGTCAGCTTCGTTATTTTTGGTGTAAAACAGATCAAATTTTCAGCAACATGAAGCAGCCAGCTTGTGCTATTGTAACAGTCCAGCACTTCCACTTGTCTGGCCACCACAGTGGTTTTTAATTTTTCCGATAACATGCCACCCTCTGGATCACCCCCACTAAATAACCTGCAGAGCTCACTACCGTTCTGTGAGATCTGAGCTTTGCCAGGCCTGCTCACCAGTCAGTTTCCTCTCCAGGATGCTCCCCTGCCAGGAAAAGTCCTGGAAAGCTCTCCCAGACCAGAGCACCTCCTCGCCAGGAGAGTTTTGCCAACTTTCTGAGCACTAGGCTTGTGCACAAGTGTCATACTGGGCACAGGAACAACTGGCAAGTCTGAAACCTCAGTATTTTAAATCTCTTTTGTCTCTTGTTTATAGAGCTCTGGAGTGAATGAGCACACCAGAAGAATTGTTTACAACGATTACAAATGGCCATTATCCCCTTCTGCCATTTGCTGTGATTCAACACGTGTAAACCCCTTATGAGCAGTTACTGTAGAAATCCCACCTACCACGGAAGAGGAGAGCACTGTAAGAGTGGCTTTAGACTAGATCTAAAAGGAGACGTACACAGTGAAACTCAGCCTCACAATACCCACTGTGCACGTGGTCACCCAGCACCCTGTGCCAAGCCCCTGTGAAGCGACCAGGGGAAGTCAGGCATCCTGGAGAAGGAGAGGGGGAAAAAAAGAGACCCACCAGCAAAAAGGCAACCAAGCTGCCTAACAGGGCACTGGTAAGAGTGTTTTAAATCCAATTTCTTCTTGGCACTCAGGCAACTGAAACTAGAATTGCAGAGACAACTCCTTCCCTCTGAACTCTAGTCTGAAAATATCCCTTAGGAGACACCCGTCCACTGCTGCAGGTACCTGTGTGGATAACTCTCCTTACGAAATACACTAACGGGATGGATCTTGAGCTCCCCCCTCCACAACAGCTCTCAGGAGATGGGAGACAAGTTCGAAGTATTCCCCAAAGCATTCACACCAACATCTCCAGCATCCTCTGGAGGGAACCCACACCACTGGGCTATCGGCTGCTTCAGGAGGAGCATCTCACACCATTACAAAGCTGTCCCACCAAAGTAGCCAACACTCACCAAGCCAAGCAGCAACCTAGAAGCCATTAAAAAGCAGTTCCAGCCATCCCTGCCCCGGGTGAGCATGCCCAGGCTCTGGACTGGAGTCGCCCTTGTGTTCATGTGCTCAATATAGGATATTGCAAACAGGGAAGTACATTTTCTGCACAGCTTCAAGCCATTCTTCAGAGAGGTCAGCAATGTGCATTCAAATACCCTCAGAGCAGGCAAGCAATTTAAACACTGCGATACTCAGTGAAAGCAAGCAGTAGTACGCCATTCTCCAGTGCTGTTAAAAAAAGGAAAAAAAAAAAAAGAAGAAATCGCAGAGATTGCCACTGAATTACATACAAAGCCCAAATCAGGCAGGCAGACAGCAGAAAGTCTAATGCATAGATATATTACTTCTCTCAGTCCCAAATACATTTACACACGAAAACGTCTTTGAGCTGGGCTAAGCTAAGCCCTGTCAAGGCCTCACGTATCAACAGGAAAAACTTCAAGTAATTTGTAAACTTTAAATTAAGCAAGAGGGGAAACTATGGAGTACACGTATCAGTTACTCAGACCTTTCTGAACTGTAGTGTTGGACTTTGGAGTCCACAGAGAACATGGAATAAGAGTTATCGATCCTTAAGTTCTGAAGAACAGGCTCTGTACAGCTTTCAGTCTTGGACACTTCATGTTGGCACCAGCAAAGTAAAACGAGGACTGTGCAGGGTGTCTCATTATCTGTTCCTCTGCCTGCAGCGATCATGATGTTACTGCCCTGTACAACTAGAGCTGAACAAGATTCACACCGGATAAACACAACATTAATCTCTGTTGGATCGACATACCTCTCTTTAAGTGGCTTTTAAAATCTTGAAGGGTAGACATAGCTGCAGATGGTCATGACAGACATGCTGCATCCTGGAGCTTTTTTGGGCTTAGGCAGAGAAGTTACATTCAATTCAGAAATGCTCCATTACGGGTAAATGTTAGAATATTTCTAACTGCATCCCTTGCAAGCAAACATACAACACTCACACTGGTTTTGCAGGTCGCTATTAAAACAGTATATCTGAAAAGTGTGCTGTGAGTCACTGACAAGTTCTGTCAGCAATGTCTGAGCATTAATTTTGAAGTGACTTTCAGTGCTAGAAAGTGAATATCAGTGTCTTTGCTTCCATGACCTTGCCAGCACCTGCGATCCACAGAGCCCCAAAGGGAAGGTGTAGCTGCAGCAGGCTGATTAGCACCGTATTTCTTGTTAAGAATCACACTTTCAAGACCAACTTAATTCCAGCAGACTACCAAAAAAAGTCAGTGTGAATGATAAAACATTGCCTTCCCCACCTCGACTGCAATTTTTATGCTCATGTCATCACTACTAGCAGAGCAGTGTGTAAAGTTGTGGGCAACATGCCATTGTGGGCAGAGGGAAGATATGCACATACACGCTCAAAGTCTCACTGTGAAAATGGGCAGGTTGCTGCCGTTGATGTTATTTTGGAAGCTCCTTCTTTCTTTCTTTTTTTTTTTCCTTGCTTTTTCTCTTTGTAAAAGATGTCTGAGCTCTAGAAATCCAGACACAGCACACAGGGACCAGAATGTTGCCTTTTTTAGTGGTTTCCTTCAGGGATGCTGCATGGGATTTGACTCAATTATGCAAATTACATAAGTTGATGATACCCCTTCAACAGATGCACTAGACTGTGATATCTAAGCAGTCTGCAAAACACAGCAAGTTTCCTAGGACTGACTTTGCTTTCACTATTAAACAAGCATCTCATTTGCGGGGAGCTATGTCTTACCCGTAATGCCATATTTCATGTCAATTTTCACTTTTATCCTAATTTCTCATTAATTCTAACTGCATAGCAGGAGTTGTAACATTTTTGTCCAAACCCCACCAGCACATCCCCCCTTATCTACATTTTAACTGTGGAGCTTGGTGACCATTGTTTGAACACCGCAGTTATCAATGCTGCATGGTTGGGGTACATGGGCATGACGGATCTGGATTTCTGTCCCTATAATACAGGTCAGCAAGATTATAGCCTTTGCAATTTTCTGTCTCGCTCTACCTTAGCTTCTCATTTTGCAAAAACTTCTTCGTTTTTGAAACAGTCAGTTATAAACAGCAATGCAAAAAGGAGATTTCAAAGCATGAAGGGCTCATTATGATCATCTAGTCAAGCTATGTAAGTGCACAAGCCATTGAATTTTATCCATTGACTCCTGCAGCAAGCCCATAAGTTCTATTTCAGCTCAAGCACATTTTCTTTTCCTTAAGAACTGGAAGTTATTTACCACTAAGGAGTGATTACTTCTCCAGCAATATCTTAAACTAATCTCCTGCCTGTTTCCATCCTTCATTTTTTAAAAACAGAAAATGAATTAAAGTAGAAAGGCATATAAAGCAATACATTGAAAATGGATTTAGACAGATTGCTGTAAATAAGCCCCTTCTGTTGTCTACCATGCTGTTACTTAACGCGCCGCCAAAGCAATTGATCAGCATTCAAACGCCAAATGCACAAAAATGGAATTTTAATCTTTTGTTTAATCACTATTTAGTGTGCCTGGCTCCAGCCAGAATAAAAGAAGGCTGGATGGAGGTGTAAGCCAAGAGTTTTATGTACACGAGAAAAAGAAGATTTGCTGAAGTGCATACGCTAATCACAATGCTGTACAGATCTCAAACCCCGTTGACGCATTTTTTTTTTTGTTGATTTTTTCTTTTATTTTTTAAACCAAGGAGCTGTGATCAGACTCAAGAAGCTATGATCTTTGGAGACAGTGATAAAAGGGGTGTCTGTTCCATCCTAGGACTCTTCATTTATCCCAGCATCTCAGCAAGTATGTCACAGAATCATAGAATTGCTGAGGTTGGAAGGGACCTTCAAGATCATCAAGTCCAACCATTAACTTACCCTGACAAAAACCACTCCTCAACCATGTCCCTAAGTACCACATCTACCCTTTTGTTAAACATCTCCAGGGATGGTGAATCCAACACCTCCCTGGGCAGCCTATTCCAATGTTTAATAACCCGCTCAGTGAAAAAATGTTTCCTAATATCCAATCTAAACCTCCCCTGACATAACTTGAACCCGTTTCCTCTTGCCCTATCGCTTGTCACCAGGGAGAAGAGGTCAGCCCCTGTCTCTCTACAACCTCCTTTCAGGTAGTTGTAGAGGGTGATAAGGTCTCCCCTCAGCCTCCTCTTCTCCAGGCTAAACAACCCCAGCTGCCTACAAGATGCCGAAAATAACAAAACAATCCAGAAAAACAACAGGAAAAGACAGAGCAAATACAAACCATTCTTCTATTTATTAGGCGGCCTCAGTGGAAGACTCAAGAGCATGCACTTTGGGTACAACCTGATTGTCATGATCTGTGCCACAGCAAAGCACAAGTACGAAACATTTATAGCCAGCTTCTCTTCGGTCTTCCAAAACGTAGAGTACCCGAGGGCTTTCAGAAGGCAGGAAACATGAGAGAAGCCAGGTCTGGCAGAAATAAGGAGGAATTCTCCATCTCGCTGCTGCAAGAAGCCCAGGTTTTAATCATCATGGGACCATCCATGCTAAACGTAGGCAACCTTTTCATAAACAAAAAGATACCAAGTCTTATTGCACCATGAAGAAATAAAAATCTCTTTTGGTTTGTCAGAGATTTATTAGCATGTGTTGAACAACAAATTGGTACAACACCCGCGCAACACAAACAGCCTCCATCCTTCATACTGGCATGAGAACAGCTGAGACTTTCAGATGATCTAATGAAAAATAAAAATATTTCCAACATCAGCTGGAGGCATTCGTCCTAGGACAGGAAGCTGAGCATAGCCTCGGTCAGTCAAAGCTCTTCGTTTACTGGAACGGGAGATAGCACAGTACTAGAAAAAGAAAGCTGCTAAAAGCCTTGCCACGCAATCTACTCAAGTGTTTTCAAAAGGTTAATTTTTGAAGCTATTTCAGTCCATAAAAAATTTAAAAGCTACATTAACATAATCCATACCTTCAGCATTTCAGGAACTATTAAAAGGCAACACAGGACTAAATGGCAGCACATCATGTGGAATGATTAAGTGCTTTCAAAGACAAAAAAGCCAAGTATGTCTTTGCAGCTGTGTTGCGATTCAGATCCAAGCAACAGGTTCGAACCAGACCTAAATGTTTCCTGCACAATGCCACGATGCTACCATTTGGTCATTGTCCTCTTCTCTCCCACCTGAAACACCAGTAACATTGAAATCCACGTGCTCAGATTTGTGCTTTTCTATGAGAAAGCCACACTTTAGGGTATGGAAAGAACCTGTCTGCTTCCTTCAGAAAGTAGAGCCACAAGTACTGCAGGTGCTCCTGGATCAGTCCTTACCCCAGGGCTGCTAATTAAACCCCACAGCTGGACCAGAACCAGCTGAAGGGACCACGCATAGAGACACAAGGCAGGGCCTTTTCTGCAGAACAACCAGGGACACTCAGTAGCTGCTTGTAAAGATATTAAAGAATACGTTCCCTGAAGAACGCCAGGCAGCTCCTTGGCGGACAGGACAACCTACTGCTTAAGCATTACCCAATTTTAGCTGGCTCTGTACTTTTTACTGCAGAAAGCTTTTGGTATCAGGTGCTAGAACAGTACGTGCTTTAAATTCCTTCAGTTAACAAGTTTTATTCAACTTCAATTGCTGAAAACCCCTTAGCACAAACAAAATTTTATCTAGCAAAAAGTCCTGGTTCATCAGCCAATTAAAGTTTACAGGCATCAGCTGAGGACAGCAATATGACATCCAGCTTAGTCATCAATCTCTAGCAAACACCTTACATTTTTGTTCTTCACTTTCCCCTAGAAATAATATCACCGTCTTGCAGTGTTTGCTGTTCTAAACTTACTGTTTGACTAATTCAATGCAGGCCTGCAAACGCACAGTGCCTTTCCAGAGCCAGTGCAGAGCACCAAGTGACAAGTTCTTCCCCGGGTTTTAGCCCACCCTGTGAGCACAGCAGTTTCAGTCTCAAGACTTCTCTTTCAGCTGTTAGAAACCCAGCTGGCCTAGTTTTAGACTTCAGAACAGGACTCGTTGCTTTAATTTGCCCACAACAGCTTTCTCATCTTTTCTGTTCACTAAAATGCTTACAGCCCTTCCCATATAACAGAAATGCTCCATTTCCCACATAGCAGCACGTCTCACGGATCTGCTCAAATCTGTGGAATAAGCTACTGCAGGCATCTGGTTGCATCAGAAACCTCCTCGCATTCCCCCTCAAGTGATAAGCACATTTCTTTGACCTTGCTTTAACATACAGCAACACATTATAAAATTCCCAAACAAGACGTCACTCCCTGGACTACCCTCCAGTTGAGACGGGAGACACAACCCCTTACTCACCCTGCCTGGGGTACAACAGCCAGCAGGGGCTTTGACAGCAAAAACATGAACTATGAAGATATAGACAAAAGTAATCTCTGAACTGCCATTCCAAATGAGGTTGAAGATTCCCCATCCCTCCTTCCTTCCCCTTCTGCTTTATGTGCTTTCTAGAAACTTAAACCGAGGTGAGCTCTCCCAAGGAACCAGCATACCAGCCTTTTATCCCATGTCAAAGAGCTGCTTTTTGACTGCAGCTCCTGGCAGAATCTATGAGGATAAAATCCATAGAGATGTACGTTGTTTTCCACAGTGTTTCATGCTATCTGAAGGCGTCTTAAATACCTCAAGCCTTGTATTCACAGAAAGAAGAGTGAACAAGCTGGACTGGAGATCAATTTGAGAAATGGACATTTGCAGCAGCACCCTCCAGATGTCTGCATATATCCACGCTCCATTTAACAGCAGCAAACGGCACACAAGCTGTAGTGGTTTCCTATAAGGACATACTTCAGAGCACCATTTTCAGAAATCTGACTTACCTCTTAGAGTTACAGATTATGCTGCATATGCATAAACACTTAACTAAACATGCATTAAGATTTAATAAAAACGCAGGATACAAAACCTATTAGTTCCATCGTTTCCATGAATTCCCTGTACTCGAGCTATATACACCCGATCAGATTATAGGAGTGTTAAGCCAATCAAGAACTGCTCAGATGAATACAACTTCCAAATATTTGGAATACTAGCAAAGAATCAAACCATATATCATGCTAGCAGAAATCTCATTAAAGATATGCCACAACAAACAACCCTGTATATCCTCAACACAGAAATACTCCAGAGAAGTGAAATTCACAGCACTCAGACAACCAATACAAGACTACAACTCGCCTTGGTGCTGCATGGTGGTGGACCTGCCAAACGTGTGACTGCAAGTTTAACTTCATTCAGTTCACAAAAAGAATTACCGCATTTGTAGCTATTTGGATGATGAAAGAACTATGACAGTCTGTGCCTTTCCTAAAATGGAATCTACCTGGGTGGGCACTTGGAAACTCTGGTATAACAAAAAAAAAAAGAAAAGAAAAAAAAAAGAGATGGGTAGTGCTCCAAGAATCTTTGAAACAAGGCCAGGACAAAACCTACCTGCTAGACACCCCACCCAAAGAAGATATAAATATTTTCCACAGAGAAGACAAATCAAGAGAAAACCACTCAGTCTTGGGATGTATCAATGTGCAAATCATACTACCAGGATGCCTTGCACTTTGTGATAGGGAAAGGCACAAATAAGACAAGAGACTGCATTATAACACGTTTTCTGAGGTAGGATGAGCAAGGCAGTTTGAAAGCTTGCCAACAGTTATAGTTCATAATAGTGATCTGGGTTTTGCCTGGAAAAGCAGGCAGAGCACCGTAAGGTATCCGTAAACAGAGCTGCAGCAGTCTTTGGAACAGCTGACAGCATAGATGAGAGATTTACCTTTCTTCATGGAAATTGGGCTGATGCCAAAGTTATTCAAGTGAAGTCCAAGGGCACATCACAGAAGTTTGATGCCCTGGGGAGGCGCAAAGGTTTGTTAGCGTGTCGGGTACATTGGCTTCAGAAAGGTTAATACCACTGTTCCAAAATGCTCCAAAAAGGTAAAAAAATCTCAACATTTACTACCACTGAAAACTATATTCGATCCATGCAAAAGCTATGTGACAGATATGACTCAAAAATTGGAATAAGAACCATAATTCCCATTTAGTTGTGTGCCAGGTACCGAGATTTTGGTTTATGTCAGGAGACAGAGTGCTTCCCATAGTAAGCTGCGTATCAAGCTTAGAAATTACTTTTTCCCCTAATGGATTTTGAAAGATACTGGAAAAAAGTCTGTATGTTAGCTTTTTTCTTGAGCCCATATCCATCATTAGGAATTACACATGAAATTATAGAAACATCTCCTACCAGAAATTCAAAAGGAGGCACAACCTGACTGAGAACAATGATGTCATCTGCCGAAAAGTCAGACCCAAAACCAGAGGATGCCAAATCACCTACTAGCAGCATTCACAGGAAATAATCCCCAGACAGCCTGCACCAGCTCATCTTGCTCAGCAGATCACAGTTGCAGTTTAATAATAAAGTGTCCCTGGAAACGTGGCCAGGTGACACAGGAGCCCCCTGCACCTCCCCTGCTGAATAAAGACCCAGGACAAAAGGAATCCAGGGAGAACTTAAGACATCAAGAAGCTTACAGGTATTTTCAGGAAGTACTCTTCCCCCAGTTATTTCCTGCTACCAGGAACAACCCCATGCTTACATAATACTTAAACACCACTTGAACAAACCAGCTCCCACTAACTCCAATAAGCAAAGAAAATCACGAGCATTTTTCTATTTTATTTTCCACACTCCTCGCTCCATCCTTTCAGTGCTGACACTGCTCGCTTGCCTTCCAGTCACTGGGCAACCAAGAGTACCCATAACAATCACCACAACAGCTTTGGTTTAGGAGGAAAATAAATAAATCACTGTTTTCAATTAAACCTTTACTATTACTTCAGGTGGTGCTCTGAAGGAGCCCACCTTTTGCTTTGCTTCCTGAGTCACACTGTTAGCATCAGTCTCAGCACAGCTTTTTGTTAGCAGCAATGCAGCAAAACCACATTTTTCTGGTTTTTCAGCAACAGAATACCACTATTTTCCTTTTGGCTATTTTAAGGATTTTAAAGTAAATTCTCTACCAACTTCCTGGCAGGCTTGATGCTTCTTGACAGTGTTATGTTAAACTGAAAACATCAGCACTAAAAAGCAACATTTAACACGCCTCTTCTTCCCAAGAAGTTATTTAACTGCTGCTCAGACATCTAGTACATTGCACCCAGCAATAGCAAATGCACAGATCTACGCCAGGATTAATCAAACTCCTCTCAGAATCAGACTTACTGCTATTGCCCCAGTTACTCAAAAAAATCTGAGCCATGCTACCACCAATTTACTCCTGTTTAGTTTGTCAGTTCATTTGATGTACTTGTGCTTTGTTTGCATCTCCAGACTCTCCTTATAGAGAAGGCAGCACACAGAATTACTGCCCGTGATGGTGAGGAGTCGTCCTGCGGTACACAGCAGCGTGGAGCAGCTGGGCAATAACTGTAGAGTCTCTTGTACCACTGCGGTGTTCCTGTAAACAGTTCTCGTCAGGAAGCATGAGCCATGTCTTCAGACCAGGCACAAGCTGCATTATCTCACTGGGAACAGAAAGCCAAGAACAAAAAGCCCAACTTCAGCCTTCAACCTCTTCGAGGAAACCAAGCCACCATTGATGGGTTGCAAAGAGGACTTGCAGAACGTGCACGTTACACGATTAAGAACTAAAACCCCACCATGAACCATATGGGGAATGTCATCCCATGGAAAGTTCTAGGCACCTTAAAGTTGCGTTTACAGTCATGGATAGAGACTTCTCACCAGCCAAAAGCTGAAGTGCCAAGTACATGTCCCCAGCAAGAGAACATCTATCACCCTTTTGCCACTCCTCCCTCTCCACAAGGAAAGCATTGGCAGAGCTCCCTGCAGTACTTGTGTGTACGTATGCGCCATCTGATCTCACTTCCCAGGTTTAATACTTCTCTCCTAAGCAAGCTGCTCAAGAGGTCTGCCTCTACCCCTTTCAAATACAGCATGAAATTGTGATCATCACACATCTTTATGCCATCCCACACCTCCACCCTGGGCTGAGATGAGGCTGACCCAAGGCCAGGAAAGGATCAAGTAATCTACACTGAAATGCTCAATCTAGAGGCTGGATCCTGCCTAGGTACGCTGGTTCCTCCCAGAGATGCCCTCTAGCAGAGATCACCGCTTGACGTGGGCAGCTGCAAGCTTTAATATGGCAAGAAACTACCTGATGGCCCATAGCACCAGCATAGCAAGAGGGCACACTAAGCCTGGTTAGGGTACAATAGGGAAAAAATAGAAACTGGTAAGATAAATTGGCTGGGTGAGGGAAGAAGCTGGTTGCCAGCCCAAGGGCTGTTATCTCCAAGTGCCTGTGGAAGACAGATGAGGTTTCCAATAACTGAAAGACGACAAACACTTCTGGGGAATTGAGGAAAAGCAGGGCTGGGGATGCAGATACCAAAACATTGTACATGTCTACAAGGTGACAAATCACTTTTAGGTGTCACCTTAAGAGTGACAAACTGCTACTAACTACAGCAGTGTCAGAATTAAGAACTAAGAAACAAGCAGCTTCTTTCTGGGACAGGTAACATCTGGGCAGACAGGAGAGAGAAGAGACGAATCACTCAGTGACACAAACCTGACTACACTGAGTTCTTGTTATTGTTAATATCCAAATTGGCATTCACTCAAATCTTATAAAAACTTAAACATTTTTATGCAAACATTCAGGTCGTGTCAAAGTGATCTTTCCCAGAATCCTCCTAGACCCTGTAAAATTATCTATCGATTTCAATACCAGAATGGAAAGCATAGTTGTTAAATTTGCTGATGTTGCCAGATAAGTGGAGAACAGGATTAAAATTCAAAAGCAGTGTTGATAACAGAACAACACATCAAAAAAATTTGGGATACAATTCAAAGGGTGAGTAAAGAAGGCATTAACTGTACAAACACAAGACTTGAATGACTTCTTATGCAGCTGTTCAGCAGCTGTTTTATCATTTCTGCGTGATGACAGATCACAGACTGTATGAATCTGCATCTTACTGTTTTAAAAAAAGCCAGTTTCATCCTGAGATATTTACAGAAACATCATACACAGGAAAATGCAAAATAACGGGTGCTGACTCGGGCAGAGATGACTGAGCAGAATGGAAGGGCAAGTATTACAAGTAGTCCTCACACTTTTCCACACGGCTGCAAAGTAGAAAATGGAAAGATATGAAATTAAAAGCACAACACGTGAAATTATGGAAGAGGCTTTTCAACTACATGGGAAATTAACATGTTCCATCTCCAGCCAGGATGCAATTAGACTTTGAGGAGTCTCATTTTACCACGAGGGTCTTAAGGGAGGTCTCACCCTTGAGACTATACACTGAAAACATCGAATTCCAGGAATCTTCACTGTCTGCTTTCTGGACAGGGCTATGGCAGCCAAACAGTCTCACAAGCATCCAGTAGGAATCACATTAAAATATACCACAATATTTTCTATTTTCCTAGATCCACTGTAGCTCCTATAGCACAATAGAATTATATTCCAAATAAACGGAAGTATTTGGAGCATTTACTGTCCTTCAGGGTCATTACAAGAGCACAGCAGTTAGCCCTATGATAAAATATAAATTCTGTTCTCTATGGTGCATAGTTTGACTTCGCTATAATGAAGCTCTATGGGACTGCGAAAAATTGCTGTGTAGCGGGACATTCTCTGAAATAGAGATTTTGAAGCTTGCCATACCAGAATAAAGAAGTACCCAATTTGACTCAAACATGTATTTTTATAAGTCTCACTTCATATTGAAAGAATACTGCTTAAGCATCGACAAAAAAATAAAAATCAATAAAGAAATAAAATGCATGGCTGTACATAAGATACAGCAGAGAATGACCAATACAAACTCCTCACATTCGGTTAGGTGCTCGTTCTACCAAGTCCTATTAAACAGGCAAAAAAAAAAAAAAAAAAGAGTTCACACTGCCAGGACTATTTTAAAGAGGGTAGGCTATTAGCAGGTCTTGTTACAGAGCATCTGAGTAATTCACTGTATGCATGATCTCTCTCATCTCCTCTGAAAATTTATGGTGTAACACCTTGTGGCAAAACCAGTGCTGGTAAAACAGTGCTACTGCACAGCTTACACAAAGTGCGCAGGAATGTTGAGCTCCATTTCACCTCTTTGGAGGAATTTTGAAGGTGAATCTCTGTTCAGTCTTGTATACAAGTAGCTTAGACTATTTTAAAGCCTTCTTTTAAAGCCTTCTTTTAATGGGAGCAGGGAGCGAGACGTATCCTGTATCCTAGATTTCGTGTGTTCCCAGAACACGAGGACAGTTGTTTTGGGGAGTATTCAGGCAATGCTTGGATGTTCCTTTTAAAAGCCACATGCATTGGCTTTCATTTCCTTCACAGACGAGGATAACCACTGAAAGCTGTTACGGTGCGGGCTGTTCAGCACAATGTGAACAAAGCAAAAAGTCCCACTGCCTCTGAAGAACGCTGTCCTACAGAAGAGCAATGGGAAGATCATGGGTGTAACACCTGGCATTTTAAAAAGGTTTTCAGAACAGCCTTTGTGATGTTGGTTACTTTTTCCACCCCCCCCCCCCCCTCCCTGAAGAAGCACGGATGTTTTGAAAATGGAGCACTGCAAGCCTTAAGCACCATTTACAACTGTGGTGTGCAGAGAGGAAAAGCTGCCTCCACTTTGAAGTTTGACTGGACACTTACATGTAACATTAGTTAGACTCGCTCAATTCTGTGACATGGTTAATTGCAATGGAACAGAATTTCTTTTACAAAAACTTCATCTACTTCAAGCTCTGTGGTTTTTAAGTGTTATGTCAGACATGCACATCTGTTGGGCGGGGAAGTCACCTTGAAGGAGTAAGCAGGCTGAGGAAACCGGGAATGAAGAGATGCAATTAGTGATGATGAACTGGTCTTATTATCGCAGAAGACTGAAGTTCAAGACTTGATCTGTGTCATAAGCGAAGAATCAATCTGATTAATTTTGCCAATATCCATTCTTCAGAAACAGTTTTTCATCACTGCTCAAGAAAAAGCCCTGACCTAACAAGTGAGAGCATTTACCAGAGCAGCTCAGGACAGCCAACACTATCCGAGACCTACTGACCCTTTAGACCCATCTCCTGGCCACAGAAAGCTTTCACAGAGAACCCTTTTGTTCGTGACAACAGCCTGTTTGACAGACACTTCCTGCAAAGTCTCTTAAAACCCCTGCCATTGCTAGAGTACTACTAGATAGTAATTCAAGACTAAGATGATGGGAACGGGGGTTCATCCCTCTTTCTGCAAGTCAAAAAACGTTTTCCATTCAAGAATGATTTTGAAGAAACCATACCACATATACAGATAGAGCAACACAACTTATTACAAGTTCTTATCAAAAGTGACAAGCTCAAGGCATGAACATTACAATAGCTTAAACCCTTCCAGCATAAATGAACGGCTAAAAAGTTCTGAATGACTTTGCTCAGGAGGTGGACATCACTATGTGCTCCATCTGACCTTACTCATAATCATTCAAGCTTCAACTCTGCTACTAAAGCCTCTGTTGTAAGCAATTATTTGCCTCTGTGCAAAAATGTTAATTTCATGCTCTGTAAACACATCTCCTTGTGAAAGACCAGCCTGCCCATAAAGATTGCTTTTGACAGCCTGGTGACCATCTCCTGCAGCAAGTGCCTGAAGCATCTTTCAGCAGGTAAACATCTGTTCTCCCCTCTGTAAAGGGGAGGACATACAGGGATGACATGTTTACAGGTGAGCCACATGTAATGACCTCTACAAAAAGCAGCTGCAGAATTTTGGCACTTACTTAAGACAGAGTAACTTGACACTGTAAAATTAAAGACAACAGCAACTGCTTTCAAGTAGCTGTAATAATTTGTCATAACATTTAATCAACCAACCTGTAGTGGAAAACATCATCTCTGCGGTGCTGCTCTTAGAGAAAGGATGCATGGAAGATAAAGGCTGTGGTAAGAAAGATGGCTTTTTAAGTAAAAGTGGAATCGCAAGAGGAAGGCTGGTTGTCAAGCTTCAGGAAAAAAAGCACTACACAAAACTAGTAGTAATAAGTAGGCAGATTATTTAACCCAAACCAAAGTCAGCCACACCTAAACCTGTGAGCAATCTCTCCCCATGCCATTATGGAACATGGTATCACATGGCAAGCTTTTTTTTTTTTTGCTCAAGAATGTTAGCCTGAATTCCAAACTAAATCCATTAAATACATACAGTTCTAGTTTTGGATGTCGGCACATGCAAGACCACTGGGAGACAAGCTACGTATTTTAAGGTAATATAAAAAAGCAACAGCCTTTTGAAAATGCTACATGTGAAAGTTGCCACCTTTGCTAGAAAGGCAAGAGAATCATAAATATGCCAGGCATTTAATGCTAGGAAACAACTCAACTTTGAATAATCTGATGCCATTAAGAGATGCACACTGAATATGGACTCAGATGACTTCATAATTCATATCTAACATGTACTAAAAGTCAGCCTTGGTAGTGCATAGCAAGTTGCCAACGAGAGTGGTCTTTCTGATGCATCTAAATTCACTTCAACATGCCTACAGAGCAATGAAATACTTTCACCCCTCCTCAAGCTTTTACTTCTCTCCCAGTATGACTTCACAGATGCCTTCAACTAGACCTATTTTCCCATGCCTCATGTTAGAAAATACTCTAGGGGCGACACATTAAGTGAACTAGCCCTTTTTACTTCTAAGAATATTTCCTGAAACTTGATGTAACACGCAAAGAGACTTCAAGATTTCAGTGTCCATATGACGGTCCCAGATTAGGAAATATTTATGTATTTCCATACATTTACCACTATGCAAAGAGGCAAGACAAGTTCACCACCCCAAAAAGCATAAGCCAAAGCAGTTGGTTATTATGAATTATAAAAGTAAAAAGCTCAGATAAATGTCAATGTCTCAGTAATCCCATTCAGAAGCAGCCTATGTAGGACTGGATTTTCACAAGTTACATTAACAGGAGGAAGGACCATAACACTTACTGTAATGATGAGATGTCAATCTTGCTAAAAGTAAGAAAATAAGTATTCACATAGCAGCCTTGATGTTATTTGTTTTGTTATGTACACTTAAGTAAAACTAATCTTAAATTGATAACTCCTGACACTTTTGTTCATGGTCTGAAGTAAATCCTTGCAAATTCTTTGAACAGGTGAGAACAACAGTCTTTTTCTTCCACACAGCTCAGCAAAACCAGCTTGCTGAATTACACTACTATTCTATACCCATCATCTTTGGGAGCAAAGTTTGGTTAAAAGGCTTTTTTCTTGTTTCAAATCCAGCTCGTCTCATCAGTCTCATTTACAGTAGGTGCCCACCCAGCCACACCAGCTCAAGGGAGGGGGAAGTAAGCTGTAAAATGGGGGCAAGATCATCAAATCGCCTCTATTACTCGGACAACTTGTGCCAACGCCCTCCTTAACACACCCTATTTGGTTACTGGATCATTACTCGTCAGGCAGGAGAGCACATTCAGGCAATTAATTTACTATTCTTCCTGCTATCCCTACCACTAGCAAACTTCCCTACTCCCTCATACAGGAACATGTATTAGTCCCCACTTTCCCCAACTTTCAGGTTTATTGAACCAAAGAGGTTAAAAACCTTCTAAAGCAGAAAGCTGCTTCTGTAAAAACAGAAGGGAAACCTCAGTGCCAGCCTTAAAGCAATCAATAAATGCTTACAAGTAGGTGGGAAATTCAACACATTTTTGGCTGCTTAGTACACCTATTTTTAACAGCTCCAAACAGTCGAACCCAATTGGTTGCTGCAATTTAAACCACCTTCCCTATATAAAACTTTAAACAGGCACTTGCTTTAGTTTTCAGAACTGCATCAAGCCCATGCTAACATTTTAATCTCAGTGACAGCCAAAGAAGATCCTGATTAAACAATAATGACTCCACAGCAACACTGTTCTATTTAAGTAATCTTCTTTGCAAGCTTCAGAAAGATCACTGTATGCAAAGAAAACCCCAATGCTCACGTAGTTAAAAGCCTTCATCGCTTAATCCTCCATCCTTAGTAAGAACTATTTTGACTGTCTGGAACAATTTATGTAGCAGCTCTCACTACAGTAAGCTAAACATTTCATCCAAGAAGGGAAAGTATGAAGAAACTATAGTACATGGTGGTGATGTGGGAAAATCAAATACTTCAACCTCCAAAAGTCCTTTAAATGCATTTTCAGAAAGCAGCAGCTGATTTGGACAAGCCAAGATATTCCACTTGGACCAGAGGGACGAGAAACCACACCAAATTCCTTCAAGCTAAAAGGAAGCCAACTTTCTGCTAGTTTCTATTAAAGTAGGATCATTTTCTTTTCCTTACAAGATGCAAGCCAAAGTTCAGAGCTACTATGGATTTCAAAGTATTCAGATCAGTCTTCCAAGTGCTGCTTAAAAATACTGCATGCTTTTGATTGATGTTTCACAAAATTAACTGTGGCTTGTCTTTAGTCAGAAATGCGAGGACTTCGGGCTCCATACACAGTACAGAGAAGGGACCTCTGAGCATAAGTACTTTCAGATAGCTGCAGCTGAGGGGCACATACTGTCTTTTGAGATTTTTTTCCTGATGAAGTCACAGCAAGAGACCAGAGCAAGCTCTAGAGACAGCGGAAACATCCTGTGTGAGTGGGGGAAAAAACTTCTTTGTGGCTCATATGAGCAACCGCTAAGAAAAGATTGGTATTATGAACAGTGACTTTCAGTGGAAACTTTCTTAATCATTATTTGTAAGACAAGAAAACACATCCAACTAAACACATGCAATCAATAGCTCTACACCAACTTTGCAGAATCCCCCCTCCACCGCCAAGTATTTGATATATACATTTTCCAGAGTCACTGCACAACTGGCAAGTATCAAACCCAAACCTTTGGCTGAATGTTTCATTTGTTATAGCACATCGATACAAAGAACCATTTTATGCTCCTGTACAAACAGAATCAAACATGAAAACTTCTCTTTGCCAGGCATCAGTGAGAGCCTTTGTTCAGCTGCACAAGAATTCAGTATAACCAGTTCATACTTAAAAATCAGTGGGCAGCAGTGAATGTTCGCCATCTCAAAGCACGGAGAGATTTGCTAGGAGGATTATATCTAAGCAGTTTTAAACACTAATGTGAAGTAGCAAAATCCAAATCATTAGACTTGCATTTGCTTGATTTGGCTCCCCGTTGCAGGGCAGTGTGCCATGTCCCTTCAAGCAAAGCATGCAGGGCCCTGCTCAAGTAGCTACCCATTGATGCCTGCCATCTCTGATCTTCTCTTGGAATGGCTCCCTAGTGCCAGGCAGACTCTAGGGATTTCAATGAGCACAAGCTGGCTTATATTTAGACTGGTCCAAAGCTGGAGGAAGCGTCTTTAGGTGTAACGCAGAGAGGCAAGGAGATTCCCTTTGGCTACCCTTTGTGGTACAAATTAGATGCGAAGTTAACCTTTATATATATACAGTTACATACCTTGTTCTGAAATAACTTTTCACCTTGGACAAAAAGCTACTGATAAAACTTAAGCAATCCCCCTTTCCCTTTAAAACTCTCTATAAAGATTTTTGGCAAAACCCCCACCAATTTCAAACAATTAGGACCACCATTACTTGATGACCTGCTAACATATAAACAACCCTTATCAGCTGTGTTGCCTGTTTGGCACATCCCTGCCTAAGGGGTTATTTCCACCACCTAGTTTTGAGCACTGAGCCTTCAGGCACTCAGCCTGTCCTCTCAGGATGGCTCCTTTCTCTCCTGCCTTGACCAGATCAAGATCTCAGGGTGCTGCATATTGAATAACACTTTAATGACATGTCTACAGCAAACACAGATATTTTCCCAACCTCTCTCAGGGTATGGAAAAATCAGGGTATTGTTTATGCAGTGATGAATCAAGCTGTCTGAATTTTGGAAGTCAAGGACGCCTGATGCAGTTCCCATGTCAATAATCATATAGTCCCTCTCCACCCCAAAGCCATACATTTGAAAATGCAAGCATCGTTTTGTAATACATATATATAGAGATACATATATATAAAGATGCCCTTCTGGGCAAGTGTTCAATTCAAAGCTATGCAGCAAAGACAAAAAGAAAAAAAGATCTTCATTTAAAGTTCTTTAATCCTGAACAGAGTAACTGAAATATCACAAAAGTTTCTGTAGTAGAGGGCCATGCTGTTGTCACTGATGCACAAAACACAATGCTTCCACATGTTCAAATACATACTGCAGGTTTTTTTGCCTTAATGCTGAAAAGTTGCATACCGTTATAAATTTAGGTTCAGCATTTTAGGTATATGTTGAAGTACCCTTTCAAGCAAGTAGCCACACTCCGGTATTAGCAATAGAGGGCCAGTAAATAACATACCATGCAAGACCATCCATAGCAGTATCTGTTCCAGTCTCTGTGTGTGTCCCAACTAACATCTGTGCATGTCTTGCAAAAGAATGTTTTCAGCAAGCAAATCCCCTCAGAAGGGCAGAAAGTACCTTTTCTTGATTCAGACACTGAACGTTTAATTCTTAAAACTTTATTTTCAACCTTTCCTCAGAACACACTGCATGTAATATTTAGAGCTGCTGGCTTCCAGGAGACATTTGTCAAAGCCCATTTAGAAGCGATAATGCCTAAAACATCTGCAGCTGGTTATAATACATCAGGAAAATAAAGTTGTCTGGCCTCAGTACCGTGCCAGTGTTTGAAGGAAAAAAAAATAAAATCAAGACCATATGCCTGCTCTTACTTTAGTCTCAAGTGATCTATATTTTATAAGGTAACTTACCATTAATTTTTAAACTTCTATGAATTGAATTCTACTAATTGGACTTCTTGGGTTTTTTAAAAAATGCTTTTAAAAAAAAAAATCTTTGAATTCCCATAATCCAGCTGGTTTTGATTGTACCACTCAAACATTCAAAATCTTTCTGTTCAGAGACATAAGCTCCAGAAGTTATCATAGAAGTGCCATGCCCAGAATACCTCCGTTCACTTCTGCCCCAGATATAAGTTTCCTGCGGTTGTTTAATCCAGGTTATCACCACTACGGGTGCACAAAATGACATCCCTTCCTGAGTAATTTACATTGAGGTTTTTAAATTTAAACTCCATCTCAAATAAATAGTGGCTTACTACTTCAAACAAAGTGAATGAGAGCAGAGATTTTAATCCAGTCAGAAGTTGAATTTTGACCCAGGTCTTCCATTCCCTCTGAAAGAAAAGCATTCGAACGAGGTGATAGTGTTTTCCTGTTCCAAAGATTCTTGCGCTGTGTAAAACAGCACAGATAGAAGGTACCCAGCCACTGAGGCTGCAAAAGCACAGCAACTTGCACCACAGGTATAGCTGAGACTTACAGGGCTGTGGACAGCCCAGCAATAGAACAGGGGCTCCAGCGCTGTGCATGCGACCAGCTGCAGATAGGGCACCCTGGAAAGCCTCTCCCTTCCTTTAGGGACTGCTTCTTTAGAAGACTTCAGCTGCCACCAGCTCAACGTGCTTTGCTTAACTTTGCATTCGCTCATGCCAAATTATTGTATTAAAAAGCCTTCCATGGCTTTGGCTTTAGAGACAGCTCAAGCAAAACATTCTGGAAAACCAGCTATTTCAGCTGTTCCTATGGCCCAAAAAGGCATTCCTGTATGGTAAGGTTGAAGCCAACTGAAACAACTTGCCCAAGAGGCAGGCAAGCGTGGCCAACTCAAACGTTCACCACAACCTCGTGGCCTGTGAGCAAAGAGCCCCACACCCCTGAGGACAGTCCACTATCCAGAGTGAGAGAACCGGGAGAATGATATATTGCAAGTGGAAATCCCCCGAATAAACGCATAACTTGTGCTTCAGATCACAGAGAAGCAGTCCAAAAACTGTGTAAACCTTCCCCAACCACATCTTCCCAATGTATGTTTGTTTGTGGGTCAGAGAGAAGCAACTGTGTTATTGCTGAGCCTTTTTTATGCAGACAGCTCTAAACCTCTTTTTACACGTGCTGCTCTGAAGGAAGTACCTCTCACAAACAAGGCAAATCTGCAAAGTGCTTCCAAGAACAGAACAGGAACTGAGGAGCAAGGCTTGTGCTAGAAAACTGACCTCTCCAGGTAAGACATTTTACGAAGAAATTATCTAGTACAGTGATAGAAGAGGCCGAGTGCAACATATTTTGGGTTCACATCTCCTGGGAAACTTAAGGGAGACGAACGGCCCTGTCGTATTTCTTCTCTTAAGAAAGAAATGTTTTTCTCAGACCCATAGATTAACGGACTCACTTTTTGCCTTCACTGCCTAGTCTCTGATCTCAGTGCAAAGTTCATAAGCACTGCCTCCCATCCTTCTTTTGGAAGGCAAATGACACTTCAAAATTTGTCTTCAGCTTTTAAGTGCTCAATAGCCGCGTAGTTTCCCAGTAATGCTTCTGCTGACTGACCACTTAGCAGGCTTTCCTGTTACTTAACTGTAATTGCACAGCAAATATGGAGACAGTCATCCATTCCCACTCCAGAACCTGTAGTAATGATAGATAATTACATGGCTTTTGTTACATCAGAAGACTGCAAAGCAAATAGGAAAGAATAAACATTTCACTTATTGTTACAAATTTTAGGATGATATACATGACAATAGTGCTCTCTATAACCATACATATGTTTTCGTGCTGAGTTCTAGTCTGACATGGTCTTGCAATTTCCAGTCAGACTCTGAACATCAACTTGATGAGCTGCTCTTGAGTCCCAGCAGAAGCAACATAAACTGACAAGGTTCTGATTCTATTTTTTAAAAACCTTTTGCAACTTTACAGAACTGAGAAGCAAAATGGCAAAGAACAACTGCAAGCCCAGAAAGACACCTCTGCACTGACTTCATCTTCGAACCAGCAGCCAAGTTTTCCCGATGCTGGTTGAGTAAGAGAAGACTGAATATCATCTTCTGCAGAAGTTAACTGCACTCACCAGGAAAAGGTGACAACTCTACTGAAGCCACTAGCTCCTCCAAACTACCCATAAAATGCAAAGAACATAATCTATGCCGAACATGGAGTTGGAGAGAGAGCAGACTCAGAGCTCTCTTACAAACACATCTTTTAAGCTAAGAACTCTGCCTTACTGTTACAGAAATTTACCTCCCTCCAAACACAGCCTTTGCCGTTAGATACACAGAATACAGCTAGTTGGAGTGTGCCTTTGAAATCCCAAAACCCTAATTAAAAACCCCCAAACAGAAGCACAGTCCAATAGAAGCACTCAGTCTATGTTGGTAGACATATCTAAAAAAAGTCATGACATGGTTTAGGTTTGAGGCTCTAATCACTATTTTAATGGCAGAGAACCATCTCTTCCCACAGATCTTGGTAGGGACAGACCAGAACAGTGCACCTTGTCTTTGAAGGCACATCTCTTAAACACTTGTTATCTTCAAATCACCTATACAGTGTATTAAATACTTGCAGCACCCCCGCTGTGTGAGCTGTCAACAACTCCACACAATGCAATTTTTCTGTAAAGTATCAAACCTATCACATATGATTACCCAGTGTTGTAGAAGCAGCCACAGGTTCTGCAAAACAAAACAAAAGCATTTCAGATGGCTGTTAGTCTGACATACCCAGGGATTCTGGAAATGCCCTCCCAGGAACACTAGATTTTTCTTCCATTACTGCTGAAGGACCACAACTAAGCAATTGCAAAATCATAAAGAGTGACTCACTGGTAGTGTCAGTTCACAAAAAGGCAAACTGCCACAAAAAAAAATAATCATACACTTACTTCAACTTATCTGTAACCCACAAGCAGCACAATACTACTTTGTGACCCATAACAGGCAGTAGATCAACTTTGAAAGGAATGTACAGTCAGCTTTCAAAGACTTCTAGAAAATGCCTGGAACATTTTAATAACTTAATTCTGACTTAAAGAAATCTTTAATTAAGACAGCATTTAGAAAGTATTTTCAGAACAATCTGGAATCCTGTGGAATGTGTTGAGGCCTCCAAGGAAGCTTGCTCCGGCTAAGAGCTGAGATCAGTCGTGGCTTAGAGAAGGAAAGTAGCAGTCAAAAGTAGCCAGCACCATCCAAGTCTTAACACGCAATTTGCCTGCCATGTTAGTATTTGGCACCAGGATCACCCCTGCCTATCCTTTATCACATTCATTCCAGGAGTTTGCCCTGTTTTTTCCAAAAAGGTGGTATTACCCACGTTACAGTCAAACAGGACTTGACTTACAAGAATTAACTGCTGCTTACTTTTACACTAGCAATCCACTGCTAATCCATGCTCCAGTAAAAAAGCAAGCGAATTAGGTCAAGAGAGCTTAAGTATTACTAAAATATGTTGCATAGTACCTTATATCCACAGCTCAGACACACTTCCTCACCCACAATGAAGCAGCAGACAACACCAAAGTCAAGTCCAGATGGCCAAAGGGTCTTTGTCTGGAAACCAGTGAACTTTCCTTTACTCTTTAGAGAAGGATTATGCCTTGAAATGTCTATCAAGTACATGGAGTTCCCAAGAGATTATTTTGAGATTATACCCTGCTATGGTGCTGTTTTGCAACTTCTTCCAACTATAACTTTTCCAAAGTACAGCAGGTCTCCTTCTAGCAACAGAAACTCAAAGACGGAGCAGCAAAAGCCAGAGCAGAGACACCTTTCTCTTCCTGAAAGCTGCCCATCCAACTGACACCACTGTTTCTAGATGGTACATTACACTGCAAGATAACAAAATACCTTAACATTTAGTTTCTGTTATATATACACAAAAGAAAAGCGTTTACATGATAGACATTTTCTTTCAATCTGAAACTGTAGACCACTAGAGAAACCAGAGCTATTCTGACACATGAAAGCAAGAGAGGACACGCAATCCATCACCTCCAAGATTGTTGCTTTAGTGCAAGCCCTTCCTTCGTTAGCCGTGCAATAATCAGCTGTGCCAGAAAGCTGTTCCCACATTTGGGCTGGGTGGGTGCCTTGGGAGTGCATATTCAGTCCCATGGACTTGAAGCATCCACCTTGCTGACTCCACGAGGAAAAGTTAAGGCCACTCAAGCAATTCCATTAACACAGATTAATAGTTAGGTCAAGCATTGTGTCAAGTCCACAGGATGCCAGATGTCTGGTACTACAAAACCACCAGCCTTGCTACAGTTAGTGCCCAGTGTTTTGCCCAATGCAGCCCATTCTGACAGCTGGGTTTGAGACAGGGTGTTGTCTGAGGACAAAGTGAAGAAATGGATGTTTACTTCCTCTTCTCCTTGAAGCCCCCTGCTCCAGAGAAGGACATTCAGTTTCATTCCCACAATAAGCCTATGCAGTTGGAAAGGGGCACAGGGTCAGGGAATATGCAATTGGCAACAACTACATCAGTTCTTTTACTGTCCTATGTTGGGTTGAATGTAAACCACCACGAAAAGCAAAAATCACTGAAGTAGCATCCCATTTCAGACTGGGTACATGGTTGGACTTGATGATCTTAAAGGTCTTTTCCAACCTAAGCCATTCTATAATTCTGTTCTATACACCAAGGATGTAAGAGAAAAACTGCAACAGTTTGACTATCCAAGGAATAACATGACCTTCTCTGCCCACCCTTTCAACCCCAAACAGATGAATTACGAAGACCTTGTGTGCAGCAGTCAGAGGATAAATGTTTCAGCCGCATTCTTTGTGTTCTGTTATTGACACCTCTCAAAGGCAGAGTTGGTAAGCAGAAGCCAACAGCAAAGAAGCAAAAACCTGTAAGGACTGACTGAAGTTATGGTACGTAGCATTACGTGGCAGGGATGTACCTGAACTAACTCGTGATGTAACTCCGGCTGCAAACTGTGACATTTCTCAAACATTCAGCGTTCCAGGGACACAAGCCAGCATTTGTGGCTACTGGTTGAGGTACAATAAATCCCTTTGGAAAGCTGTTCTGCAGTTCTTTTGCTAAAGAGCATTGTTTAAAGCTTCCACCACTTTGGCTGCAGATCACAGTAATCTCTTCCATACTCGCTGTAGATTGTTCAAGCCATTCTGCAGACTAGTAAGGAGGAAATGTTCATGATGTAAGCTAAAGCCAAGATTGCTTTGAATGACAAAAGACAGTTAAAACTTGAAGAGCTTCAAGAAACCTTTGCAACTGCTGCCTCTCCCTCCCTGCTTTTTCAAGTATTAGTATTTCTTAAGATGAAGATCTTCTGGAGGAGATTCATTGTTACACAAAGAGTTTAGCCCCATTAGGTACTAAGCAGAATTGCTAAGGTCAACATTAAATTCATGATCTCAGACATGCAATTAAAATGTTGGATTATATTTCATTAAATTTTAAGAGTACTCTATAACCAAGCAGCTTGCAGGGTCTTCTCTGCCAACCAGCTTCCTCTTTTGAGGAGCCGCTGAGAGTTTTGAGAGGCTTTAGAAGCTTTGTACCCTGTGTTTTCAAACAAGATCCAGGTGCACAAACTGATCTCCTCTTTCTTTAATTCCTGACTCTTCTTGCTGACTGCACACAGCACAGAACCAAGAACAGATTACGCATGCACTGAATGGCGATGTGTTACACATTGTTCTCATTTAGGGAGCCAGAACAGAATCCTAACTGCATAATCCAGCAGCACTGAACACATGCCCAAACTCATTCAAGTTAAGCTGACAAAGTTTATAAATAGGATGGCAAAAAATTTTCTTTGCTATTCTTTTCCACCTCCTGAACGGAGGAGATTGCTGGAATCAATGAATAAGTTTACCTTAACAGTGCATTGACAACACTTCACGAGCAAGAGACACAGCTAGTTTTCAATAGCCTGCCATCAGAAGAGGAGGGATGAATGCCATGCCTCAACTGCCGATGTTCCGGTCAGAGCCACTGCCTTGCCTTTGCCACACAGGAACAGCAGCCTTTCAAAGAGCCACTTGTACAAATATTTCTGCTAAAAAAACCAAAAAACAGACTGTATCTGCAGACAGAGCCAAAAACCCACGTGAACCCATCCAACTTCAATGAGCTTGAAAACATTTTGCTGAAGACATCCTGTTATTGTGAAGGTGTGACTCACGAATGAGGTAAGCCGGTGCTCCTCTTAAATGTTTAGACCTTTAACAGTTGTAAGGAATTAAAAAGACATTAAAAATAATC
Organism: Alca torda; assembly: GCA_008658365.1. NCBI lineage: Eukaryota > Metazoa > Chordata > Aves > Charadriiformes > Alcidae > Alca > Alca torda. The sequence goes on along the minus strand of CM018081.1, from coordinate 49,539,859 downwards.
AAGGTTCCAAAGTCAGATCCTTTCACAGCTCTGACAAGCCAAGGAAGAGGATACTGGATCCAGAAATCTCATGCCTGAGCCAACAAATTCAAGTTTGAAGCAATTACAAAACCTAGAGAGACACCACACATCAGAAGACTGAAAACACCCAAAAATCTTTAAACACTGGATTCAGTTACCAATGAAAATCCAGATGTCCCTTTCAGAAAGCTGTACAATATTTGTGACACGGTATAAAATCAAATTATTACACGGCTGAGAAGCTGCTTTTTTTGGTATAAGTACCAGCAAACAATCTAATTTTTAAGGCATTTTCTATAAAACAACTTTAGGGAGGGAAAATAAATATACTTTCAGTTGATGTTAACTTTATGGGAAGCAGTCTTTTTTCGGGTGTTTTACTTTCTTCTTGCAGATTTCTGACTGGGCCTCCTGTGTGCTATAGAAATAAAAATCAATCCTCATGAAGCCATCACTTTTTCCTAAAGGGCCCAAAGAATTTAATTCTGTTTTTCCAATTATCTCGAGTTATTCAAAAGCTAGAACTTTACAGGCTAGCAGAACACCAACCTAAAATAGCTTTAAAAATACTTAGATGTGAGGAAAAATGTTACACAAAAAAAGTGTAAGACTGCTAACTCACAGCTGTAGTGAGCTCAAGACAATTATTTCATAACTTGGATTTAATTGGAAAAAACTTGGCTTCTTGCATTAAATTTTAATAGCCAAATGTCTACTCTACAAAAAGTAGCAGTCTGATTTTGGTACTAGCAGGGTAATGCTATGCAGCAGTCTAATAAATTCTTTTTCTACTTTTCAGGGATTCTGTAGCCTCTTGCGACTTCCCTTAATCTAAGTTGTATTGAGCTGCTCTGACAAAGAGATTTCAGAGGGGAAAACAAGCAGTTTTCATAAACAAATACTGGCAAAGTTCAAATACAGACATCAACTGTGATAGAGGGAGCAGAGCATTTTCATTTTGCTCCCATTTATATTGAATAGAAAATTTTGGTGTACTCCAACAGAACTGACAAGATACGAACAATGGGGTAAGGCAGGAGAACATCTGTTACAGCACTTGAGTGATGACTACATCTATGATGCTGAGGGCTAAATCTACAAGAAACTTTGATATTGCAGTGCTGTGCATCTCGCAGCTCAACTTCCAGCTTTGTAATTCCCACAGTGGGGTCTATGTCCTTGGGTAGGGTCTGTAGGCACCTTCAGGATCAAATTCAAAACAGTTGGGTAAGACAGGCTTTTGACATCTGATTTCACCAGGTCTTAGGCGCATAGTCCTTACGTACAAGGTGGGCTCTATATCGCATAAGAATCATTCATATCTGTTTGTATGCTTTGATGACTGAGCTGCTCCTCTCAAACACAGAGCAGGGATTACTTGCTGTTTTGCACGGTCAAAGCCAGGAGGCAAAGTCGGTTGAGCGCTGTAGTTACTGCACTGCAACTCTTGAGTAAAAACTGTCAACGATCCTTGTGGAGGGGTAGCAGGGCACCATCCTCCTCTCCCTTCCACCCCAAGGCTCTGGATGGAAGTATCCAGAGTCCCACACGCTCATGCAGAACTCGGGTCCAAGAAATGTGCTCTGAACTCAGTGTCCTTGACAAGAGGTGGCCAATGCTAAGGGTGGCAGCTGGGCTTCAGGGAGGAGGCGGCGGCAGCAAGGGCTACTCAGAAGCAAAAGATGAGCATGTACCCCAGGGGCTTGAGTGGCAAGAACTCTGGATGCAGGATGTCAGGTCCAGAGAGGATCACCATACTCTGCCTGAGCCCTTAAATCCACTCAGGCCCAAATCCACAAAAAGACTTGGGTTGCAGAATGGTATGGGTTGGAAGGGACCTCTGGAGATCATCTAGTCCAATCCCCCTGCCAGAGCAGGGTCACCTAGAGCAGGGTACCAAAGTCTCTCACTTCCTAGGGCTTTCAGTTCACTCTGGCACAAACAAAGCATGCAAATATGTGCATTACATAAACAGCCATAGATTCAAAGGGCAAACAGTTTTCTAAATGAAGAAATTAAGGGAAACATACAAAGGCACTAGTTGTCCTCTCAGCTAAACCTCAACTGATTTGGAAGACTGTCAGTTACATACAGATAACCCTAAAAATAACTATTTTCCATTTCTACTGTAAAACCAATCCATAAACCACTACATTTCTCATGTTCTGTCCATTCAGCTTTTTCTACACACAACCATATTTCTCCCACTTCATCCTGCAGCACTGGTCCCACTAATCACTGACATATGCTCCGGCACAGAGCATTTCCTCTGGCATGCTTTAAAAAGAAACACTGTCACCAGAGCAATATAAATGCTGGCAAATATGGTCTGTCAGGTTTTGTTTTCAAGGACTATAAAAATAGACTTTACTGCATTAGGCTTGAAAACTCATACCCTCTAGAAATAATTTTAAAAAAAAAGTTTTCAGATGACTTGTTATTGTTTTCAAATATCCAGAGAGGAAATTTGTAGTTTTATATTTTATTTAACATCTTCAGGTTAAGCCAATATTTGAGGTTTTTTACATGACTGACAATTCCCAGCTAATTTATCAGCAATGCTGGTGTTCTCTGCTCAGGTGCCTCAGTTCACAGCTTCTCAGATCTACTTCTGCCATCAGCAGCCTTTTATAAAAATATCAGCACTTGGAAAGCCACAAGACATCACTTGTTTCCAGAGCTTAGGCATTTCACCCATAGTAACCAATATTAGTTTATGCTGATAACAGCTTTGGCCAAAATGCAAGGAAAAGGGTCTTGGCACAGATTAAGGTCCGAGACACTTTCTTGTTAGTTTGTAATAGCTTTGCCAAGGACTCTCTTTCTGTAACCAGCTGACACACATTCCTATTTGCAGAAAATATGATGGGAAAAAAAACTACAATCTTTTATACACAGATACTCTGCAGCAATCAAAATCAAGGACAACACAAGTCGAACCTTCACACGTTGCAGATAAGACTTTTCCAATCTTCCACATCCATGTTTGCAGAGCAAACAACCCAATTCTGAAGACCAGAAACAATCTGGGGCAGAATGGGGGGAAAAAAAAAAAACACATTTAAAAAAAAAATCAGCAGCAACAGCAGGAAGATGGAAACAATGATAACTGGGATCGTCCTCTGGTCTCCGTATGTATATCCAAATACACGTCTACTACTTTCTATATCAAAACCCCAGGTCTTCCAATACTTTGCAGATTTTTTTGCAGCTTAATTCCATGCCCTCAGAATCAGGCAAGCAAAATAATTTTGAGGAGTCTCATTCCAAACACTTTAATTGTACCAATATAACTTCTTTGCTGCTGTGAACAAGACCTGTGAACAGATGTTGGTTTTCTGAAGGGAGATTTTTTTTCCCCAGGCTAAATTAGTACCTTGAATCAGATTCCAAAACAGCCACACACAAAAAAAAAATAATGAGGCAGCAGCATGCAACAGCAAAACATCAATAGGAGTTTTAGGTATTTCCAACACAGTAAGTCGCAGCCTGATAATCAAAGAGAAGTGGCAGTCCAGAGTGTATTTGGTGGATCAGCAAAACTAACATACACAGGAGCGGAAAAAGAGGGTTATTCCTTATTACTTGGCTATCACACACTAAACCCTGGCAACAGGCCACCTGGAAGATAAATGAGAAGACAGAAGATAATCACAGGGTTCACTTAGTTTTGAGATCCAGAATAATCCTGTTACGTAGTGGCTAACATGAACTGACAGTCAGGCTAAATTTAAGTGACCTTCTGTAATATTACAGAAAATAACTTACTTGCCTAACTGAAGCCTTTTACAACGTAGTTATGTCTGTATTTATCTAGCTTTTGGGGTTCTGATTTTCTTTAGTGGGGAACTTATTTTGCTTTTACTTATATGAGCTGAAAGTACAATCTCTGAAGAGAGCCACTTCCAAGGAAGCAGAGTTAAGATTAAAGTCAGTCTGAGCAGAAGTGAGGGAGCTGCTCACTCTTTTAAAAATAATAATACAAAAAAGAGGAAAAAAAATATCTTATGGAATGCCAGACCTGGTTATGGGGTTATTTTTGTATCATACCCTAGATCAAAGTCACTAAGAGTCTTATTTTTCAAAGGAACATCACATTCTAAGACATCTTTGAAAACTTTGGTCTAAACATTAAGAACATTCAAACTCTATTTCACCTGTTTTATTTATTAAGCAACAGCTCATGCTTACTAGTCCCTGTGAACATTTCTTCTTTGGACTTCATCTGAAGACTGAAAAATGTCAGGCAAGCTCAAGAAAGAAAAAACAAAACAAACAAAAAACCCCTCTTTTCCATCATGGAGAAAAATTGTTTTCTTGCTAGTGTCATGAACTAGGTAAAAGTAACTTCCCAACTGAATTTGAACACAAGTAGAGGTAACTTATACAAAGACAAGCCTACATGATCTTCCACTGAGAAAAAACAAGACTGCCTACCAGAGGTTTTAAATGTTAGAATTATATGAATAATCATAAATGAACATGGAGAACAAGATGACTTTCCTTTGAAAAAGTCACCTTAGCTTGCACACTTAACTGCAAGCAAAGGATTTTCGGCTTTAGAGATCAAGCAGAGCAGAACTTTTCATAACAACTTAATCTTGTAAAAACAGTTGTTCAAGAGGGCAGAAGCAAAGCAGCTCTGCATGTAGGAGTGACAGCTGACAGTGTTTCCAGAGAAGATCTGATAAAGCCCTAAAACATCACAAGACTTTGACTAACAAAGGCAAAATGTCATTCTCATCAGATTTTTGGAAAGGGAGAGTAGTCAAACAAGAAGAAAGATTTCATGCATCCGGAAAGCTCTTGCCTGAGGGACAGACTGATTTACTGTTTTTCTACAAATCCTTTATTACCAAATAGCTCTACAGCAGGAAGACAGAGTTCATTTAAAGACATCCAACTTTAAGACACAAGTTCAAATATTGGTACCTGGAAAGCCACCCTTCAAAATTTGTTTGAAATTTGACCCCTTGGTCATTATTTCAGTAAACAGCTGCAGTTTCTATGCATTAAAAAAAAAAAACAACTCTGAAATGCCTTTTGGAATTTTGACTTCAGCAGTCACCTTGTGAACCACAACCACACAGAATGGGTCACGTTCTCTATTTGAAAGCTACATCAAGGACATGTGTCAGGTCACTACTACATCAGCTACACATGACGTATATGTGAGAAATACATACTAGTGCTGAGGGGAGACACTTTAAACAGAATTTAGTTACCTTGCTGCACAGGCAATGCTCAGCTTAACAGTGAAGGATGAAGCATTCACTTTTTGAAAGACGCTTTTTTAGAAGTTGCTTTCTGCTACTTGTTGTGCTAATTGAGAAGAAAAAATATTACAGCTGAAAAATTAGTAAGGAGTTGAAACTGGAAGACAGAGTCACCAAATGAACAGTAAGAGTGAACTTCTCCACCAGGTTGGGTGGTGCTACACAGTCAAGCCTTCGCCGATTCCATCCTCCTCCCTTTCCTTTGCTTTCTATTTCTGGCCAAGGAAAGAATCATAATACCTACAGGAATTACACCAACTCACTTAAAATAGGGTTTCCATTTTAAACCCTTAATATGTTTAAACTGATTATCATTTCAGTTTGAATCAGTAGTACAGAGAAGCAAAAGATATAGTAACATCCAAGATAAACCAAGTTTTGGAGTGTGCAAGTTGTAAGTCATCAGCTACTGTTTAGTAATTGCCTCTAAGCATGTTCTTGTCCACTGTAGTTCTAAGGCCTCCAAGAGCACTAAGTGAGGAATTCAGCCCTGACTCACGTTGGTGGCAACATGTGTTTACATCATGACCTCCAAAAGAAGAAAGTCTGATGAACGCTACCAACCATCGGTACAGTTGGTACAGTTAATGAAAGCTGTGTTTTAGTTCAGATACGTGGACAGAGTTGCAGTGAGACCTAAAGAAGACAGACTTTAGAAATTAGCTGGATGACATTTCCTCAAGCTTTCTGAATATACTCATGAAGGACGCTACTCGCAATAGCTGGAAGTCTGTTTCTCCAAGAAAACGGCTGGCAGAATAAACAAAATATTTTTATCCTTGTGAGCTACAGAAGATATGCCATTAATGGTCATCAACCTTAGAAGGATAACTTATCGAAGTGGGAAGGCATGAAGTAGTATCAGAGGGAACTCCATGACTGGGATAGCAGAGTTCAGTTATAATAAAATCAACAGCTTTTCTACTGAAGCAAATTTCTTCCCTGGGTATCAGCAACACAAGAGCACTGCCTATACTCCACTGCAAGTGTGGTTAAAAAGCCTTAATTATAGATATATGCTCTAGAGAGCTCTTTTTTAACCCTGGAGCTAAGATTAGAGAAAATGGAGGAACTGCAAAAGGGCAGAGAAAAGACCTAATTATTTAGAAAGAAAAACAAACTTAAGGACCAAGAAATGGTAGATCTCCCTTCTTTGAAGCTCAGATTTAGAGCTTTATCGAGTTTGTGAACAATAAGCAGACATGTCAAGTGACATATTTCTTATATTTTAGGGGCTGCACAGGACTTTGGATGCAGAGGTGCCAGCAGATCTCAGACAGAGTAGAAGTTACACTTCTATCCAGGCATTTGAAAAGGAGGGCTGCCTGGCAACTTATCATGCTACATATTGATTTACTTATCTGGAGCTTTCTCCAATCATTTGCCAGACCTTTTAAATCTAACCAAAGAAGCACAGTCTGACAAGTCAGCCATAATTTGATACCCAGTACTGCTTATATTCTTAACAAAGCTGCGTAGATAAACACTCCCTTCCTTGTTACCTATCCATCATCTAGCCTGGGTAACACAAAATGCAGGAAACATCACCGCAAGTGTTGGTTACACTGATAGAAAAGATACCATTACCACTGAGAGGTTAGGCTTCGTTGCTGAATAAAGCAGAACCAGCAACACTTCCTAGCTCCCTGGGTTGTAAGAAGTCATGAGCAGGATGCCAGCTCTGAAAGTAAAACCACAAGTAGACTCTTAAAGAGATAACAGAGAATTTGAAAGTTTATTCATCGCAAACAAGACGAAAGGCAGTCCAAAAGTACAACATAAAAAAAAATTAAAATTAGAAAGCGGGGGGGGGGCTATTATCCCTGGATTTCGAAATAAAGCATCATGCTGTTATACTCCAGAAAGTGACTCAAGCATCAGGATTTGCTCAGGAGTCTGTGAAATCTGATAAACAGATTCACACTTTCTGTTAACTGCTAAAAATTCCCCACTGACAGCTATTGGTTTTGCAAACAATCTGGGACCTGAAGTCAAGTCAGAATGTCTTTTATACTTCTCTCTAGAAACAGATGAATCCCAGTCCAAGCTGTATCTAGAAGGAATAAGCGGGTGGCCAAACTGCACTAGGACTGACCAAAACCACTCTGTCTAGGGACATTAGCTCATGTTAAGACAAAGAGCAAATGTAGGGCAGAAAGGCTATTCCTGATTTGATTCCAGAATAGGAACAGACAGATACAAAATTAACAAAAAGTAACTATTCAGCTTTAACCCAATCTACCTTAGTCTGATTGAAGTAATATTTAAATAATATTCAAATGAATGATTATTTAAACAATCCTTAATGTCTGCTTGCCAGTTGCAGTATATCCCCTCAGAAGAGCCTGTTTTTAATCCATTCAGCTATGGGAAAATTCCTTCCCTGTCTTCTAGCAAAGGTGATCCAGAAGAAAATCTACACATACATTCACGTCACTTAACCTGAGAGTACCTGTTACTATTAAAATATTTCACATGCACAGACTCACTGAAGCCACCTCTCTCCTTGTGTCTACACAGTATCATACATTATTCATGCTACTATCAAACAATTTAAAGTGGCGTAACTTAGATGTTACTCTACAGAGTTAACAGGATGGAACACTGAAGCATAATGGACACTAAAGAGAGACAGTCCTCTGATGGTAAATATCACCGCAGCTTTGTTTAAATAAGCATTTACACCATCCTGAAGTACCCTGAAACTCAGCACACTGCACTCCAGTTGAGGTGCACTCCATAAAAGACTACCAACAGCAGCCCTGCTAAAGTCAACAGGATACCAAGCTAGCAGGTTGAAACACCTGCTTTTATAGTGGATCAAAACAAATTTCTGCAGCACAATTTTGTTTTTCCTAGTGATATTTCAAGCACACAGTGGAATACCTTCTACAAACTCCTAACGCACCCTATCAGCTCTTTATTTTCCAGAAGGAAGCTGAAGACTACCTGCCTGTGTCACCTGGTATGGGAAAAGATTGCAAGGAAACAGGAGCAGCATGCAGATTGCTTTTACACCTGGATAACAACGTCCTCAAAGTTTAAGTTAGACAGGATCTGTTCTTACGCAATGTAAGTAAGGTTACATTTCGCCCCACAGCAAAGCAAATACAAGAGTGACAGGAAGATTAACTGTAGTTCTTTATCTTTTTATAACGACGCCTGTAACTGTATTTAAACAGGGAGTGGAAGATGATACTATACAACTGAAAGTCTGGTTGATAGTATTTTTCCACCTACAGTCCTCATTCATGGTAAGAAACTTGCCATTAGTTTATCAGTCCATTTAGTCAAATGCATGGCAGTTATCTGCCACAAAATTTGTAACTATAGTTGCTCTTAAGTCTTGCTGTCTCTCACGATTTGATCCATATTCATACAGGAAAAACACACAGCTCTGGAGATCACCGTACGATTACAGTTTTCACTAGTGACCTAAAAAGTAGTCCAGATGCCAGGAGCCAAGAAGGCTTCCCCCTGAAGTCTTCCTTCCATGAAGGTAACCATTGCAGCTATTAAGAACTGCATATGGAGCACATTTGAATGGAGAAACACAGAACCACTTGTCTGATAACAGGAACACCTGCTCCACGATAGACATAACCCCCCCCTAAGGAAGAAGTATAATAAACCTTTTGTTTTCACACAGCACAGGAGACCTAGAATACAGCCTATTTGGTCATTCAGCTCTGTGTTGCTGTTACAGTAAAGACCACCAGAAGGAATAATGAGATCCTGAGCGAAGACCACTGAAAGCTCCAGCTCCTTAATAAACATCTTTTCCAAAATTTACTTTGCACTTCACAGCTGTGAGATTGTTTAGCCACTTCATGTTCACTACAGCTCACTTTGCTAATCAGAAGTGAGGTCCACGCTTATCTAGTCAAGGAAAACCTGTTCGTTTCACAAGGGCACTGATCAACTCTAGAGTAGCCCACACTGGAAATCCGTCACTCTTACTTTAAAACAGGCTTGTTCAGCCCTAGCATTTGCACTTCAGTCCTTAGACGCCTGTTGTTTTACACATTGCTAACCAAAATAAAGTTTGCAAAGTTTGCTTTTACATCAGCAGATGAGTGACTAGCAAATACAACTGCCAACACAGCAGTCTCTAAGAGGTCTGTGAGGAGCCAGGCCCCAAAGTTCAACAGCAGTAGCAAGGTCTAGGGCACAACCAATCTAACCGCTGAAGAAATCTGCCTAGCAAGTACGGTAAGTCAGTTGTTCTATTTACCTCTGGCTGGCAGAGAGCAGAAAGGTTTTCCTCTCACTTTTCCCAAGCCCTTCTCCCTTCTCAGCCTTGGCAGCACAGAGTCTGCTAAACCACCCTCTTCCTTATTAGCTTTCGCCAGCCGCAATGTGAAGCTGACAATCCTTGACAGCTTCATAGCTGCCCCCAGGTCAGAATAGCAAAGCCGATCATCTTCGTCTGCTGAGGAGGACACAAGCAGCAGCAGCAGCCTGGAAGGCAGCACAGCATCGCTCCCCACTCAGCTCCCCATCAGGGCTACGTTTTCAGCAATACTGGCTGGAAACTTTAAGCTTAATTGCACTAAAGGCAAAGTTTACAACCCCAAAATTTCCCAGAGGATCATTCCTGCAAACCATTTTTCAATCACAAGTTTGCAGTTGTTTTCTCATTCACAACCTACCAGCAGGCAGGTACATCCCACTTCAGTCGGCTGGCAGCAGAGGGCACCACACAATCACCTATGTGATTTATATACTTCCATCATGCTCATGAGTGAATTTATAGAGCACAAATTACTACTACAACAAGCTACAGGGTGACTCCATAAAGCATGCATCATATCCGATAAAAACGCATGCAATGAAAGGCAGCTAATTTGCTACAATGCTTTTAGCCAGCAATTCAAAGAAAGAGCGGTTCAAGCTTACTATCTCTCCGAGTTGAAATGTCACATTTGCACAACAGCCGGCATCACACTGAGCGCGGATCTCCAGCCTGACCAGACAACTACAGAGCAGTATCTCTGCAGAGCATCAGAAGCCACGTAAATACTTGCATTAGCCCAAACACAGCCCACTAGTCCACAAACTAACTCATCTGTGTTTTACGTACTGCAGGACTACACATCAGTTAAACATTTCAGCTGAGGATGTCCAACAGCCTTTGAGGCAGACAGCAGAGATTCACAAGACAAAAGGAATAGCTGCATTTCTCTTCTTTTTCTCTCTTCTAGTGATCATATGGTTTTACCTATTGAATACTTGTTAAGAAAAAAGAAAAAGATACAAAAGTCAATCTGCATTACAGGAGCATACTAACACACACATACTGGTGAGCAAAAAAGTACAATCATGAAGTATAAGAAGCTTCTAAGCTCATACTTTTGTTGTCAGCAGAAACACTTTAGTACCTCGATACTATCACCCCCATTTAAAGCCACGACGCTAGCCAAACCTGTTACACACACCATAAAAAAAGGACTTCCTAGTTCATATCATCTGCTGAGCAACTGTACATGCACAATGAAAAAGGACACTTCTGAGCATGCAGCTGTAGTGAAGAGTAACTCAGTGCATCAGCTTTTCTAAAGAGATCTGCAGCACGACCTTGAGGCCAAGACCTTGATGACTTAAGGCCATCCCTTCTCTGCGGAGCAAGAAGCACCCAACAGAGCTGCAGAAGAGCAAACCCAGAGGCAGCAGGAAAGAACACAGACCCAATCCACCTTATTAAAGCAATACGTTATTTTCAGTCACCATAATGTTTCCCCTGAACATGTAAATACAGAAGCAATTAGCTGCCTAGGCACTTCTGCAGAAACCGTTTAGCATAATCTTTCCTAGAATATATTTACACGGCTTCCAATTGCTTAATTTTGTGACACGTTTGTTTCAGGCACTAGAAAGATTCAATAAGGCAAAATCACCTACACTGATATATTGCCATTTTGAAGGTACCATGTAGCAGTAGACAGACAACAAAACAAACTCCTAGCAGGTTTTAAACTTCAAAATTTTAGCATCACAACTCTGTGTGCTAGGAATTGCCTTATAGCTTTAATTCAGCTGTTTCTTAAAACCTTTTTCCCCCTTTTGCTGTTACTCTGAAAGATAAAATTACTGATTGAAACAGCAGACACCATTTAAAGAGAAAGAATGAGCCTGGACAGAGATTTCATTGAAAAGCTCAATTCTGTATCACATTGAAAATGTCCTCAATTCAAAGACTAGCCTGCACAAAAAGGCAAATTAATGCCAGAAACAGAAGAAAATCTTTTCTGACTGCTATGAATATCATTTTTTATTATATAGCCTCCTATCATCTAGAGTTTTGGTATTAAGAAGTCAGCTCTACCGAATGGCTTCATGAACAAGCAGACAAACGGCATATTCATTTACAAGCTGGAAGTTGATTAGTAGTACAAAAACCATGAATGCATTTCAGGACCAAGGAAGAGAGGCTGTAACCACTGAAACTCTCTGCAGTCAGCTGGCAGATAACTCTACAACAACAGTAAAAACCCCAAACATTTGGTTTGTTTTTATTCCGTTTCACCTGAAATTATTTTTACCAAGACAGCCAGTTGTCCTTTAGGATGTTTTTCCTTGCTCAGTGTAACAGGAGCTATCATTTTAGGACCCAATCCTTCAAAAAAATGGGCATATGATACAAGTATAGCTTCACTCACAGACCGACTGCAGCCCGTAACTCCACCTTAATTAGACTGGAAGATGAAGCCTTCAGCCTAAAACCCAGTAACTCTGATTTACACAAGTGCAGAGAGGTTTTATTGAGAATTCTCCTGTAAGCTGCACAGACATTTCCTGCCCAGCTCAACACACCATCAAAACAAAAGCAGATCTCAATTTACTGACAGCTGCCATACTTTAAACAGACATGAAAAATGGGAGTCACATTCTGTCCAACACAGGGATATCTAAATACCAAGAACACTGAATATACACAGAAATCAGCAGCGATGTACTGCACCGTAAGAACTGCCTGGCTTACAGCTACCCAAAGCCCACAGTACAAGGACAATTTTGGAAGACCAAAAATAAAAAGTCAGCTTCTCACTGGTTTTTCAGTCCTTACAGATTTAACCAGAATTAACTGCTACCTCAAACTTTGAAGCCTCCTAAGACTAATTACCAACTTTCTCCTCATAACCTCTGGAAGACATGCGATTTTACAATGGTCTTCATTTCGCCATAACACCATACCATGTGAAGCTATGGAACAGTGGACTACAGGGTTCATTTTTATCAGTCATACAAAATAGATTCTCTGCATCTGACAGAAATGCAAGCATAAGGCAGTAACATCAGGAACTTCAGGCACATAATGATCACTGTGTATGTTAAAGAGATTTCTGTGCAGGTTTGACAATCTGCTACAAATGTATGTGTTATGGCAGGTAACAGCTGACCCCTTTCCCTACCAGCACAGGATATTACAAGGATATAATCACGGTTATACATAGACTAGCACTAAATGCTTGAATTTGAAAAAAAAACCAAAACATTTCTTCTGGGAAGGAAGAGCTCAACCTCAGTTTGACTACACCTCTTTTTGAGAGCTTTCTCTCCCTCAGAGCAGAAATTGCCACAGTAGGTTCCCTTCCTTCTCCAAGGAGGGAAAGGTTTAGACAATTAGGAGTTTTAAGTGGTTTTGAACAAGCAGAGCCTTGTAGAGTGGCAGCTGAACTGATAGTTACACACTGACATTTCAAGCTTTCAAGTCCCAATCATTCTTAATGGTACAAAGCCAAACCCATAAAGGGATAAAGCAATTATGTAGCCAAAAGTAAACGCAGCTAAACTGAGCTTCCAAACGTCTAATTTGGGTGACCTAGCCTTCCCGTCTCGCACTCTAAGCGGAAGGGTTTGTCTGTTAAATTTACTACTACACCAGTGGGACAAGAAAGGAATGCAGTCATGTGCTGCAATATCGTCAGGCCACGGATCCAGCAGGCATCCTCAGCCTCTCTCGGGAAGAGTTATCCGCTCCTCTTTTCCCGCAGGAGGATCAGTACACAGGCATCATCTTCAGGCTCCACCTGGTACTTGCCGCCAGCCCTTGCCTTAAGCTCTGCGGGGACCCAGAGGTAATGGGTGGTGTTCGTTCCTCGCACCTTCCTGAGGCAGGTAAAGAGAAATGGCACAGAAGGTGCACCCTTGCTGACAGAATTACTGCCCTTTTCTTTGCAAGGATGGGACAAGCTCTCCTTCCTTACTCCTTGGAGCAACGGGGAAAGACCTCGCTTTATTCCCTTAGCGAGCTCAGCCAAAAAAGGCAAGCAGACCCTTCGGTCCCTGCATTTGCCAACTGCCAAGAAAGTACTCGCGTTCCCCCACCAACCCAGACACAGGCTGCAGAAAAGCAGCTCCTTCCTCAGGGGAAGGCTAAGGGGGGAGACCCCCACACACTCCTCTGCCTCACCTCCTCTACAAGGAGCGGCAGCTGCTTCTCGCCCCCCTCCCCAGCCACCGCCGAGGCGCCCCTCCAGTGACAGGGCAGACGGGCGCACCCATCCCCACACGAACCCTCCCGCCGCCCCCCTCAGGGGAAGGCGGCCGCCCCCGCTCCCACAGCAGCCCCCCTCAGCCCTCCTCCCCCCCCCACGCACACGGGGGGCCGCTCACCCCCCACCCCACCGCCACTCACCGGCGCTTCGCCGGCCGCTGCCCCCGGCGGCCCCGCGGCGGCGGCGGCGGCCCCCTCCCCGCCGGCCGCCCCGCCGCCCTCCAGCTGCCGCTCGCGGTAGAGGGACCAGAGCCCCACGTTGGGCAAGAAGACGAGGGCGGCCAGCGCCAGCCCCACCGCCTGCAGCAGCCGCTTCTGCTTCCGCCGCATCGGAGCCGCCGCCGGGGAGGAGGAGGAGGAGACGGAGGCGGGAGGGAAGGGGGGAGCGCAGCCCGACCCGGCCGCCCCCGCCGCCGCCCTGAGGGACCCAACTTTCCCCCGCGCGCGCGGCGGCAGCGGCGGGCGGCAACTCCGGCACTTCCGCTCCGCTCCTCGCGCGGGGGGAGGCGGGGCCTCCGCTGGACACGCCCACCGCCGCCGGAGGGCGGCCCCGCCCCGCTCTCCCCCCCCCCGCCCCCGTCTCCCCGTTCACTCCCCATTAATGACCCTCCTCCCTTAATGACTCTCTAATAACGACTCTGGAAGGATGCCGTGGCATCGGCGGGTGGCCGGGTGGGCGCCGCGGGAGCGGGCGGGGAGGGGGCTCCCAACCGGCCGTCGGGGGGGGACCCAAGGTAGTTAATTGCTCCAGGGATGCTCCGCAATTAGCAGCCCAGCGGTATTAACCACGGCCATTAAGCGGCGGCCCCTGCGGCAGGAGCTGGCCGGGCGCCGTGGGGTGCCCAGGCGCTGGCTGATGCTCTCCCTAAAAAATAGAAAGCGGTTTGCGAGGGATGGGGCGCGTTGGGACGGGGCCGGCACAGGCGGGGGGGGCGGCGAGAAGGAATCGGCCCCCGGTGTAAACGGGGCCTGGGGCCTGGGGCCTGGGCCGGGCTCTGCGGGGGAGAACAGAGCAGCCTGAAGGGCTGATGCTCGCCCCACGGACACACGGCAGCTGGGGGATAGGGCTGCCGTCCACAGTGCTCCATGGATGGAGATGCCATTACTCCCCTCACCTGGCCTTACCCACAGGCGGGATTGCTCCACATCACGTCCCTAGTGATGGCTCCCATTAAAAAGGAATGCTGTTCATTCGGGTACCAATTAAGTGGCTTCTACTGTAGCATAAACTAGGTAAGTTATAGGCATGTGATGGTGTTGGGGTGGTTTTTTTAGGAAGAAAACAATGACGGTACAGCTTTTCCAAAAATGAGAAGTGGAATCATTTCTTAAATGAAGCAAACAGCCCTCGTGATTAGGAAGATGCCCTGCCAGCGGAACAGCAGTGCGGCTCGGCTAATGTCAATAGCAAAGCTGTGACAGTCCAGTCCCCTGCTGAGGGGACTGGCAAAATAAATATTAAAGTCTCTTTGCATGTAAACCCTTACAGGGAAATTTTTATTTCTCAGAAAAACAACAGAAAGCCTACACAAAACATTACACACCCCAGCATTTGCAGTTCTTGCCACCCTCACCCCACACCAGCAAGTGGATTTAAACTTAAATAAACTTCCATAACCCACTAGATGGCATCTTCCAGCAGATTTCAGTGCCTGCTGAGAGAGAAAAATTATCAAGGAAAGCATTTAATTTAGAGAGCAGGTTACAGTTCCTAAGTCTAACTACATGTTAAGGCAGCTTGTACTTTCATTTTAATTATCGATGAGAATTTGTTGCCAGCTGATTTCTTTACTAGAAACGTTAATGCTTCCATTGTTCCTCCATGGGTGGAGAAGATACCGACCCATGAAATCCCTTTGCTCCTGCCTTTAGAGCACAACGTATTCCCTTTATCATCGCTGAATCACCTCCGGCCGCACAGAGACTTTGGCCGCTGTTGAATAATGCATAGCCACTAAAATTGTTCAACAATAAAGCTACATATACGTTACCTGGTACTGTGAGAATCTAGGCTGGAAAGCTACAATACCTCTGATTTAATACTGCAGTGCCAGCCTACTGCCATATGGACCCTTATAATAACATCCCCATCACCTTGCCTCTGCAAGAGCTCTTCGAAAAGTGGTTGTGAAATAGCAGGCGGTTCTGTAGGTATGCACACAGGATTACAGTCTGCCCTTGGCAGAACATCCTCATTTATATAAAGAAATGACAGCCACAAAGTTTGAGAGTTAATTAAAACAAAGCTACTAGCTGGCTTGACATATGTTTAAATTTAGGATTGTGCGCCTGCTTGCGAAATTAAATGTTTGCCTCGTAAATTGACTTCAGCAGAGTTGCACAAGTTTTAAGTGGGAACCGAATATGGATGGTGCTGCCGGTAGGTCAGTACTTCATATTTGAGAGCATCCTGAACGATCAAACCCTCTGAAGAGCCTCGTGGGAATTGAAGTCTGGCTGCTCCTCAGTGGTCACACTGGAAATGGAGGCTCTAGGTCCTTCCTTCCCACTTTAAGACAAAGCTAATCCCATTGGGGTTACCAAGTAAAATCATTCATACCCCCATGAGCTGCCTCGGTCCCAAATAAGTAGATGTGTTTCTTCTATTAAAGGTCCAGCATTTCTCCCTCTCCTCTTTCTCCTGAAGTGTTGTGGTGGAGACAGAGCTCTGATTTTGGCCTGTTGGATCTGATACCTTGGGGATTAATTGGCTACATGGAAAATAAACACGGATTTATGTTCCTGAGAAAGAAGAAAACCTGTGGCTATTAAGCCTCTAACTGGAAAGGGAAATGGCGTACCTTCCCAAGGCATCTTTTCAAAACAAATACAGGATAAATTAACAACTGCTCAATTTGGAAGCTCTCCTTGCTAGCGAGCTGGCTTGCCTGGTTTGCAACTCATGTGTTGAGATGCTGCGGGGCAGAGCGCAGCAAAAGTGGGTTGTGGTGCAATGAAGCCCCGGATGAAGGATGAGGAGCAGGGGTGACCAGGGGGACTTGGTCAGCAGATGCTGGGAGAGGGCAAGAGTGCATTGCAAAATCCTGACGGGAGTAGATGTGACAGGAGTTCCTGAGATAAAGCCCACAGATGGCATGACAGCATGGAAACAAGATGGCATCAGGAGGGAATCGGTGCTCTCCTGCCTTCTGGTCTCCTCTGGCTGCAGCTCCTCACGGCAAGGACTGACACATGCGAAGGGACGGATTCTGACTTTGGGACTCCTGCAGGGGTGGGTGATGGAAAGCAGCGGGTCCTTTGCATCCCTGCAAGAGCGCTGAACGGTTATGGGATCCCCTCTCTGCCGAGGAGTGGGCATAAGTGAGACAAGACATGGCTTTCTGTGCCCCCAGCTGTGGTGCCAGACCAATCGCACAGGTTAGAGGGAGAAAATACTGCCAGAGGGATGGCATATCTGCCTCTAATAGCAAAGGGAATATGGGGAGCAAAAGGTCATGCAAGCGGCTGTTAGTTTTTTTCTCGGGTTCACGGATGCTGCCACTACGTAGTTGCCACCACAGGGGATGGAGTGGGAAACTCCAGTGCAGCTCTCCGTGTCTGCGCTGTGCCCTGTGTCAGACTGCGCCCGTAGGGAAAGTCAACTCCTCTGCTTATCCTTTGGGTGGGTTTTTGGATAGATGTTTGTATGCTGGGTGATGCTGTCTCTTTTGTGCAAATCTTGTTTTTAACCAGGAGAAGAAAAGAAAAAAAATATTTTTAAAAATGAATGAGTCTCAGCCATGGCTGTGTCACAACAGGACTTCTTTTTTTTTTTTTTCCACAGCATTTCTTTATCCTTCCAGCTCAAATCTCATGTGAACAGAATTGATTTGTTGGGGTTTTTTCCCCCCTTTTTCTTTCCTGATAAAAGGCAGTGCCCAGGAACCGGCTCACCTGTTGGCAGGAACAGAGCCCCCCTCTGCTGCTCAGCGGGGGGTGCCTACCGGCATGGCCCTCACTGCAATCCTGCTGGGCTTCCCCGAAACCTGGAGCTGCTTCCAGCCGGCACTCGAGATGCTATGAAACAATGCAAATGCTTGAATAGCTCACAGAAGTGAGGATGATTACAGGCTTTTAAAAAGAAATTGCAAGCCCTGGCACTGCGGGAGGCTGTCCAACCCTCTTCCCATCCCTCCCAGGGATGGAGGGACAGCATCAACATCCATGAATCCTTGTGCCCTGGCTGGGAAGCAAAGTAGGGAGTTATCTGTGGCGTGACTGACCTGGGGGCTTATCTACATAGGACAGACCTATGCACAGCTTTTAGCAGAAAAATAAATAAAATAAAAATTCTGATATTCCCAGTGGATCCACCTGAGTAAGCAAAATCCCCTCAGTCAACAGGGAAATCTGCCTGCGTTTACTTTGGACAAACTGAGCCCAGCAGCGTGGGCCAGAAGGCGGATGAAGCTGAATGCTGCTGGAGGATGCTCAGGGTCTTGTTTGGAAAGCAATGCCATCGCCGGCAGTCGCTCCCCCAGCCTGGTGCAGAGTGGAAGGAATGGCTGGGTCTGTCTGCAGCCTGGAGAGGTGCAAAAGAACCAGGCTGTCGGAAGAGTTTCCTGGAGCGTAACACTCTTTTAACTCCCCTGGCCTTAAATCAGGTGGGTAATTTCGCTGATCACCTGTGGCAGAGGAAATTGCTGGTGTCTGAGTTGAAGCACAGCTCTGGAGGATGAGGCGGCGATGGCTTGCTGGGAGGATAAATACTGGAACAGAGCGTGAAGCAAAGAGGGATATGAGCCTCATGCATTCTACATTGCAAACAGATGTGCCTACATATCTGGAGATTTGCTTTGCATGGGAATATGCTTTTCCCCCTGGGAGTAAACTGACTCCCTTGCCCACCTCTGGGCCAGGCTGGCCAACTGGCAGGACCATTGGTGGCCGAGGAGAAAAAGCCCTTGCTGGACTTTGCAGGGACTGAAGGGTCCCTGCTCTCCCCTCCAGGTTTTGGCGGTCGGTGGGGACCCTGATTCTCCAGGCAAAGCCTTGCACATAGACAGCTTTAGTTCTAGCACTGCTTTCCCAAAGCAATCTTGATAGTTTGTACCTAATTATTAGCCGGGGTCAGTTTGGGGATGAGGAGCCAGAGGGTCAGTTCCTGGCCATCTAGTCAAGTAGCCTTTTTTTTTTTTTAAAAAAAAAAAAAAGCAAACTGCAACTGTTGTTGCAATCGTTCTGGCTGGAATTGGCATGAGCCTTGTCTGCTCCCTCTGCTCTGAATTCAGAGCTGCTGCGACGAATCGGACTGATTCCAAGTCCGACGGAGCCAGCCAGGCAGACTGCAGGCAAGACGTCCCCAGAATTCCCTGGCTCCCGCTTCTCTGAGCGCACCGTGACTTTTGAGGCCAACATTTTCTGCGCTTGTCGAGGGATTTGGAAGCTCACGCTCTAATAATTAAGGCAGCTTTGAATGTCTTAGTCTTCAGCCTGACTTTTGTAACTGTTTCCCGTAGCAGCCGTTAATGCTTGGAACAGGTACCAGCTTTTAAAGTGTGCTCGCCGTGGGCTTGTGTGGTTTTAGCAAGGAGGAACTTAAAGCAGATTCTCCGATGCATATGTGAGAGCAACACAGAGCTGGTTTCGAGGGAGGTTCGCAGCTTTCCTAGGAACATGAGTAGTTTGTGCATCACTGAGCTGAACCTGGAGGAGAGGTCTGCTCTTCTGCCAGCTTGCTGGATGCACTCCGGGATGAGAGAGGTCCAAGGTCTTCTTCAGGGTGAATCTGAAGCGGATCAAGAACACTTCTCCTTTAATTTGCTAAGTGTGATAAACTCTGGTTACACCATTAAAAAATAACCTTATGGAAAGGGGAAAGAAGGATAAAGATGCTTAACCCAGCACTAAAATACCTAACGCTGAAGATAGCCAGGAGAAAAAGAAAAATAAAGCTGGTTGTGAGAAAATTTAAGTGAAGTGCATAAAAGCTTAAGCAGTACGGATAATATCATCTCAAGTTACTGCACTCAGCCCCACCAAGGGGAGAGGAGCAAGGACTATAAAACGTAAATAGAGGAAAATCAAATTCAGAACAGATGTCAAGAAGCACCTTCCCAAGTGGAGAATCAAAAATGCAGGGAATGACCTGCCAGGCAAGGCTGGAGTGGACACACTGGAGCTTTCCAAGGTGAGATGCGTCCCCGGAGCACAACCCTGGGGCTAAGCACAGAGCGAGATGTGCCAAATGGCCTCTGCGGGATCCTGCCCTGCCTTCTGCACCTGGCATTAAATCAGCTGCAGGATTTTTCATACAGAAAAAGAAAAATGATTGCCGTCAGCGAGGGGAGCCTGGGCTGCCCTTCTCATGGCAGCCTCCTGCTTCTTCAGCCCTGTGGATTGAAAGCGTGAGATGTTCAGCCTTGGAGGGGGTCTGAGCCACCCAGCAGGTGCCCTTACCCGTCATCCATGGGGTGCCCACCCAGGGGAGAAGGTGGCATTGCTGCTGCCCCAGCAGTGAACCGGTGCAGGGGGTGTGCAGCAGGGGCTTCTCCCCAGGATATGAATCTCCCCACCCTCCCCATGAATCCTGCTGGAGCACGTCCTGCAGACATTGATTTCTGCTGCTGCTGGATGAGCATTTGGCGGCTGAAGTGGCTGCTAGCAGGTGTCTCAAGTGCCCGACTGGAGGGCACGGCACTGAGCCTGCCCTTGCTGAGCCGCTTTTCCAGCGGGGGGAAGGCTCTCCTTTCTTAAAATAGGTCCTCTCCAAGGGCTCTTGTGTTCAAGAGCCAGAAGGAAACCAGGTCCTTTGTCCTTTATTTTCTGTCTCTAAAAAGAAAGGCGGATAAAGCAGCATTTGAGAAGCAGAAAAGCAAGGCAGCTGCGGTGCGGGATGGGATGAGAGGGTGAGATGGGGAGGGCGGGTGCCCACCAGCGTTGCGGCGCTGACCCATGGTGATGCACCAGGAGATCCGAGACACTGTGCCACCGGGAGCTCACTGCTCAGGGCCGCGGGATGAATTGTGCCAGGTGAGGTCAAGGCCTCTGCTGTGTCTCAAAGACATTGCCCTCTCCATCCTCAAGGAGTTTCATACCTCTAGGCTGCCATGTGGCTCCAGGTAACCAGCAGTCAGTGACAGAGTTGCTCAGCTGCTTGATATATTTTCCCTGTTTTCTCTATCTTTTAGATGTGAACTCATAGCGTAAAGCTGGGGGTTTGGATACCCTCCTGTTCCCTTTCTCCTGCCTGGTGTCCCCAGGATTGCTTTCATTCTTTCTATCAATATCGCAGATTGCTTCAGAGCCTGCTAACACTTCTGGCCTCTGAGACACACAAAGAAATTGTGTAAGGAATTGTACAGCTCCCCTCCCATCAGCTGAACCTTGTAGTTCAGCTGAAATCCCATTATTCTTTAACTCTAATATAAGGAAGTACACATAGACTATCCAGAGGTCAATAGAGAGGCAGTCATCTCTCCGGAAAGCCCTGTCCTGACAGGCACTTCTAACAAGCAGACGCTCCTTTGGAGGTGTTTTTCCCTCCTTTGACTACAGAAGATGCTGCAGTGACTCACTTGGACCAGACATTTACACTTGGAGAGCTGGAGCTCAGCCTGCAGAATCCTGCCCTTGTCCTGAAGGTCCCAAATGTCCTTCCTTCTCCTCCCCCTGCAGTCTGCAGTCTATCCCTCCCACCCTCCTCCTCCCTGTGAGGCAGCCCAGCTGGTCACGAGTCTCCTGGGGCAGCAAGAACCACCTTGAGTGGCTGTGTGCATGAGAGGTGGTGGTTAGCCTGGGACCATCAGGAAAACTCGCTGTCGCAAGTTCTCGGTGCTGGCAATCTGCCTGCGCTCCCCGGGCTCCTTCTGCAGGGAGGAAGA
This sequence comes from Alca torda, assembly GCA_008658365.1. Classification (NCBI taxonomy): domain Eukaryota; kingdom Metazoa; phylum Chordata; class Aves; order Charadriiformes; family Alcidae; genus Alca; species Alca torda. The sequence continues at coordinate 49,518,242 of CM018081.1, read as the reverse complement.
CATGGAGGCACCAGCACAGAGCTGGGGTGGGGTAGGAAGGGAGGAGGGATGCTGCTGCCTTTGGAGGAAGCCTGGGAAGCAAAACTCTGCATGTCCCATATCTGCGTTGCTTAGAAGATGAATCTGCAGGGCTAACAAGAGACACCAGAGACATCCCAGGCTATGGTTGTCATATCACATCACTGTTGCTACTGCCGAGGATTCGTAATTGAGCAGCTCCATGGCTAATTTGTAATTCAGCAGCCCAAAGGACCCCATGGTTAAGACTCGAGCCTATTGAACAAGGCACTGTGCAGAGGTTTCTGCCTTATTCCCAGGGGATACAGCAGGATGAAAGATAACTGGCAGCTTCTTCGAGTGTGCTAATAACCATCATCTTGCAGTACATAACACTGCAAGACAAAGCACTTCCCATGGGGTTCCCCCAGACTCTCCCCCCTGGGAAACACACTTAAAAGCTTCAGAGGAATCAGGAAAATTCATCCTCCAGCTGAGGCTGAGCCCGGCTTTTATCATGGAGAGGCAGCAGAGGGGAAACAACAGCCATAAATGTCCCTGGGCCTGAGCTGTGTGGTCTCTGTGCTGGGCTGGGGTTAGTGGGGTGGTGTCAGGGTTTCCCCATTTAACAAAGTAGAGGCAAAGGGGAGGTGATCACTGTCTGCTGTGCCCAGCATGCCCAGCTGCAGATATGTTGTTTGCTTGCTTAATTTGTTGGAAACAGGGAGGGGGGAGGTGGAAAAAGAAGGTCAGTTCTGGGACTCCCAGATTTCAGGCTGGAGCTGACGCGTGGGTTTGCCCGGGAGAGCAAGCGAGGGAGGAGCCGTGTGAACCAGAGTTCAGAGAGCAGCGTCTTGCTTTGCTGCTGGGCTGTCTGAGAAGGGAGAAGAATCGCTGTGATTTATCAAGGTTTGAGGGCCGCCCTGGGTCCCCGCCAGCTCCCGGCAGAGCCCAGCACTGCTCGCTGGGCGCAGAGCAGGAGAGATCTGCCCTTCCTTCCTTTACCCACTGCCAACAAAGCAGGACCTCATAAACACACTGCAAATGTGTCCAGCACCGGAGAAGAGATGCTCTCGGCTGGGAAATAGCATTTCCCTGCTCCTTGTGCAGGGATTACAGCAATGTGGACTATCCTATGGTCTTACGCAGCCTGTTTCTCCAGCTACTGTCGTGTCCAGCTCCCTTTTCGCTTCCAGAAAATATAAATAAAGACAGACTGAGAAAGAGCAGCGCGACTGTGAATCTTGCTAGAGAGCTGTGTCAGAGCCACTTGCTCTTGTAACTGTGTCTAACGGGGTATGCAATAAGCCTAACGAACCTCACGAACCCATGTGTGTGTCCTGGCTGTATACATTGTCCTCCAGCACCCTGAAGGCAGCCGACAAGTAATCAAATTAAGATGACACCAGGTTGGTTGGTGGCGGTTCTGCCAGCTCCTGGCACGGTGGCTGTTGGGGTGGGCGAGCCCTCCCCACTCTGCCCCACTCCCCGAGGGACCCCGTCCCTCCCTGGGCTGGAATGGGAACCATCCCTGCCACAGGCATCGGGGGCCGCACAGGAAAGGCTGCCCGCTTGTACATTCCTGGAAATGCCAACTGTCGGAGTAACTAACAACTGGATTAATGATGATGGACCACAGCGGGGAATAATGCTGGAAAATAAGTCAGGGAGGCGGGAGAGACGCAGGAGAGAGGGGCCATCCCAAGGGACCGTGCATGGGATGTTTATCTCTGCCAACATATCAGTTCTTGAAAGAAAAATACAGTGACCACAGAGCTCGTTGGAAACGCTTCAACAGAACACTGGCTTTTTTTTCCCCCCTCTGAGATTGCCAAGTTGTTAAATCCCAGTTGTTTTGCACAAGCAGATTTCAAGGACGCTGTGACAAACGTCAGGCAGGTGACGGGCCCAAGCGTGGAGGTTGGCAGCCCTCAGCCCTCATGGATGGGCTCAATCCTGGGGCTGTTCCCATGGGAAGGAGGCGATGGCAAAGAAAACTGAAGCTGCAAAACCCACCCTTGTTGTTGAAAGCCGGGGAGACATTCCTGGTGTCACACAGCTGATGTGCTCAAGATGCGCTGATGCACAGGGACACCCCCAAGACCCACAACCCCCTCTGCCCACCCGAGATGCTCTGGGGAAAGCACTCAGTTATTTCACTATTGCTGTTCTCTGATGGCCTTCTAGGAAAACCCGTGTGCTCTGCTGGGCTGCAAACAGGGCAGAGAGTGGGAGAGGTTGGCTGTCCGGTCACAGCAAACTCTGTCTGACATCTGGCTGGGGACCGTGGGGACTCTCGGCACAGAAAGCCACCTCTGCATGTGACATTTTCCCCTGGTAGCACGTATTCCAGGTTGGGCTAACATGCCAAAGGTGGCTTTTGAGCTCGCTAAAACCATGCACCTTCCCATCCCTCCTGCCTGCTGGAGAAATCACGCACCCCACCATGCAGTTCCATGTTGGAGGAGGACAGGAGACCCCAGTCTGCAGGCAGACAGCATGGAGAGCAGCTCTCCTGCTGGCGTAGAGCCTCTGGGAGCATCTCTGGGAGCATCCCTGACATCCTGGGCACATCCTTGCCATCCTGGGCACAGCGATGTTAATGATCGCTTGAGGGTTTCCCAGCCCCGGGCTGACAAGTGGCAGAGCCTGAGGAATTGGTGGACTTTTTGCCCGCCTGAGCCAGCCAGTCTGGCTGTTGGCTGGGAGAGCTGGAGCTCGTTTCCCCAAAATCAAATGCCCTGTGGCAGTGTAGCTCTGCTGGGAGCGATGTTTCTCACCTTATCATAGGACTGATCTTTTACTTCCACTTCCTAAATTTGTGCCTCTTAGTGCCTGGCTCTAGGTAAGAGCTGGTGCCATCTCCCTGGAGGCGACCGCAGCCGGAGAGGCAGGGGGAACCTGTGGGGGAACCTGTGCAGGAACTCAAAGGGCTACGCTGGGATTGCAGACTGTGGCAAGGGTGAGGTGTGATAATTGGAGACCACCTGGGGTTTCAAAAGCTAAAGAGAGCCCAGGCTACCTCCTCTGCTGAAGGAGAAATCGATAGGCTAATTTACAGTACCCAAATGAGAGCTCTGCCGGGAAGACACAGCTTGTAGGGCTGGCAGAGCTTTGGCAGGGGGAAGCACGGGCAGACTGGGCTTGGAAGGGAAGAGCCGGACATAAATAGTCCCAACCATTCAAACCAAATAGCCCTGGGAGAAACTGAGATGTAAGAGAGAGACGGCACCATCTGATGTGCGGGAAGATGTTCAAAGGAGCAGACTCCTCTTTTACGCTCCGAACAAGCCCTCTGCTCTGCATTCAGGTACGGTCTCCTCCGTGTGGGGTAAGTCAGAAGAAATCTGTATGCTGGTGGATGGCCCTCGAGCCACTTACAGGCAGGCGGCAAGGACTCCTGGTGCCTGTGCTTGCCGGTGGGAATATAAGCTGTATATTTAATACCTTCATCCTAAATGGGTTTCTTTTTTATAGACTTGAAAGAAGCGTGCTAATAGCTTTATCCTGCCCTTCTCTGAGGGCTCTCAAGGCACTTTACCAAAGGGAAATGATATCTTTTCCATTTCAATGTGATCTGAAGGGACTTGCTAACTCCTGTGCCGCCGTTGACCCGTGGTGCCCGGCCCCTGGGCTCCCGCACCCAGAACCCGAGGGGGGTGGCACAAGCACATCCCAGGGCAGGTACCGTGGCCCAGCGCCTCCCTGTGAGCCTCGGAGACTCTCTAAGTCCCCGAAACGCAGGGGAGTGACTTCAGGGGGGATGCTGAGAGGAGGTAGATAATGCTGGACAAGAGGAAAGAGATCAAAACAATAAAAGATCAGCTGACAACATTCTTTTGAGCTTCCCCAGACATAAACCCTCTGCTCCGCAGGCACCTGCGTGTCTCTCATCAGCTTGCATTGGTTTGCTCCTCTGTGTGTTTTTAGTTGTTTGGATGAAGAGAAAAGAAATATCATGACAGAGAGGAAGAAAGATAGCAAAAGACTACAAAAAGCCGTGAGCTGCTGGTCTGTTTTGAGATGCTTTATTCTGAATCAATATTGAACCGAGGAGGAATTATAAATCTAACAGATTACAGCTGAAGCAATGCCAGGGCATCTGTTTCCAAATATTTTTTTTTATTTATTTTTTTTTTTACTGGCTAGAGCAGCTGTTTTTACAAGAATCCACAGTAAAAGAGTTATTAAAACAAAGGGGGGGAAAGAAATAACAACAAACGGGAGATATATAGCAGACAAGGAGTAACAGAGATGCAGGGTTGGGAAATAAATGGAAGAGAGGAGGAAGAACCCGACAACCAACAGTTTGTAACCAGCATCAGGCGCTACAAAATCTGGAAGATATTTGTTTTACAAGACAGTCATCCCCAGCTCCACGATTGTGCTGGGTGATTTATGGCGCCTGGCAGCTGTTGCAGAGGTTGAACTCAGAGCAACAGAGACAGAAAAGTTGAAATCACCCTCAGCACTTGCCCATTGTTTCCTAATGGAGATTTATTAGTAGGAAGCCGACGGGGTGGCTGGGGCTACTTGAAGGCAGATTCCCAGCTCTGCCTCTCCCTGCGTCTAGGATTGAATTAACCTTTGGTGAAATTCAGGCTGTAATTAAGGTAATGGGCACACAACCGATGGTATTTGTGGGGCTTAAAGCCTCACTGCGCTTCAGCCGAAATGATGTACCCAGCACAAGTGTGCTCGTGGCCTGGCCGAGGACAAAATAACATGTTAGATTAAGGCACTGTGAGGCCATGAAGCCCGTTGTCATGGCCCTGGCTGGCCACCACAGCTCACTGGGAAGGTGTGAACCTGCACAGCCCGGCCGAGCCCACCAGCACTCGTCTTGGGGCCAGGACGGTGCTGGGGTGCCCAGTCTGTTCATCTCCAGCAAGCCATGCAGCCTTCGCTTTCCCCAAACCTTTATAAAACGTAAAAGATTTCTATAGGAACTATTCTAAGATAGCTAAAACTAACCCCGAAAACGGCGTCCCTCCCATAGTTTGATCTTTCCCTACACAGGGTGTCTTTCCTCTCACCGCCTCTAGCTCTCCGAAGGGTGGCTCGCAGACCTTGAAAAGCCTTTCCACAATGATATTTTGCAGGATTTACCCTGGTGTCCCTGATTTGGGAGATCCATCCTAGCATGGGGCAGGTTGTCACCTGCTCTCCCCTGCCTGCCTTCTGCCAGCTCGGTGCTTTGCAAAGCGCTAGGAACGCCCGGAGCAGGGAAGGTGCTGTCTCACACTACATCCCACTCTTGCTCAGTCTCTGCTGTGTTTAGGTGCTGTCTCGCAGCACGCCCTGTGCTATGAGCTTGTCTCGAAATCAAGCAGAGACCCCTTTTCCAAGACTAGCTTATCTCTGCAAGCAGCGGCTCATATTCCTCTCCTTACTTTACCAGCACCGGTCACCATGGCTTGCAGAACCGAGAAGAGGATTTTGACTTCTATCTGAAGTCGCTCAGAAGCCAGAAAAGAAAATTAGCTGTCAATAATCCATCGTGCTTAACTTTTTGTGCCGGGAATGACCCCTGCATTTGCAAACAGCACTTACCTGAGAAACGCAGGGGGGATTGTGGGAGGCGGCACCCCCCGCAGCCGACACGGAGCCTCCCGCTCGAGTGGCTGAGGATTTGGCCTTGTGTTTCCTTCGGGTTTATTGATTCATTTTGCAACAATGCACCGTAAATAGATTTATTCTTACGGTTATAATCGAGCCGATGAGAGCTTGGGAAGTGGAGACTGAAAGAAAGCTGAATAGAAATCAAGCCCGAAGGAAGACACTCGTGGAATGAATACATCTCCTACATGGTGGGAAAATGGAATGAATGTTTCTCTCTGTGTACACCGCACTGGGCATAGCCCTGCACGCACGGATCCAGCACTGCCCTCCTTTGGGGCCAACTCTGCTCCCCATGGGGAGCGCTCCAGTGCATCCCTGGAGGTGCCGTAAGCCCCATCCCTCCCTCCTGGTGGCGATGCCCTGCCTGAAAACCTAATTTTTAATGTCTTTTTAACCTCAGCCCTCTCCATTAAATGAGGAGAAACGGAATTCTTTCCTTTCCCCTTTTTCTCTAGCTTGTGTCTTTCATTACTGAATCTTCCATCTCTTCTAGAGCATCCGAGGAGCAGGGAGAGCCATGGTCCTCCGGCCGCTGCTGCAGCTCCAAGGTGCGACCCAAAGAGAAATTATTCGTGGGAATTTGCAGTCAGCTCACAGATAGCTGCTGGCGGGAAGGCGACAGGCTTCCCCTAACCCACAATTTGATGCAGATTATTCATATGGCGCTGCTGAAAAGTTAATATACTTGGCTGGGACAGGATAGAAATGATGCCTACTTAATACGACAGAAAACAAATAGAATCTGCTTTCGAAGGATGCATTGACGGAGCTGTCGTGCCTGATGCTGGGGAGACAAGTGTCTACAAGCTTCAGCTTAATGTGGCGTGGAAATGTATTGGGTTGTATTTATGCCTATATACAATACTTAACCGGCTATTGTGCTGATTAAATATTTAATTGGCTGTCTGTGAGGAGAAATGCACCATTAGTCTATAGGGAATTACACTGTTCCTTGTGCCTGCTCTTAAATAAAATGTGTAATTCGTTGTCACTTAAGCATAATGTTAAGTGCCCGTTAAGGAGAGGTTTTTGAGGGAAATAGATACGCAACTTGCCTGCTGGCATTGCCCCGGGTGGACCCACGCGTGGCTCAGGGTGGGCACAGCCCTTGGGGGCACCCCGGGGCTCAGGGGACAGCGCGGATGCTCAGCCTGTCCCCTGCCTGTCACTGCCGGCCAGGGCACGGAGCCAGGGAAGAGCCTTTGGGGTTCCTGCCCTACCGAGTGGCTTTTGGAGGTGCTGGTCGAGGCAGATGGTGATTTCAATCCCTCTTCCCTTGCTCTTTCGCAGTCTGGCTCATCCAGGTGCTGTAAAGGGAGAGAGAAATGCAGAAAGCCCAGGGGGGTGCTCCTAAAATACAGCTCCTCGCTGCAGCCGGGTGACGGGAGCAGGCACTGTTGGTGATCATCATGGGAGCTTCTCTGCCTGGTTTTGTTCGGGAATCTGAATTCAATGGGGGGAAGCGGAGGAGGAAGGAGGAAGGGAGGACGGCTTGTGAAAGCAAACGCTTCTTCCCTTCCTCAGGGCTACCCTGGGGTACAGCAAAAGCAAAGCAGGCAGAGCAGAGCTCGCTTACCCTGCAGACTGCACCGTGCTGAGTACCAGCAAGAGAAGAACTGGGAATGTGCCGAGTTTTATTCCTTAACGTTATAATTTAATGACAACCCTGGACCTCGTGATGCAAAAGCTACTGATATTGGTAAAACTCTCTGCTCTTAGGGTGCAGCATCATGCCAACAGGTCGCAGCAGCATGTGCTCCCCCCCGCCGCCGCCGCTGCACAGCCTCTGCCGGCCATGGGGGCAGAGAGTCCCCGCTCCACGGGCTGACACGGCTCTTTGATTCATCCCAGCAATGAAGCTGCCATCTCTGTTGAATAACTGATCCTTCAGCAGCATAACTCTTTTTCCATTGACAATTTGGCAGCCTCCGCCAACTGGCTCCCTCTCTACAGCGAATTTCCAGGTCCGTGCACGCGTGCCTGCTGCAGAAGTGGCTCCAGGGCAGCATCCCGCCTTGCAGCGAAGTGCCTGCTGTGTTTGCTGCTTCAAAAGTGCTGGCCAGCTAGTGGGAATCAGCAGCAAAACCCAACATTCTGAATAATGCAGCTTCATCTGCGTCCTTAGAGCCGGCGCTGGGCTGAACTCTCTGATAAGTGCGGCTGTTTGCCGCTCTCCCGCGCTCCCTGCGCTCAGGGGGGTTTTACTCTACAACAAATGGTCCCAACCTCCAAAGCTTCTCTTAACAGACTTGACCTGAAGACACAACTATCCTGGGACAAATAATAAAGAAAGACCCGCCAGGGCTGCTGCAGTGAAGGCACGGTGTTAATTTTAGCCAGGATTCGCATCCTCGTTAGATGTGGGCAAAGCAAATTAACGTTCCCCTGGCTGACACAGACAGCGCAGCTTGCCTGGCACCAAGGGTGGTGGCTTCATGCCTGTGATGTGCCGCTGTGTCCCCAGGCAGGGGCAGGTCCCATCAAACTCCCCCTGCAGCTTTACCCTCCTGGCTATTCAGCTGTCTCCTCTTGGCCTCTGCTGGGGCTGGGAACTTTCCAAGGTGCAGGACCAAGAGTCAGAGTTTCATGCAGCAAGGTCCATCCTCCCAGTGTTGGCCGGGAAAGCTGCTCTGCTGCGAGGGAAGGGGAATATTTAAGTGCCAGCAGCCAGGGCTGTCTGTGTCCTCTCCTCCGCTCTGTCCCAGTGGCAGGGGACAGCAGGACCACAGGGCGCGCATGGGACTGGGGTGAGCTCAGGGACACTGCCAGAATCTGGGACAGCAATGGTCTGTAGGGAAGCTGGAGCTTCCTGGGTTGCTTCACACAACACCAACCAGCAAAAAGCCAGAAAATCCAACCTGGTTTTGCTGCAAACAGCTCCGAGACAAGGAACAGAGCTGGGAATGGGGGATGTACCTCCTGGTGTCTTTGAGTGTCTGAGTCCCCATGCTGGGAAGTGGAGATGAGGGAAGGTCCTGCCCTCCACTTCCAATGGTGTCACCTGCTGCCAGCACCCCCATCCCCATCCCTCGGCTCCCCTCCTGGTGTGACACCATGTCAGAGCTGCCACCAGCCCTGTGGGGACCAATGCTGCCATGGCTGGGACCTTTGGGGAGATGTCAGCATGGCTCCCCAGAGGTATCGCTCAGCTCTGAAGTTCCCCAACACGAGCCAGGTCCCCCCTCCCCTGGCTCCGGGACTTTGGGGGAGGCGGAGGCGGATGCAGATTGCCTTAGTCAGGTTGGTTGGGTTTTCTTTCTTTTTCTCCCTTTTCCCTTTTTTTTTGCTGGCTTTCACACCTCCCCTCACTCTCTATTTTTGATCAGCTGAGTCAACCCTGGGTTTGGTGCTCGGGGAATGGAAAGGTGATCCCGCTCCATCAGCGGGGCACAGCCCACACACCTCCCCTCTGCACCGCTCCCCTGCCCACGCCGGCAGCTCCCCGCCATGGCAAACTCACTGCGATGCATTTTTGCCTCTCAGAAGGTGGGGGTTAAAGGGTTGAGCAGCCGAAACCCCCAGCGTGGAGCTGCACCAACCCTTGGCAGATGCAGAACAGCACGGGGTGGGCATCCTACCAACTCTGCAGACCCCAGCCCTAAAACTGTGACACCAGTGGGACATCAGCTGCTCTGGGCAGGGGACGAAGGCTAAGGGAGGTCAAGGTCTGGGGGAAGACTTTAGGGGGAGAAAACATGGGGGCAGAAGCCCCTTCCCAGTCCAGGGACACATCTGGGTGAGCAGCTCCCAGGGGCTGCATGCCTGTGTCATCCCTTCCCAGTGCCCGAGCGTGTCTGGCTTTCATGTCCTTGCTCCAGGCTCAGTGTTTTGAGCCGTGCAGGATGTGTGCGGGTCCTGTTCTGGGCTTTGCTTGGCCACCGGCAGCGGGCTCAGCAGGACCCCATCGTCCCTGTCATGGGGCTGAGCCCATCACTTGCACCCTGGGGAGAGGGGGCGAGTAGAGGCATGGGGGTTTAGCTTTTCTTTAGAAAATTAATCACACTTTAATTACAGTGAAACCTGGAGACATGGCAAAGGATTAAGTGGATTATCTTCAAAGTAATTTGTTATCAAATATTTATCCTTCTGGGAAGGGAAATGCAGCCTGAGAGAATCTGTGTTATCCGTGCTGCTGGCCAAGGACGTGCCGTGTCCTTCACGCCTCCCCTGCCCCTCTCCTCCCTGGCTCCCTTGGTGTGGGCTCAAGATGCAGACCGGGGTCCTTTGTCCCCCAGGACCGATGGCTTTGAAGCCGGTGGCTTCCAATCCAGTGCTGTGTCAGGACTTCATCCCTGCAAGCCCATGACACTGCAGTAGGGGAGATACCGGTGCCTTACTGGTGGTCTCTGGTCTGCGAGGTGACACAGCGGGGACAGCCAGCACCGCTCGCCAGCTCCGGCAGCAGGATGGATGCTCCCAGCCCGGCTCCCTGCCAGCCCCTGGCTGCTGCCCGCATCTGCAGCGGTGGGGAAGGGGTCGAGGGGCTGCTCCATCGCTGCCAGAGGAGCCAGCGAGATGCGTGGTAAATCGGATTCAGCCTGAGCTCTTTATCCATTCGGCAAACTGTGGGTTTAGTGCTTGGATGCTTCATTAACTAATAATAATGAGTCATTGTATTTGCCTCCTGGGCATTGTAAATGATCCAGTGTCAGGAGACGCCACGAGGACGTGGAATCGCAATGAGGCTGAAACGGGCTGAACCTCGGAGCGCAGATAAAAGCAGCGCAGATGTACCTCTGTGCTCCCCACCTGGGGACGCCGTCCCTGGGGAGGGGACGGCCATGCGGGGACGGGGCTGCGCGGGGGCTCGCAGCTGGCCAGGCTCGTGGCACCAGGGTGATCCCACACGTGCTGGGACCTCTGCGATGTTTCCTTCTTCTCCTCGCTCATGCGCCTTGAACAGAAGATTTTCTCTCCATTCCCTTCCCATGACAAAGGGACGTTGCTAGCCTGCACCGCCCTGCGAGCAGCTCTCGCAGTCCCCCTCCGGTGCTGCACCTCAAGGTGACGCGCCAGCTGCACTGGGACCACCTGGTGCAGCACATCTTTGTATTTTCCAGAGGAGGATAATTCCTCCTCCGGAGCGAAAGCGGAGTGATGTGCAGCATGCCAGAAATGTGCAGTGCCTGGTAAACCCCCTGCCCATGGAGGAGGTGTGTGAGCGATGCCCACCCAGTGCCCGCCAGCACCTTCACGCTGTGCTGGGGGTGAGGGAGCAGCCCAGGTGCAGGATTAACTTTCTGGGCCAATGACCAGATGTGTGTGGCTCCACTGGACATGACACAGACGCTTGTCCCCTTCGCTGTGCCTCGTCTGCCGGTCTGAAATTTGTCTGTGTGTGTGCTGGCAGGTCAGGGAGAGTGGAGGGACTGACCACTGCTCATGGACAGACATCCTCTGCTGCCGGCGTCGCAGCCCTCATCCCTTGCAGACAGCACCCACTTGCACCCCAGCCCTGCATGCAGAGAGGGAGCACTCCCCTCCGGCCCCCAAAATCCTCCTGTGCACCCCAGCGAATGTGGGGAAGCATCCTTCTGGCCTCGATCAACATGCAGCGCCTTCTTCTGCCTCAATTAACACGGGTAACTCCAACCCTTCAGAGCTTACGGGCTGGCAGAGCCGCAGTCCCTGTGTGTCACCGCGTCCATGCCACCGCCGCAGGTTGCCAGTGGGGCCAGGAGCCCGGGGGAGCCGGGGCTGTGCAGGGTGAGGGTCCCTGTGATGCTGCGAGCTGCTTGTAGCCCAGATTTCATCCCAGCCGTGTGCCCTTCACTAAACAGGCATTGCAGCAGTTTTGGGGGACCAGGACATCCCTCCGGTTCAGAGCCGGGGCCCTGCAAAGCGTGTGCTGGTGCAGAACGCGGTCACCTCCGCTATCCCGACTCCTCATCCCATCACGGAACGAACCAGCTTTGTTTGACAAGCTGTTGTTTTCTATAAACCACATGGACTGGCATGAATTAGATTTCTATCCTTTAATTCTTTATTAATTGAATCTTACATCGGCTTCTCTTTTATTTTTCCTAGGATTAAAGCCAAGCTGAGCCGGCAGCACCGATCTGGGTCATCCCACATCCCGTCTCTGGGAGCCAACTCACCTTTCCCCCCACCTTTACCTCCTGCAGCATCCCCAGCTCTGGGCTTTGCTCCAGGACCCGTGATCACGGCTTGGGCAGGGCACGGAGCCAAGGCACCCTGGCCTACCGCTACGCAAGGGTTTATTCCTGCCAGATGATATTTAATAAGGCCACATCATTAATGAACTAGAAAGCGCTTCAGCAGCCCGACGTGAGACAAATATAGCTGCCTGCTCGTTTCCAAATACCAAACAGAAATATTTGCTGCCTGTTTCTGCCTGTTATGTATCATCATTAGGAATTTTGCCATCTCTATTAAGCATTTGTCTGTAATAATACCAATATGATTTTAAAAACTCTTTTCTTATTGCCCTTAGCCCTTTCAGGCATGTTTTTTCCCTGGCATTCTCATCTTGCTTTTTGTGTTCTTAACATTTCACATCTTCCATAATATAACGACCACTATCTAGTTTTCCTTGGTTATATATACGTTTTCCCATTGTAATTGCGGCTTTCATTTCACCACCAAACCACAAGAGCTTTAATCATTTCCTTCTCTGACTCTGTAGCCAGGCTTTTTGGTCCCTCTGTCTGACTCCGAAAGCTCCCTCCCAATTCCCAGCCATACATTTTTCCATCTGGTTTTCTTCCCTCGCCACCAGCCGCAGCGTACGAGCCTTCCCAGGGATGCGATGTCTGTTTACACATTCTCCTCTCTCTCGCTCCAGGCAGGTTTATTCCCCGCCATGGCAACGAGGTCTGCTGCAGGGATGCACCCCGCTGCGCCCGACCTCCGGCTCGGAGGGGGTTTCTCCGGCCACGGTGGTCGAGCTGGGCTCCCTCGCTGCCTTCCATAGTCACTCACCAGCAAACAGGCAGGATGGACCCCAACCCCCCCCCCCCCCCGCCCCGTGACTCAGTTTCCCTTCCGGAGGGTGCCCGTTACACAACATCCCACCTTCGCTTGGCTGTGGGAGGTGAAGCAGCAAGAAAACTCCCACTGCGCTGCTGGAGGTGGGAAAAATAGGGAAGAGGGAGAATGTGTCAGCACAGTTTCTCTGAGCAGCAGCATGAAGACACTTGTGTGACTCCGGTTGTATTTCCTCCCGCGTGCAGATGCTCCGCAGCCGGCCTGCGACCCTGTGCGGGGCGGGATGCTGCCGGCACAGACGGGCCCTGGGCTCCCCGTCCCAGCAAGGGGAGGCAGAAGCTGTTGCAGGGAGTCAAAAGCAGGCAGAGACCTGGAGGAAACACACTGTGGGACCTTGTGTCTGCTTGTGGATGCTGCTTGTGTTGCACCAGGGAGATGTCCGGCCGGGAAAGGGGATGGTGCTGCTCTGCTGGGGCAGATGTGTCAGGATGTGGGAGTGAGATGGACACAGTGATGTCCCACAGGGTCCCCATGGGGGGAGCCCTGTAGCGGCTCTCCTCCCGCAGGGATGCCCCAGCAGATGCTGGCTGCTCCGTTGTGTTTTGTCTCTTGGAGCCCAGCTGTGGATGGGAGTCCCTTCCTCAGGGACAGCATGATGCAACAGGAGTGCTCACCCATCCCTCTTGCTGCCACCATGCATCCACAGGCCAGCCCTGCAAAACTACCCCCATGGCCGGGGGGCTGCAGCTGTCCTTAAAGCCCTTCCAGAGCTCCCCAAACCCATGGGGAAATTGAGGCAAAAGTGCCGGCTGTGCAGGGTGATGGGGAAATGGGAACATACGTGAGCTGGCAGACCCGGCTGGGTCCCTCACAGAGCCACAGCCAGCCAGGTGCCAGGATTAAACACTAAATGCAGCCCCGTGTCGGGGCAGATTTGCATCCTCTGTGTGCCATGCCATTGCATCGCTCCCAAAAGCCCTGCTGCAGCTGGCAGTGGCGGCCAGCACTGCTGTGGTCTCCTGAGCCTGCTGTTAAAGCAGAGAAAATGAATTGCAGCAGGCAGAGCATCACACACGCATCCCTCCCTGCCTCTGCTCCTTACCTGGGCTGGTCTCCCAAGCCCACCTCCTGCCACGCTGGTAAAAAACACAGTGCCCCAAAACTTGGGATTCTAGGGCTTGGAGGCATTGCTGTGTGAACCTGAGGACGTCTGCTCGGTCCAGCCAGGTGACGGTGGCTCCGATGCCCTGGGGCTGGGCACGGCTGGGACCAATTTACTATTCAAGAAGGAGGCGAGATTTGAGGCTGTGGTGGTATGGCGTATGGGTCCCGTGAGACCGACCCGGCCAGCCAGAGCTAATTGCTCATGAATCCCTTGCACCCCCCCTCTTCATTGCCCCGGGGCCGGTTTCGGGGCTCATTGTCAGAGTCTTTGAAACGGCCATTTCCACCCATCTCCTGAGCAGGGGCTTACTTCTTCCTCCCCCCCTCCATGATGAGAGGGGAAGAAATCTCCAGGCAATGAGTTATCGCTGCTTTGAACCTCCCTCCCTGCCACAGTGGGTGCTTGCACAGCTCGCCAGCCCTTTCGCTCTCCCTCCCCTCGCCCTTCATCGCCGGCACGGGGGAACGGCCTTTTCTCATTAGAGGGGCTGCGATCTGTGAGCCCTGCGCCGGGTAATTGGCAGCAGAAGATGCTGCGGCAGGAGAATTGCAGGAATCAGTTTAGGAATAAAAGTCAGGACTGAGGAAGTGATCCCAACAGAAGCTGGTCCTGCCTCTGGGATGTTTCCTTGTGTCTGGATTAGAAGAGGAACAAGGTGAATTAAGGTCCCTGCACCTCCAGCTGGAGGCATTTGCCCCTGTGCAGAGCCCTTGTGCTGGTGTTCCAGCAGCCCTTTGGGGAGGCAGGAGAGGGAAGACCTGGGTGGGATGGAGTTTTTTGGGAACAGGGGAGCTGATGGGGCTGGACTCTCCAAAAGCAGCATCCACAGTCACCAGGGAGATGGCCCAGTGCTGCCCTGATGGAACAAGGCAGAGCATCTTGTCTCCTCTCTCAGACCCAAACCAAACTGATCATGGGTTTCTATGTTTTAATCGTGTTTTCTGTGGTCTCAGTATTTGCCTTCAGGTTTCTGAGCTTTCAGGCTTTTTTGCATCGTGGTTTCCAGGCATTCTCCACAAGTGTGAAATCTAGAAAGGTGCTTCCCTTCCGAAGGAAAGCCACGAGCTGGGGATAACCACTGCTGGAGGAAGGCAGCGAACGCCACAAGGCTGGTGGGAATTAGCAATTTCACAAAATATGACTTGTGAGCAAATTCACTGCTGGAAGCTGGCTGCAACTCGCCCCGGTTGGGGGAAGCAGGACTTGGATTTGGAGTTCCATTCGGGCACCGCAGGAGCTGGCTGCTGAAGTGTTGCAAAGTCAGCCCAGTGAGGAGCATCTCCCCAGGCAAAACCCAGCAGCGCCTGCCTTGATGCTGTGGGTGTTTCGCCAGCAAAACCCCATCGTTAAGCTCCTGCCCCGTACAGGGTGCTGCGGGTTTGGGTAGACAATCCCATGGCTACAAGAATGAGCCCTGGAAGCGGACAGCCGTCCGTCTGTCCAGTGAGACTGCGTTAACCTTGCTTACTCACAGCCAAGTGAGTGGATCAAAAGGAAAATACCCAGCTGCAGTGATGGAGTGGCTGGGATTTGAATTTGTGTCACTGCACCCCTTTCCAGTGCACAGGACTTCCTAAATTGGGGAAAAGCTACAGCAGGATGGGATCTCTCAGAGCAGGGACAACCCCACTTTGCCCCCGGGGTGAAGATGGGAGAGCCGGTCCCTGGGCACACAGACACTGTTGTGGTGCTGGGAATAGGGTCCACGTCTCCATGGGGGACAGACCATCCTTCCTCGGGTGGCAAAGTATCACTCAGGCTCCAAAGCAGGCAGCCCCCATGGCAGTCACAGAACGGGCAGGGCTCGGGAGCTCAAGGGCAGCTGGGGAATCAAAGCCCTAAAGTGAAGCAGAAATGCAAAGGAAAATTTTTCTTCCGTCATTTAGCTGGCAGAAGGTGACACTGGGCCTGTCACCCCCTTTCATTACGTCTCCAAGGCTTTTCATGCAAATTCAGGCAAACAATTTCTCGGTTCTCTTTTAGCGCTCCAGGAGGGCCGATTTCATTTCAGGAGCAGTGGGGAACAATAATCATCTTGAAGTGTCTTCCATCCTGAGAGACACAGATAAGAGCCGCGCAGTGGACTAACAGCACTAATTTGACGTTTTCAGCTGATAGCTTTGCAGATGACAAAAATCAGGCACCATAAAAGGCTGGTAAACTCCGTAGCAGCAGGGTTACCCCCTCCCGCCCCCCTCCTCTACCCTGAGAGCGAGATGAAACCCTCTCCCCAAGTGCAGCGCTGCTCATTGCTGTGGGGAAGCGGTTTCGGTGGGGATGGGTGTCCTGGTTTGAGGTAGGACAGAACCAATATTCTTTTCAGTAATTTTACTTTTCAGTTAAGTCTCTTCTTAACTGACTGTACTCCTGGAAATTAACTCGATGTTTTTAGGAAAGTGCCTGCTTCTAGCAGTGATAACGCCTGGAGTTTATAGTTAACGCCAGGGAATGGTACGCAGAGAAGCTCCTGCTTATACTTATTGCTACAACAGCCAAGGCCGGCTAACTTTGTCGTGCACCAACTTGGAGGGTTGGAAGTGGAAAAGCGTAAAGGGGTCGCACCTGCGGGGAGCAGCGGACTGGACAGGTGACCCCAAACCGACCAACGGGTTGTTCCATCCCATCTGCATCACACTCAGCATAAAGCTGAGGGATCAAAGCCCTCTCGTCTTCAATGGCCGGGGTCTGAGAAGGACTCTGTCCATTCTTCTGCCTTTACCTCCCATCCGTGTGTTCCTGAATCCAGTTCCCATCTGCTGCTGAGTCCTGTCTGGGATATTCCTAGTGCCACAGTAACGTGGTCATCATCCTGGGAGCTTGATATTGGTTTTGTATATATTTGTATATATTTAATTATTTTCTTGTTCATTATTTTCTTATTAATATTATTATCTTTTAGTTTTATTGTTAATATTTCATTACAGCTGTTTTAATTTTTTATTTTAACCCATAAGTCTCGCTCCCTTATTGTCTGTCCTTTCCCTTCTGGGAAGGGAGAGCCGTTAAAAGAGGGCATCTGTCGTTCATTTAGTGGCCAGTCCAGCCTAAACCGTGACAATGGGGCAGGTTTAGCTTGTGGCTGAGCCATGGGAGAAGGAGCAGGACACAGCTGCGGGATGCAGGGAAATGCAGGTCACCCCCGTAGGTGCAGTCCTGCCCATTGGCGCTGCTCCTCTTCCTGGGACAAAATATCCCAGCCGACTCCTACTATCTTTTTGGAGAAGTCCCTGATTGTGTGTCCAAAGGGAAAGGGATCACTTCGGTGCTTTGAGATACCAGGTGCAGATTCTCGATCCAGTTGACGGAGCCAACGAAGAAAAACTTTGCTTCAGCAAACCTCTCCGAGGTATTTTCCAAGTCCACTCTGCTGTCTGAGCCCATGCGAAATTTGAAAGTGGGTGTCCTTGTCCCCACTCGCTGTGTCCAGCCATGTGTGCTGCCGGCCCCTTCGGCTCACACGGGGATGTGCAGCTTTGCCTGTGGCTCACTGAACCCAATTCTCTCCGTGGGGTCCCACCTGGATGCCCAAGACTTAGGAGAGTGCTACTATAATTTGGGAAAACAAGTGGTAAAGTGACAAAAAGTGGCTGTAAACTGATCCCCCCAGGCAGTCGGGCAGGGCCAGACCCTGGGCTGGACCAGTGGAAGATGGAGCAGCAGAATCCTCAGCAATTTGTGTAGCCCAGAGCCCTGCATCCAGGCGGGACCAGCTGCACCTTCATCTTTCCAGAGAGACGTGCATGTGGCCTGTTCTTCACCGTGACAGCGTGTCTGTCTTCTCCCCAGCCAACCCTCCCCACGATTCGTTGCTGCCCTAAAAGTGTTTCCCTCATGTCTAACCCCAAATGTTCCTGCTGCTGTTTCAGCCCATCCCACCTTGTCTGACCCAGCAGAGGATGAACTGTCACCTCCCTTCCTTGCCATCACTTTTCCCATTATCGCTTTGTTACAACCTGCTCTTTTTGAGCCTAAAGCCCGCTTTTGCCAACCCATCTTTGTGTTTCCTACCCCCGTGTGGCCCTCTTGGCCCTTCTCTGCACCCTCCTGCGTCTGGTGAGGATGCTCTTCACCTCCACGAGTGCTCATGATGGGTATTAATCCCACTCCCAGGCAGACACTGGCAGCTTGGAAAGTCACGTATCAAGGCTCGGTGGAGGACATGTTTTCCTTAGGTGCCTTTTTGCCTATTTTTCCTCCTAAGATAAAAGAGTTTTAATTTCTGCCAGGCATGAAGTCTTGGGGAAAAAAAAAAATGGGGAGAAAGTCACTGATTTCTCCCTGGTGAAAGCAGGAGTCCAGCTCGGCCAGCACAGTGAGGTTTATTCGTGTCAGGTTAAGCGGAGCCTCAGGCACTGGGGATGGCAGCTGATTAAACTGGTGACACTGGGGCAGGCTGAGCAGGGCACGCTGCGGAGAGCACAGGTTTTGCTGAGGCAAGGTTGCTGCTGCCAGCTGGAAAATGAAATCCCATCCCATGCTCAGGAATGTGATTTTAAGCCAATTTTTGACCTGAATTGGGGCAAAATGTAATATCAGATTTTATTTTTTTTTTTTTCTTTTCCACGGGAGAAGATATTCTGATCGGGTGGAGAAAGCTTTAGGAGAGCTCAGCGGGGTTTCTCGGCTCGACGCATGACTGCTCAACCGGTAGCCCATTAATTTTGTTTTCTCCCTGAAGGCAGAAATGGGACTGGCGAATGTCTTCATTTCTCCCACCCCTTCTCCCAGAGGAAGCTCATAATTTTTCATCAATCTTGAAATATTCCCAACAGAAAAATTTTCATTTTTATGAGAGTGGCATTTTCAGCCAGCAAACCAGTCTCCCGGGAAATTCCTACCTGGTTTTAAATTCACCTCACTCTCCTGGGCTTCGATTGCTTTCTGCCTCCTTTTTTTTTTTATATTTCTGTTTTGACCAGAGGCTGCTGAGGACAGGCGTTGTTCCTCCTGGAGCTGCTATCAGTCTCCTGTGGGATGAAGGACAGAGATGCCCAGGTCAGCCTGAGTCCTCCAACAGTTTGGGAAAGATGAATGCCGTGTGCCTCTGCCAAAGGTTTCTTTTTCCAGCATCTGCAGCTCTGCTTCTACCGTACATTCTTGCCCCCCTTTTTTTTGATTGCCCCCTTTTTTTTTTTTGATTGCTGGTAGCGACACCCCTTTGAGCATCTCCTCTCTCTGCTAACTCCTCCCCTTGAGTACACTCTCTCTTCTAAAGCTGGAAATGTCATTTTCCTGTAATTTCTCCCCGCTTAACAGGTTGGGTTTGGGTTGCATCGCACCAGCCCAGTCCAGCTTTGGTCCTGCAGCAGCGGTGTCCTGCAGATGCCCGGTGTGGGAAGGAGACGGCCTCGGCTGCGCTCCATCAGCATCCCTCGCCGCTGGCCCGCATCACCCAGAGCCGGCAAAGCCCGGCCCCCTCCTCCTCTGACATTTTCTGTGCCTCTGCCAAAGAAACCAGCCCTATTTTGGTTTGTTCCCTGCAGGGGAACCATACAAGATTTCTCATCTCATTCCCAAATATAATGGGATAATGTCTTGTTGCCCTGGCTGGTTGCAATTCCAGGGCGGGAGGCTTTGCTAATGCGGTGGTAATGCATTGTTGATGTAGGTTATGTGTCTCCAGTGAATCTCGGATTAATATCGTTATTTTTATTTTCCACTGGCAGATTTTATTGGAAGGGATCACTAGAGATCTCCCCCCTCAGCTCTGGGGCAGGACCAGCTCTACCAATTTCTGGTCGATATTTGTCTCCCCTGCACTTAATCCCCCTCCATCTACTCTGCCCTTGGAACTGGGACACACATCCCAGCATCTCCCCTCAACCTCCTCTGCTCCAGACTGAGCCCTTTTATTTTTACCCTCACCCAGGGGCTATGGGCAAGTGTCTCCAGCCCACTATGGCCACGTGTGTGTCCCTGCAGTGGTTTCTAACAGGCTTCAGCCACCGGGAAGCCCCGGAGGTCAGCACATGGGTGATGCTTTGCCCTGCTGCCAGCCCGAACAACTTCCAGTGACGGATGGCCAGGAGAGCCCGTGGTGACCATCCCTGGGGACCTGGGTCTATAATCTCCCCAGAGGTCCAGCTCTCTGGCGATGCACAGATCAAGGGTCTGGACACACCACCTTGGCCGTGCCTCCGGGGCCGGCTTCGGAGCAAAGTGCTGCTGAGCCGGTCACTTCATCCCGGCTTGTCTTTGCTTGGGTTTGTCCCAGCTTGGCCCCAGCCCTGTGCAGAGACAGTGATTCACAGCCAGCCCAGCCGGGCTTTAGGAGCACGTAAAGCATGAACAAACTCACTTTTTTTGTTTACTTTTCCTTGGAAACTGATGACAATTTGACTGCATTATCTCCAGGCCTGGGGGCTTGGTTTTGCTTCTGCACAGGACGCCAGGGGATTTAGCGGGCGAGTCTGCAGGAGTGGACTGGGCACTTAAACGTGGGAGAGACACGGCTGAAATATTTACGCTGCCCAATGAGCGATTTCCCATCTTGCCGGAGGGCAGATTTGGCCCTGCCATGCCCTGGCTGCTGTGGGGAGGAGGAGAGGCGAGCTCCTGCTATGGGAAAGGCTTTCTATGCTGAGGCAGTTGGATCCTCTAGAAATTCCTCCTTTCTTTATTTCATTTATTATTTTTTTTTGAGTGGCAGGGAGGGGGATGCTGGTGCAAGAAGCCCAGGAGGAGGTTGGGCAAAGCTGCCCCATCCTGTGCAGGGTCGGCCCTGCCCGCAGGTTGCCATCTGGTGTAAAGCCTCCAGGGATTCCTCCATCCTCTCTTCCAGGGAAGGAATTCCGAGATAATCATCTTGTAATTACTAAGCTAAAACACAGCTCCAGGCAACACAACCTTGCCAGGGACACCTCCAGTCCCTGCACTTGTCTTAGCACCATCATGGACCACATTGCAAGTGGGATTTTTCTCGTGAGGGGAAAAAATCCAGTATTTTGCCAAACGTGTGGGGCAATATTTGCAAAGTGAATGCAAAAGTATTGAAATGTCCTCGTCTCCACAAATTATCAGAGATGAGGGTGTGAAAAGGGAGTTGTTGGCCCTTGTCCTTCCTTGAGAGATGCTGAAGGAGCAAGTCCGCGGTACTGGCATCCTTTTGCCCTTCGGTGCCCACTCTGGGGCTCCAGCTAAAGGAAATCACAAGACTCAAGGGTTAACTCCACAAAACCAAGGGGGAGAAGATTTTTGCTGGATCTTTATCCTCACACTCTTGCTGGGTGGGTGGGCGGGCTGGCGGGGTTTTTAACGAGTGAATCGCATTAGCCCACTTAAGCTAAAACACGGTTGATGCCGTGTTGGGAGAGCCCTGCTTCTGAGATGGGGCTGGCTGGAGAATCAGCCTGCAACAGCTGCTGGCTGCCCGGGGAGGCCTTTCCCAAATTCTCACCACGATCTCAGCTGAAGGGTGCTCTTTGCTCTCCCTTCATCACAAAACCGCGGGAAGGTTCATTCCTGCTGGCCTCTGGGCATCCCTCAGCCTTCACGGCCGCTGCCCCCAGCATCACAGCCCCAAATTCACCACCAGGCAGAGCCTTTGCTTCCTCAGCTGTGGGGCAGCTCCCCCCGGAGCAGCTCGGGCACATGCTGGAGCTGGCTCACACCTTCCCCACCCGAGTCCTGAGTTTGGCATCATTAGGAAATAACAACCCGGTTCTTTTTATCCTTTTTCCCATTTATAGCTCCTGGCTTTGCTGCAGCTCTCAGCTGCTTTCTCAGTCCCCCACCGGTCACCCAAGACTGCAGCGTTAGTCCTTAGCCTTCCGACCGAGGATGCTTTTTGCCATTGTCCCCTGTAAGCAGGGCTTTGACCAAGCTGCTGGTAATGGATGACAGCAGAAATACCTCAGAAGACTTCTAAAACCCTGCTGTTCTTGAAACTTTTATTTAGCTACAGCAGCTCCTGTGTGATCGCTGCTGGGGTTGCTTGAACAACAGCTGGAGACTAATGTGGGCTGCGTCTCTCGGGGACCACCAAAGCCAGCAAGAAAGGCCAGCAAGGGTAGCGCCAAAAGTGATGATCTTGCTAAGAAAAGCTGTAACAGAAAACCCAGAGCTGCCCATAAATCCCATCGTCTCGTTATGCTACTGAGCAAAAACCAACACCAAGATAAAAACCCATCACAAAAAATACCCTGCTGTAAAGCCTCTGTATTATAAAACTTAGGACATAAAAATAATAAAGGTGGAGGAAAATCTGGAGGTGCAGGCTCTGGCCACGTAATAACAGCCCATTGAGGCACGTCGCAAGCAGGAGAAGGTCTCACCGCCAGGCTGCAGGGTCTGACCTGCAGAACTTGTTCCGTATTTTCAGCTAATTAAAATTCCTTGGGCTAAAGGAACAATCATGTGCATTATGAAACGTTTCCCCCCTGCTAATTTTTTTAATTGCCAGCCGCTCCCTGCTCAGAGTGGGGAAAGGGAATAGGAAGTTGAGAAGTCGATGGAAGCGAATCATCGGAAGGAACAGATGGAGCGAGGAGGGGACGGGGCAGGGATTAGCACTCTGCACACGCCTGCACACACACACACCCCGGCACAGCAGGGCTTCTCTCTCGGCACGGGGAGAAGAAACCGGTTCAAACAACAGGTCTTGCATTAATATCTCGTTCTCTATAAATAAATCAATAAAGGGAGCGCTGTTTGGCTGCTCCTCCTCTGAGTCACTCAGGAGCCTCGCGATGCTTCAGGTCCTGCAACATCCCTGCGCTTTCCCTCTCCGGTTGGAGGGTAGCGGGAAGGGGACACCACCGTCCCCGCGATGCTTCAGGTCCTGCATCATCCCTGCGCTTTCCCTCTCCGGTTGGAGGGTAGCGGGAAGGGGACATCACGGTCCCTGCTCTTGCACAGGCTGGCAGGGGATGTGGGCATGATGCAGCCCCCTCTGAGCCCCCCATGGAGCTCTGCGGGTGCCCCACGCTCTCTTGGGGGAGCAGCATCACAGCCCCGAGGAGCAGCCTGGCTCGGGAGGGGTCACCCCCAAAGGAGGAGCCTCTGCCCAGAGGTTTGAGGCTGTTGCCATTTGTTTATAGCATCCGTGCTTTGCAGTACTGGAACCAAAAAGGAGGGGTTTAAGCCTGTTTCTAAGTTTCTTGGAAATAAGTGATTCAGAAAAAATACTGGGGGACCAGAGGGAAGTGCCACTGTGTATTTCCATAGAGGTTATACAGGGAACTGGAACGGTCCTGTGGGAACAGGGCAGCATCATTCGGGATGCTGGGATTCTGCACCCAGGGTCGCCCCATCCCAACATGCAGGCTGCAAAACCAAAGATGGTTTTGTTGAGCAACGAGGGGGCTAATTAAGAGCCTCTAAAGACGAAAACGTCGTTTGACAAACTGCGGCATGAGGCTGAGAGCAATTCCCGCTGCACGGCTGCGAAACAGCTGGGCTTTGGATCATTCTGCCTCCAGTCAGTTTGCAAATCTAATGGGATGCTCAAGAGAGCGTGGATGGGAAACCCAAACCTTGCTTTGCCCTTTTTCCATGTGCGCTCACAGGCTCCCTCTCATTTTTGCGGCGTTTGCTCTTTTTTTCCCAACAGCTTATGTCTTATTGAGGAAATGTGATCTAAACCACCGAGGCTCTGACGGACTGGGGCTCCGCACAGAGAAATGCCACGTAGCGCCTCCCAGGGCGGATGCTGGCAGATAAGACGCCACAACAAGAAGTTCAGGTGGTTGGAGATAAATCGCGTGTGCTGGCCATTAATGCATACGTAGAGCTGCTCTGGTTTTTGACGAAGGCGACAAACTAGCATTCCTGAGTCTGCAGCTCATAAACGACTGTCGTGGTTTTGGCCAGATTGGCCAAACAGAACGACAGGTGGCCCTTCCCTCCCTGTCTCCTCAGAGGGGAGAGGAAGAGATAAGGAGATTTGCGAGTTTAGAAAAAGAGCTAAACTACTTTAATGAAAATAATAATAAATAAGAAGATAGTAAATAATAATAGAGAAAAGAAAAAGAAAAAAAAGTATACAATATATACAAAACCGTATCCAGCTCCCAGGATGACGATCGCGTCACCAGCAGACACAGGGAAAGTCCCAGACTGGACTCAGTGACGGACAGGAGCTGAATTCCAGAACTAGAGTCAGGAATGCTCGGATCGGGATCAAAGGCAGACGAACAGACAGGGTCCTCCTCAGACGTCGGCCATTGAAGGAAGAGGAGCCAGAGCCTCCTTGCCCCTTTGATCCCTCAGCTTTTGTACTGAGCGTGATGCCGATGGGATGGAATACCCTGTTGGTCAGTTTGGGGTCACCTGTCCCGTCCGCTCCTCCCTGCAGGTGGGACCCCTCCACGCTTCTCCGCTTCCGACCCTCTAACGGGCCAAACAGCGACGTTACCTCACCTTGGTTGTTATAGCAATAAGTGTAAGCAAGAGCCTCTGCGCACACCATTCCTTGGGATAATCAGGTCTTATTCCTCTGAGAGCGAACAGTTTCTGAACAACATGCTGTTAATTTCAGACTTTAGTCAGTCAGAAGAGGCCCAGCTAAAAAGTAAAATTACAAATCAGAAAATTGGTTCTGTTTTACCTCAAACCAGGACAACGACCTACAACAAAAAATATTAACATAAGCTGTAGGAAGGTGGTGTGTGCGGCCGTGCCGTCAGCACGACATCCCCGCAGGAGGATTGCTGCTCTCCTGGAGGATAAACTCAGGTGTCCAGAGGTGAGGAGCTGCTCGAGGCACGAGCAGTTTTGCCTGGCGGGGGACCAGCCGCTGAGCTGGGTGTGAGCTCTGCCAGGAGGAGCAGCGTTACAGGGCTGTCCCTGTCCCAGAGCGAGGAGATCCAGCCCTCCTTGTTCTGTCCCTCGTATCTCAGCTTTTGGCAGGTCAGCTGAAGGCACGGGAGCTCTTGTAAGGCAAAGAAACCCATCATCCCTCTCCAGCCAATGGGTCCGTGCAGTGAGCATTGCAATTCCCGGTACTTTCCGGGGACCTCACAGCAAGCTCCTTGTCTCACTCGCTGTCCCTGTTCTCGTTCTCCATGTTTGGTGTCCCTATGCTCCTTTGTGCACTCAAACATTGCGTGCCATCCCTCCTCAGATCCAGGTTTATCTTGCAAATAGCAGGGCTGGGCAGGGAGGTGGTGTCTTGACGTGCCAGGATACAACATTTCAGGGTGAGGGCTTTGGGAAGAGCTCCCTTGTGTGTGCTGAAAGCCCTTCAGGGTAGGAGAAGGGGTAAGAGGGAACCCAAAGCCAAACAAGAACAAATTCAATGAGGGGAAATGCTGCTGCTCACTGCCTGCAATTCGATCTTGCCCTTGTCCTGAGCCCAAACTCGACTCCTCTCCTGCCTGTCCTGGGGGAGGCCACCAGCTCTCCCTCCCTCTCCCCGGCACAGGGACCCTGTTAGGGAGCTGGGGACATCCTGGTGTTCTCTCCTCAGGGTGAGGAGCTGTCGTGGTGCGGTGGGAAACAAGTGACAGCCCTGAGGTTCTCGGTGCACGCTTCAGATGCCCTTGACGTGAAGCTGCGAACGTGCAGCATCACCGGCACAACCCGAACCGAATCCTCCTGTCTCACCTCTGCCGCTGTCGTTAGTGCTCTGCGGCTGCAGCGGCTCCACATCCTCCTCGGGGATGCTCTAACTGCTGCCACCCATCACAGAAACCATCAGCAGGGAAGAGATCAACTCTCCCTCCCTCCCTCCCAGCATCTCCAAAGCAGCTGATGCTGCAGCCGCCCTTTCCTTTAATGCACCTGATCGCATGAAGTGCTGCCGAGGGGCACAGTTCCTCCTGCCGCTCACCTCCTGCCCTGCAACGTGAGGAGCAAACCCCCTCTGATATTCCTCCTACCTCCAGTATCCGCAGAGGCTGCACTGACGGTGTGGACACCCACTCACTTGCAGCACACGCGTGGCTCTTGTACCCGAGTCCCACCTGTGAGCTGAGCCTTTGGGCATCGAATTTTTAATAAATCAAAGTGCTGTTTGCTTTTGGGAGACCCGCCAGCACCGAGCCCCCCCCTTTCCCCTTGCTGCCAGCACGTTTCATTAGGCAGTGGGTGCCAAGACTGCACTGGTGCTCACCTCTAACTCGGGATAGATCCTGGCTACTGACCCTAAAGTCTTTAAAATACATAAACAAGTGGTATCCCCTGGTATTCCACTGTTTTCTGGCTCCCAAATACCTCAGGACCACACAAGTGAAGGGCTGTGCTGTACCTAGAGCAGAATCCACTGTAGTGATCAGCTCTGTGACTAGTGCGTTATGCCCCGTTAGGAGCAGGTAAGTA
Source organism: Alca torda (assembly GCA_008658365.1). Lineage (NCBI taxonomy): Eukaryota > Metazoa > Chordata > Aves > Charadriiformes > Alcidae > Alca > Alca torda. The sequence continues at coordinate 49,492,252 of CM018081.1, read as the reverse complement.
CTTTCAATGGCCACATTAAGATTTGCAATCTGATGGCTGCTACCCTGGGCAACCGCATGCAGAGTGGGAGTGTGGGGACTCGACTCCTCTCCTCTCCTCTCCTCTCCTCTCCTCTCCTCTCCTCTCCTCTCCTCTCCTCTCCTCTCCTCTCCTCTCCTCTCCTCTCCTCTCCTCTCCTCTCCTCTCCTCTCCTCTCCTCTCCTCTCCTCTCCTCTCCTCTCCTCTCCTCTCCTCTCCTCCCCTCCCCTCTCCTCCCCTCCCCTCCCCTCTCCTCTCCTCCCCTCCCCTCTCCTCTCCTCTCCCCGAGGGGAGGGTGGCTCCTAAGGGCACACCATTTACCACAGCCAAATATCGATGGGTTCATAACTCATGGCTGGTGGAGCACAGAACAATCCTAGTGTGTTACAAGATGATCAATAATAAGTAGAAATTAATGCAGTGGAAATGATGGGTTCCGAGTCAGTTCCGAGCATGGCTGCGGGCTATCAGCTTCGCTTGGCCTCACGGGGACAGCAGGGCAGGTCACAGGTGGCTCCCAGGGCATTTCCCTGCATCTCCCTCGGCTCTGGGATGTGCACATCATCTTGGCTGAGCCTTCCCAGGAGCCTGGGGGCATCTGCCTGGGATGATAAAGGTAGAAATGAATCCCCACCTCGAAGCACCAGGCTCCCAGGCGGAAAAAGCAAGGCTCCTTATGAACTGGAGATAAAATTCACACCCTCTTAATAAGGAGTGACTGGCTGCAGCCCAGCGCGGACAGAGCAGCCTTGCTGCGGCAGCAGGACCTTTGCGGCCCTTCCTCTGGACCATGGCGCAGCCTCGGCCGCGGTGGCTGAGCTCCTCCACCTTGCTGCAGCCCTGGGGCACGGCCGGAGGAGTCCTGGCTCTGCGCTGTGCTGAGCAGGGGGAAAAGCAGCACCATTTCCCCTCCCGCAGCCACGGGCACTAATAATCAAATGGCTTTTCATCCCTGTAAACCGTGTCGTGCTAATGCTTCCCGCAGACACAGACTAGAACCCATCCTCTCCCACCTCACTCATTTTCCGCTTAGTCTGCCCCTTTATTGCCTAATAAATGGCGTCTGATTCAATTCTGTCATCCGTCTGCGAACCTGCTGTGACTGCGGCCATCCCCTGGGGCAGGCAGTGTCCTCGGCTTGCCTGGGCTCCTGAAAGCTCCCAGGTCCTTCCATCGAGGAGTCAGGAGAGCCCTGCGACGGCCAGGTCCTTGCACCAGAGGAAGAGAAGTTTTGGGGTGAGATAAGAGCGGGAGATGACCTTTCTCAGCACAGAATTATTTTATCTCTATGGCCAAGTCCAGAGTGCAAAAAGAAGCTGCATTTTGGCCATTCAGCCAAAGCCAGTGAGCGATGGGCACTGAGGGGGACAGGGCCATCTGTGTGATAATTCAGGGGATCTCAGCTCTACACTGGACCAGGGTCTCTCTGGGGTGATTTGTGGCTTCAGAGCTGCAGGAAGGGCTGAGGACGGCACCGCGTGGGCCATGGTAGGGGCACACACCCAGATGTGGTCCCTGCCTCCGAGCTGCCGACTGCCAGGGGACCCTCCTGGGATGCACCGGGAGAGGTGAGGATGCAGCACCCACAACACAAACGACTGCACCTTTCTGTAGCTGGGGTTTGCCGGCGTTGTTCTCATCTAAATAGCAATTTTTGGTCTTTCCCTGCCAAAGAGACATCCCTCCAGCAACGTCTGCAGCAAGCAGAGCCAGAGGGTCACGTATTTTCAGCAGCGGCCGAGAGGAGGAGTCTGCAGGATGCTCCCTCCATCGTCTGTCGTGGTGAACCCGCCGGCTCCAAATGTCACCCGTGAGCTGGAGAGAGCAGCGGATCCTTTGGCAGGCTGAGCCCATCCTCCCGCCCTTAATTGCAGTGTTATAAACACAAAATCTCATCAGGGCTGCCAAGGAAAATGCTCCAAATCACAAATACCTGCCATTATGGTAAAATGGCCAAGCAAACAGCTACTTGCATCAGCGTTGCCTTTTAAATATTCTCAGCCGGGGGCTGATGCAGCTTCTTTGGGTTTGTCTTTCAAGAGAGAAAATGGGATCCATTTTTATCTTAAAACAGCAAAATTTTGGTTACTGCCCGGCTTTGCCGCCTGCTTGTTGACTCAGACACCTTTGGCATGATGAGTACTTTAGCCAGGGAGTGAGAAAAGGTGCTTATTTTTTGTGGGAAGGGCGGGCAGGTGCCTGATTCCCACCCCAGCTCCCTGGGCAGCCCTTCCCGGCGTGTGCTGGTGTGCACATCCCCCCATCAGCTCGGCAGCGGCACAGCGGCGAGGTTCCCCGAACACTTCAGTGCATAATAGGACCAGTTCAATAATCCCATTACAGTCTGTCTTCAGGATGCCAGGACTAATTGGCAGGCGCTGGGACCTTCATCCCCAGCTGGAATTTTATTGCTCATCACAATTAACCGTGATGCTGAAGTCTCTCGGCCGCATATGTGCCGTTAGCTCAGTCTGGAGCTGTGTCCTCGCTGGGCACTTTCGGGGCCTCAGTGCACCCTGTCCCCAGCCTCTGGCAGGGAAAGTACATGGTTTTATTGCTGCAGCTGATTTGCCTTTACTTCGTGACATTTGCAGCTTAATAGGATTTATTTTGCGCATGTCCAGTTGGAGCTGTTTGCTGCACGAAACGCTGGCTGGAAGCCGCCGTGGCGGTGGCACTGGGGAAGCCCAGGACAGCCCCAGCCGGGTGCCTGGCCGTGGCGGTGGCACTGGGGAAGCCCAGGACAGCCCCAGCCGGGTGCCTGGCCGTGGCGGTGGCACTGGGGAAGCCCAGGACAGCCCCAGCCGGGTGCCTGGCCGTGGCGGTGGCACGGGGACAAGTGGCCTGAGCTGGCGCTGGTGGCCTGAGGGGCCGCAGGAGGGGCTGTCATTAGGCTGAGCCTTTGCTGGTCTGGTCACATCTCACCATCGCAGCTCTTGGCTTCACCGAACTGCCCCTTCTCAGCACAGCACTTGACGTGGGCTTCACTCTGAACGCGGGCAGAGCCTCAGCTCACTCCAGTCAATGGGCACATTTGTTTAAGTGGGGGTTTAGGTTTTTTTTCCTGACCTAAAGCTGTTAGACAGCAATCGCGGCTCGTCCTGGTGGCTTATTTTCAGCTGCTCTGGGATGTGCCATTTCCAGGGCCCCGGAGAAAGCAGAGGGCTGAGGACAGTCTCTGAGAACGCAGCTGGTGACACTTCTATTTCCTTTTAAACAATGGAGACTTCAAAGACTCTGTCTCACTGTGCCACTTTGTAGTGATGAGGAGTAAACTCTTTGCCTCTGAATTTGTCTTTCCCATCCTCCTACGTGACTGAGATCCCAGCACTGTGGACCGAGGCTTTGAAAGCACACAAACCTCCTCCCGCAGCACGCCCTTCAGCTGGAGACTTATTACCAGGAGGTACCGCAAATGCCAAAAATTTGCCAGGCTTCAGAAAGTGATTAGACAAATTCTAGGAAGAAAAAATCCATCAAGAGCTATTAAGCACCAAGACAAGCTCTGGGGCCCAGATGGGTGGATGCCAGGGAAGTGTCCCACAAGTCTGCCTGATCCATCCTTCTCTCTCCATCACACCCGTTCTTGGCCAGGACTGGTGCTGGGATGCTGGGCTGAAGGAGCCCTTGATCTGGCCCAGATGTGCTTATCTGGGGCTCCATCACCTCTCCCTCTCCCTCTCCCTCTCCCTCTCCCTCTCCCTCTCCCTCTCCCTCTCCCTCTCCCTCTCCTCTCCTCATCCACCCTCAAGCAGCACAGGGGTTTATTGCAGGGTTTCCGTGCTGTGCAGGCCTGTCTTTGCCATTAGTTTCTGGAGTTTTTTTTATCCAGAGCTACGTGATATCTATCAGCGTTGGAGCAGGATTATCTGGAGTGCTGCAAAGAAGCCTTTGGGATGAGGATCCATCATGGAGCCAAACAGGAAACAGTAAAGGGCGGCTCTTCAGACCAAAACTTGTCGAGAAAAGGAGCAAAGGGAGGCTGGAAGAGATTTGTCTTGTTTTTCACAGCTGAGGCTAGATTATAGGATTGACAAAGCCCGAAAGCCCGCAGGATGCCGCGGGGAGGGCTGTGCCATTGGGTTGGACCAGCTCCACCAGTGGCTGGCTGGGGCTGGGCTTCAGCTGCTGGCATAGAAACCTCCCCACAGGAGGGATGGCTTTTGTGTTAAATGTGGGCTATAGGATCAGGTATCCACCGAGCAGCAACCTAAATTACATTTCAGTCCTCTCCTCACTGCTTTTTAGGTTGGATAAAACCCTGGGTTAGTCCATTTCTGCCAGCTATAGCTGTTAGCCAAAATAAAACCATCGCCTGAACTCATTCTTTCTGGCTCCAGCTCGCGTTCTCTTGGTTTCGAGCCCATCACCGCGCCCCGCCGGCACCTCACAGTGCCGTGAGATGCTGTGCCCAAACCCACGCCTTGGGAACGTGCCGTGGCCCCGGTAGAGGCAGCGTGCCTGACCCCCCCTTTGGTACCCAGCTCCTGTCACTCCACGCTGCCTCTGCCCACCCCAGGGCTGCCTGCCAGCGCACACGCCTGGATTACAAATAACCCAACCGCCCTCACTTTCCCACTCCCCTGTCCTTCATCTTTTGGAGGATGCGATCCCGGCTGCGTGGATGCCCGTACGGTTCATCGCCTCCTCCCTGCCCGGCTGGGAGATGCTGCTGGCTGCGAGCCGCCTGCCCCTGCCCGCATCCCGGGAGGGGACCTGGGGATGGGGAGAGGCGAGTGCTCGGCTCCTGCCTCCTCGGTTGGTTTTGAGCTTTGATTCCAGTGTAGCGCTGCGCGTTGGGGCAGTATTTCATGCTTGCCAGTGTCGGCTGATAAACCTTTGATTTTCACTTCTGGGAATAATAGCATGGTAATGAATTATATTCACAAGAATAACTGTAATAGTCATAAAACTGCAAATAGAAGAAAACTGTAAATCAGTCACCCCCTTGTAATGTGCTTACTTCATCTGAATCACCCTCCCTGGGCAGATTATCAATTTTATTTGGCTTTTCCATCCTAAACTTTTATTAAGTGGGGTGCCTCATGCGTAAAGATACTGAGCACAAGCCATATGTTCCAGGGATTTATCTGTTTATTTTGCCTGCCTTCCCTCCCTCTCCCCTCCCGCTCGCAGCTCTCTGGACCTGCAGGAGGCTGACGTTGGACCGTAGAAGACATGTCCCCAGTGCTGCTTTACCTTTATTATGCAAAAAAAATAAGCTGCCGGGTGATGCATAGGCCCCTGTGCTGTGCAGAATCAGCCAGACCCTGCAGCATGTTTAGACTTTCATGTAATTAAAATAGAAAGCCATTAGCATAGCTCCAGGGTAATCAAGGGGCCGCATCCTGGACCCCAGCGTGTCCTGCGCTGCAGCACGAGGATGCTGCTGCTCCCAGCTGATGGCACGATGCTCACCCCGAGCCCCACGGGTAAACCGGGGCAGCCCCGAGGGGTGCGAGGGAGGCTGGGGCAGCGCCGGGGAAAGGACGGTGACAATTTATCGCCACGGTGCTGAGACCGAGCGCAGATGGAGAACGTGGTTTTGAAGGCAGGACTGCGGCACCAAGTGCTACCGGGTGTCTCTGCCGCAGCACTCATCGTGTTTTCTCCTGGCCACGGAGGGAGGCAGCAGCAAAGAAGATCTTCTGGGCCCCAGCATCTTCTCTTGCTGGGTACAGCATGGTGACTTTTAGCAAAGTCCCCGTCTTTCCTCTTCTTATTGGAGATTCATATAAAAAAATCCCTTTTCGTTCCTCTCCCAGCTGCTTGCCCATGCTTTTTTCCACGTTTCCTATCAGAAATCCACCGGTTGCCGTTGTGTTCCAGGGGTGCAGGGCTGGCATGAGAACAACGCTGAATCAGCGCTGGTGCGAAAGGCGTCAGGGCAGCCAAATGAGCCTGGGGAAAGGTGCAAATTACACCCAGAAAAATGCAGCTGCTGGGTTCGGTGACCTTGTCAAAGGCGAGGAGCAAGCTGGAGTGGAGTTTGCTTCAGCTGGACATGAACTTGCCAGGGCCTGCACGGTATTTCATGGCTTTTGGAAACAACAGCTGCAATTTTCCTTCGTAACGCAGCAGGGAAAAAGGGAAAAACCACAGACCGTGCGATTTACGAGATGCTTCTCTTGGATATTTCCATCTGTGATCTAAAATTATCAAGTAATGTAGAAACCCTGAACTGCTGCTCCAACTACTCACACTGAGTGTGCTTTTGCCTTGATTTTTCACCCAAATCCAGCCCCTCCTCCCCTGTGCCCAGCACCCTCCAGCGCTGGATCGGCCGCGGCTGCCTCCAGCCGTGCCTCCTGCCCAGCAGCAGGCTGGTTGTGTGGCTCCCGATGCCCAGTGCATTTGCAAGAGGTGATGTAAAGAAAGAGTTCAGGTGGTTTTTGTGCCCATACCGCTCATCTTTGAGTCTGAAATCGAGATTTCTTGAGTTAATGAAAATCATTTTGACTAGTTAATGACGGCTAATGAAGCTGAGCCCATCTGCACCCATCGAGGACCCTTGGCCAGCCTCTTTACAGCTTAGCAGGACCTGAAACACATCTGCTGAGCAAAGGATGTGCTGGAGAGGAACCTCTTCTGCTCTGGCAAGTAGCTCCTTGCAAGTCTCAGGCTGTTTTCCGGAGCAACAGGTTCTCGGCAAGCGCTTCAGCTGTGCGTGTGTGTGTTAGTGCAGGTGCCATCCTCGTGGGCTCATCCCCCATGGACATCGCCCGGGTTTTCGTTAGTGCAGGCTCAGGGGTGAGCAGAGGGGGGTCGGGGGGCTCTGCCCAGCTCCCCCATTCCTCCTTGCATTGCTTCTGCTGAGGGCCTGGGCCTGGGCCAGTCTTGTAATGTGGTTTTCCCAGTTTCCCTGGAGGGGATCTCAGTTTGAGCCTGGAGACGTCCCAGCTCACCAGCCCTTCTCCGGCTGCTGCTGGATTCAGTCGGGCTTTTCCAGAGCTCCTGTTTGGCCTCATCTAAGGAAACCCGGGGCCCACCAGGCGTGCGCTGTCGGGAAGGCACCAGCCCCACTGTGCAGCTCAAACTGTTACCGGCTTTGGCAGAGCTGGAAAACAGACTGAAAACCCCCGAATTGCCGAGGTGGCTGAGCTGGGGTGTGGGTGGAGGACAGGCAGGGAGCGCAGCTACTGCTGTGACTCACGCAGGTGCTTCTCTCAGCACCCAACGCATGGCGTTATCCTGCACCCATGTGATCAATGAGGCTTACGGGGGGAAAGAACAGTCACTGGAGTAGGGAGGAGGGAATACAATGAGGCTGGAGTGGGAAAGGCTGGAAATACCGCAGCTGGATGTTCAGCCCAAGGGACGCTCCCCAGAGGTCTCGCTTGCAGGCTCCAGGTGATGGGTTGGCATGGGCTCTGCAATCCTCTATTTCCAGAGGTCCCAGAGGCTGGGGGAGCTGGGAAGACCAGCCCAGGAGCAGAAAACCCCTTGTGGGATCCCTGTGGAGTGGGTGACCTGCCCTCGGTCCTCCAAGGAGGGCTGCGGGAGAGAGCTGCTGCTTGTGCTGCTTCACAGCTCTGGAAGCTGAAGCAGAGCCGTGCTTGGAAGGAGGGGGGGGGGTGGGGAGGAAAACCTCGTAGGAATTGGATTTTAAAGGCAAGTCCGAAGTTCAAAAGTAGCTGCAATTTGAACAGAAATCTGCTCTTTGCAATCAATCAACAAGGCTGAGGAAGCAGCAGGAGCGTCTCATGTTTTGACAGCCTTAAAAAGGCACAGAAACTAAACAGTGCGGATTGAACATGCCACCCATGCGAGCTGTCACTCCGGCATCAGCGACCCAGCGCCGAGCCGATCTGCTGGCGGCCCCAGCAGCGCAGCAGGTCCTGGGGACCGCGACGCCCCAGCCTGCCTGCCAGAGCCAGCATCCCTGCCCTGTCCTGCCTGCCGGGGTGATGCCGGCAGGAGAAAACCACGCATATTTGGATAACTCCAGCTGGAATAATTCTGTATGCAAGTGTTTGTGGTTATACCACACGGTCCCCTCTTTTTCTTCTCAAGTTGAAGGTTTTCTAGGGTGGAAGGGTCTGATTCGGGCTGTCTCTGCTGCAGAAGGGACCAGTGTAATGGGGATGCTCTGGCTGCCTGGCTCTGCTCCCACGAACAGATGACTTTGCAGCTGTTTCACTCTCCCAGCAAAGTGAATCGATGGGTCTGGCTCCCAATTCATTTAGCAGACTTGGTCTTTGGAGAGTCAGACAGGTCTGGCATAGCATCCAGGGCGCAGCCGAGGGAGGGCAGAGGATGAGGGGGACCCTTCCTGAGAGGGGATTCCCTGCATGCAGGGCAAGGGATGCTCTGTTGTCCTGAGGATGCAAGAAACATGTCCTCAGGCGATTTTTTCCAGGGCCTGTGAAACACTGAGGCTCCCAGAGAGACAGATTTTGCTTCTCTCTTGGCTAATGAACAGTGAAAGTCTCCATGTCTGGGGCTAACACACACTCACAGATTCCCTCTGGGACCTGCTCGTATCAAGAGCTTCCTGGTGCAACTCCCTCATGGGTTCCTAGTGAAAAGAGGCTGATCCGACACCGCAGCGCAGCAGGCCCATTGCTGTGGGGCTCCAGGGGCCCCTTGTCACAGCTAAAGCAAGAGGAGGATCTCCAGCTGCTTATCGCATGTGGCATGGACAGAAGCAAGCAGGATCTGAGCTCTCTTCATTTTGGCACCCGGGGAGAGTGGACACCCCTCCCCAGACTACCTTCCTGCCCTGCTGATGAGACACGTGTCCCCTTCCCGGGATGCTTCCCGGACAGCAGCAAGTGACCAAGGCAACAGCTTTGGGGACAGCACCGTAAAGGCACCCCTGGTGTCAGGCAGAGCCGGCGTGGAGCCCCGCAGCCTCCACACCAGCCCATGCCGGCTAACGCAGCCCTTGCTCCGGCCGCTGTGATCACGTCTCCGCTCCCTGCTCCACCATCAAATTAAGGAGGAGCAGCAGCGCAGGCAGACCGTGAGCGAGCGGCGAGGGGGCGGCGGGGGAAGGCAGAGGGGGAGGATGCTCGCGGTGACTCACTGCCCCGCTCCCCGCTCGGGGAGAGGGTTTTCTCTTTTGGAGGTGAACGCTGGAAAGCAGCTCCCTCCTTTCCCCCCTCCTTTCCTCCCTCCCTCTCCCCCCCCAAGCCAAAAAAAGCTGTGACAGTTTGATTTAGGGCTGGATAATGAGGCAATTGTGAGGAGGATGGGTACAGCGGGAGTCTGCGCTTGCCAAATCGTTCGGCTTAATTGATCAAATATTTTTATGCATCGTTTATTCCTTTAAGGCGACCGTAAGCCTCCTCTCCCACTGCACTGAAATGAAAAGAGCAATGCTGGAAATCACCCAGGCTGAGCCCCGGCGCAGCAGAGAGGGGTGGGTGGCTGCCGAGGACCTCCTCGGCCACCGAGGACTTGCTTGGCTGCCTGCGCTGGCCACGCTGCCTGCGCCAAGGGGAGGGTGGGCAAGTGGATCCGACCTCTCCGGGGCTCCCCAAGGCACGCCGCAGGCAGGAGCACAACTGCAGGCAGCATCCATCCGGCAGGTCTTGTCCCGAAGGCCTGGCCGGGGTGCGGGTGCAGCCCTGTGTGCCACCCAGGCTGCGACCGCCCTTCCCTGGGGACGGCTGTGTCCCCGAGCGCCGCGGCAGCGTGCCATGCGAGGGCTGTCCCTGCCCTTCACGGTGCACAGGGAAACACCCAGCGAGCCAAGCCAGACGCATAAATAATTGCTAGGAAATGTTTCCCCCATGCAATTAAGTCGCTGTAATCACTAAATCCCTCAGTCAGAGCTGGATCTGTTAATCTACAAAGAAAGAAGGACAAACCAAATCCTTCCTTCACTGGCTTTTATCTCCCGCCCTCCTGCCGCAGGATGCTGGTGGTGGGGAATTGCTCTCGCTACAGGCAGGATGGGGTGGGGGGGTTCTCACTCCAGCATCCTCCCTCGGACATCGCTGCTCCCAGGTGCCAGGCTTCAGCCCCCCTCAGCCTCTCATGTCCCCTACAACCCTTTCTTGCATGGGCTCAGGCTGGCTGGCATGGCGCTGGGTGTCCCCTTGCCCACCCAGGCTTTGCCACCATGGAGAAAAGCCGCTGCTGAATGGGCTGTCGGACCCCGGGTGGGCTGTGGCAAGGGGCTGGGGGGTCATCATCGCTCAGGGCAGGCGGGAGCAGCCCCATCCCTCCTGCCTGCACCACGATCCCTGGGCTGCAGCTCGGTGCCTGCGGGCGCCCGGCTGCTTTCTCCATGCTCAAAACAAGAGCTGCCTCTAGCGGTACCGGAGACGCCTCGGGGCTTGTGCGGGGCTCCAGGCGAGGAGCTCCTTCCCAGCCCTGCCCTGGGGGCTGCTGCCTGGCTGCGATGTGCCCCCACCACCCAACAACTGGCTGGGGTGGTGCGAGAGGGACCCCACGGCTTCCCACCCCATCCACCACCACCATCCCCCTTTACTGCCCACGTTGCCCTTCTCCCCGGCATGGCACTGCCCCTCCTGCCAGTCTCCCGTCAGCCCACATCCTGGCTCTGAGCTCACCTGCACGTTCTTGCTGTTTGGATTAAGCTTGGCACATAAAAACCTTGACCCAAGCTCCCTTTCAGCTAAACAAACCAGAAGCCTTGGGCTGACGAGATGCAGCAAAGATACGCCCAGTGCTTCGCTGCGTCGCTTCCAGAACAGTTTGATGGGAAGCAAAGCGCGGGTGCTCACAGGCAAGGAGAGATCAGCAGGGATGGCTGGCAAATGGTAAGACACGTGGACCAGATGTGTGCTTCCTCCCACTGGTGCACAGAGAAATGTCAGGGATCAAAGAGAATCGGTTTCCCCCATTGGCGCCATGCCTGGTACATCCTCAAGGTCATGCTCAGCCCTCAGCCCTGTCCCCCTCACACCCTGACTGTGTCCTGTCCTACCTCTAAGGGCACCTTTCCAGGCCAGGGGATGCTAGAACGTGCTCTGGCTGAGAGTTAAGAGATGGGGCAGCTGATTGGTACAACATATCCCAAGATGCTACTTTGGACTCTCCTGGACCACTAAATTCTATTTCCTCCTATTCAACACCCCCTCCATGACAAACCTCCACCAACAGTCCTCTTACTTCACCTAGAGAACTAGCAGACAGAAAACCTCATGATCCTTTCGGAGCTCTCCCCGACTTGGCCAAGACGAGGTGAGCTCCACCAGCATCCATGGCAAGCAGAGGTCTCTTCTCTCCTAGATGCAGTTGGTCCTCTGCACTTTCCCCTTTGTCCAGAGCAAGTCGAGTGACATACATAAGCTTTCCTTGATCACACCCACAGGGATGCTCCTCTATACTCCTGTGCTCCGGGGATGAGCAACTAGACCATGAAGCTTCAGAAGAAGGCTGGAAATCCTGGAGACATCTGAAATGAAATGCAGGAAAGAAGACAATCAGATGGAGGTGAATTGAAAGCCAGGGCTGAGACTCCCAGCCCAAACTCACAGGAGAAAGACGTCTGGCCCGTGCTCCTTGCTGCCAGTCGAGGAGGACATTGCGGTTGAGGCATGTCAGGAAGAATTACCGTTCTTTATGACCACTAATGGTATTTGCGGCTCTGCATTTAAAGATGATGATAAAGGTAATCAAACTGTCAGGAACAAAGACAGATGGGGAGCTCGCTGGAGCCAGCGAGGGATTCCCTGCTTTCAGTTAACAGCTGTTATTTATATTTCATTCGCACCTACGAACTCGGAGCAAGGAGCAGGGCAGCAGTGCTTTACAAAAACACTGCAGGGAGGAGTACAACAGACACTGAGTTTATCTGGAAGCTTGAGCTTCTAGATCTGTTTATGCCTTCTTTAGACATCACCATGAAATATCGCAGGGGTTATAAACTTTTCATAGAACCCTATGGTTCTATGGCTCTATGATAGAATTGTCAGGGTTGGAAAGGACATTAAAGATCATCTAGTTCCAACCCCCTGCCATGGGCAGGGACACCTCCCACTAGATCAGGCTGCTCAGAGCCCCATCCAGCCTGGTCTTAAAAACTTCCAGGGATGGGGCTTCCACCACCTCTCTGTTCCAGTGTCTCACCACCCTCATGGTGAAGAACTTCTTCCTAATGTCCAGTCTGAATCGTCCCATCTCTAGTTTTAATGCATTCCCTCTAGTCCTACCGTTACCCGACACCCTAAAAAGTCCCTCACCAGCTTTCTTGTAGGCCCCCTTGAGATACTGGTAGGCCACTATAAGGTCTCCTCGGAGCCTTCTTTTCTCCAGACTGAACACCCCCAACTGTCTCAGTCTGTCCTCATAGGAGAGGTGCTCCAGCCCTCTGATCATCCTCGTGGCCCTTCTCTGGACATGTTCCAGCACGTCCGTATCTCTCTTGTAGTAGGGGCTCCAGAACTGGATGCAGTACTCCAGGTGGGGTCTCACGAGAGTGGAGCAGATGGGGAGAATCACCTCCCTTGACCTGCTGGCCATGCTTCTCCTGATGCAGCCCAGGATACGATTGGCTTTCTGGGCTGCTAGGCACACTGTCGGCTTATGTTGAGCCGTATTTTCCCAGAAAATACTTTGATGAGCAGAATTCCCTGAGGAGTTAACAACCAGTAGCTTAACTTCCCGCAGCCAGATGCATCCTGACAACCAGCGACCCCTCTTTCCCTTCCTTCTCCCGTGCAAGGTTTAGACAAAGTCCTGACAGCAGGCACCGCAGTCCTTATGGTCTGTCTGAGCTATGAAGTAGGCGGTTCTTTCCGAAGTACAGGCGGCAAGAGCAGCAGCGGGGATGAAGGAAGGGGAAGGATGTGCAAGGACTCCCCAGCTGCGTCGCCATTGACCTTCACCTGCCAGCGAGTCCACAGCCCAGGTCTTGGATGGCTGTGGATCCCTTGCTGTACACCAGAGCCCTCTCTTGCTATTCTCTGAGCTCTCGCTTTGTCATGATTCCGGAATCCCTCCTTTCTTCCCTCTTCAGATGTTGCCTCTTTTCTCATCTTACCTTTGTATAGCGTCATGTGGACAGCAGGGCCAGCCGGCAGCCGCACTTTCTTTGTAACACAAAGTCATTCAACGGGGTGCTGTGTCTGCGCTGATACCGTAACCATGCAACCTGCGCTTCAAGGATCGTGTTTGCTTTATTTCCGTGGATTAAAAAAAAAAAAAAAAAAAAAAAAAAAGCCCACCAGAAGAAAACATCCTTACTAAAAAAGTTCTAGCAGTTAATTAGTTTCAACGTTGAAAGGGCCACTGCCCAGCAGCTAAAAATCATCATGTCTGAATGGTGAATTAAGTCAGCCAAGCAATAAATCTGAGCAACAGAACAGTCCCTTTAGCTCATAGGAGTTCTCTTTCCTCAAAACACTGATAAATGGCTTTTTCTGAGAGCCTACGAGGTCATCAAATTAATAAAGCACTTCAAGTAATGTATGGAAGTGAAGTGACACCCTGCTGCAGGAGATTTGCTGTTAAGGCCAACTCTCTGTAACAGAGTGTGATGCATTTAGGGTTTCCAAAGCAAACCCATCCTCTAATTCAGGACAGTTGTCCAAACTCCTTCATATCTGTTCTTCTCCTCCTCCCTAGTCATTATTTAGGAGAGCTGAGCTTGAGGAAAACTCACAAAAATAAAAAAAAAAAGAAAGAAAAATGAACACTTAGGATTCCCCCATTGACCAGGCAACATACTCAGAATATTTCCCGTGAAGGAAAGAGAAGGCACCAAGGAGGGAAAGTAAGTGAAATGCTGAAAAGCTCTTGAGATAATGGTGGGATGTGCTCATATTCTTTGCAGTGGCTGCTTTCCATTCCCTACCACATATACGTATGAAGCTGTCGCAAGAACGTTGCACCCAAAATACTGGATTTACTCGTTTGACATGAATAGGGGCAGGGACTGTTGCCTGCCAGCGCTAACGTCAGGGACATTTGCACGACCCAGCACAGTTAGACAGCAGGAAGGTCCAAAGCCCTTCCTGAAGGGAAACAACATTCAGACATCCAGGCAAATAAACAAAAGGAGTTCAACTTCCAGTTTAATTCTGCAGGTTTTGTCTGAACACAGAACTTCAGACCTGGCAGGCACATAAAGCCAAGCACGGCCCTGCTCGATGTCACCACCCGATTCCTCTCCTGCGTGTTTGGGGTGGCCCTGATTTGGGCTGAAGTGTAGCAGCAGTAGACACAGACAGGATGAGAAAGGTGATGAATTTAGAGATGCCTGGGGACAGGTATTAGGGAAATCTTTCCGGTATTCAGGATAGGTTGGCAGGGGAACAGATTGCCTGGGAGATGCGACATCTCTGCCAGTGGCTGTTTCTAAGAGGGGACGGACGTCTGTGGCTGAGAGCAGGTCCTGGGTGGGCTCTCATGCTCGCTTCTAACCCAGGGCTGTTCTCAGCGCCCCGATCTTCAGAGGAACAGAAAGTAGCACGGGACACAATTTTCACTTTCAGGTCCTGCAGACGGCCCGTAAGAGGCCTTATACCAGAGGCAGAGAGAAGGAACGGGAAGGGGAACTCCAGCCAGCTATCTCCAACTACTTACTGGAAGTTCGTGCGATGGCAGCCTCTCCCTTAAATTTAAAGCTCAATATGGCCCCTCACTTTCCACTGAAATGGCTTTCTGCAAGCTTGTATTATACTTGGAACAATTTAATATGAAATTATATATATTTATTAATATGGTAGCACAAAGAGGCACTGAACATAAAAAAGAGCTAGCAATAGCCTCTGCAATATTGTATCCCCTGGGCACCCTCCATGAAATCCTCGCCCAGGTTTCATCAGCCTTTGATTTACTTGGAGCATAAACCTCTTGAGACAGTCTCCAGTGCATTTATCCACCCCAGCGCTCTGCCCTCCGAGGGCTATCACGATACAGCGCCCACAATCCCGGCAGTGCTGTCGTCGGCAACGTCTGTGCCGTGGACAGCCCATCTCCGACGGAGATCGGACACGTTCATCACTCCTCCAGCCTCTGACAGCTTCCGACGCGCAAACCCGGCAGCACACACACACACACGCCACAACAACTCCAGCCTCTTTGCCCGACTCATCGGCATGCAGCAGCAGAAACTCCGGATACCATATGGAACGTGGAGGCAGATGGATGGACATATGTATAATCCGTGTGCATCTCTGCCGATGCGAGCGTCCCAGCGCAGGCATTAGCGCTCAAGTATACGGTTTGCACTGGGGGCGCGAGAGAATTTTTCGCCCATAAAATAAATAAAATACGTTCTGAGCATCTTGGGATGAAGCCATTCCAATCCTTTGATTCTTTCCAAAGGAAAATGATTCCATATTCAGGGCACTGTGAAAACAATTAATTAGCCTAATGAAAATGAAAGGCCTAATTGCTCAGTATTATGATGATCATTGGCAGCCAGGCGTGACCAAAGAATAGGCACTGCCTTACCAGGGATAAAGCGTAACTTTCCAGCTTTTTGGGCTTTTTTGATATTTGAACATCTAGCAAAACAATATTTTTTTTTCTGGAGTGATGGTGTAATTCTCCTTTCCACATGTGAAAAAGCTGGCAGTGTTTGGAGACATCTGAATGAGCTGCTATACAATAAAAAAAAATGGAGAGAGACCCAGCTGGTGTGAAATGACCTGGCTGAATGGAAGTCGATAAAGCTGTAACTTGCCTGAATTGAATGACATGGTGGTGCCTCCACACGTGCAACATTAAGAAAAAAATGTATTTTTTAAGGACAACACCTAAAATTAAAGTACAATCATCCTTAATGCAGCTCCCTTTTCAATGATCAACAACATTCAATAAACAACAATTTCTAGTTGTTATCCAACTGGAAAAGTGCTTTGAATTTATGCTGATGAGTGTGTTCACTGTGGATAGGATCGTGACGAGTCAGGTTACAGGAGCTTTAAGAAACTGAACTGTTATCATTCACGCATATCTCCTAACATGGAGATAGAAAGCAGATGCTGACTGAACACTGACCTAGCCCGAGTGGTTTGGGTCTAATAATTCCTCCTTTAAGCAGCTGATTCTCATGGGAAAATCCCCAAGATTCAGCTTTAATTCCATTATCTGCCTTGTGCAGAAACTGGCAACCAGAGACCATTCTTTTAAAAACAATGTGGGTGAAGCCTGCTTTCATTCACACTGCACAACCCCACTGACTACATTAGATGGTTTCTCAGCAAGATTGATTTTTGGTGTTTGGGGTGGGGGGGGATTGCAGTTTAAACTTAACTAGGGGCACTTTTACCCTGTGCTCCAGGCTGGCACCCTGAGATGTATGATGTGCCCATACACAAGACAACCATTATCACGCAGTGTCAGATGCCCACATGGGAAATATAGCTTCCCGGTGTAACCGGTGGGGATAAGTCCAAGCTTAGGGGCTTGGGATCATCCCCTGGCAGAGTTTAATACTCTGAATTGATTGCAAAGGGATCGGGAACCCAAGCCTGGTTGCCTCCTTCCTACTCTCAGTGTGCTCAGCACAGCACTCCAGGGGATGTTACTCCCTCCCCGTGTAATTTAATAAACTGCTGGCTAGCAAAGAGCAAGGGTGAAGTCAGACCTACACTTCCTCCAGCTCCAGGGATGCAGAGTGAGAGCAGCCCACACCCTTCCCTCGGCGCAGGAGTGGAAATTTCTTTATGCCATCTCAGCAACTCACTCAAACAGCGACACAGACCTGGTCACTTGAAGGCTTTAGATACTCCACATTTGTGCTGCGTTGCCTTTTAGGAGACTAAGTTGTGTCCAAATATACTGGGTTTTGAGGAGAACTTTAAAAAAAAAAAAAAAGATGTGATTACAATATAGAATAGTACAATCCTGTGAAAAAGGTAAGAACAGAAAATACAGGTTTGTGGCTGATGGTCACTGCGCCTCACCATCGCCCTTTTACCTTGCAAAAGTGAAATGAAGGAGAACGCACGGGCCTTCCTGAAACCATTTCACGTCCGTTACCATTTGTTTATGTAGCTGGTAACGATTATTACAGATGCTGCTGGGGATTTTGAGACATAGAAAAATGACAGACCCAAAGATGTCATCGCAGGAACTGCTATCAGATAACTGAACACCCCACCGACCTTCGTCAGGCTGGCTAAGAACCTTCTGCTTAGTTGCGTACAGCTGCTATTTAACCTCGGACAGACAGGCACTCATCGCCCCTCACTGATAAAAAAGAAAACCCTAACAAAGCGACGCTTTTGTTTTTAATTTATTTTGCAAATCTACCAATTCGTTTTATGAAAGTATGAAATCCTATGTGGTTACATTAAACAGTTACATTACAGGTAATACAAATAACCACTACAAAGTTAGTCTTAGGTACTCTTGGATAACAAGTAGATTTAACATTATTTAAAGTAAGTCACAGAGAAGAGAAAATTAGCCTTGTGATTGTCAAAGAATTTAGTTTAAAGCAAGGAAACCACTGTAGACTCTCCTTGTCCTACAAAAAATTAAGAGAGAAACACTGACGTTTACATCATCTTTCAATGTTAATATTCAATTAGTCGCATCAAACGAATTTAAGTGCATACATCTAGTCAGGATAACAAGAATAGTTCACAAGTCGTTTGCAAACCAGTGTCAGGTTTCATTCTCTGGAAATCACATTTACGGTATAACATCCCCACCATCCTTGCTTTCAGACGCATAAAAATCCTGTAATATCGTTTGTAAAATATACTAGAGCTTCAAATCTGCTCTAATTGAATTCAGTGGGAGTAGGATCATTTAATAAGTACTCCTGATTTACTGAAATCCTTACAAAACAGCCTCCTTCCCAGGAATGAAATTAATTTACCGAACAAAATACTGTAATAATTCAGCAAAACTCTTAGCTTTACTATCCAGCAATTGACACTGAAACTGCATTTTTGAGGACCTTTATGCATGACCATTCTTTCCTCTCCACCAGCAACACGACACACGAAGACACCGAGCAACTGTGCTTAGTAAGAACTTGGAACTATGTAAATAAAGTGTAAAAATCAACAAACAGATTGAATTAATCTAGAAACTGCTCTCCTGACACCCATCTGACACACCTCTAGTGGCATTCTGCTGCCTGTAAGCTGCCACTTGCGATGAGACATCTGTCAATCACGACTGCACAACTGCTTCTTAGGAAGCAATTAAATGCGGCTTTGATTTTGTAGCTGCATGTCTACATTGCATATGTAGTTAGGGGCAAAATGTCCAAGATGCTACTGCCGCATATAATGCGAGAGTTTCACAGAAGTAAGGAGAGCTATTTATGGGGAAAAAAAGGCAGGTGCAGGTAGAATCCTGATGGCTCGTGGAGAGCCATCAGGAGAGCCAAAGGAGATTAAAACCTATCATTCTCTCTCGTAGCCTTCACCTCTTTCAAGTAGGACATCCAAAACAGTGCAAACCTCCAAATCTCCACTCGTGCACGTGCAAGAAACCTGCAGAGCTCGTCGTAGTACAGAAGTGAAGCCAGCAGCATCTTAGCAGGGCTTCTAAGAGAACTAGGCATTTATCCACAAGAGCATCTTGTAACACTGATGACCTCAAAAAACTTAAAAGAAACCAGACAGGTTACACAAAACTATACAAACTTTTCACCTGGACATAAAGTGCCACCGAACTATGGAAGCAAAAAAGAAGTTACTGTTGAGGGCAGTAGCTACTGGAAGCGTCTACAGAAGGCTTTATTCTCCCGAAGCAGATAAAGTTTGCTACAGTCTTGGAAAAGGTATCAAGCTGGTGGGAACACTACCATAACCAAGGCTAGCAATTTTCTTCCTTCCTGACAAACACCACTCTTACCTGACAAACCAAAGCCAACTAGGCTGCGTTTACCGGTGGCTGACTGCAGAACTTTCTCCAGAAAGTAGTTTAAAATGTTAATAGATGCTTCCGTTTCCCATTATATGACATGATATGATAAATATAATTCATTCAGACCCTTTGTTACGAGCACGCGTTACAACAGACGGCCCCACCCTGTTATTACCACTGTGCCTGCTTGTTTTCCATCTCTACCCATGTAAATGTAATGTCAAATCCTCTTAAGAATCCTGAGCAGCCGTCCAAAATCATTTGTTCAACTGACATTTCTGTAATAATAAGGAAAGAAAAAAAGAGTTGTGGGAAATTAAATGGTGCTCCTGTTGCCAAGTTGTTAAAATTATATGGCAATATGCTTCCAGTAGCTGTAAGAAATTAATTTGTGGAGTGCTTACAAGCCTTACATCTACTAAATCTCAACAGGATATAAAATGCTATTTAAGTGATACAACTTACAAATGTTAAGGAGAAAAAAAAATCAGCACCAAAGAGTGAAAGAAGAAACTAGATTCTTGTCTGCACTCCGATTCCTGGAGGCTGGATCTCTACAGCTCAGGAAGCCACGCGAGATACCCTTGGTGAAGTACTTACATGTGTACGTATGTCAGCACCTGCACCTCTCCCTTCTGCCACCCCTCTTCAGCAGATGAGACGGAGCACGGTCAGTGAGTTACTCCAGTGCTGTAAACGGTGGCTGGCAAACAGCTCAGCCAGCCCCTCCGCTAACCACTCTCTCCAACTGCTTTCTCAAAGTACTAACCAGAGCAAAGTGAGTGTCACTACTTTTCATCTCCTTCATTCTAATGTTGTTCAGAAAGAAGCGCCCGAGACATCCGATCTGTAGATGAATTAATTTATAAATTATGCCACTACATATTACTCTCATTCTTTTCTCACAATAATGTCAAATACAATATAAAACTTTGGATTTTCTATAGTAAGTGAAATCAGCAAAGTCGAAAGAAAGAGAGTGCCAGCAGTGCTCTCACTGCTCCATTCTCTAAGACAGACCCAGGGTAAGGCGCTTTGGCAATCAGCACCGAGTTTACGTGACAAGCTTTGTAACAGCAATTCGCCCTCTGCACACCAGAGTACACACAAGTTTTCTGCAGATGCGTGGAAAACTGAGACCCCCTGGTTGTTCTCTAAGCTGCTTTGAAACTGCAACAATTTGTTTAATCCAGCAGCAGATCTTGGTACTATTCTTTTTCCCAAGTACAGTACATTTTGATAGCAACACACAAGCACACGACACAAAACAGATTTGTTCAAGCTCACCATGGTTCTGATGGGCTACACGCACCAAGAGGCAATTCAAAAAGAGCACACAACTCAATTCATCAGGACAACAACACTGACTCAAAGGAATTCCGGCTCCACTTTGTGGAAAAGATCTTATTGCAAATTGTACCGCTCAGCTTGGCTGCTACTAGTACAGATTAGAAGTATCAGAAGCTACCAAGGAGTCAAGGACAAAGAATTCCTGTTTTGTAAATATTTTAAGTATAGCAAACTTGCTTTAAAAAGAAAAGCCACTGCACAATATTCCAAATGGCTTTCTCTAACAGACTTGAAATCGTTAGATCAACACTGACAGAAAATACAGATTTCAGTAGCGGTTCTGGCACTTTGCAATTTGGATAACTCTTGTGCATATGGGACTGAGGCAGCTTGTTTGCAGACCCCTTTCTCGCAGTATCCTTGGGTCAACTCTGGTCCCTTCACAACAGCGTAGCGCTGGACTCAGCAGGTGCCTTCCTCAGAAGGTGGAAACTGGCAGCTGTCGTGAGAAACAGTGTCAATGCTCTGCACTTCTGACTGAGGGTGAATGGACACCTGGACGGCTATCTCTTGACCTTGCTCATTCATGGACCCATCGTCTGAATCCCCGGCTGGTGAATCGCTACGCTTCATCTCTGGGTTGATGGGGTATATCGCAGCTTGTGTACCGCAGCCTTGGGTCTGTTTTTCCTCCTCACCAACTTCATCAGGGTCGTCAACTCGCACAGCCTCAAAGATCTCCTCCATGAACGCCCTGCAGTTAAGGATCAGTGGTGGAAGGGGAATGCTTCTGGCAAGCTCTTCAATGTACCGAGCAAACTCCATGGTCTTAAACTGAGTGACTTTGGCCAACTCCAGTGTTTTGGCAGATGTAATGATAGGGATACGCTTGGCTATCTCAAAAGCCTTCTGAAGCTTCTCAGCCCCTTCCGTCCTGAAGAACTCATTGATAGCCTTCTCTGTTTTGCGGAGGTGGCTGCTCATCATGCACAGACGGGTTATGTTTAAAATGAGGGTGATAGCAAAGGCAACGAGGCACACAATCATGTAGTAGATACTCATGTCTCCTGAGGTGAAGATAACCCTCAGGGTGACTGTGTAATATGAGGTGTCATTGCGATTAACAGCTGCACACGTGTATCGCCCCCGGTCAGCAAAGTTGACCTTTGTGATGTTAAGGGAGTTATCAGCAATCCTCCACCGTCCACCTGGAGATTCAAAAGAAATAAACTGAGCTAATGAAATAAAAATCACTTGGTAAACTAAACACATGTTGTTTGCTCCATCAACAGGAGACGGAGCTTGGAAGTAAACAGTCCATTTCTGGTATAATAATACAAACAGTACACCAAGGACGGAAATTTCCTTTTCATGCTTCTGATATAGAAAGCCACAAACGAGGTACCAACCTTACTGCTTAATGGTATTATTTTGCACGCTTGCTTCTCCAGTTCTGCTGCTTTCTCTTATCTGCAGTTTCTTGTGTGCTTTTGGACTGCCAGCTCTTTCTGACAGGGAACCTAATTCTTAACCAGTGCTTCTCACTCACTGTGTAACACTACGTTGAAAGACTGTCCTCTATAAAGTCTAATTTTCCATATGTTCGGAATCAAAAGTCAAGTGACCCATGAAAAAGATCAGAGTCAGTAAATGGCTCCGCTGGCAAAAGAACCCAGGATTTTCTTGAGTTTTCTGCTGAGCATGCAGTGCCAATATACAAAACCAATGTAAAAAGAAATCAATAAAAGAAGCTAGCTTTATACAGTATTTCCTACGCATTTATAACTTAGGGGGAAAACTGTTTTCATAACTCATTCTTCTAATTACTCTACTTTGAACTAATCTCCAGATGGAATTCTAACTACAAAGAGGTTACTGAATACTTAAGGCAGAAAGATGGCCTCTGAGAAGATCCCATCAATTAGCTCGATGACCTTCATTAATACTAATAGAGTAGCGAAAAACCACATGCATCTCTAAAAGACATTATTTTTTGAAAATTAAAAACTACAGGGACAGAACTATAAGAGCCAATGGCTAGGAAAATATATTCTCCCTTTTTTATAAAAGGGTTAAATAGCACGTGTTTCATCACTGGCCATTACAAATTGCGTTAGTCTCCACAGTCTCAGTGGTGCATAAATGAGAAAATAAATGTAGTAAATTACCCCATGCTTTAAAAAATCCTGTAACAAATTTAAAACATTGATTGCCAGGTGGAAAAGGTCAGAAGTTGCAGAGAATTTTGTTTAATTCATGTGTTTGGAAAAATATAATATAAACCAGAGTAATAATAAATAAAAACATCAGTTAGTATCTGGTAGGATACAGACTCATTCCTCCTGTATTGAATACTGTGATACCTCTTGAACGAATTGATTCTGTGGGGCACCACAGCAGGATGGATGGGCTAGGACAGAAGAATTCACGTATAATTCTCATGGCACATGCCACAGGGCAAAGGGCTTTGTCTTGCTCTCTCCTTATCTGCCTACTGTAAAAATGGTAGGACAGGAAGAGAAAATGATAATAAAGTCCCAGAGGTTTTCAGATACTGTATAAAAGGGGAATACCGAAGGATAGAAAACAGCAGGAAAGCTCACCTTCATCTTTCTGTTGAAGCAGGTGTCCTCTGGAGTTATACCAAAGAATATATTCATACTGGCTGACGTTCAGTTTACATTCAATTAAAATACTGGTCCCCTCTTTGGCTATGATATCATGGTGTGCTGGAGAACTTACTAGAGCTTGAGACACTGCGTGAAGTGATGTATTGAAAGACCCAAAAGCGACTGTCCCATTTGAAGCTACATTTTCCAGTGTATATCCAATTGAAAGATCAGCGGTAACAGTCAAAATTAACAGGCAATAGCTGAGCTTCATGGAAAGCTACAGAAAATTCTTTTTTCATTTAATTTGGAGAAATGAGGTCATATGATATTAAGCTGTCTGTATTGCTCTGAGATAAGAGAGAAGGCTCTTGATTCAGTGATAGAAAATGTCTTGGATCCAAATGCACTTTCAAGACCATCAATATTAGAAGTGGAAACTGGAAAAAAAAAATTAAGTTTATTAATGACAGCAAGCTTACGGCATATTCAAATTTCATTTCCAGTAAACAGATTTCGATTAGCATAATATAAACTGTCAGCCGAGAGATTCCAAATCAGAGCTTTGCTCAGACCACAGTAATGAAACAAGGGTAAGGAGGCATTAGCACAACCTTCAGTCCTCCAGATGTTCATCTTCCCATCCAAATAAATAATCTCAGAAACAATAATCATTAAGGGGAAAAAGGTTTTTAAAAAAGAACAAATTGTTCAGACTACTTAAAATGCAAAACTATCTTTAGGGTCAGAAAGTGGATTCTGCATTTATTAACAGAGAAAAAAGAAAAAGTGCTTTACTTAATAGAGGAAGAAAAGCAAGAAAAAGGACATAATTCCTGCCTCCCTCCCCATCAATATCAATGCTTTTAAGCCCTGATTTTCTAAAGTCAGTCTTTCATTTAGCATCTAGAAAAAAACAAAGCACTCACAAACCTGATTTTTAGCATTTATACATCTACTTACGTGATTTTAGAGGCACGGTCAGTGTTAGATGTCTAAGTACTACATAATACGCTTCTAGTTTCTTGTGTTAGTTATCTACAGCAACAAAGAGGAAGTCCCTTTCCGAGTATCAGGGCACTGATGTCTAAATATACTTCCTTTTGTGCAATCTATCTTGCTGATGTTGCATTTTATAACTCTGCCTCTTTTTTTTCTTGTTTGTTTTACAATAAGCTCCTACTGAAAATCTTTTTCTTTATGCTGCTACATCTCAGTGGTTACACCTTGTTTATCAGCTTTTCTACCTAAATTCTGCCCCATACTTCACTGCAATTTGAAAAATTCTTTTGTCTAGGGACAGATTTCAAGCTCTTCAAATTATTGTTCACAAAAGATATTTTTAAGACGTACAGCCTTTAATTTTATATTCTTTGCTCACAAGGATTTTTCTTTTTTAAAAGCCAGAATAAAACCAACTTCTAACAAAATGAGATGACACCAATAAGAGAAAATCTATAATCAATTTTCCCAGAAGCCTCATTCAAGAAAATTTCTAATCCAATATGCATTCCCTGGAGTTATGATTCCATCTAGACTGCACCAGAGCCCTAAGAAACAATTTCCACAGTACAGAAGCCCCAAGCCAAAATGTTATCTTTAAGAACATCTCACTTCGACTGTGTGACTTCAGACTATCATCTTGCCTTCTACCAATAACAAATGCTAGTGGAGTTGAATTTCATAAATAACACAATACAAAGGAATACATTTTCTTAATAAATAATGCAGACACTTCTCGTTATCACTGCCTAAAGCAGGCAGAAATCTTATCATTTATGAAAAATACTTTAATATAAATAAATACAGGTGATTTGTAGTAATTGTCTTTTCAGCAGAGAAAAATTAAGCTTATTCAGGAACAGGAAAACTTGCTGATAACACACTACCCAGATGGCATTTTTTTCAGTTAAAGATAATTTGTCAGAGGCCAAACCAGACTCCAGGCTTGACATCTGATGAGAAATGTGTATCTGACCCATTTCTGTTGCGGCTATTGCCAAAATCAGTTTAACAAAGAAGGCAAAGAAGACAGCTGTGTCCAACTCTCCTTCAAGCTTGACTAACCAACTCACCCAGTGAATCCTGCATGAGAAACTGGAGAACAGGCCCTCTACTTGTTTCCTTGTAAACAGCAATCGCTTCATCTGCCCTCGTTTTGTTTTTTTATTTGGCCCCACTCTTTGTTCTTTCATGCCTCTTGTCCGCTTATTTGAGATGAGACCAACGCTCAGAACTCAATTATACCGTTGCACTGAAGAAGCTACTTTCCCACAGCTAAAACAGTTAAATATATACCAAGGCCTCTTTCATTCCTGTTTTCCAACAGTCACACTTTGGTGCTGCTGAGTCCTGCTGCCTGTGGAGAAGAATACCCCAGCCACATTGACTGCACAGGTCTAAAAAAAACCAGTACCGATTAGCTGATCAACAACTAATCTTCTGTTTGAAGGAGTGGTTTTAGCCTTCCTTTTTTAGACCCCTAGTATTTTCTGAGGGTTTCAGAGCCTTCAGAAGGCCGATGACAACTCGGTCACCTTAAAGGCAGGCTGTGGATCGTTAGCAGTTTGTGGACCACTGACATTTGGATTGCCAGTGCTGCCATTTGAGTGTCTGTCACCGCTTGCGCTAGCGAGTGAGGTGCTGTGGTTGCAGATATTCAGCATACATCGCTCCACGACCCAGCTGCCTTCAGTTAAAAATGCCACCACACTTAATGGCTTTTGCATGCACTGGGACTTGACTTCGCAGCATTTGATGCAGTTACAACTGATGATAGCTCCGCAGTGAAGACAAACCCTCATCTTCAGTATCTAATCAAACGCATGGAATAACTTCGTCTTCCAAAACAATAACCTCCCAACTAATAATGTTTTAGATTTATTAGAGAATAATTCCAGTACCTCCTGCACTTTGCCTGAGTTATTGTCATCTTAAATTATTAAATTTAAATTGTTAGATTTCCAAGCATCTGTGACGCTCCTCCTAAAATGACATTAGGAACCTCAGTCAATTATTTAACACAAGAAATAGTCAGCAACATTTTCCCCTCATAAGAATAAGATAATTATCTTCAGTAATTGCATATACTCTCCACTATATTTGCACTGAGCTTGCATAATGTATAAAACATTGGTGATGGGTCATTGAATTTTACTATTAAACTCTTCGAGGCCTGATTTATTAGAAATTGTTTGTCACATTTTGCTCTCGGAAAAGCCATTACTGCTAAGCAGACAATGATCTCTCACTGACGAGTGCTCGGAAAAATAAAATGATCTGCAAAATCCACATTCTTCAACCATCACACTTATGCAAAACAGCTGCTGGAGCTGATAAAGGACCGAAAAAGGATAAAGCGTGAGCAGTGCCAACACCACAATTCTTCAAGAAAGCATTAAGCCCAAGCAAGATGAAATGTGAGGAATATAAACTGGCTATTTTACAACTGAACCTGAAGTTGAGCTCAACATATTTAACCTTTATTGAACCATAAGTTGTAACAACAAATAGCAGTGGAAAGATAAAAATCCGTGATACATACACTTGTATGAGTCATCTTTGGCTCTTATCCTGAAAAAGTGTATCTGTGTTTAACTTAAAGCACTGTAAGTAGTCCCACTGAGGTCAACGGGAAGTACTGATAGTACTTAAAATTACACATATTTATAAGGCACTGCAAAATTGGGGGCCAAGAGGTTGCAAGTTATATGGCTTCACATTCACTGCTTATAACATCATTTCATACCTGGAGAAAAGCGAAGCAATAAACAGAGACACACCAGACAGACCACAGACTGTTCTACCCGACTACCACTTCTGGCACACAACGTGGAAACGTTTTCTGGCATTTACAACATGCTAATGGGTAATAACGCGCACTAAATAGATCTAAATGGATCGCTCTTGCACAGAGCACACCTTCCTGCTGGCAGTGTGATGTCTTACAGAAACAAGGCTGCTGTGACCACCTCGTGAGGCCTCGTTCTTTCAAATCAGAGAGCCACGTGTGGCCAAGCCTCAGCTGAAGACTCCTGGGGAGTTTACGAAAATAGATGTTGTAGGCTTGACAAGAGACGCATTCCCAGGGTAGGAGAGGCAGCAGGGAGGGTTCACCCTCTGCTGGCACCAGCGAAGGCGCCGCAGGGAGCAGCTGCACCCACAGCCCAAGCACAGACGTGGGCAGCAAACCTCCATGAGACCAGGGCCGACCTCCCCCGCGGGCACTGCCTTAGGGGACGCGGCGTTCTGCCCTGTGTGCGGTCCCGCGGCTGCCTGGCACGTCACCGGCTAATGAACGAAGGACGTGGGATGGCCTACTCGCCAAAACAAGCTTTTTTTTTCCCCTACGTATTTGCTATTAAAAAAAAAAACACAACCCAGGAGACAAAACTCCACAGCACAGAAACCTTGCCCCCAGCAGCCCCGGCCCCACACACGCCCGGGTTCCCCCGTGGAAACACCCCGCTCAAGCCGAGCTGCTCAGGAAAACACGGCGTACCTCTGAGGTAACCCAGGCCTCATGGGCCTGACGTCACGCCAGAATACCGCTTTACCCCCCCGGCCCGTCCGCACTTCCATGCCAAAACAGCCCCTAAGACACGGGCCCCCGACGCCTCCCGCAGCAGCGGGGAGGGCCTGCGCGCCGCTCCCCCCCGACTCTGACGTCGCCAGGTAACACCTGACGTCACGGTGACACGGTGAGGTAGGGATACGCGGCTCTCACCGGGAAGAGAGTGGCCGGACCCGTCCCACCGCGCTCCGCCGCCGCCGACCCCGCCGCCCTGGTACTGCTTCCCCGCGCGCCCTTCCGGGATGGGCCGCACTTCCGGGGTCAGCCGACCGGTGCCGCTCTGCGCCTGATCTCTATGGTTAAGGTCGGCCTGGCCGGGGCAGGGCGGAGCTGGCGGCCCGGCCTGGCCCAGGCTGGCGGGTGAGGCGGCACCGGGACCGGGGATGGGGCAGCGGAGCGGGTCTTCTGAGGGCCGGGGGCACAAGGGACTTGAAGGGGCCTTCTGTGGGACGAGGAGCCCCCAAGGGGAGGGGGCTTTGGGGCACCTGTGGGTCCCCTGTGGGGCATGGAGTCCCCGGGGGGGGGGGGTGGCTTTGGGGAATATGGGGGTCCCTTGTGGGGCAGGGAGTCCCGTGAGGGGGTTGTGGGCACACGGAGGTGCGCTGTGGGGCAGGGTGTCCCGTATGTGTCTGTGTGAGGGGGGCTTGTGGGCACCTGTGGGTCCGCTGTGGGGCAAGGAGTCCCGTGGGAAGGGGGGGTTTGGAGCACCCGGCGTCCCCTGTGGGGCAGGGGAATCCCGTGGGGAGGTTGTGGGCACTCGGGGGTCCCCTGTAGGGCAGGCAGTCCCATATGGAGGTTGTGGGGCCTTGGGGGAGCTGGCGGCGGCCAGGCAGGTCTGGGGGTGCTGTGGGGGGTCCCGGGGAAACAGGGTGGGGGTCCCCTGTCTGTCACCCGGAACTGCCCTTTCCATCGTGGCTGCTGGTCTACTCCTTCACTTAAAGCTAAGAAAATCACGTTTCTGGGGGTAACTCCCCCGATTGCATCAGAGGTCAACTCTCTGGGGATGCTGCTCAATGCCGGGGGGCTGGGGGATGCCCTGCCTGTCCCTGCCTGCTGCTGCCTTCACGTTACTGCCCCGGAGCTGGTGAAGTGCCACCGCTGGGAGGGAGAAGCCCCTGCCTCATGAGCAGGCAGCAGCATGGCAGCCCGGTGCGTGGGCACCGTCATCCCCAATGGGCGATGTCAGGGCTGGTGTTTGTGGCAGCTGGAGCACATTTCAAATCCTGGGTGGCATTAACACCCTGGCAAAGCTGAGCCCTAAATACAAAAGCGAACCAATCACTGCCTGCCTACCTGCCTGGCATTCTGACAACACTCCCCATTCGTATCTGAAACCCCCCAAAGCAGCTGTCCCAAGCAATTTGTTTTGGCTTTTTGTTGGTGAAGCAAGTCATGGATTTGATTATCTGAGGACCTTTTGTACCTTTCATTTGCTTTTCAGAGTTAGCAACCTGTTTCTCCCCTGCGAAGAGGGTGTGTCTGTTAGATAAAGCCACGTGTTTCTGTAGGATGTTTCTGTGGGACTTTAAACTTCCAAGTGTGACATTTCTTCTAGTCAGATGTAACTCAGTGTACGCATTCCCTTAAAAACATAATCTGTTTGTGCGGGTACGAGTGGCAACATAAAGGAATTTCTGTCTTAGTTGTGTTTAATTATTTAAAACACAAATGTGATGCTTCTGAACTAACGTCAAAGTGTACAAGGGAGTGATTATTTTACTGTGGATGTTCATAGTCATGTCTGAGAAAGACAGAGGTGAAAGTCTGAAAGAAGAAGCCTCTTACGAAGATGAAAATGGACAGAAAGCAGAGGAACTTGGCTGTGCTGAGAGCAATGAAGAGAGAGGGCAAGAGCTTGAACCTCCTGTGCCTATGACTCGGAAAAGACCTGAACCAAAACCCCCAAGCCAGCCTGCTGCCACAGAAAAGCCTGCAGCTGAAACCCTGAAGGTATGTTCCTATGCTGGTTCTGAATAATGTGACTTCATGGCTTTATGCACAGAAGAATTTTGACCACAAACCTCACTGCTTTATTGAAAATTCACATTGCCGTTTATCTGAAAAGAAGAAGCTGCACAAAAGTTACATGTCACAGACTGCTGGTGTTCCTCTCCTCATCATAATACCTGCGTCACTCTCTTCTGCTTTTCTTCATTAAAGGTCTCCGATTCTCCTACTGCAGTTCAGACAGGATGGGGGTACTGGGGAAGCTGGGGGAAGTCTCTTCTGTCAACTGCGTCTGCTACTGTAGCCACTGTAGGTAAGGCTCTTTCTGGTATTTGGTAAATATTTTAACCATGCTTCATGTCTCAAGCTGGTGCTTTTGAGCTTGTTTCTAGAGAAGGGAAATTCTGTTATAGAAGCAATTATTGGAAAAACGTCAAGAGAATCATTCAAGTAATGGGGAAAACTTGTACCAAAAGGTACGGTGAGATTAAGGAGATATGCACAGCCAAAATTACTTTCAAGTTTTTAAGGTGTTAGCATAATTTTCAGGTGGTACTTTAAATGGGTATTCAGCTGGTATTTACAACTTTATTTAAAAGCTGAGAGGAAACCTGAGTTCATTACACTGGCAAGCACACTGGATAGTAGGTTTTAGTGCTGGGTGAACTGTCGCAAACAGGAGGAATGTAGAATGATAAAAAACAATATGTAGCCCTAATCCTGTTTCTGTTCTGATTTCTGTTGTATCTCATGGTTAAAGTAATGCTGCTGTCTTCTCTAGGTCAAGGTATTTCAAATGTCATAGAAAAAGCAGAAACAACCCTTGGGATCCCCAGTCCTAGTGAAATATCCTCAGAGACTGGAGATGCTACAAGAGGTCAGTTTTTACTGCCTAAGAACAACACTGAAATGTTTCTCATAACATGATCAGCCCCAAAATAACATCACCTTACCCTGCATCTTGCATATTGAGGTAGATATCTGTATGCTAAAATAGTACTCTTAATGGTTACTTCTGTTAGCACTGAAAAGTAGGTAGGTAGATAATCCCAATTCTAGCCCTGCTCCTGGCTGACGCTTGGTGTTTGTGATTTTCTTCACTCTGCAGCTGATGGGATCTTTTTCTGGGAGTGAGGAAGTTAATTTTCTGCCTTCTAATGCAGGAAGTGAGGATGCTGGTGCTAGCAGCACAGATGCAGTTGATGATGGCAGTTCCTTTCCTATTGCTGGGGCCCTTGGAGTTTTATCAACCATCTCTACTGCTGTCCAAAGCACAGTGAGTGAGTTGGGAATACAGGACACAATGGGTTTAAGAGAGCGTTGGGGTTTTTACCTTTTATCTGAAACATCGTAAGAGGAAACTTTTCATTTTGACTTTTGTGGGATGAATGGTGAGAAACTGTTTCAACCTTCAGGCAGTCTTTATCCTGTGCCTTGCTTGTAACTGGCACTTAATGTGTAAGTTGCCTTGAATTTTGATAGTTCTGTGTTGATTGTTGATACGTAACAAAAAAAAACCCGTGGACTGTGTGGTGTGTGCATTCCCATGTGTGCATTCCCATGCATGTCACCTCTGTACTCTGCTATCTCTGCTCCTTTAGAGTATTCGTGTAAATGCAGGGTCAGACTCATTCCTGGAATATTCCCACTGATTTCCACAGAAATATCTAGAGATGAAGTCCATTCTCCGCTTCAAAAACTTGTGTGAAACTAGCCCAAATTGCTTGGAAATGAGCTTGCTCCTGTGACCGTGAGAAATGCACTTCAAAGGAACCCATTACCCTTAGAAACTGTGCTTTTGTGATCTGCTGTATTGTCAATTTGCCCGTGAATTTGAAAGAGCCGCAGATGGAAAGCTTGCTTCTGCTTTTAAGGCTTGAACAAGAGTTAGTGACCCACAGGTCTAGTGTTTTGTGATTGGAAGGACGAGAACTAAATACTTTAATATGGCGAGAACCAGCTTGTTCACAAAATAGAAATGTTTTTCCCATCAGATTGCTGCAGCTGTCTGAGTGCTATATTAAACTGTTGGATGATAGTATGTTGTGTCTCTTTCCATGTCCTCCTGCTATCTTTGTGGCAGTTAGGGTTGAATTTTAGGGTGATAAGGACCAATTCGGCTTGCATGTGAGTGTCTGGCGTATCATTGCCGGATAAATTCCCCAATTCAGTGTCTTCGGTTGCATAGTCTTCTGTGACTTTTATGTGATGTGTATATCCAAATCTGATTCCTAGGGCAAAAGTGTTATTAGTGGAGGTCTGGATGCCTTGGAATTCATCGGGAAAAAGACAATGGACGTAATAGCTGAGGGAGACCCTGGTTTCAAGAAAACAAAGGGCTTAATGAACAGAACCTCTACGTTATCACAGGTATGGCAGTTCCACATCAGCTCTTCTCTTTTCTTCTCCCTTCTTTTGTGGTCCGGTCCTTAAGCAACCATTTGCTATTGAACCAAAAGCCTTCTCCTGTGTATCTTCTGGCACTGACCTGAGTTCTCTGCTTTTCTTTTTCAGGTCTTACGAGAGGCAAAGGAGAAAGAAGAGCAGCAGACAGCTACTGAGGTTACCATGGCTACAGAGAAGAAAGCCCATTATGGGTTACTGTTTGATGAGTTTCAGGGTCTTTCGCATCTGGAGGCCTTAGAGATGCTTTCCAGAGAGAGTGAATCAAAGGTAATGGCCTTGAGCAATTTGCCTTCTATTTTAAGTTCAGCTGAGCAGGGCAAAAAAGATGAGAAATATATGTATATACATGTAAAATCAAGTGCTCAGAACTTGCTATAAAATGATTGATGACACAACTTCACTTTGATCTGGTGTTTACCTTGGGAGCATTATGGCCTGTCGTCAGCTCCTAGAGCTATTCTCTTTATCTAGCTAGCCTCAGTTCCTTCATACCTTCAGTAATTTTTTACAAGTTGCTCTCTCGTCATACCCACTTGTTTGCTGCCTTGGTCTGGAGAAGCAGAGAGTATTTTAAGCTCAGCAGAGTTTGTCCTCTCTGCCTTGGGGTATGGAGGAGGGCAGATCAGCATGCAATTTGAGAATTCATTCGCTTTTTTATGAAAGAAAGTATTTGAATAATTCCTTAAGAATCCATTATTATCTAACGAGACTTCAGAAATAGGTCTTTTTCCTTTTCTCCTTACCATAGTAAAATATGCCTTTCTCATTAATATCAGTCTGCGGTGTTTTTACATGCAGTGTAAACCAGTGCTGCATCTTCCATCCTGTTTCTTGTTGGATTTATGATTCTCTTTGTGGCTGTGCTGCCCCTAACTAGGTGAAATCGGTTCTAAATGCCCTCTCTGGAGAAGAGTTGGACACACTCAAGGATGAAATGGAGCAACTCAAAGAAGCATTTTCTTTACCTGAATTCTTTGAAGAAGAAGAGGAAGAAAAGAAGGGTAAGAGGTTCTGGGAGGAGAAGCTGGTTCTCAATGAAATTCTCAGTGTAGAACCAGCCAGCCCTGAGATCACTAGCAGTGGACATGATGCCAAAGTTAAGTTATTCTTTAGGTGGATGCTTAATCCTAAAGCTGTCTGTGGCCAGGAGCATGACAGGTAACTATAGCCTTCATCTCTGGAAAGCTGCTGTGCATTAATTCTGTAGCAGGAATGATTTCTTGCCAGAGCAGGATTAAAGTTGCTTGACTTCTGGGCAATACATACAACTGACCTTGAGCCAAGATGCAAATTCAAGGAGATGCTGGGTTCCCCTGACCGTGAGGGAAAGACTGTCAATAGAGTTGTACAACCTGTGGGGAAGTAAAAAGCCTTTTTATTTAATTTTTTTTAAATGAGAGTTAGCCACACAGACCAAAAGGCTCAGAGGTGCCTCCGTACACAAGAGCCATCTGACTCTTGAGGATTACACAGCTTTAAATGTAAATTTCCTGCATTGCTTTTACCTAAATGGCTCATCAGGGAGGGCTTACACGCCTGCATTTGCTACCATCTAATGTACCTTTTATATTTGCACATGATGGATCTCACAGCCTTCCCCCCGCTGTTAACATCTGCCCTGCTGTATATAATAGAACCGTAGGCTTTAAGTGATATTTCAGATTCTCCAAGGTGATGTGCAAGTTAATGCATTGTAAAATGCTGCCTGAAAAAAATAATAATAATTAAAAAAAATGGAATTACCTTATCTACAAAACCAGGATTGAAAAAGCAAAAGATAACCCTTGGGCACTGATGTCTCCATCTTTTCAGAACTTACCTTATAAATTGTATTTAAAAAGAGCAGGTTTGGTGCGTTCTTGCCTGAGGTGATGATTCAAAGAGAAATAAAGGAAACAGTTGAGAGACTTGTGCAGAACCAGTTGTGCATTGAAGAGCTGCTTATTCCCGTATCTGTCCTTTATGTGGATTCTTCAACCTTTCCTGTCCTTTAGGAGATGAGGAATTCACAAAAGAAGTAACAGAGTTGTTTTCTGAATTGCGTATCTGCTCGAAGCCAGACAAACTGATTATGGTGAGTTATTTCCCATCTTCTAAAAGTTGGAGGGATTCCTCACAGGAACTGCTTCCCAGTCCTCCTTGGCTTGTGAAAACATCAAAGGCATGAAAGCAAGCTGTGGTTTAGATCCTTTGACAATGCTAGACAAAAGAGATGGGCCTTTTCCTTTGACTTTATGGGGCAAAATCATATTCTGTCATGTCTTTGGCTCTGAATCAGTAGACACTAGTGTGTCTTTGCCCTGTCACTGGGCAGTAATCAGTGTTGGCAAAGATAACCGGGAGCAGTAAGCCTTCAGCCACCACAATGAAATCAACCTACGGTCATAAATTGAAGCCCTCCTCTTGGTACGAAGCAGCTGCTTTTACTACGTTCAGAAGTTGGTATGCGGTAGAATTGCCTTTCTTGCCTTTATTTCACTACCCTTTAGATCCACCAAGTGGCAGCAGCATTCTTAGTTGTGGTCTTGCTGGTAGACTCTAGCGCCCAGTGCTAGAGAAATGACTGCCCTTGACTACATCAGCGCATCCAACGCTCTACAGAGTCCTGAAGGCACTAGGATCATTTGTCCCGGTGCTCCTCGCAAGCTCAGGAGTCGTAGCTGTTTCCTTCCTCTAGAGAGGTCCAATACTCCATTTTGTGGTGTGCAGGGGGGCTTCATTCCAGTCGTTAAGTACTATGGCACATCCTCATACAGGTGAGGACATCTGCTCATGAATGGATAGCACGATTCAACAGGAGTCTTCCTAAAGAAGAAAAAGAGAGTGAAGAAACCCAAGAAGTGGAATCTGGAGATGGTGACCGTGATGCTAAAAATTCAGTAGAGGTAACTCAGTAATGAAGGAAGAGAATATCTGACCGCAGAGTGTTTATCTGGTGGCTAAGTTACAGCTGTGATTCCCAGAGTTTATGGGTTTCTATTTCTGTGCAGATTCTGAAAGGGCGGTGTAGTGATAGCATGCTGTGTGAATCACTTGTTTTAAATAATAAAAACTGCTGGGTTTTGTATGCTATCGGGGAATCTTTTTAACTCTTGCAGGATATTCATGCGTTTGCCATAAGAAGTCTGGCTGAACTGACAGCATGCTCCATTGAAATGTTTCACAAAACTGCAGCTTTATTTCTACATGGTCAGAAACAAGAGGTGACAGCCACAGACAGAGCCAAGTCCCTTTCACAGTACGTTCATCTCGTAGTAAACGTGTAGCATGTAATTACTCAACATACTGATTAAACTATCTAATAAATCCATGGGATTCAGGGCTTTTTGAATTCTGCATGTGTGTTCAAAGTTGCATCACTATCTTCCAGCAGAATTCAGCTCTTTCTTTTTCCAGCTTAAAAACATTTCTTGATAGGAAAGAGGAAACTACTTGAAAGCTTTTATATAGCCAAGAAGAATGTTTGCCCTAAGCTTGTGCTAGTTAGTAGATAGACATTTAAAATATGACAAAGCAGTTGTATAGAAGTGATTCGTAATTACCTCTTTGTTAATCATTTAGTATGTTAGGTACATGATACTGTAAAATTCCTGCAACTAATTAGTAGACTGGTCTTACGAATAATGAATAACACAAGATTTTTCTTTTCTGTCGGGAGGTACTTGGCAAGTATATGAAATACGCGGTACTTTCTAAGTAAGAAAATAGTCAGAAAATGACAGTTGTCAGTAAAAAACCCCACAAGTTAATACTGTTCCTTCTTGAATGAACGTGTCTGTCCTCTGAATGCTGTTTCCTATCTTCAGCTTTAATTATTTATTTTCCCATCTTTCCCCTCCCTAATTTATTTGGGGAACTTCTGGATCTTCAGACGCTGTTTATATGCTCTACATCAATTTTGGTTTAATTTAGCTTTATATGCGTGGAAGCAAGGTATTTGTGTTTTAGAGGAATGCTAAAAGAAAGTTATTCTTGTAAACTAATTGCTAGATAATTTTCCTACTCTTCTTCCACAGAATGACGATTGTGCTGTGTAGAGAACTGTCGGCTTTCTCTAAAGAGTTTACTATGTGCTTAACGACTGCAGGGGTAAGAGTTAACACCGTAGTTCTTAGGAATAAGGTGTGGTTGGTTGATTGCAGCCTTGGGATCTTCACCATGAAGTGCTTTTTGTGTTTGCGCATTTATATATGCAGCTTTTTGCCCTGTGAACTGATCTTCTAGGCCAGCGTTCCCCAAATTGTGGCAGCTGAATGTACGCTGAGCTTTTGAATGCCTCCTGCTGCAGTTAGTCTGGCGCAGAGCAGGGGTGGGAATTGGTGCGGAGAGTATTAAGGAGAGAGAAGAAAATTAGATTTGTGATCCTGTTGTGGATTTTCCAAAACACTCGGGTGTTACTGAAGATAACATCATTATCTCTAAATTCTCCAGTTGTCCACAGTTCATTTGAAGACGTAATGTGTGTCTTTATGTCCAACTTGTGTTGGGCGTGTGTGGGTTACTGCATTCTTATTTGCATGCTACAGGGCAGGTGCTCTGCAGTTTGTGACTTAGCTTTCCTGTAGGCGAGGGAGCAATGGTGATTTTAAACTTACTGAGGATTTAGCTTTATCTTGCTTGAAGAAATGTGATCAAGTTTTCAATCAGGATAATATATGTCTGATCTCTGCAGGTCAAAGAGAAAACAGATGTGCTTAATCCCTTAATCACTGGAGTGTTTTTAGAGGTCAGTTATGCTAAAGTTAAAACTTTAAGCTAATACTTAAAAATAGATATGCTGTTTTTTCCCATTTCGGTATCCTTATGCATGTCAAGTTCTCTAACCCATGGTCTAAGATTCTGCTTACCTATCTAATAACTTAAAACTTTTAATAAATGTCTGTAGATTTGCGCAAGAGAGGACTGACTTAGTGAAGAGTGAGCCTTATGTGGTCTCAGCTGACACAGAAGATGCATATTAAATTCATCAGTCTGTATTTCTGGAATTTAAATGTCCAAAGTCAAGCCTTAGACAAGCTCATAAATCAGCACGCGAGAGTCCCAGCGCTTCCCAGCTGTTAAGTTGGTTCTCAATGCTTGTAAACTTCCAAGGTGTGGTAGGAAACGGGTGTTTCCTGTTGGTGTGTTCTTCCTTCCTACCACAGCATGTGTATGCTTCACTTTGAAATAAAGTCTTCTCATCTGTTATCGAAAACAGAATCCTAGATTTGGATTGCACCTAATTTTGTTTGGCAGTTTTTAAGCCGGTTGCTTTTTTGCCTGGTGGCATAAAGCCCCTCAAAAACTTAAACTGATTTCTAGAATGAAGCCTTAAAAATCTGAGAAGCACTAGGCTTCTTTTTCTTATGTGCATTAATCAATGCTGTTTGAAAGGAGTATGTAGTTAGTAAAGCTGATTGTTAGCATAATTATTCATGCATATATTTTGATTTTTGTTTTCATAGGCTTCAAACAGTGCTTCGTATATCCAAGATGCCTTCCAGCTCTTGCTGCCTGTACTGCAGATCTCTCTTATTGACGCTAGAACGGAACTACCACAGCAATAAAAATCCTTCTAATTAAGAACTTTTTGACCTTCCCACTTCGTAGTTTCCATGCTGGAGAATGATGTAATGGCTCTTATTAAAGGGAAAAAGATTAACTCTGATCGCTGCTGCTGCTGCTGCAAGAACAGTGATTAAATGCAGTCTGGCAATGACAGCTCTTGCAGCCCATTGTGAGATGTGATTAGCATAGTCCAGGCTGGTGGACAGTGTGACAGACCTAAAGTGCAGATTGCTTCTCTGTTTTCATGGACTGTCTGTATCTTTTCACTGAAATCCCTCTGCTGTATGTGTTAACAAGCTCTTTGGAGAAGCTGTCTGGACTGTGAAGACAATGCCGGAGAAAAGAGTAGCAGCTCGCTAGTTAGAGTTAGCTAAAATCATGGTGTGATTTTTAAGTCAGAGAGACATAATTGGGTCCCTGATAGCTCTGCGTTGGTCTTGAAATGAATATTGCGTAGGAGGTGCAAGAAAAGGCAAATATTTATGATTATGAACCTTGCAGTTTCTAGGCTGGGAAGAATACGGCAGAGGGGATTCCTTATCAAGCTGCTGTTTGTGAAGCGAAGCCCCGGCTTCCTGAAGATGTCTGTTAATGACTGGGGGATGTGGGACAGGGACTCTCACTAGGGTGCTGTTTCTCATTCTCTTGCAGAGTGCTTGCTTCAGCACCAGCTGGGAAAATGCTGATCTGGTCCTAAGAATGTGGGTACTTTGCTTTATAGCAATAAATGAGAGCTGGCTAAAAGGGATTGATCTGTGTTTGGGCAATTTAATGAGAGAATTTAGCAGGAGGACTCCCCTTCTTCCGTGCAGCTTGACATGTCAGCCACAGACTGTTCACAAACTGGGATACTGCTTTTTTCCTGTTTTGGTGTAAAAACACTATAATGCAATGCTCCTTCTTCTCGGAAGGTATATTAAAGTAGGGGGAGAGGAAGCAATTTGGTTCTGTTAGCGGGAGTCCTAATTTGTCTCAGAAGCTGCTCCACATACGGTGTCTGTTTCTTTGTGCTGTGAAAGTTCCCTGCTTTGTTCCTTTTCGCAATTTTTATCTTTTGAGCCTGCCCATTGGGAGGGAGCAGCCTCTGTTGGAATCACAAGAGCAGAAATGCACAGCTAAAATGGAACTTCGAGAACAGCTAACCAGAGGTGACCGAGCGTCACACCTGCCTCCGTACTCGCTCATTGGTAACGACGATGCTCAAATCCCCCTTTTGAAAATCCTCTGGGTTTTAGCAGGTCTTGCACACTTCTGCTGGTCTGAAGGCTTAACGTTCTTCTGCTCTATTTGTGCAGCAGAGAAGTGTTTTTATTATGAGAATACGTTTTGGCTAATGCTCCCCTGATTTTATATATATGGAAAAAGCCTTGCCTTAGTCCTGGTTAGACTGATCAGATCTCTAAAGGGAGAGCGTTCTTTTGCATCTTAAAGAAAACTAGACTTAAAAGGAGTGTGTCTGGGGTAAAAAAAAAAAAAGAATCTGCACTACGATAAACTCTGTATTTTTTTTTCTTCTTTACGTTGATAGCATTATTAAAGAAAATACTTGTTTTGACAACGATTTCAGATGAAAGCCATCTAGGTAGCAATGGGCACGAACGAAATGAAAAGAACTAACTGTGGGTTTGGTCTTTTTCTTCTCAGCCCTGCCTGGGGTTTGCGGGGCAGGGCTGGGTGCTGCTCTGGGACCGGGACAGCTGGGGCTGTTCTCGGGACAGGGTACCGTCCCATGGGAAAACGGGCTCTGAACCCCGGCTGGGGAGTGAGAGCTGCCAATTCCCGCATCTGCGAGATGGCAGCTTCGCTCCTACCGCAAAGCCAAAATTTACAGAGATGTCAGAAGAGAAGAAATAAAGATAACAGGGTTTTATGAAGCAGCAGCTGCTGCTCTTGCAGATAAATTCTACTGACCTGCAGTGCTTTAGTGCAGAGTAGTTTAATAATTAAAGGAAATAAGGTGATTTTTTTTTTTAATATGCAGACAGTAATTCTTTCAGTCGTATGCCCACCTGCATTTTGTTACAGCAGCCAATAACCAAACGTGCACCAGCTTCACTTGTGTACCAGCGCAAGGACTGCAGGAGATCGCCAACAAAAACAGTTCCACAGTTGCTGAAATGAAATCTTCTTACCCGAAGGATTCATCAGGATTCAGCATCCAACTGTCTGGAGGTCTTATTGCTCGGCCTTGCCTTGTGCATGAACCTAATGAGAGCTGGCAGTAATTTGAGCACTTCTGGTAGTGTTTGGGGAGGTGAGAGGTGGCTGAGAATAGAGAAGAGTTCGCCGAGATGCTGGCAGTGACTTGGAGGGGAAGAGAGGGGAAAAAAAAAAAGCCTTCCACAATTATTTTCTTTCCTTGGGAGAGATTCTGTTACTTGCAGCTGTAAAAGCTGCTTCCTGGCAGCTGCTGTGGAAAGGTTTAAAACATAAAAAAGGCTCGGTCCTCCCAATGGGTTTTGGGAATTGCTCCCAGCCCTTACCCAACCAGCTTCCTGGGAATTCGTTTTTCATTATTAAAACAAGTATGTTCAGGAGCAGCAGCACCTCTGACACGGGCGGGATGAGCAGTTGCCCTCGTTTGGGAGAACCAGCAGCTACGTTGCCACTGGTGGCCCTGAGCAAGGGGACAGCTGTCCCAGGTCACCCGCAGCGCAAATGGTCTGACTCAGAGGCAGGATGAGGAGGAACGGCGGGAGGAGGAGGAGAGCTCTGGCATTTCCTTCCCAGGTGTGCACGCTGCATCCTAAATAAACAGCGGTCTACGATGATGTGATTTAAGCAGAGAGATTGATCTTCTGTAGCCAAAGGCTTCTTGGCACGGAAATGGAGAGCATAAGTGCCTGGTACTGTGCTAATTAATGTTTTCGGGGAGTTTAGCTAGTCCCTCGCAGCTCTGCGCTGTGACAGCAGCTTGGAGGTGGCCCCGCGCTGGTGTTTCGGGTCTGGCTGGCGGGTTCGTTTCCTTCCTTCAAGGGCAGCTTTGTGCCTGCTGCAGGGAGAGAGCGGAGCCCGTGCCGTTTGTGGGCTGGGACCTGCCGCTCTCTGCTGTCCTGCTGGGCGGGTGGTGGCAGCCACCCCTCTGCTGCAAGATGCTGGTGGCTGCAGCCTGGCCGGAGGGCCGGGGTGGTCCCTGAGAGCCAGCGCCTTGGGGCGATGCTTTGTGTCCCCGTGTCCAGGGAGCGATGGCAGGGCTGTCCCCTGGGCTGCTCTAACTGGAGGATGCCGCAGGCTTAGGTCCCTCGCATCAGAGTCCTGAGAGCCCAGCTGGGGCTGGCAGGGAGCGAACAATGAGGTCACCAGTTAAAAATGAGGTTGAGCGTGGTGTTTGTGGGGGAGGATCCTCCAAAGGTGGTGGCAAGAGCTGCTCGGAGGAGTGGGAGTGGATGCTAGCTGGTCCTGACACCAAACAGCCTCCCTGGATCCGGTCCAGGGCCCCATCCTGTCTCCACTGACCTCTTGTGCCGTACGGAGGTTCCTGTGCCTCTTGAGCTCCCCGTCTGCGTCGCCCCGGGATCAGGCAGCACCGCTGCCGTCGTTTGCCCCCAGACTGAGCGCTGGCCACCGGGAGTTCCCTGAATGATTTGTGTATGAGCTGAAGCATCTCAGCTAGAAAGCACCACCGCCATCCATGCGATGGATTTTGGCAGCAAGGGGGACTCTGCCACCATTTCGGCTGAACTCTCCCAGGTTTTTTCCACCCTTGCCGTTAAAACCCATCCCTTATTTCTGTTCTAAACCTGCTAAGGGGACCCTTGCTCTACAGCTGGGGCCGGTGCAGGCTCCGGTGGAGGAGGCCTGGGGCAGACGTGGCCAGGTTTTTGGGACCAGTGACTTCTGTACAGCTGCCCGCTCCCTGCGTGAGTTACCCAGGGTTAGTCTCGCTCTGTGGGAGGGGGCTCCACACACGCTGTAAATTAAAGTAAAATGACTGTGGGAGCAACTTTGTTGTAGAGTTGAAGGCTTTAAATGGGGCAAATCTTGCGGGAGAGGTAATGCCTTTTATTAGGCAGAGAAAACAAATTAGCTTTCAGGTACACAAGCCCTTCTTGACATTATTGTTACTGTTATTATCCCATGTTGGTGCCAGTGGAAACGAGGGCATTGCTTTAGAGGGGGAAGCACATTATGGAAGTGTTTAGACCTGCTGGTAACTGCTCTCTGCTGACAGGCATTTGCTTAATGATATGTTGGAGTGAAAGCCAGCAGCAAGGACAAGCATCGGAGGGAGCTGGGAGTGCGGAGCTCTGCCTGGTCCAGCCTTGCCTGGACCTCCTGGAGCAGCCTGATACCTCCCACCAAGAGGGGAGCAAGGACCTGCTGGAGGTTCCACCTACCTTGGTCTCAAGGACACCCCCAAATCCCCTCTTTTCTTCTTCAAACAGGGTCCTGACCATAGCACATTCCTGGATTGAGTCCCCAGTGCCCGCCCTCATCCCAGGGCTGGTCCCCGTGGATGTCTGCAGCCTCCAGATCTGCCCTGGCTTGCTTGCAAAGGGTCAGGAGGTCTTTCCGCTCCTGCCTGCGCCAGAGGCAATGTCAGTGAGGCTCTTGCGGGTACGAATGGGACTGGTCATGTTCCCCGTGTCATGCGCTGCCCGTGGCGGGCGGCAGAGCCAGTTTTTCTGCTCTGAAAGTGGGACTGGGGAGGAGACCGCAACACTCAAATACCCACATCCCTGGTAGCTGCCAGCCGCGCGTTGAGGAGGCCGCTTCCCTCTCCCAGCTCCAGGTAAGGCACTTTCCTGTCTCCCTCGTGTCATTTACAGAGGGGGGTTTACGGAGTCGCTTGTCAATTAGCTGGGCTGGAGAAGCAGAGCGGGAGGGCAGGCTGCAGCAGAGGGTGCCGCAGGAGCATCCCTGGGACGACTCGCATTCCGTGCGGTCTTGGGGATGGGAATCAGGCACCGTGCCTGAGCCTCGCGGGAAGGACTTCAGTCCTCTGGGTGAGATGGGAGCGGGCACAAACACTGGGACCAGTGAGCCCGTTGTGCCTGGGGGGTAAGGCCGCCCGGGCTATTGCCTGGTGGGGTATGAATAGGCTCGTTTGCTTCATTAGCCAGAGATCCGATCCGCACGCGCCTCGTGCTTTGCGTGGCCATGGAGAACAATTGCAGGTTGTGAGTGGGGACCGTCGAGCCGGTCACTGGGTTTTGCTGGTCTCTCTGCCTGCCTGGGCTTTCGGAAACCAGCTCATCTGGGGCAGGGAGACCTGCCTGCCCAAAACGCGGTGGCAAAGGCTCCTGAGGAACAGGCGGAACTGGATCTGCTGGTCTGGGATGGGAAAAAGCTGAGCGTTGGCAGCCGTCACCTGAGCCACCACCCGCGGCAGGGCCTGCACAGGGTGCTGGGTGGCACCCCCCGTACAGGACCCTGGCAGAGCCTGGGATGGGGGAGCCCACCCCATCTCTTGGAAACCAGCTGGGTTGGTCCCCAGGGACAGGGTTATTGGTGCGGTGAGGAATTAAAGGGTTGTAAACCCCCCCCCCATGGTGGCATTTCTTAGCATGCGTTGGGGCAGCATTACCCCTTCCCATCCCTGGCTGCTGGGCTTTGGTCTGGTTGCCCATCTCGTAGTGCAAAGGTTGAGGTCCATCTCTGTGTACCTTGTGCCTTTCCTATCTGCTCACCCCCTGCTCCCAGCAGGAAAGGCACAAGGCAGGAGCATCCCCCACGGATTTGGAGCTGGGCACACGCCTGGGAGCTGCCGAGCAGCTTTGGTGCGACAGGACCTGGGGTCAGGGCATCGGCTACATCTTCTCCTGCGTCTTCCCAGGGGCTGCCTTTTCTTTTGTTAACATTTGATTATTTTTAATGATTTTTAGATTAAAATGTAATTATTTTCAATTAGTAGTTGCACTTCTTAATTACAGAGATGAATTAGATTACTGTTCATTATTAATTAGATTTTAACTTTGCACTGATTACGCCTTTTATCAGCCACTTCCCGCACTCCTGCCCTCCCCGTCCGACCTGCCTCTCCCCCGTTGCTGCCCCAAACCCTGCCGCTTCCCGCAGCCCTGCAGCATCCCAGGGGTTTTAAAATCTCTCTAGAAAATACAGGTCAACGTTATTGGCTCAGAAACTGCTCTTTTAAAAGCCCAAATACCAACCAGATAATGTAATTTTGTGGCTAACAAAAAAAAAACCCCATTAAAAGAAAGCATTAATATCCTGCTTCCCCCCACCAGTGGCTGGAAGAGAAGCTGTTTCCTAATTACCTGCTGCAGCAGCGACCCTGCTTTTCCCTGCAAGCAGAAGGGACCCGATCCCTCGACCCTGCTGCCTTCCCTCTGCCCCTATCTCATGGACTTTGGTCCTGCTGTTTTTAAAGCAAGCTGTCTTCTTTCTTTTCTTTTCATCTGTCACCTTTCAGGCACTTAATCCGTGCTCAGAGTTTTCTTGCCGTTGCTCTCCATTTCTCTTCTGCTCTCTGCTGCCTCCATCTCCCTCCCTGCCCTCTCCCTGTCCCAGGGCAGGTCTCCTTTCTGCCGAGACCTCCTGGGAGCCCAAAACCTGCTCTGTATTGACTCATCCTCATTTAATTTTAAATATTTCTGCAATTTGCACCTGCTCACGAGGGAGTTTAAGGCACCTCCCTGCGCATTTGCCGTGAGATTTCTTTCTCTCTCTGGCTCCATCACTCTCTCCTTGCTGTTTCCCCAGGCAGAGGGCAGTGGGTGCTGCTTGGGTGGGCGCAAGGTCTGGTCCATTTTTTCTGGAGGCCACAGACTGCTTTACCCTTTTCCCTGCAATTTTGAGGAAGTGTCTCTTCTCTCGAGGAGAAAAGAAAACCAAGCGGTGGGGTCCAGGGAGGTGTTTTCATCCCTGAAAAGCTCAGGTTACTCCACTCTCCACTTACTCTTTCAGGTCCTCTCTGTGCCGTAGGTGTGACCGTCTTGTGCCCCAGGCCCCTTTGGCTTCGCTGAAATGTCGACAATCCTGAAATGTGAGTGTTTGATGTGAACCCAGGCGGGGACTTGCTGGGTTTGCCTGTGCTGGATGCTGCATGCTGGCAATGAACCTCCCTCTGTGCCCTCTCGTAGGGTTTGGACGGGAAGATAAGGAGAAAGAGGACAAGGACAAGGAAAAGGACGAGGAAGAAGAGAAAGAAGAAAAGACTGAGGGAGAAAAAGAGAAGGACAAAAAGAAGAGGAAGAAAAAGCAGGAAGAGGACAAGGTAGGGGAATTTCTGCAGATGAGCTGCTGAACCGTTTGCCAGAGGGTTTCCAGCCCCAAAGTCCCCAACGCGGTTCTCATGGTGTGGCCAGCACCTCCCAAACCATCTGA
This sequence comes from Alca torda, assembly GCA_008658365.1. Lineage (NCBI taxonomy): Eukaryota > Metazoa > Chordata > Aves > Charadriiformes > Alcidae > Alca > Alca torda. Next base: position 49,447,816 of record CM018081.1, on the reverse strand, counting down.
TGCTGTGGGGGGGGGGGGGGCGTGCTCGGGTCCCCCTGGACCCACTGTCCCACCGGCTGTGCGGTGTCTGTGGGGCACCCTGAGCACCCTGCCCGGCATGCGATGGGATGGGGCCAGCTCCTGTGAGGACAATCAGTGTCCCAGGGGATGCGGGCAGCTACGGAGCAGGGCCACCTCTGCAGGTGAGCATGGCACAGCGGGGGCGTGAGCAATGCAGAGCCCCCAGGTTACCACCGAGCCCTGCGGAGAGGATGCTTGGCACAGGCAGGCACGGGAGGCAGCCGGGGTGTGCAGGGCGTTAGAAAGCACCCAGTGATTCACATCCTGGCTGAGAAGGGAAGCGGTGTCTGACCCATGGCAACCCCACGCCTCTGGCAGATGGAGCTGTGCCATCCACAGCCTAGAAATCACACTGCGCCTGCGGCTTTTCCATTGAGCTCTCTCTCTTTGCTCCTAGTATTCCTAGTCAGTTATCCCTCCTTTTCCTCCTATTTCAAGCCAGATGAGATGCTGCTGTGGACAGTGAAGCTGCCTGCACCGAATCCTTGCTAAATCCTTGCGCTTGGCTCTGGAGGTCTCTGCGGGGCCATGGGCACACATGGGTCCACAGCAGCACCAGCGCTGCAAAGCCTGGCTCGAGATACCCCCAGGACCAGTCACCTCTCTGACTCGAGGGTCCAGCTCGAGCAGCAAAGGGGGTGTCAGGGTCCCCGGTGATGCTTGTCCTTCTCTCTTTGCCCCTGCAGGGAGATGGGGAAGAGGAGAGCAGCAGCTCCGACAGCGACTCGCAGGTAACCACACCAACGGCTCCGTGCTGGGGCTTGGATGGCCCAAGGGATTTGCACCTGCAAACCCCTGCGTGGGCACTGGCTGCGGGTGCTATTGCATGGCTACAGCTACCAGGGGATGGAAAACAAAGCACCCAGCACCTCCCTCACATAGTGTCCCTTTTCTTTTTGTTCCTGCCCCAGGACCACGGCAGTGACAAGGACGAGAAGGAAGACAAAGATTAGCCTTTCCATGCCGGAGCAGCAGCGTATGCCCTGGGCACACCGAGGAGGTGGGGATACAAACGGCAGCGTGTGCTGGAGGGGACCTTGGCTATTTCTAGCCAAATAAAGGTGTTTGTGGCCTCCAAAGAGAAACGTTGTTTATTCATGTAGTCACACTGCATCCCGAGATGGAAACGGCTAAGGAAAGGCAATGGGCAGGGAGCTGGGATCTGGGTGAGCACAGGCAGGTTTAAAAATCCGCGAAAGACTCTGGAGAGAAATCCCAGGGCTCTCCACAGTCCTCCAAAAATAGGTAGTACCACTGTCCTCCTTGTCCCCTCCGTGCCACTTGCTATGGGATGGAGCAGCCTGAGCGGGGGACAGACGCCTGGGGCTGTGCTGAGCTGTGATTTCAAATTTACCAAAAATACACGAAAAACAGTTAGCAAGGGGGGGGGAGGGAACCAACAAAACCTCCCCTTTCTGCAGAACTGCCCCAGCGCGGAGGCTGAGCCTGTGCGGAGCCCGCCCGGGGCTGGAACCGAGAGCAGCGCCGGGGGAAAAACAAAGTAAAACAAAACAAACAAAACAAAACAAAACGGGGAAATATTGGGAAAAATGAGCAGGCACCGCCATCTACCGGGGAGGGGACGAGTGGCGGCGGGTCCCTGGGTTTCATAACCCCTCGGCTGTTTTGTAAGGCTCCCGCAGCGCGGCCGGGGGCGGGGAGCGCACCCTCCCCTGCGGCGACAAGCGACATCGGAGGGGGACGTTGTGCCCCTGAGAGCAGCGCCAGCACCCCGAGCCACCGCTGCTGCCGGCGGCATCGGGCCAAGCCCAGGGGTCCCACCGTCAGTGGCAACAACTTCAATGCAAGCTTGAGCCCAAGCTCGCCCCGCTGTGTCGCCGCCTTGGCTTGTTTTCCTGAAGGAGTCTATTTTTACGGGCATTTTCCTGAGTAAAGGCAGATTTCAGACAAACTCGAGTTGAAGAGTCAGCACCGCGGAGGATTTTACTTGAAACCACACGATGTGGCTTTTAGATCTTGTTTTCGTGGAACAAATGCAGCCGGCTCTTGTATAATCACAACAAACGGCAGGAAAGATGGTGAGGAATGTTGTCTTAATTAGCCAGCACCAAGATTAAAGAGCCAACATGAAGACGGGAAAAACAAACAACCCCAAAAGCTAAACTGGTTTTCAATGCGCTGGTTTGGCTTCAGCAGGCAAAGGCGGAGCCGAAGTGCCTTATTGCTGTATGAACAAGGGCGCTTTAATGTAAAATAACCCTGTGTGGGGTTATTTTACATATTTTACTTTCCCCTCCATGCAAGTACGCAGTACTCTTGCACAAGACACGACCTACTTCCAAACAGTATATGGAGTTGCGGCATTTTGCAGTCCCCTCAGGCCATACTCCCGCAGCATGGGAATCTCTTGGAATAAATTCTCTGCGTCTGGATATGAAAAGGGGAGGCCCTGCCTTTGCTTTTTAAGATAAAGGTTGGAAACTTTTCGAGCGTGCTGTGCCAGGCCATTTTCTGAGGTCAAGGGTGCCTGTAGATGCTCAGCTGGAGCTGAGCGGTGTGTTGCATCTCAGTGGAGTGAGATTCTGCTTTTCAGCTGATGGCAGATATCTCACCTGACAAGCTAAAACCCCTAAAAATGTCCTCTGCACCTTGGGCCTTGTTGCGGGAGGAGCGGTTAACTTCATTTGTAAGAGAGAAGTAGTGAAATATTTATTAACATAGAACAGTGATTTAACAAAGTTAGTAGTGAATGCGACAGTGTTTTACGAGATTCGATGCCAGGGTACACTTGATTATTTACTGCACAGAGGCCAGGGTCAGACGAGCCGTCAGGGAGACCCTCCCGTTGAGTCGCAAGGTTCAGAAAGGACCCCTTTGCTTTCTAAAGTCCTTCCCAGGGAGGAGTCTAGGGGCGGCTGGATCCAATCCTAGTCCCAGACTTGGTCAACGGTTTATATCTAAAGGATTATATACGCGCAATCAATCCTTTATATCACTTAGCTAAGATTTCAAGCTGTTAGTCACTTACAGGGAATCTGTTGTGGCAAGGAATCTCTCAGCCTCGAGGAGCAGAACCTTAAGCGAGCGTCCCCACTCCAGGGGAGATCCTGGCGTGCAGCCGCTGCCCTGCAGGAGAAGCTCAAAGGGCTCTTGGGCTGTCCACTGTTTATGGAGTAAGAGAATTGACCTATAGTCATATTCCCATGGGAACAAGATACCCAGGTTCCCACTCCAGACAGTGTTTTGATTATGTTGCCAGCCATCCCCCAAAGTCCAGGTGCAACTCATCACAACTCCCACTGATGGTTATGGCTTGAGCAGGAGCCGGGGGGGGGGAAAGGGGAGAGCACACCGCCACAGGCCTCAGCTCCCAAAGTGGGTGAAGCTCACAAGTGGCTGTCTGACACCCCACCAACGTGTCCTCACAGTGCCCAAATCCCAGCACCTTCAGATCCTTGGAGCCAGCATGGGTGCACCCTGAGCTGGTGGGTGACGGTGAACACTGAGCCAGGCAGTTTTACTGTTCGTGTTTTACAGTCCCTGCTTCAGGCCGCTCCGCTAAGCTCTGTGCAAATATAACACGTGCAGCCAGATCCCTGTGGCACAAGAGTAAAAAGCAAAACACACCCAGGGATTGGCTGTGCCAACATCCAGGCGTCTCCTCTGGCAGCCGAGGGGTTCTCCGTCCTGCCTCCGCGGCACCTCGCCCAGCACGTAGCTCGCTCCCCTCATGCTGCCTTGATTTGAACTGGTCAAGTTTCCCTGGAAAGTTTGCAGGGATGAAAACCCATTTCAAATTACCCGGCGTCCCCGAGTCCTCGTTGAATCTCAGCCCTGGCTTGAAGCCAGGCGACGCGAACGGGCGTGCAGCGCGAGCATTCACGCCAGCCACGGGGATGCGGGCTCTACAAACACTTAGTGGAGGAGGCAAAAAGCAGGTGGAACATTCTGGGGATGCTGAGGACCCTTAGCGGCAGGGGGACAGTGGCTGTCCTGTGGGAGGCGTCCCCCAGCGTGGCCTCGGTGTGCCGAGCTGGGCGCTTGCCCGCAGACGTGACAGCCAGCAGCTTCCCAAGCGCTGCTGGGCAGGAGGTCCGACTTCAGCGGCGTGTTGAACCACCTCATTTGCTTGAAGAAGCACCTGCGAGGTTCAGCTCGGGGCTTCTTGGAGCTGAATTGCCTTCAGCCGGCCGGGAGAGGAGCGCGGACACCCATCACGTCAGGCTCGCGGAGGGGTGGAGTAGGAAAAGAAGACCAGTGAGAGAAACTGGCAGCCGTGGAGTTACTTAAGCAAATCTTGTTTACACGCATTTGCTCCCCTTTATATAATAACCTCGGCTGGTTCTTGGGGAGCAGGAGGGGTTGTGCTGCTCCTGCTCACAACATCTGGGGGTACCCGCAGGGACCCCGCATGGCACCTGGCCGTCCGGGCCCTCGTAGCAGCAGAGATGCCAAGAGGGCTTAGGCGTGGAGAAAGAACTGATTTCCATACCATTTCAGGCAGAGGTGCGGCCGGATGAAGGCCTTTTTCCATAAATGCCAACAATTTCAGAACAGAAAGGTTGGACCTTTATTTTGCGGTGAAGTTTTTCATCTTACATCTAGGGGCTTTATTATAGAAAGCATCCTATTAGGGAAACGGGCCTCTCTAAGGTAGAGATCAAAAAGAAATCTTTCCTCTGTTCCCAAGTGACCTTCTTCATGGGAAAATTCAAGCTGCTTTTTCATTCCACTGAAAAATGGAAACAGTTAGAAATCCTGACTTTCCCAGAAAAGCTGATTCCTGCAGCCCTGCTTATGATCTGCTAATCTCCACAGAGCGCCCAGCAGAGGTTTCCTGTGAAACGACTCCTCTATTTTTTGCGCTGAATAATAAGAAAAGCAAAACCTAAAGAGAACCCCAGTTTTGCAAGGGAACGGTGTTTTGGAAGGTCAAGTCCCCGCTTCTGCTCCTGCTCCCTGCAGAGCCCTCACACTCGCTCCGCTCCGGGCTGCGTCCTTCTGCAGCTTGTCCCTTCATTCTGAAAATCTGTAAATTAAGACTTTTCGCTACGTTAATTAGCAGTTAGAAGTTATAGCAGAGCTTTATTCACCGAACTGTTTGGGATTCACGTTCATGAAAGTGACTCTAAGGATACACAACTTTCACAGCACCCTTCTCGCTCCTGCAAACCTCTTTCAGAAGAGCAGAGCGGGCTCTTTACTCCCCAAACCTCACCGCAATAACACTCCTAAAATCCACACAGAAACGGAGCCAGGCTTCTTGAGAAGGGAGACGTGCAATTTGCCGCGGCAGATCCGCCAGGGCGGGTTTCTGGGTGGCAGATCTTTCTGCTGAGTCCTAACGACTTGACCTCTTTACGAGGCGTGCGGTCCGGGCGTTACGAAAGGGCGCGCTGGCGGCGGGGCGGGTGACTCACCCACCCAAACGCGATTCACCTGCCGGCCGCAGTGCAGCGAGAGGTGGAGGCGAAACAGCCCGTGGAAAAAAAAAAATAAAATAAAAAAAAAAAATGTATAAAAGTGGGCACAGCCAGAAATACTCGTCTGCTCCCTGCCCAGGCCACCACCGCTGCGGCCAGCCAGGGAGCCCACACGCTGCTGTTTATAATTGTGGTAGAGACGCAGCCCTGCTCATCCTGTCTGAAATCCAGCCCAGGGCCTGCACCCAGGGCTTCGCAGCGGCTGGGTGTGGGGAAAGGGGGCTGTGGGTAGAGCCTGAGCAGCCCCCTGCATTGCTCCCCCCGTCTTCAAGGTGCTTCGTTCTCCTCCATGGTCAGACACGGGTCTTAGCTGGAATTTGAGCCACTGGCTTTGCAAGAGCTCTTTTGTCCTCGTGAAAAAGGACACCTGCCATCAGGCTGGTGGCAGTGGACATGCTGCAGCTGAAGGAATAAAGGCCAGGGCAGAGGATGAGGAAGCTACACACAAAAGCTCACCTGGAAAGACGTCTGTACAGGAGCCAACACCAAGAGCAGAGAGAGGGGGAAAGATCTGCAGCCCCCCGGGCAGCACAGCCGGGACGAGCACCCACCTGGCAGCTCTTGGCTGCTGGGGAAGGAGTATTCATGGAGGGGATGGATGCTCAGCTGCAGGACCTCGCAGCTTACCCATGCTCGCCCTGCACCTTCACACTGGGATTCCTCGGACAACGCCACTGGCACCAGCAGATTCACTCCCACTGGGTGCCCTGGTGAAGGGGAGCCGGGCTCCTCCACCAGTTAGCACCCTCCTGTCCCCCAGTGAGGCACTGGATGCATGGGACAAGCTGGATCCTGGACCTGACCTGCCCAGGGCAGGACAGAGGCGTCACCGCAGCCCAGGCTCTGCCATCTGCGGAACCCACCCGCCGCCACTTGCAGCCTCCTTTGGCAAAGTGAAAAGGAAGCGCTGGGTCCCCGCCGGCCCCGCTGGCATCTTTGTCAGGTGGGTGGGAGCTAAACAGGAAGAGTAAAAAAAGGAAGACATGAAAGAGGCGGCACATACTCCCTTCTTGCTGGGGCAAGGAGCCAAGGCCACACGGGCTGGTGAATGAGCGGGGCAGGGCAGCCTGGCGAGTCCCCGAGCTGTGGTGATGGGCCACCACGGCGTCACCCCTGGCCACATGTCCCGGGTCAGCTTGTAAGCCAGTAAGTTTTCTCTGACCCTGTAGTTACGACTGATTACAAATTGGCTCTGCCCATCCGGAAGATGAAGTGGGTGATGTGACCTCTGGGTCTGGCCTGCTAGGATGGAGCTCCCTGTGGACACCAAGTCCTTCGGAAGCGGTGGAGTTTGCTGCAATGTGAAGGTGGATTCATGTCCTCAAAAAGTGGGTTCCGTATGGCTTTTCCTGCTCTAATCACTTGGTTATGTTATCCATGCCCTCATGCACTCCAGGATTAGATGGTGCTAAATGAGCCGTACTGACTTTAGGCCTCTCCATGGGATCTCCTGCAGATGGAGGATCTTCAGCTGCCCTTGAAGCACCAATGAAACAATTGCAGTGCATCAAGGCAAGCTTACAGCACCCTGCACTGCAGACCATGGTCTTGTCGCTCATCCTAGGGCTTCCCCTTGGATAATGGGGACAATTCTGACCTTGCTTTTAGCTGTACTGCCTTCTCAGGAGTATGTGGCTTGTACACGACCGCCCGTGGAAAAGGACATCTCCACGCATTTTATGTAGGACTTGCTTCCAAGACAGAGTGATAATGTTCTGCCAACCTCTTTGCCAAGATGTTTGGCCCAAGAGAGTGAAATGTGGCGGATGTGGATCTGGGCTCTCCCCCTGTGGCTCTCCAGTTTCCAGGAGTTCAGGCATAAGCCCAGTTACACAAGCAATGAGAGAACGTTACATCGCAGCTCCGTGTCCTGCCAATCCGTGTGATACTCAGCTCACTTCTCGAGGAATGATGACGCCTCAGGCAAAGCCTGTATGACTCAGAAGGGAAAATATTAAAGTTTTCTTTAAAGGAAAATATTGACTTTTTCTTTAATTCCCCAACCCTGTTTACATCTGCTCCTCCTTACTGAGAGAGTCAGGGCCTCTCTGAGCTCTCAAGCAGCAGAATTTCAGGACCCGGGAACAATACGGTGTGATTTAGGTGATTGCTCCCTGCCCCAGCACCTCCTCAGACCTGGAATACCGAACACCGAGGGGCTGGTGTGGCAATCTGCTTGCCTCTGCCCGAGAGAAACCCAGGCATGGAGCAGCTCCCCTTACTGCACGCAGAGACCTGGAAGAAAAGGTGCTTGTTATAAAAGAGGAGCCGTGAGGGCAGACCAGGAGTCTCCCACACCACCTGCTTCCACTTCCTTTTGCTTCACTTACCAGGACCAGCTTTGAACAGCTGTGGCCAATGGAGAAACCTGCTGGTTGGATAACATCCTGGATCTGGAAATATGATGATGCAAATACAGCAAAAATTCCAGGAAGCTGATGTGTTTGTTGACAGGCTGGGAGGGGTATGATGCAGATAACTCCCTGCGTGTTATTTGCACGTACTGAGGCGTCAAAATAATTCCCTAGACCAAGTCTTCAGGCTTGCAGACAAGCTGGGATCCAGGCACAGCGCTGCTGAAAGGGTGCTGTAAGCCTTGAGGTCAGGAGTGGGTCCACACAGATGCCGAGGCTGGATTTGGCCCTGGCTCTTTGCCTAGTCACCTAGGCAGGAAAAAAAAAACCCCGAAAAGCAACTGGAGCCTGATCCTGTGCAGGCTGCACTGGCTCTTACTCCTCCTCCTCCTCCTCAGCTGGAATGCCAACATGTTCCTCCTTCCACTGCTTTTGAAATTGGGAAACTAGTTTTACTTCTGTGCAACAGGTCTTTCAGGTCTGATGGCGAGAGCCTCATCCACGAAGGACGAGCTGGGTGGGCAGAGCGGGGACAGCCGTGCGTGTGTGTAAAAGGGGTCATGATGTTCCCGGTGCATTTTCCTGTTTAGCAAGTGTTTATTATGGTGCCTTTGAAGACACCCAAAGGAGCACTGAGGTCTCTCCTCTCTGCCTAAAAAAAAGGCACCACGGGGCAGGTGCTGTCACTCTGAGCCGCTCCTTAATCCCCGATGCGTCAAAATCAAATGTCAACGTTTGCAACAAATATTTTTGCACCAAACACAGCTGGTGTGAAATCCCTGATCCCCATGTTGCCCTGTCAACTGGCTGGACCGCGTTAAGGAGGCTCTACTCCAGCAGATGCACAAGGGGCGCACGTGGCTGGGAGCCCGAGGAGGAGCTGGTTTCTCCCGCAGCAACACCCGGAACTCCTCACCCTGCACTGACCCTGGGCTCTTTCCCACCTTTAAAGTGAAAAAAAAAAAATATATATATTACAAAATAAATCCTATTGTGCTTTGCAAATAGTTCCTAAACACGGTGTGATCTGTTCTGCGTTATGCAAAATGTGAAGTCCTCATCTTGCCAGCAGAATGGTTAGCATTAAGCATTTAAGGCTTTTTTTTTTGTTTGGCGTTTTTTTTTTTTTTTTTTGGTAGTTATGTACTGAGTCAGCACAAACACACCAGTGACAAGCGAAAGCATTTGGAGTTCAGAACCGGCTCAGCTCTGGATGGACTGAAGAAAACAAATTGTTCTCGCGCTGGCGCTAATGAAGCCTGGTTTCCAATGGACTCGCGTGTCGTGGTTGATTGATTTTTAACTGCATTATGCAAAGGCAGCGGCACGTCCTGTCCTCACCACTTACAGGGCGCTGGAAAGCCCACACACGTGAGAACGGTTGCGGAGTGAATCAGGAGGTGAGGAAAAGAACGAGGCAGGTCCCAGGGAACACCCCGGTGTCTCCCGGAGGATCTGGCTGGGGTGATGAAAGATGCTCCTCTCCTCTCTTGACTCCTGCTGCCCGTGGCGGAGGGCTGCTGCTCCCGTGCTGAGCCACACGAACAGGTTATGGGAGCGCTCTTCAAGCACATTGCTGCAAAGTTGGCCACGATGGCTAAAATCACCCTCATTTCACGGCTCAGGAGCCATAAATGTGTCCTTGAGGGGTAACCTGGAGGTAGGACCGGTGAGGACTCCCTGGCGGCAATCTTTTGCTTAAAAGTGAATTGTTGTGTTTTGGTAGAAAAACTAGCCATGGCAAGAACGAAATCACGAGAGGAGAGTGGTGTGAATGAGCCTTGACCATCTGAGAAATGCCCATGGGAAAATTTCTGGGAGAAGTGATGTGCCAAGTCCCTCGGGGAGGACAAGCAGAGGCTGATCATGTGGATGGGGAACATGGAAAATGTCTCCCATGAGGCAGAGTGCGTGTCAGTCCCCGCGACGCTCCTGGGGCGGCCGTTGTCCCTAATGCTGTGCTCAGGAGGTGTTCGGGGCTGTGCTGCTGAACAGGGCCTGAGATTTCCGCAGGCTGAAGGGACCACTGAAAAAGATAACGGAGCAAGCAGCGAAGCCTTCCAAGCCCACACAGAATACTTAGTTGTTGAGCTTTGAAACCACTCGTGAGCTGTTTAATGTAATCACAGTAGGTTTTGAAACAAAACCTGCTCCACAGCCCCAATCTCTGCCAGCCACTCCCGTAGCGGGGCATGGGTTTCACCAGCACTCTTGTCCTACTGGTGATCTCCCTCCCTGGGCATCCCTTCCAGTGCGTGCGTGGGTTCGGTTTGTTTTTGGGGACACCCAAACCCTTGGGGAAGATGCATCATCCTTACATAAAGTCTGATCTACTAAGCTCCAAAGTTGACAGATTTCATGTTTTCCCCAGCACCTGCTATGCGAGACTTGTTGGCTCCTCGCTGTACAGCTGTGTTGTGGGGGGGATGCATCTCCCTTGGGACACAGAGCCCACCCTGGAGGTCCGTGAGTGGGAAGGAGACCTTCCCAAAACAGGGTCTGAACTGGTTCAGTTCTGGATAAGCAGAACATCTAGGGAAGATGCAGCTTCCCATCTACACTGGAGGAACACCCCTTTTCCCCAGAAACATCCTTCCATGACGGGTCTGCATGGTGGGGTGTGAGAAGGGGCCTTTGATGCACCCTAGCCTCACCAGCCCTGGCTGCTCTGGGGCACCACAACACCCCGCACCCCAGTCCCGCTCTGGAGAGCCTCAGCTAGCTCAGGCACCCTGCGCTGCTCCCGAGCACCCCAAACACCACGGGCATCCTGTGCCCCAGCCACTCTGGAGCCCTCCACCCTCCTGGCTAGAGCTCCCTATGCCCCCCAGGACTTGTTCCACAGCACCCCAGATACCCCAGGCAGCCTGCACCATGGGCTGGCTCCAAAGTGCTCTACTCTGGGGCACCCCAAAACATCTCCCAGCACTTTGCACCCTGGTCCTGCTTCAGAGTGCCCCAGATTCCAACCCCCGGGGACCTCGTGCCCCAGCTGGTCCGGAGAGACCTCCAGCACGCCCCGCATGGCTTCACACTCGAGTGCTGCGACTTGTACCTGCACCCTGGCTGCTCCAGAGCCCCCCAGTGCTCCGGCATCCTGCCTCCAGGGGACTGGCACCAGAGCCCCCTAACACCCCCAGCACCCTGGCATTCCGGCTCCAGGGGATCAGCACCAGAGCCCCGCAACACCCCGGCATCTCAGCTCCAGGGGATTGGCACCAGAGCCCCGAACACCCCCAGCACCCTGGCATCTGGCTCCAACCAGCACCCTAGCGTCCGGCTCTTGGGGACTGGCACTGGACTCCCCCAACATCCCAGTGTCCCGGAGTTCTGGCTCTGGGGGATCGGCACTGGAGCCTCCCAACACCCACGTGTCCCATCTCCGGGGATCAGCACCAGAGCCCTCCGGCACCCTGGCATCCCGGCTCTGGGGGATCGGCACCGGAGCCCCCCAACACTCCAGTGGCCCACAGTCCTGGCTCCGGGGGATCGGCACTGCAGCCCCCCCAACACCCCGGTGTCCCGGAGTTCTGGCTCTGGGGGATCGGCACCAGAGCCCCTCAACACCCCAGTGGCCCACAGTCCTGGCTCCGGGGGATCGGCACTGCAGCCCCCCCAACACCCCGGTGTCCTGGAGTTCTGGCTCCGGGGAATCGGCACCGGAGCCCCCCAGCACCCCCGCGGCGCTGCTCAGCAGCCCGTGCCCGACCCCACGCCGGGGTACCCCGTTCCCCCGCGGCCCCGCATCCCGCCCGGTGCCGCTCCCCCCCCGAGCCCGCTCGGCGGCGCCCCCACTCCCGCCGGCTCCGTTACGAAACGCGGCCGGGGCGGGGCGGGGCGGCGCAGCGCGGCGGCGGCCGCAGCCAATGGCGGCCCCGGCAGCTCCGCCACCGGCGTCCCCCGCCGGGTCGGCTCCGTGGGGGGGGACACGACGACGGGTGTCGTGCCCTGGCGGGACGGGACGGGACGGGAGGGGACGGGACGCGCCGGGAAGGATGGGCTGAGCCGAGCGGAGCAATGCGCGGGGTCCCGCCGGTGGCCGGGGTGTGCGGGCACCGCTGGCCCTAAGGGCAGCTCGGCTGCAACCGCTGCCATGAGCCGCGGCCCCCCTAGCCCGTCCTCCCCACCCCGGGGGGGGAGCCCCGTCCGGCAGCCCCTCGGCCCCGGGAGGGGGGGCTTGGACCTGCTGCGCTGCCCCTCCTGCCTCCTCCTCCTCTGGGAGCCGGTGACCGTGTCGTGCGGTCACTCTTTCTGCAAGCCGTGCCTGGCGGGGGCCGTGCCCTCCCGCTGCCCCCTGTGCCAGGAGAGGCTGAAGCTGCTGGGCGTCGGGGCGGCGAGGTGCAACGTGGTGCTCTGCGGCCTCCTGGAAAAATGCGTGGAGCGGGAGAGCCGGCTGGCCTGGCTGGTGGCCCGCGTCCGGGACCATCTCACCCGTGGGGACACACGGGAGGCACTGAGGATGGCCCAGAAAGGGGTCGAGCTGGGTAAGCACCACCGGGCCCGAGGGGTGGGTTGGGGGTTGCGGATGCTGGGTGCGAGGGGCCAGCCCTGCAGCCGAGATGGGGATGCTCCGGCTGTGCCTCTGGAGCAGGAGGGTACCGATGCGATTCACTTTGTCCCAGCACCGCAGTTGCCTTCTGAGCTTGCACAGTCCAGAGCTGGGAGACCCGGGAAGCTGGAAATATGGGAAAGGCAGGTCTGGTGGGGATGGGGAGGGGGGATCCAGCTGCTGGGCATTTCTTCCAGTGTCTCGGGGTGATGGGAGGGGGCGGGTGGCTGGAGAAGCCCTGCTACTCATCCCGGTGTCCAGGGCCGCGGGCAGGACAGGGCGCACAGCCCGTGTCCCATCGGACACGTGCTTCTTTCCAGAGAGGAAATAGCAGCAAACAGCTTCTTGCATCTTGCCGCCCGGCAGTATTTCAGGGTCAGAGGAAGAGCTCTGCATGGGGGGGGGGTGGCCATTATGTAAAGTGGTTGGGACTTTTCCAGTCTGGGACAGACGCATCCTTGCCCCCAGAGCCTGGCGAGGACACAGCCTTGGCTGAGCTCCTGTACCAGCCCCATGGTGCAAGGCACAACCCCTCCTTCCCCTTACCCCCGTCCCCCTTCTGACACCATCTCTGGCGCCAGAGACATTTGCCTGCAGGGTCAAGATTGGGCCCACGGGGGCTTGATCTGCTTTAATGTGTGGCTGTAAGTGGATTTCTTGGAAAGTAATGCTTAAATAAAAGGGGTTATACAAGGCGTCTGGAGCAGGGGGTTGGGGCGATGGAGGCAGAAGGTCCTTTCTCCACCAGCGTTTCTATGACAGCAGTCAGCTCTCCTCCTGCAGCGCAGACGCTTATTCATCGCCCGCTGCGAGACAAGTGCCAGAGGTTCAGGGTTTGCCTGGAACCGAAGGGCTGAGCGGGCTTGGCCGATGCTGGTGTTGGCAGCAGAGAGCAGGTCCCTTTATGCAACCTCCCGAGGCGTCTGTCTCATACCCTGCGCACCCGTCCTCCGCCACGAACGCACGTGCACGGTTCTCTAGTACTGTTCGCCTTCCTGCCAGACTTTGATTGGGGCGTGCAATTATTTATCTCTTTTTAAAAAGCCTCTGTGAGTACAAAGAGGAAAAGTTGCCAGCTCTGTCCTCGGACTTCCCTGTGTGCTCCGTTCCCTGAAGGACAGGGGAAGCCTGGCTCAGGGCAACAAGGAAATTGCAATCACAGCCCCAGCTCCCGTAAACCTGCCCTTGCTGGTGCTGCTCGGGCTCAGCCATGTGGGTGGTGCTTTTGGGACGCGTTTTACAACTCCAGCAGCCTGCAGACCGCTTTCAGGCTACACAACTTCTTACGGGCTCCCCTCGGCTTTCAAACATAACCACTGATAAATGTTCAACCCATGAGAATGGGGTTTTTTTGTGTTGTTGAGCATTGCACGATGCCCCGGCTCAGCGCAGCCTGCAGAGCAGCGCTCTTCACTTGGGAGAAAATCAATTGTCAACTTTTAATCTTCTGTTTTTCTAAGTGAACAAAAAAATGCACTGTAACGCGTAACACAGGAGGGCCTCCCAACATGCCTGGAGCCGGGAGGCTGGGGAGCGCTATCAGTCATTCATCAGCTGCCGGGGCCGCCAGCTGGCTGACGTCCCTGATGTCTAATGATATCATAGATCAAAAATAGCTGCAGCAGAAGAGAAATGCAGAATTCATAGCCCCATTTTACACATCTTGTTTTTACCAAATTGGTCGCTTTATCGCCTGGCTGTGCAAATGTTTGAATGCGTTAGCCCACATGGAAGATAAGCCTCTAGACTTTGTACCCGTTTGTTCGGCTCTACCTGCCGTTAGGGGCTGGAATATTTCATCATTGGATGTGTGCTTGTGGGACGGGGTACCAAGCAGCAAGTTCCCATGTTTCCTGACTTGACCCCTAAAGTTCGAGCTAACATTATAAATGAAAATAAGCTCTGAGGGATCAGGTGTTGCTCTGCGGCACGACATGGCCAGGGTACTTCGGTGCAGGAGCAGCTGTGGCCGGGCTCTCTGCTGCTCTCCGGGTTGCGGTGGCACCTTGAGCCCCAGGCAGAGCGCAAGGTCTGCCTGTGCTCTGTGCTGGGCACGGGGACAAAAGGAGGCGATAGCCATGGCTGAGCTTCCTGCTCCGCGATAAGACGTGACGGGCACCTGGGCACGGTGACAGCGGAGGCAGGCAGGGGTGCGCCCGATGCCGGCTTCCTGCACCCTCCTGTCATGGGGCTGCTACTCCGGACCTGCAGTTCCCTGGCAGAGCTGCATCAGCGCCGTGTTTGAACCGGGGCAGGAGGAAAGGCTGCTGGGGTTGGGAGTGCAGGAGACATCACCAGCAGCGATGTCTCCCCATGATCGCTGCTGGGCTGCTGCCTGGCTCCCCCGGACCCAGCTCACCCCAGTAGGAGCTGCTGGCCCTTCAGCAAGGAGGTGCTGCCAGCCCCACTTTGGCACAGTAAATGCAGCACCAGTGCCTGCAAGTGGTGCTTAATTTATGATGCAGGTCTGGCCTCAGAGCCAGCGTCCTGGTGATGGTACGGTTCGATGACACGGGGACGGGTGCATGGACCCGTTGCCTTAACTGGAAAACCAGCAGCGCGATGGATGTAGGTCGCCTCCGCAGCAAGCTGTGATATAACGGGGTGGGTCTGGGAATCCTCCACAGTTCAGACCCACAAACGTAACCACACCTGGTTACTCCGTGAGCCAGCGTGTGGGCTTTCGGGGTGCTGCTTGCTCATACTCCCCGACATCCCCACCCCGATTCCCCTGCTGGCGGTGCTGGTAGGAAGGAAGGTTTTTATGGGGTTTCCCTGAGGCAGGAGAGAAGAAGGTCTCACTGCCTCTTATTTAGGAGCAGGCAGGAGCATGTGGGGTGCCCAGCAGGGTGACGCTTGGGGTGTCATGGCCAGCAGCTTCTGCGGGAGCTGTGCCCCACCATGTCCCCACGCCACTGAGATCCCATCAGTGACATCTCACTGATGAGGAACTGGATGCTCAGTTCCTTACCTCCTTTTTGGGAAATCTCAGCCTTTTCTCATAATTGGAAACCCTGAGTCACGTGGTGGGGGCAGATCCTTGCACCCCCCCCGGTTTCCCCTCTGCCCCCAGAGAGCGGTGGCAGCCAGGTGGGTCCGGGAGGCTCCACGGTGTTTTGGGATCTCAGGTCTCTGCAGCTGCAGCCTTGTTTGGTAACGTGTTATTGTGACTCCGCTGGGTGAATCACATCGCAGAGCCTCCTGTGGCAACAGCCTCCATAGGGACTACGTGCATGGTACAGCCTTTTTGCTGCATCCCAAAAGGATGGACGAGAGCGTAGATGCCAGCGTGGCTGAGCCCCAAGGCAGTGGTGGGGCCCCTTGGCTGAGGGTGTTCGAAAGAGATGGGGAAAAATGAAGGAAACATCCTCAAAGGGTTTGAAAGTAGATATTTAGCGGAAATAACTTCCTTGCTGAGGCTTATGAGGGCAGTGTCTCCTGCCAAAGAGGGGCGCAGCAGCTGGTGGTGCTCAGTGTGAGGCATCATGGTGGCATCTCCCTGGCCTCATCCAGCCCCTCTGCCTCACCGCGGATGGACTCATCACACGAGTGACGACATTTCTCTTTCCAGCCCCGGACGCCAGCTCCCTGCGGCTGTGCCGGGCAGAGGTGTTGGTGGCGCTGGGGCAGCACTCGCGGGCACTGGAGGACCTGGACGCTGTGTGCAGGGCTGAGCCTGGAGAGCACGAGGTGAGCGGAGGGGAGGCTGCGCTCGGAGCCAAATCTCACTGTACGGGAGCAGTTTCCCCCTTTCCTTAATTCTCCTAGCCATTGGATTCATCCTGCTCGGAAATACACTTGCCAAACCCATTAAGTTGCAAGTCCAGGCTGCAAGCTCTGCGTTGCGTTAACGGAGAGGTCTGACACCGCATCCCTCCTCGCTCGCGCGCAGGCGGTGAGGGCACGTAGCCGTGCTGGTGTGCAGGATCGCAGCTGGGGGCTCGGGGAAGGGTTGGTCAGGGGCTGAGCTACCCTTGGGGAAATCAGCCCTGGGAGCTTGCTTGCTGATTTGTGAAGCACTCACAGAGTCGTAGGAGTTGGAAGGGACCTTCGGAGACCATCTAGTCCAACCGCCCTGCCAAAGCAGGTTCACCAAGAGCAGGTTCCAGGAATGCATCCAGGAGGGTTTTGACTATCTCCAGAGAAGGAGACTCCACCACCTCTCTGGGCGGCCTGTGCCAGTGCTCTGTTACCCTCAAAAACACTCACTGGCTATAGTTCCGTGGCTTCAAAGGCAGAAGCCCTTGACTCCTTCTCTAGGTCTCTGTAGGGTTTGGTTGCTTGGCTTTTGCAACTGCTGCATTTTGGGAGAGTCCTGTTTTGTGGGTACCTGGCTGTGGGTGGACCTGTCTGTTTTAGACATCTGAGCATGGGAGCAGCGATGTGTCCGGGTCCTTTGGGTTGGGATGGGAGCAGGCAGGAGGCTGGAGGCTCACATGGGAGCTGAAGGGGCTTGTGCTCAGCTGGTCACTGTCTCCTGAGTCACCACAGGTTTTTCTGCTCTGCAGGGCTTCTTCAGGAAAGGGAAGGTGCTTCTGGAGATGGGACAGAGAGCCGAAGCCCTGCTGGCGTGGGAGCACTGCCTGACACTCAGTCCCTATTTCCATCCTGCTCGGAGAGAGATGGAGAAGGTGTGTGGGCCATACTGTGGCAGCGTCCACATGATGCCCTTGTTCTCTGAAGGACTCGCAACCATCGTGGTCGTGCTGCTCTGGCCAGCACTGGGATCGAGGGAAGTCGCGTCCTGGTCCAAGAGCCTTCCCATTACTCCGATACAGGTTCACCCGTGAAGAAAACTCCCCTTCCTCAGTATATATCTTTGAGTCTCAAGTTTTGCAGGATTTAGATGCTGACATGGCGCAAGGTGGGCTTGGAGGCGTAGTCACCCAAGGTAAAGTAGCCAGCCGAAAGCTGCCACTGGAGACCCGATGGCTTTTCTGCAGATGATTTCAAGCCAGCACCCACTCGTGTAGCAAAATCACTGGTAGGGCCTCCAGCAGTGTCCCTGGCACGGGGACTTCAAGTGGTCACTTGCCCTCCAGGAGCGAAAGGGCAGGGGAATAGGCAATGACCTTGTGCCCTGCACAGCTCACTTCCTTCCTGCTCTTTGTAAGTGATGGAGAACACGGGTCTCAGCCCTTAAAATACAGCATTTTTTTCACTGCCTTGTGCTGCTTCCTTCCTTATGCAATGCTAAGGTATTTTTTTGACACAGAGCTCAGTCGGCGCTGAAACAAGTAACCCTGACATGCCCTGCGGTGAGCAGGAGGCTGCTTTGGGGAAAGAGGGAGCCTGGCAGCCCGCCCACATCCCTTCTTCCTTCTCCCAGCACCCCCTGAGCCTCACTTTCTCCTTGCAGATCCTCATGCGAGAGGAAGCTCCTCGACCACGCACGGCTGCTGTATGCCAGGGTGATGCTCAGCGGGGCTCGACTGGTCCCCAGGTGGATGGAGGGAGCCCTGCGCTCCCATCCTCCTCCCCAGGAGCTCAGGTAAGAGAGCCTGCAACCATCTGAGACTGTGACGGGACTTAATGTCCCTCTGGGACATCCCAAATTAGGTTTTTCCAATGATGGGAATGGAGGTGTGATAAGGGGAGGCTGTGCAGGACCATAGCCACGTGCATGTGGTTGTGTGCTGGGATGAGAAGCTGCAGGTAGCGGAGGGTGGGAGAGGAAAGACACCATTGGAGCTGATGCTGTGGGGGCTGGGGAAGGAGAGGAGGCTCTTTCTGTCTCCATTCCTCCCCCAGTTTTATTCTGCAATACTTCTGGTAAGATTTTAGACTCATTGTTTTTAAAACACTCAAGTGACATAACATTCAGAAAAAAAAAAAATCAGCTTTAATGTGGGTTTTTTTTCATCCGAACCCCACATTTGAGAACAGTCCAGACCATTAGCAGCTATTAAGGAAAGCTCATCTTTTGCTCCTTGCCTTCTATAGAGGAATTTGGCAGGTTTGGAGAGAGGAGGAAATCAGAGAAAATGCTCTCAGATACACCCAAGTACCAGGTGGAACATCTGGACAGACTAAAGCCATGTTTTAACCATGAGATGGGATGTCTGAAGGCCACACTGCCCCGTTGTCCCTTTGATGCCAGATGATAATAAGCAGCAATACACCAGAAAAACTCCCGGTGCCATTGGGCTCGGCAGGGTGCATGGGGCAGTGTATTCAAAGGGAGAAGCGGTTTTGGGGTCGATTTCATCTTTGCTGTGTCTAGGATCAGGAGGGAGAGCCAGCGGATGGCAGAGGGGACACTGGGTCTGAGCACGGCCTGGGGACAACCACCCTTTCCCAGCTGGGGCGACAGCAGGAACTGGAGACTTCGTCAGAGAAGCAGGACCGGCAGTTGGTAGGTGAGTGTCCTCAGAGGTATTAACATCTCATCCCATGCAAAATACTTGTTTAAAATCTGTTTTGGCACTGAAAACTTAGTGCTGGGGTTGTGTGCCAGCTCAGCGAGCAGACACCGCAGGGACACCCCATGGGGCAGCTCTGGCCAGCACATGTGCTGCTCCTCATGCGTGTGAGGAGGATACGATCTTCCTGTGTTGAGCTGGTGGACATACACCAAACCTTTGGGTCTCACTTCATGAAAGGTTCTTGCTGAAGCCAGACATCCCTTCTTCCCTGTGTGGAGCCAGGGAGAGGCTTCCTTTGGTTCCCGTGGGTTTTAGCTCAGAATTTAAATTCCCTTGCGATGCACACAGCGTGTCATGTGTTGGGAGAAGTGGCACCTCTGTTGGCATTAACTTGCCAACAACATCCAGTCAGATGGCTTCCATGTACGTGGGTTTGCATAAAGCAGTGATGGTGCCTTTTGGCTGGTCTCCAGACACCTCCATCTCAGAGCTTCTTAGGTCACTTCATCTCCCAGTGCCTCAGTTTCCCTGCCTGCGGAAGGAGGTAGGGGGATACCACCTTCCTCTGCCAAGCACCATGAGACCCACTGATGTAAAAGCTATGGATGAACAGGGATAGGTTAATAGGGGGGTTTATGGTGCATTTTCTAGCAGTTTTGTTTTTAACTTTCAAAGCACTTCGTGTAGCCATTAACTACTTACACCTCAGAACAAGGTCAGAAAGCAAAGATTAATTTTGAGTATTGACATGGGGGATCATCTTCTCTTTCCTTCTCTTTTGCCACTAGATAATGAAGAGGACTCAGCAGCAGCAAAGGGCACCCAGCCATGCCTCGAGGAGCTGCTGAGTGTGTCTGACTTGGAGTGCTCCCTCTGCATACGGTGAGTTCTCCAGCAGGAGAGCTTTTAAGGTGAAGAATTAGCACCTGCTGGGCTTTCTTTCCTGGTGTGCATCTTTCTTCGCATCTTAATAGCAAACTCAGTCCCCGATACTGCTGACACGCAGGTTTCAGCAGAGATAAGAGACAAGAGGTGAAGACAGGGGCGTGCTTTGCCCTGCCAGGCTGTAAGAGCTCAGATCGCCCTGGCTCAGGGCGCAGCATCCTTAGGTCTGTGTCCATGGGGACATCGGTGTGGAGGTGGGGATGTCCAGCGGGGTCAAGGACTGAAAGCGATGTTTGCCCTGTGTACCTGCAGGCTGGAATGGGAAGGTGTTGCCCCAGGTAAATACCATCCCTGATGGGGATGTTGCAAACCCAGAGGGGAGCATTTCCGAGCTCTGTGCCCGCTGGAGGTGGAAAGGGGGGACAGGGTAGAGCCCGTGTCCATCTGCTGGGGAAGGACTGGGTGCTGCCACAGGGCATGCGGAAACCGGGCTGTTATTTCTGGTGTGTCCCAGGACCTCGAGCAGTTGTGCAACTGGCTGCTGGCAGAGGTGTTGCACCGCCGGACATGCAAGACGGTTAAAGTCTCTTGTGTCCTGGCTTTGTCCAGGTCTGGGCATGGCCCAGGGGAATGACACAGCGGGGAGAGATGTGAAGATCTGAATTAGGTAAATTAAGGTCTCTTCTGCGAGCAGGGAAACATAATGCTTAGGAGGAGCCAGGGCTCAGTGCTGAGCAGGGCTTTCCTGGGAGCTTCCTTTCATTTCTGATCCTGGAACTCCCTGTGAGCAACCCGAGTGCTTGCTGCTGGCTCTGCCCTTGGAGCCCGGGAGAAGGAGGCACTTTCCCATTGACACCTTGTGGGTGTCTGGGGAACCACAGCCCTGCCAGGACCAAGAGTTGCCATGTGTGTACCGATGGGATCCGTGGGGACCCTGCAGGGACAGGGAGCAGTGCTCAGGTCTGGGACAGTTCTCTTCTTATATCATTGTGCAAGTCCCAACAGTCTGAGCCCAGACTTCTAATTAAAGGAATAGTCCAGTTAGGAGTTATACTTAATTAACAGGAGTTACGAGCAAAGCTAAGCCAGTGCAGCTTTAGTGAAGGTGAGTTTCGTAGCTGTGGGCTACCAGGGCTTGGAAGACAGAGTGAGATAGCTTTCCATGGCATTGCATCCCTGCAGCATCACTGTCTTCGGTGCAGAAGGCTGGTGAAGGCAGCAGGTTTCCCTTGAAATGGTAGGAGGGGACATGGGAAACGTCTTGCACCTGCTGGAAGCAAAAGCTCTTGCTCTCAGCAAGGTGATTCAAGGAAGGTGCAGGTAGAAGGCTGGGGATACCCAGAAGCTGCACCCGTGGCTTTGCCCACCCTGACCTGCTCGACCCTTGCAGCGCCAGCCTGGGCCTCTGCAAGTCCCTGAGCGCTTTGTGGGAGCCCAGCACTGTGGGGCTGAGACCAGCCGCGGTTTCCAAAGCAGGGTGCTGAGCCAGGCCTGGGGAACGACAGCTTTGAGGGCACCCAGCCCTGTGAACAGAGGCTCTGTGAAGTCCCTCTGCTGGGCTTAGCTGTGCTTCTTCCCCCGGGGTACTCTCCCCAGTCCGTTACCTTTGGTCTCTTTGCAGGATGTTCTTCAAGCCAGTGACGACGCCGTGTGGGCACACGTTCTGCAAGGAGTGCCTCGAGCGCTGCCTGGACCACCGGCCCAACTGCCCCCTCTGCAAGCAGAGCCTGAGAGAGGTGAGGGCACGTGTCCCGCGGGATGGAGCCCAAGGGATGGAGTGTGCCCAGGGCTGGGGTGGGAAGGTGCGATGCTCTTACGTTAGCAGCTCCCTAGCACGGAGGTGTCAGCTCCACTCATGTGGGAATGACCAGACAGTTGATAATTAAGACCAAGAGATTCATTTCCACAAGATGCCACAGTGATTTAGTGAGATTGTAAACAGGACTGAGAGGCGGAGAGAGAGAGAGGAAGAAAGAAGCGAATGCTAATTACTTTTAAAAATGGAAATGGATGGAAAACCTGCTAGTCTGGAGATTTGATTTAATCTTTAATGAAAAGGGATTCGGATGAGACCGTCAGGGAAATTAGGTTGTCATACAAGGACTGCATCACTGTCAGAGATAGGATGCAGCGCTGGACGGGCCCTGGGTCTGAGCCACGTCTGGAGGTCTCAGTGGAGCTGACATTCCATCCTGCTAGATGGCTCGACATCACCCGATAGATTTCATCCCTGACTTTCTCTGATCTAAAATTACCCTCAGCTCCAATAAAAATGAGCATGATTCAGAGTCCGGCAGGGCCTCAGCGTTCCCCCCGCCCCTCCCCGCTCTTCTCCAACCTATTTATGGGTCTAATTTCTTTTAGTACCTGAAGGCTGGAAGCTACAGCCCCACCGTGCTGCTGCAGGACATCATGCTGGCCACCTTCCCCGCGCAGCTGGCCGAGCGCCGGGAGCTGCACCGGGCTGAGATGGCAGAGCTCTCCAAGTAAGCCTGGACCTGCTCCAGTGTGTGTGTGTGTATGTGTATATGGGGGCTGGGAGGGTCTCCAAGGGGCCTGTCCACACCACATACCATTGCTCTGCCTCGGTTCTGCTCGAATGATGTCTGTCCCACTTCAAGGGCCACGTTACAGCAGTGCCGGATGGGTGCGGACGTGCCCCATGGGGCACCTGGGGATGAGGGGGCATCTCTGCAAGGAGCTGGTTTGTGGGTAGAGTCTGTCCTTGAGCTCTTGGTGAGCCAAGTGGAAGCTTTGGTTTTGCTCTGCATCAGAGCATCACTTCTTGGGGTAAAGGGCACATCTGGTTTGGGGGAGCAGCTGATGCAGGGCCCTTGGGATCGGATTTGCTCTGAGGGGTTTGTTTCATTATGGTCTTTCCTCCTGTCCCTCAGCCTGACCAAGAACATCCCCATCTTCGTCTGCACGATGTCCTTCCCAGGCATTGCCTGCCCTCTGCACGTCTTTGAGCCTCGCTACCGCCTCATGATCCGGCGGTGCCAGGAGACGGGCACGAGGAGGTTCGGCATGTGTATATATGAGAATGGGAAAAGGTGAGCTCCTGGGCAAGGCGGCTTCCCCCTGTCCCGGCTGGTTTGCCCCTCTCCGCCCCAGCGCCAAATGTCTAAAATCCAGAGTAGTTCAGAGAGAAGGAACCAGATGCAATTTCCTATCCCTCTGCACCCCGCATATAAAACCAGCAGGGAGGTGGCATGTTCTCCACAGCAGAGTGAAACGGGATCTCGCTGCCTCCTGGCATCACCACCGGCCAGGCAAGGAATGGGGCCAGTGCTGGAGCTGGGCAGAGCCAGCAGTGGCTGTTAAATACGATGGTCTGCGAACAGCTTCTGGCTCAGGTCATCTCTGAGCTGCATCGTTCCCTGGCCGTGTCCTCCGGCTCCTCTTAGTGAGCACTTCAAAACTGCTGTATTTCTCATACTCTGTCCTTAACAAGCTGTGAGAGGACACTGGGCTAAAATGGGCTTTTGTTTGGTACAGTGTGGCCATCCTTATGTTCCTGGTGGCACCTCCAAATCTCGGGTGGGCTCAGTCTCCAGGCTCCTAACCCAAGTACTCTGTTAAATACCTGTATTTACATGACATATCCCCCCTGTGCTCCAGTCTTGTTCAAGTGAAATGATAAATAACATTTTCTGGCCTTTGGGAGGATGCCTCTGCTAGGGATGGTGTCTGCAGGACCACTGGACATCAGGGCAGTGTGGGGACCTAAGTCCTTTTGGTATATGGCAAATCCAAAGGAGTGCAAGAAGCGTGCTCGCTGGTCCCTGCCCTCTTAGCAGCAAGTAACGCAGCAGAGTTGAGTGAGTCTCCGAATTTGGCCCCTCCCAGCCAGCTTGTTCCTGGTCCTTTTCTTCCTTTGGAGGTGGTGCCTTCAGGAGAAGCAGCTCTCCCACCACTGGTATCCCAGCTCAGCCCTTCTTTTCTCTCCCTGGCTCCCTCCAGTTTTGCTGACTACGGCTGCATGCTGGAGATTCGGCAGATGGAGCTGCTGGCGGACGGGAGGTCCTTGGTGGACACCATCGGCAGGCGGCGGTTCCGGGTGCTGAGCCGGGGACACAGGGACGGCTACAACACTGCCGACATCGAGTACCTGGAGGACAGGAAGGTGAGGACAGGGGCAGGGCATAAGCCCCCACTGTGGTGGGACAGAGCCTCCGCATGGACACCTTCTGCATTCCTCTTCCCTCCACGCAGGTGGCCGGGGAGGAGCTGCAGGAGCTGCAGTGCCTGCACGAAAACACCTACTGCTTGGCTCAGCGCTTCTGTGAGCATGGTGACCTTGCCTCCAGGCACATTTTGATGCAGCATGGACCGCTGCCGGAGAAGGAAGAGGACATCCAGGTAATGCCCCGAGGGAAGGGATGCTCTAAATAGAGAGGGTACCAAGAGAGCCTCTGAAGCAGCACCGTTCCTGCACTGACCACAGAATCATGGACTTATAGAGTGTGTTGGGTTGGGAGGGACCTTTAAAGGCCATCTAGTCCAACCCCCCTGCAGTGAGCAGGGACATCTTTAACTAGATCAGATTGCTCAGAGCCTCATCCAGCCTGGCCTTGACCATCCTGCTTCCCTGCTCGGCTCCCTTCCCCAGGATGAGCAAAACAAACCCTGTTTTCACTCCTGTTTCCAGTTACGGCATCTCTCACTCAGAAAGATGGTAGAGCTTATTTCTTAGAACCGTTTTAACATTTCTTTATGGTTTTAAACAGTTCTTGGAAACTAAGCACTGAGTTTTAAAAGTTTTTCCCGCAGTCTTTTCCTAAATGACAACTGAGAAACTGAGCTGCCTGGATTGGAAAACACTTGGGAAAGAAACACAAATAGGCAAATAAAGGAACCCCACAGCTCAGCGAGTCTGTGGTCTCCTTTCTTGCGGTGTTCCTTTGAGACAGCCATAGCTTGCCAGAGTAGAGGAGCTAAGAGGGCAGGATCCAGTTTACTTATTAAATTGCTCTGACAAATTCAGATTCTGGATAGAAAAAAAAAAAATCCCCAAATTTAGTTTTCACTCCTTTAAGAAAACGTTTCCTGCCTGGACTGTTACAAATATGCTCTTGCTGGCTTGTCCCAAGCTAAGGCTGTCCTGGCCAGCAGTGGCATCAACGCTCAAAATTACACAACGATTCACCCTCCTGCAGCTGAATTGTGCATTTCCCTCTTAGTTTGGCTCAGCTTTTAAAAAAGCCGGTTTACAAAAGCACCGCCCAGCGGTTGTGCCTGCCTGGCCTGCACCTCGCCTCTTGGAGTGATGATGAGGCAAATGCCCCGAAAGCCACCGACCTCGCAGGATTTGGCCCGTGTTTACAAAAAGCATCGCCCTAAACAAGGAAACGCACAAGATATTTCTTTGTCTCTTTAGTACAGTCCTTTTCCTGGTTACATCAATGTCCGGAGACTCCCTGGGGGATGCTTGTCTGGAAATTAAATTGGTTTATCCAGCAGTTTTGAGCCTGGATGGACAAAAGGGCTGTTCAGAGGAATACCTTAGCCGAAGCTGGCATTGCTGTCCTGACCAGAGCAAGTGTTTCCCATCAGCGATGCCGCCCAAAGTCCACGCGTTCGCGTTGCAGTTCCTGACTTAGGGGTCTCTCCCTCTCTCCCCTCCAGGCTTCAGCAGACGGCCCGACGTGGTGCTGGTGGCTCATCTCCATCCTGCCCCTTGACCCGTCCTACCAGCTGAACCTCTTCTCCACCACCTCCCTGCGTGCCCGCCTCACCCAGCTGCAGCGCATCCTCACTGCCCTGCTGCAGCAGCCCCCCGCCGGCCACCCGCTGCCCGAGCGCAGCCCCCGGGGCCGCGTCTGAGCCCCCCCGGCCTCTCCGCAGGGGGAGACCCCCACCCCCTTGGGTTTCTCTACGTGTTGCTTCAGGGGTTTGTGTGTGGTTTGAGCCCTCCCCCCCAAAAAAGTGACCTCAGTGATGAGCTGGGCACCCTCTGCCTGGCTCGGTGGGGCCAGTACCGCACCAGCAGTGACACTACACCGTCCACGCCACCTCTGGGAGCTGCTCGGTGACATGGCCGTGCCATGCCGTGCCACCACAGAGGGGACCGGGATGGAAAGCTGGGTTGTGTCTCAGGAACCAAAATCACTTGCTGAGCTGCTTCAGTGCTAAGGAGGATTCTCCTTAGGGCAGACGACTGAGAGCCTTGGTTTTGGCTCCTCCACTTTGAAGGACAAACTAGGGGATTTTGGTACATGGTCCTGCTCCGTGCAGCAGATTTAGAGGCTTGAGAGAGGTGGCACCAGGAGGTCCTGATGGCTTCCCCCAGCCTCGGGAGCTGATGGCTCTGCCTCCACTTACGACTTCGACTTAATTTCTATTCAAACAAGAAGAAAAGTTAAATTAAACAATCTGAAACTTGTGGTCCTGCTCCTAACCACCTCCGTGGCCACACGGTGGGGAGATGCTGCTCTCCCAATGTGCCCGGGTCCGTCCGTCCCCTTCCGACCGCTTTGCTCGGTTCTCTGCCATGTTTGCTGTGCCGAGCTCATCAGCCGCTTCCCGGGGCTGGAGCCAGGCTGGAGGCTGCCAGCCACTTCCCAGCTGCTGGATCCACTGCCCTCAAGTGCCGTGGGAAGTGGGGAGGGATTTGGCATCGTTGGTGCTTTTCCCCTGCACCCAAAGGCTGCTGTTCCTGAGCCTGGCTGGGTTCAGGTTGCAGGGTCGGACCTGGGCGCTGGAAGGAGCCGATGGCACGAGGGAAGTGGTTTTGTGCAATTTACCCATGTTTGGTGTTTTTTTGTGAACTTTCTGCCTCCTCAGGATAAAATTAGGATCTAAGCTGAGGTCAGATCCTTGCACTTGGGACCCAGGATTCCCCAAAAGAGCAGAGAGTAAAGTCAGAGGGAGCTGAGCCTCTGGAGAGGCGGGGAGGGGGTAGGACCGGTGGCCGAGGCTGTGAGCCCCCTGTCAGGGGAGCAAGTGCCTGTTTGCAAGTGCCTGGCTGCTGCTGGTCTCTAAATAAGGGGAAAAGACTATCCCCCCTGGACAAACCAGGCTTTCCTCCTTGGAAATCCTGAAGGTTTGGGATTTTTTGTCTTCCCATCAACCCAGGGTTGAGTTTTGGGAGTGACATCCATTTAGTCGTAGGATTAACATTGCTTCCAGAGTTTTATTCCTGCTTTTCTCAAAGGCTCCGCATCCCATCTGGGGGCTCAGTGGGATGTGTGTGGGAGGGAAAATCAGGCTGGGGCTGATTTTCTGCACGTGTTGCTGGGCTGAGCCCGGGGCAGGAGGCTCTGGACACAGCTTCCAAGAGGTCCCTGCTGAGGGCCACCGCCTTTCCCTGTCCTGCTCTCTCCAGGAGTGAGAGATCTCAGTCCCTCCTCTCCAGCAAAGTGCCTCCCCGGAGCGACAGTCGGAGCGGAGGGCTTGCTCCCCAGGGAGCGTAGTGAGCGCAGGGCAGCTGAGGACAACTCAAAGCTGGATTTGCTCCTCTACCTTTGAGCCTTGTCTTCCCCCGCTTTGCTGCTGTCTCTGGGGCACCATGACTCCCCCAAGGGGCTATACCCCTGGGATGTCGGATCGGGGTGGGCAGGGGTAGGTGATGGAGGGACACCTCGCAGGTGCGTGCAGGTGGAGTGATGCCACTGAAGTTTGGGAAGTGCCTTTCTTTTCTGCAGGGTCAATATGAACTCAGCCAGTGACCCCTCCACCCCGAGCCCCTCACCTACCCCCCGAATTGCCTGTGGGAGCCTGTGTGGGAGCTCCCTGGGCCACTGTGGGTCCCTCCGGCAAGGGGGAGGCATGGGGGGGATGCAGGGGAGAAGCGTGGGTCTGCACTGTGTCCACGCTGGGGGAGAGCCAGGGACCACAGACATCTGCCTGGCTGCTTTGGGAAGGGACTCATGCAAATCGCTGCGGTTTGCTTGGAGTGCCTTTGGGGTTTGTATTAGTATGTTTGCTGTTTGAATTAAATTTTCTTCCTGGTCATTGAAATAAAGACCTTTTTTTTTGTTGTTGTTGTTGTTGTTTTTTTTTTTTTGTTGCTGGTGTTAAACCTTAAGCTGCTTATTGATGAAAGTGCTTGGGCATCACCAGGGAGATGCGGGGATGCGTGGACAGGTGACACCCTGGCCTTCAGACAGCAAGTTAGACACGGTGAACACAGTCCAGCAGAGGTAGATGGCAACAAGGGAAAAAATAAGGTGGGTTTGCTCCCAGAAAGTGAGCATGTGAAACAAGGCAGGAGGGACTAGCACCTGCCGGTCATTGCAACTAAAAAGGCTTCGGGGAAGGATGGGAACTGGGAAACCAGCCTGGTAGAGATGCTGACCAGTGTGGGATGACCCTGGAGGGTGTCTGTCCCTCAGATGCTGGGGTGAGCATCTGTCTCCGTCCCACCTTTGCAGCCGTGGGCAGAGGGCTGTGAGCTGGGAGCGGGTTTTTTGGCTTTTGGCAGCTGACATTAGGGATGAGTGACAATCCAGGGAGACGTGCACGGGCTCTGAAATGAGAGGGTGGCCCTGGATGGAGAGGGGATGGTCCTCAGCCTTGAGCATGGGGATGTGCTGCTGGGACAGCTCTCACTTCCCACCTCACCTTTTCCCTCTACCTCCCAAATGTGCCATCCCAAACCAAGGGCAAGAAGGGAACTCCCTCTGCCCAGGTCTGCTTTGCACCCTGTCTGGGGAGCTGGAACAACTGTAGAAGAGAGGGAGAGGGCTCAAGTGCTCTGAGATGGTGGGTAACCCTAAAAAGGTCCCAGGGTCTTTGCCAGCCCATTAATAACTGGCTCCATGAGGAATTAGACCTTGAATTTCACGCCCAGCAGTTCTCTACAGAAACAGCCGTGCCCTGGTGAAGCCCAACTGTGCGCTTTGGCCGATGCCAGCCCCTTTGGTGGCTTCAGCAGCCCAGGCCTTGTGGCCAGCTGGGTGGCTAGCGTGTGTGTCTGAGTGTCCAGGAGTCTGGAGCTGGCACTGGATCCCTTTGCCGTGTTGCCCTGCTCCCACTAGGTGTCAGGAAGAGGCTGAGTGCGGGCAAGGAGGAAAGCACAGCGGAGAGGCTGTGCAGCATCAGCTGCTGCCAGAGCCTTGGCCATGCTTTTCTCGCCCCCAGTCCCAAAAGTAGCCCCACTCTCAGCCCTTGCCCCGCACAGCGATTAGTGCTGGACTGCCCTGAGCTCTCCATCAGCACAGAAGTGAAGTTGGGGACTGCTGGAGTGCGTCGCTGGAGGCCACCTCCTCTTTCCCAGGTGCGCAGTGTCTGTCCTGGGAGATCCTTTCCCCACGCTGGCCAGCAAGGTCTTGTTTGCCCTCTTGGGACTGGGGCAACTGGGGGTGTCCTCCTCCCCATCATCCTCAAGCCACCCTGCCAGTCATGGCCTCAGCTCAAAGGTGGGACATGAGGCAACTTCTTGTCCCAGCACTCCACTGGGACATAACAGTGTCCCACAACCCCCGGGAAAAGCAGACCCGGCATCTCGCAGCCTCACTGGGATGATGGGTTGCTTCACTGAGCAGCTGGTATCTGGATGGGGACAGCTGGGAGGGACCTGGCCTCATCCACACTGCCGTTCTCCCAGCTCTACTTCAAATGTCTACCTGGGCAAGGGAACCCCAGCATCCCTACCATCAGGTGGGTCTGTGAGGTGCATGTTGGGATTATTACTGGTTCCCATCAAACCATCCTCTCCAGAGATGCTCTTCCCTTCAAAATCCACTTTGGGCAGCTTTTGGACCCAGGCTGCTATGGCCTGTCTGTCTGCAGGGACACAGAGGACCCGGGGTGGCTCCTTCCCCAGCTCCGAGGGCTCCTGCTTCACTTTGTCCTCTGTCATGAGCCCATAGAGAGGTCAGATCTGGCCCTGCCTGGTACGGCTGGGGCTGGCAGCTACGGGCACCTCCAGCATCTCTGCCCCAGGCTCAGTCGTAGCAGGCACAGCAGCTTCACCCCCAGATCAGCAGCCAGAGCGGTGGGGAGATGGGTCCATCTCTGCATAGGCTCCTCGGAGGCACTTGGGGTCCAAGGGCAGATGAGCCACCCAACCCCACGGCACAGGAGCTCCATCCTGCCTGCACCATCATGCTTTGCTTTCTGCTGCTCGGATTTGTTTCCTCCTTGTATTTTTCCATCTCTATGTGTGCTCCTCCCCTGCGCATCCCAACAATACATAGTAATGATTTCTGGCCTTTATATCTCGTCATCAGCGTTTTCCAGATGAACATCTGGATCCTTCTCTGGATTTTACAGGCAGGAACCAGGGCTGGGAAGAGGCAATGTGTTGCCCAGGGTCACCCAACAAGGTCCCTGGTAGCCACGGGAACTACTCTCCAAATGGGTCCCTCTTGCCACCTCATCCAGCCCCCACCTCTGTGGATACTGGGACATATCCTGCACCTGGATTTTACATCCCTGGGGAGGCATAAACCAGAACTAGCATTGGCCCCACCATCCCAAAACTCATGCTCCAGGTCCCTGACCTCTCCAACAGCACCGTTTCCTCCCTTCCCATTCGGCACTTTCAGCTCAAGACGTTAGTGACAACTTCCCTCACCTAATACAGTGGGCAAGCAATTAGCTAAAGAGGCAAGTAATTAATACAGCAGGTGTCAGGCTGCGCCTTGTCTTTCTTTAACAAATGGCGCATTTCCAAACTAATTAGACCAGCTGGTACTTGAGATAGCGGAAAATCAACACAAGATTGTTTGAGCTAAGATCTTCTTCTCTAGCAAGGCCACGCTCATGCTAGAAGAGGAGCACAGTACATGTTAAGGTTAATGAAGGTGGGAAGAAAAAGGAGAAAACCAGCACCTAATTTTTTCCCATCCTTTAGCAATACCAGTTGGTGCAATGAAAGATGGATGGTATTGTTCCTGCTTTTTCAAAAGAAAAACATAAAGGAAAGCAATGAAGACAGATGTGCCATCTCTTCCAAGAAAACTCACCCACGGGATGTATTCAGAGATGGAAAATGACAAGTGATGAAAAAAGCGACTCAAAGCCACTGCTGGAGCAGTTGGAGTGGGACCTGCCTGTCCCCCTGAAGAAATGGCTCCATCGCTTCGTCTGTGCAGGCTGTGCCTGGTGTGAAACCAGTGTCTGTCCTGTACGGAGCAGGGCAGGGTGGATGTGGGCATGGGCTGAGGGCAACCCGGAGCAGAGATCAAGTGGCAGCTGGACAAATGCCTTTGCCTCCTGCTTGGTGGCATTTTGGAGGTGCCTTGCTGGCACATCCCCACACTGTGCTGCACACAGGAGCTGTGCAAAGCCAAGCCCTGATCCCAGCAGGAGCAGGAGACCTGGGAAGATACACCAGGTGGAGCTGTCTCAGTGTGACCACGGGTCATTCACACCTTTAGTAAACAGATTTACTGGGACAGGCTTTTCCTACAGGCCCCGTTTGGCCCCATCACACCAGCAATACTGCCAACCTCCATTTGGGGAGCCCTGGATTTGGGACAGCCGCCTCCCAGCCCTCCCACACCGCCTGATTCAGGGCCACCTTTCAGACCCCCAGAGGGAGTCTGGAGGAGGAATTAACCCCCCCCCCCCAGTGTGTGACTGTCCCAGTCCCATGACAGTGACACACCTGAGGCTGAGCATGGTGCAGGGGGTGCAGGATTACCCCCAGCACCACTCTGTCCAGCCCCTGCCATGGCACGGTCCAGGGAGAACCATATCCCTGGATGGCACAGTAACACAGAGAGCCATCAGTGATGCTAACGGCTCTCTCGGGGGCTATCGAAGTCTTAATGAACACCAATTAGAGTCGGTCCAGATGTGTAGGACTGTAAGAGTCGGAGCTGGCAGCTGGGAATGGGGAGATGTTTTCTGCAGAGGGTGGGAGCGACTGGCACTGCCCGTTTCGGGAGGTCTCCCTCGGCGTAGGGCACCACCACCCAACCAAAGCAAACCTCAGCAAAGCAATCCATCGCCGATATTTGCTTGGAGCATGCCAGCTTGTAGAGAGAGGGAGATTATACAGGGCCATATATGTATATATATCTCCATATGTGTATCTCTCTCTATATATACATATCCATATATACATATATCTCCATATATATCTCTCTATATATCCATACACATGTACTGGCCCCTTGCCTGAGCCTCTGCCCACAGCCCATGTCCCCGCAGACACCCATCGGTGATTTGGTCTCTCCCTGCCCTGTGCCCTCCCCGTTGATTTCTGATTTCACAAAACCGTCTCAGCCCAGGCAAAATATTTACAGGGCTGATTAAACAGGGAGGAAAAGGGAAACCTGCTAAAAGCGCGGAACTTATATAAATACAACACTATTAAAATAAAATGTGACTTTTAGCAAGGACAGCTCTCTCAGCTGTGCTGTGTTTACCTTAATTGTTTCCCTCCATTAATTACAGTCTGAGAGGGAAACTTGTGCAAATTGAAATAAATTAATCGAATTTGTTTAGAGTTTTGTGTGGCTGGCTTATGGGGATTGTAATTAAGCCAGTATGTTTGGGGTATTAAATTACGTTGCCTAGATCTGTTCTTCCTTTCTCAAGCACCAGGAATGTGAAAAGGCAGGCGCCAGCGACAATTAGAAGGTAAACAGGCTGTGCGAGCAATGGGTATTTTAGCTCCTCTGCCTCAGGAATTTCAGTCCTTGAAAGTATTAAGGCTCATTCCTTAATAAATGCAGCCTGGCTCCTCGCAATGAAAGAGAAAGGGGAGATGGCAGAGAGGAGACCAGGGCGCATCTCAGCTCTGCCCTGGCAGTGGAAGCAGCGACGTGGGTGGGAGTTTAGCCCGATTGTCCAGGAAAATTAGGCTACGTGACTCAGCAGCCTGGTGTGCGGTCTTGCTGGTTCCCACTAGCAGCTGCCCAGTACCACCCACGTTTGATGCAGGGGAAGAAGCTTCCAGATATATCGAGGTCCTGACAAGGTCTGTGGAAACGGGCAATGAAACAGAGAAATGCATCTGCCCATGGGGAGGGGAAGGGGATGCTCAATCACCAGAGAATCTACAGTGCCGTCTTTTTCCAGATAGGTATTTAAAAGGAAACCTGGCTTCACTGGTGCTCTCCATGAGCTCCCATCTTGTCCCAAACCAGCCAGAGGAATGGGCTACGTGGGAGTTTGCTCTGAGGTCCTCTCGCCCGTGGAGTAGAGCAACCAAACTTTAGGGAGGGATTTCCGCACAAAGTAAGGAGAAAGGCGCAGTTTCTGCCCTAGAGAAGAAGGAATTTTGGGAAGAGGAAAAAGGAAAAGAATCCAAATTTCGGTCTTCAGAGCTGCACCCGAGGTGACTCCTCAAGGACGATGCTGGCAGCCCTGGCTCGGGCGATGGGGTCAGGCAGGAGGCGAGGAGGGTACACAGGGATGCAGGGAAGCTGCTGGTCAGAGACACAGCCGGGGTGGGAGGCACTTGGTTCCCCCTCTCCTGCTTTGTGGCTCATTCATAAAACCACAGGGGATTCAAAACTCACCTCCTGTCGCTTCTCCACAGACCCCTCTCCCCTGCTGCCCTGAGCCACCCTCGGTCCGGCAGACTTGTCGCTGGCTCCATGTTCGCGTTTGAATGGGAGCACCTGGCCAAACCGGTCTCAGAACACAAAAGGTGAGATGCAGGGAGTTGTCGTTCGACTCAGCTCCATCTCGCCTTGGCAGACGCTTATTGATCTCTACCTGTGCAGAGATAACTTGGGGAGACGCTTATTGATCCCTACTTATGCAGAGATAACTTGGGGAGATGCTTATTGATCCCTATTTATGCAGAGATAACTTGGGGAGATGCTTATTGATCCCTATCTATGCAGGGATAACCTGGGGAGAGCTGTGGGAATGGCTTAGCCTGGGGTGGTCTCAACCCTGCATTACAATAAGAACCCAAACCAGAACCGAAACCCAAATGGTGCCTTTAACAAACAAAATGCCCTGAGTCATGTCCCACCACTATTCAGCGGGTGTGAGACCAGACATCACAAAATAAACATTGCTATCCGAGGGGCCATCGAACCACCGGAAGTAACCATCCCAGAGATAACCATCCCGGAGATAACCACCCCGGAGATAACCATCCCAGATAGTGTAATCCATTCAAGCCCCGTTCCAAACCAGGATATTTAAGTCCAAAGTTTTGGGGAGTAATACTGGGGGAGTCTTCCAAAGATACAGCTGGCCTGTAGGAGATCCTGCCCCCCCTTGTCCAGGACGCTGTGCAAGGTAACTTCCCGGGATTGAGTGGCCTTACCTGAGAGAGAGGATAAGTGATTTAATAACGTACGTATGATGTCTGGCATGCTCTAAGATCGTGATCTGTGCACTCGTTTAAGGTATTCATATCTAGCGCGCCGGTCGTTTGTGTTGTTACTTTTCGGGATCACTTGTTAGGTGGTAATAGTGTATTGTGTGAATTGTTTTTATTCTTTTCCCCTTAAATTGCAGTAGTGCATTCTTCCACTGTATCCATAAGAACATGCAATAGTGGCGTATCGGACCTGTGAGTGAAGTCCAAATTAATTGTTAATATGAACCCCTCAGGGAAGTCTTTTTCTCTCCGTCACAGTGTTACTAGTAAAAACCCATCCCTCGTGCCCCAACAGCAGCAGATTCCCGTGGGAAGCCCCCGTTGGCATTGCTGTGCAGAGCAGCCCCAGACTATCCTCGTCTCCCCCCGCTGCTCTGGGCACTGCTGGGAGGGCAGAAGGACGGCAACCTCCTCCCTGGTCGTAAATTCCGGGTGGGCAGGGATGCTAGGGACAAGCAGCGCCTGGCAGATGTGTCCTCCGCAAGCGACCTTCTTCACCTGGCCGTTGCCTGCGCCCGGATGATATACGGAGTGGCTGGGCTGCAATAGAATTTCTACCCAGAATATTGGCTGGATGATAAAGGAGTCTGTCTGCGGTGATAATTGCACCATAAATAGCGCTGGGTTCGGCACTGAAGAGTCAGGCCCTAGAAAAGCCTCACCCTCTGGATTCCTCCCACTTCCTTCCATCTTCCTGACTGTTAACAAGCTGGAAGAATAGCTCGTCGGTTTTTACCAGCCACAGGAGGTTTATTGCACTCAGATGCAGCTGGGCACCTTCCTCCACATAAATCTTAATAGCGAAAAAAGATAGAGAGAGAAAAAAAAAAAAAACCAAACCAAAACCCAACTAAATTGGGTGATTACCGAAAAGCAGCAGGTAGGGCTGCAGCGTGGCGTGGCTGTCGCTCTTCATTCTCTCCACTGCAAGGACGGCACCGTCCCACTCCCTCCTCCAGACTTCCCCCGGCTCCTCTGGCTGCTCTCAGGCACTGGGGGGGGGGGGGGGGGGGGGGGGGGGGTAACCGTCCGCTTTGCTCCACTGATGGAAACTTAAAACCTGCCAGCTGGCCCCAAACGCTGAAAAATGAGGAGCTCAAACTGGGGAGTGCTGTAGGAGTCAAGACGGGAAAGAAGCATAATTAATATGAATAGATCGGAAGCGCTCTCCTGCTCCTTGCTTTTTGAGCCTGCAGGAAGCACGTGGACCCTTGTCTTTTCTTCCTGAAGAAAAGCTGGGAAATGGATCTGACTCCACTGCTCTTGAACTCCAAAAGATACCTTAAAAACAGGGGGTTCAACCTTAAAAACCCTTACGTTAGTGTTTCTCACTCCCATCAAACTCAAGTCCACCTGAGCTCCCGCCTCTGGGCAGGTTTGCTCGCTGTTCACGGCCAGCCACCAGGTACTCTGGGGAGTGTGGTGCAAGTGGAAAATGTAGCCAGGAGTGAATGGAGGCATGTCTTAATCAAATTTTGTTTATGGGTCAGTGAATTGCTGCTGCGGCTCTTCTTTTTCTTATATGCAGTGCCCCGTTTTGCTGCAAATAGCTAAAAGGTGGACCAGATAGATAGCACAAATTCTCTTTACAACCCCGGAGAGCTTGCAAGATCCTGGTCAAAAATTAAACCTTGAGGAGTCAGGCATGATATACCCCAAATGCTGGGAAAATCCCATTCTTGGTTCCTGTGTCCCAGCTCAGACCGAGGGGTTATAACATCCCATGGTGGACAGCCCCAAGCAGTGGGAAATGCCCTGCCGGCGGCAGACTCACCCTGTCCTGGTCCCAGTGGGTTGGAAAACTTATTTATATTAGAGAGACAGGATTTGGCCAGTCCCCCTTTGTGTCTGCCTCTGGGAAATGGCTCAAGCTGTCCTTGTCCCTCCGGCCAGGCTTTGCCTCACGGTCACAGCCAGCCCCTTCGCTCGTGCCCCTGGCTGCGCATCCTGCAGCGCAGAAATGCCGCGGGCGACGCGGCTGGCGTGTATTTCCGCAGCGGGGGATGCAGGCGGCGGGTGTCCTTCGGCTGATGCAAACACCCGGCGTGTGCTGTCAGAGCTCTTCAGCGGCGGGATGAAAATCTGCGCTGGCGGAGGATCCTGCACTGACAGTCACCTCGGGCGCCGCTGGCAGGGCACGGCCCCGGGCTCTGCCCATCACAGGCTGCTCTGGAGCTGAGACCCGTGGGAATCCTTCGAGGGCTAGTTACCGGGCTGTCTCCGTGACCGCTCCTGACATCACTCAGACGCACTGACATCACTATTGTTTTTTCTAGGAAGATGAGCAATTATTTTTTTTTTAGAATTTTGAACGGCCTGGGAGTGAAGGGGGAAAACGATTCTCCTTCCTGGACACTTTATAAAGCTTCCACAAATAACTGCAGTAGGAGGAAGGCAAGTTTTATTCCCAGGTGGGAAAAGAGATGTTTAAAAGCAATTTTTTTAAAGGCACGAAGTAGACCCGGGGGAAAATCCGTGCCCAGTGCCCACGTTGCAGCAGGACCCTTCGGCAGGGCTGGACGGGCAGCGCTGGGGCTCGCGCTGGAACGCAAGGGCAGCAGTTCTCTCCTTTCTGTGTGCCTTGCGATGAGGGCTGCTAAGCAAGCACGAGCTTCTCAGCTCCTGTACACACCCGTAAGCTCCCCCAAACCTTCCTCTTCTGCAACAAATCCAAAGGCCAAATATAGAGCATGATTTTCCTCCCTTTTCTTTTTCTTTTTCTTTTTTTTTTTTTTTTTTTTTTTTTACCATTCTAGAGTGTTTGAAGCAAAACTATTTACCCCGTTTAAGCTTTGGATTTGCAAGTTTAAAGCCTTCACGGCTCCAGGTGCACCCAAAAAGATAAGGGAGCTAGGAGGTGCACTGCTGTACTTAAAAATAAGCAAATAAAGCTGAGATTAATTCCAAGCTACTTCTTAATACTCAGTATTTCTCCATTATCTACTGCTACTATTATATTGACCTCGCCTAAGCTGACATGGGATAGCACAAAACCCTTAAAACAACAAAAGTAATGACCACCCTTCAGCTCTGTGTTTTTCTCTTGGTTGTTCTTCTTTTTTTTTTTCCCCTCCGTGTCTCCGATACTTGGCAGGAGCGAGGGCAGTGATTTTGTACCCTCAAAGGCGGGAGGTCCCCATTAATGAACACCCCAGCAGAGGAGCGGGCGGGTGGGGAGAGCGGGAGGGAGGCGGTTTGGGGAGGTGTAACAACCATTTGAAAATGCCGGAGACCCCGAAATCTTAGGATCAGGGAGGGAATGACTGGGCAGAGGAGAGTGGTGCATACCCCGGCATCGGCTGCCGCAACGGGGCTCCTCTGCCGATGCCAAGAGCTTCACGGGATGTGCTGAGCACCGGATCCCCTTTGGAGGCTGATACTGGGATTCCTGGCAGGAGATGCAAAACCCAATCCCAACATACACTTGGCTGGACATGAGGGGAGGGAAAGAATCAACCTAGGCTTGAAAAAAATATGATGAGACCGAAGAAACAGCCTGGGAGTCGAGGGGTCTGTGCCGTGCGTGACTCAGGGGAGAGAGACGAGTCAGGGCTTTGTGGAAGAAGCTTTGGGAGAGTGGGGCTGGAGCCGAGACGAGATTAATCAAGTAGCAGGAGCTGCCCAGACATGGCTATTCTTGACTATTCTATTAGGAACTGCTTACGGTTCCTCAAAACGAGCTTTGAGCAATTAAGCAGGCTGTGATGACGGGTCCCCTCCTCACTCAGCGGCTCTGCTTCATTCAGCAGGTCTGGCACCGGGGTGTATTTATGTGAGGATGGATGCGCTGGGTCTGGAGAAGCAGAACATCCTCCTGGGAGCTGCACTGGTCCCCACTCAGTGAAAAACCCCCTCC
This sequence comes from Alca torda, assembly GCA_008658365.1. NCBI lineage: Eukaryota > Metazoa > Chordata > Aves > Charadriiformes > Alcidae > Alca > Alca torda. Next base: position 49,410,061 of record CM018081.1, on the reverse strand, counting down.
CCCGAGCTCTGTACCCGGCTTCTGATGGCCTTTTCCCTGGCAGCACCTCCACTTGTGCCGGCTGAACAGGCAGCTCTTCCTCCTGCCTGCACGAGGAGGACTCAGATGTCCCGTCCTCGAGAGGATGGGGAGCTGGGGAGCTGGCACACGGCATTGTGCTCCTGGCATCCCGGATCATTGGCGAGGACACACGGCTGGAGCACCCACGAGCCTACTCTTGGGTGGGCACAGCAAATACAGCAAATTCTTGGAAAAAAAACCCCAAAACCCAAAAAACCAGGCCCACATGACACTTCCGTAGCTGCAACAAATGAAATTCATGGTTTGGAGCTGGAATAAGCTGTCAATGTTTGTCTGTCTCTAGGAGTTAAATCTTTATGGAAATGATAGTGGGATTTTAGTCCAGGTCAGGAAAAATAGAGTTCCGAAAGTTACTCATTTTCTTGCCTTTATTTTTGAAAGTCATTCGCTGCATTTTATTTTGTCAGCTTTGTCTCTCTCGAAAGCTCGATACCACCCACAGCACTGGGTACTGCTGAGCTCTGGCTCTCAGTCAAATCCTCTTGCCTTCAGGGAGATGGAAACTAATCAATGAGGAATATTAAACAATACGGAAGTTGCAATGATTTAACATTTCCCACAAAGGTCAGAGTCCCCCAGCAGCTCCACGATAACACTGAGCTGAAGGCGGCACGGGGAGATGACATATCTCGGAGATAAGCTCTCATTCCTCTGTTTTCTGCAGGAGATGTTTTCTTACGGGATGGAAAAGCTCCTGCTGCTGCGCAGGCTCAGGCTTGTGCCAGACTGAGCTTCGGTTCCCCAGGTGCTCGTGGGGAGCCTGGGCTGTCTCAGCCCTGGGTTCGCAGGGGGACGGGGTCCCATTGCAGCACATTCCCACTGCAGTGCCTTTGCCCAGTCTGAAAGTCTCCAGTTTTGCTGGGAGCGGGGTGGCTCACAAAGCTGGGGGGGGTGGCTGACACACCGGAAGGCTGTGCCGCCATACAGAGGGACCTGGACAGGTTGGAGATCTGGGCAGAGGGAAACCTTATGAAATTCAACAAGGGCGAGTGTAGGGTGCTGCACCTGGGGAGGAATAACCCCACGCACCGGTACAGGTTGGGGGTGACCTGCTGGAGAGCAGCTCTGTGGAAAGAGACCTGGGAGTCCTGGGGGACAACAGGATGACCATGAGCCAGCAATGGGTCCTTGTGGCCAGGAAGGCCAATGGCACCCTGGGGGGCATCAGGAAGAGTGTGGCCAGCAGGTGGAGGGAGGTCATCCTCCCCCTCTGCTCTGCCTTGGGGAGGCCACACCTGGAGCACTGTGTCCAGTTCTGGGCTCCCAGGTTCAAGAAGGACAGGGAACTGCTGGAGAGGGTGCAGCAAAAGGCTATGTGGATGCTGAGGGGACTGGAGCACCTCTCTTATGAAGAAAGGCTGAGGGACTTGGGTCTTTTCAGTCTGGAAAAAAGACGGCTGAGGGGGGATCTTATCAACACTTATAAATACTTAAAGGGTGGGTGTCAGGAGGATGGGGCCAGGCTCTTCTCAGTGGTGCCCGGGGACAGGACAAGCGGTAACGGGCACAAACTTGAGCATAGGAAGTTCCTTCTAAACATGAGGAGGAACTTCTTTCCTGTGAGGGTGGCAGAGCCCTGGCACAGGCTGCCCAGAGAGGTGGTGGAGTCTCCGTCTCTGGAGACATTCCAAACCCGCCTGGACACGTTCCTGTGCCACCTGCTCTGGGTGACCCTGATGTGGCAGGGGGTTGGACTAGATGATCTCCAGAGGTCCCTTCCAACCCTATGGTTCTATGATTCTATGATGCACTCCGGTCACCCCAGGGATGCTCAGCAGAGCTTGCTGCTGGGATGTTGGGATCCCACAATTGATGGAGTAGAACTCGTCTGCCCAACAGCAGCTGCCTGAGGCTGGGGGTTTCACTGGATCCCCGAGAGGAGTTTTCAAACCAGATTCAGCCCTGGGTTCAGGGCTTGATTTGGCACCTTACCTCCCTTTCCAAAGGTGCGAGGTGTTGGGATCCAAGGAGGGCTGTCGTGACTCACTGTTCAAGGCAGGGTGCAGGACGCGGGCCAGCCCGTGGGAACACATGTTCCTACTGACCGTAGAAAAGTAATGGAAATATAAATCCTGAAGTCTACTCACATCTCCGTTGTTTTTCTCTGTACAGGTCCTGCGCCTATTTCTGTGGCAGCAACGAGAATTTTAAATAATCCCCAGGTGGAGATTAAATTTCTGGTTCGGCACTTATTTTTCTGATCAATCTTAACAAGTCACTTCTCACTGGGTCTGGGACTTCTGCCTCTGTGTGAGAAGGATGATGACACTTAACTTTCCTTTCTACAGCTGTTAATATGAAGTGGCCGATAACGCCTAAGCACCCGTGTCAGCTGAGAGACTTCCCTAAGTGAGACCAAGTAATCAGTCGATCCCTGTTTTTGTTCTAACCGCAAACCTGGTTAAAATCTAACTCTTTCACTTCGAGCATCACCGGCAGGGCTGAAAAGATGCAGACACAATAGTTCAATCCAGCCAGACTGCTCAAGGCTCTCTTGTATTTAAGTTTGAACAAGGGTTTGTAAAAAAAAAAACCACAGCAATTAGCATCAGCGAGTGAGAGAGAGGAGCGGGAAGGACCTCGAAGGATGCCAAGCTGCAGCAAGGCAGAGCCCACCGGATGGAAACCCAAGGAGCCAGGACGTTCTGGGGATTGCTGTGAGCCATTGCATTTTGCATTATTTTTCTCAGGTGCATAGTTAACTGATGGTGGTCGGTCCCCATCGAGTTTCTTGACAAGCAATTTACTGTTAGAACGGATGAAAATCAGCAGGTGCTAATTCCATCCCAACGCCCCTCCTTTCCCATCCCAAATCCTCCCTCCTTCTTCATTTGCTTCTCTTAATAAGATTTTGTATATTGCGACTGCACCTGGTTGCACACCACGGTTATGAATTTAATGTGCAATGTTAAATGTAAACAGGATTAAAAAAAGTCTTAGTAATTATAAAAACACTTGAAAGCATTCTCCCTCCCCCACTTTGTTTGCAGACTCTTCATTCTGCCTGTCTTGCACATCGTTTCTTGGGGGTAGTTTAACTTGTTCCAGACCTTTCAGCCAAAAAAGGAGCATTAATTTCTACGATAAAAGTGGCAGGAGAAAATGGCAAGTGTTTGCCTTTATTCAAAAGGAATGGGAGAAGGCTTTGTTAATCTAAATTCAATAACGCTGGGTGAAGTTTTGTCTCCTTAGAACCAAGGACAAAAATTTCTTAAAAACTCTGTGACTTCAAACAAAGACAAAACCACACAAGTAAGTGCTTTTACCTGGAACAGAATTTGGCTGTCAACCTGCACTCCTCGGTGATGTGCTTCTGTGCTGTTGTAATCTGGGATTTTTGATTCTGAGGGCTTTCAGGATCAGTGGAGGTGTTTAATTATCCATCTTATTTGGAGTAATATAAGTTTTGGTGAACAAAAGCACCAGAAGCCTCATTGCCTTGGGATCAGAGTTTAAAGTATATGTGAGGTTGGCACTTTGGGATAAAGACAGAGTTGCCATGGGGTTCAGCTCCTCCTTAGCGCAATTAAACAACAGTTACTGAAATATTGTGCGTTGGTGGCCACATCTGTCATCGGACCATGACAGTCTGTGAAGGCAACTCAAGTTGTTTGACCCACGGACCTCCCGTGGGAATGGTCGTTACCGAACACGACTCACTTCCTTCTTCAGCTGCACAGCGAGGAATATCTCGCCGTCAGGAGAAAAGGCAGATTTAGAAACACCACAATTAGGTGGAATTGGGGCGGGGGGGGGGGGAAGTTAAGGAAAATCCAAGATCCGTCTTTGGGCTACTCAAGCTAACAGGGATGCTGCTCAGGGATGCTGCTCAGTGGATGCGGTAATTTCATTTTCAAAGCAGGCCGTAGCAGAAGGGCCATTCGCCGTATCTGTGTGTGCCCGCACCAGCCAAAGCGCCCTGCAGGTCCTGCCCCGAGCTCGTGCTGCACGCGGCGGGCTGGAGGGGTGGCACTTTGCTTTTTGGATAGCTGTATTTCAAAGCCTTCTTAAGATAAGCAGAAAGAGCTTCAATCTTGCTTTAAGAGTAGACAAAACAGACAGGAAGTCAACATTTTTGGCTGGTGGGAGGAACAGCTGGCGGGGAGTGGGTGCAGCATCCCCGCGGGTGCTCCGGTGGCTGCTCCCACCCGGCCACCCGCTCCCTTGCCTTCGCACCCGGCCGCCGCAGCGGAGTCCTGGGCTGGCTTGGGGAAAAGCCGGGAGCTGGCTCAGCCTCGCCAGCAGCTGCGGAAAGGCACAGTGTGGCGACGTCGCCATTTCGTTTTCTAATTTGTCTGAAATCTCAGCGGGCTGACACCTTCTAATTTGCTGTTTGCTGCCGCTCTCCTAGAAGTCCAGCTGATCGCTCTGTTGGTGCCCGCAGATCAATCTCGCAGAAACAGACTTCTTTTTTTTTTTTCTTCTGGTCTGGAAGAGGTTAGTTTTCCAAACATCTGCGCTTACCAGCTGAGCAGGATTGCTCCCGCCCGTCCGTGCTGCCAGGCGCACCCTCAGCCTGGGGCAGAGCTGGAAAGGAGACTTGGCTCTGGCACAGCGACTGGATTTTTATGTGTGTGGCGGTCCTGGTGGGAGACTGGCAAGGGAGAAGCGTACAGAAAAAACTCCATAGAGCTGTTTTCAATGCCATTAGTTTTATAGTTGTGTTAAATTGAGTTTGACTGGCCAAGACGTGGTGGGAGACGGATGCAGGGTGGGTTTGCACAGAGCAGCCGTGGAAGGAAGCATCGCAGCCCAGCACTGCCGAGGTGAGACTATCCCACCTCTCAGCCCGGGAGAACTTTTGGGACCTCCAAATTTAAAGGCCTGCAAAATCCACCTCCCTGGGAGCGTTTGCACGTTGCAAACGTTTTGTGAAAGGAACTCACCTGCCGTATTCCAGCTCCGCCACTGTCCCTCTCACTGAGAGCAAACACAGTGCCCTTCTCCTTTCCACTGCTCCAGCTTTGTACCAGGCTGGTGGAGCGCCTGTGTCACCCCACTCCCTCCTCCGGGAGCGGGAGCCGCTCCAGCTCTGTGCGTTCGTGGTGTTTGTTGGCACCTCCGTAGGGCACAGGATGAATTTTGCATGGGAGGTGTCATCTGCCCTTCATGGGACCACCCTCCAAGGAGAAGTGAGAGACCCGGCCGCAGCCTCCTGCCAGAAAGGGGCTCAGATGCTGCGCTGGGGGGGTGGGGGTGGGCAGGGAGCAGTCCCTGCTCATCCCCTGCCTTCTCCCAGGGCCCACACTGACTCCAGGTATTACTAATGCAGCAAAGCTTTGCTTCTTTTATCTTAAGAAGGGTTAGGGAAGAAATATCCTAGAAATCCAAGCAATAACCCTTATAAAGGAAGAGCACTTAATTCAGTACTTTTTTTTAAAAAAAAAACCAACCCAAGTCATTATTTCCTCAACACCAGAATTTGCTGAAAGCACTCCAAGTTCCGTTTTGCGAGCGCCACGGAACAAAATAATTGTGCAATTAGTAATGCGTTTCATACTTTGTGAAATGAAAGATTTTTTTTTTTACTTTCAGCAAGTACAAAACGTAACATTTCGCTTTGCCACGGTGGGAAAGCCCTGGCCATTCCGTCCCCCTCCTCCCTAATTTTAAGTGCACCGCAGTATGTAATTAATAAAGATAATAATAAATATCCTCCACAAAGCAGGAGGAGAGCGATGCGAATGGCACAGGCACAATGCGGACAGCTTGGGGTTGCCAGAGCGGCCAGCACTCTCCAAATATTAATTCTAGCTCTCTGAGGAGGAGCTGTGTCCTCTCCAGCCCTTTCCAACGCCCGGCTCCCAGGCACTGTGGAAGCGGGGCCGCTCGCCCGGGGTGGACCAGCAGATCCGTGGCCGAGCCGGGATGGGAGCCCAGCTGCTGCCAGCACAGGGCTTGTGCACACAAACATGGGCTCCCAATTACACGAGAGGGCTGCTGTTAATTCAGTGACTGGAGTGATGCTTCTGTAGCTCCAGCGTCCCCGTGCTCAGCGCTCACAAGTGACTAACCCATGCGTGTTAACAGATGCCCCCTTGCTCTCGGCCTGGCCCAGGGGAAAGGCTCTGCCATAACTTTCCCCTCTTGTATCTGGGAAACAAATAGAACTGTTGCCTGGGCGTTAGCATCCTCCTGCCCTGCTAGGTACCGCTGGATAAACACCTTTCCCCTTCTCTTCACCTTGTGGCACCGAGCCTGCGGCTGTGATGGGAAGCACTACCAAACCCTTTTTTAAAAAGATTCTCCCCAGCAGCGTCTCTCTCCCTCCCAGTCGCTCCACCGTGGAGGTCAGGAGCATTGCGGAGTGGATCAACCAGACGCGCGGGATGCAGGAGCACCTCCTGGCAAAGCTCTGCCCCGGCAGGAGCACACTTCCACCACTGCCCCAAGCCCGGCAGAGTGACGAGGTTTTAGTGTGGCCTGGAGAAATGGGGGGACCAGGGGCACAGGGAGCAGCAGTGGGCAGGACAGCGCGGCAGGGCACGGCTGGGGACAAGCTGCACCAACATGGAGAGATACAATTTCCCGCGCAGAGCCCACGCCGAGGGATGTGCTCCCACCGGTGACACGAGGGAAGGGGCTCCAAGCATGGGGCCTGTTGGGCTCAGCCCTCCGTCACCCCAGGTGAAGCTCCAGACATGTTGCATTGACCTTTAGCTATGCCATACAAGCCAGCTGGCTTAATTACACATTTTTAAATTGCTTACCATACCATACCATGCCATGCCCAGCTGTGAGAAGAGCAGTGATTTAATTGTGGAGCTGCATCTCTATCTTGTGGGCTCCCTGGGCACCTCTGGAGCCATCCCTCGTCCCTCTCCCTTGCGCACTCGGGCTCTGCTGAGCCTGGACGCTCGGTCGGCTGTTTCCATGGCACGCCGGCACTGTTTTGGAGGCAGGGCAGAAGGGCAGCCTGGCAGGGATGTAAGCGGGGGCTTTTTGGTGCATGCTAACGAGATGGCACCTGGCAGAAAAATGGAGCCAGCAGGGATGGGCAAGCAGGAGCCGAGAGCGGCTTATCGCTCCTCCGCAGCAAGGGACGCTTGCCGAGAAGGTGGCTGCTAAATAAATAAATAAGGCGAACATCAAACACCTTGACTTCCCGCAGCCCCCGGCCCGTGTGCCTGCCCGGGGCTCCCAGCCGCGTTTCCCCCCCAGCGGCTGATGAGCGGAGCGGCTGCTCTGACGCGGGATGCTGCAGGCGGGCGGCAGCGGCTGGGGGTGATGAGATTGCTTTTTTTGCCCAAAACTAAATTGCCTTAGAAATTAAACGCTGCTGTAGTCACAGAAGAACCGGAGTCCTGGGGGCTGGAGCAGGGCCTGTGGGTGTGATAAAAGGCCCACGGACTACTTCTCCCTGATAAGGAAAGGCTTGTGCTGAGAGAGGGCTGGATGACAGGAGACCCGAGGTGCTTGGATTGCTCTGGGTCTGAAGCCAAAGGCAATGACAGCGCAGGACATGGCACGACCGGTGCTGAGCATCCCCTCATGCCTACTAACATGGAATGACAAGTAACTGCTGAAATCACAAAACCAGAACAAAAGTTCTCCCTGAAATGGTCTGTTTTGCCATAGGAAGGTCACAGACCACCCAGCGACAGCCACCAAGCAGGCAGGGACCCTCCCGGCTTGGTCCTCCTTGGGTGAGCTGCTGCTGCAGGGCAGCATTTACAGGGGAGCGCTGGGGACAGGGGTCACAAATGGGGTGCGAGGGGCTGGGGTTAGACGGGAGAGGGCATTGTGCTGCCCTGCGTGGGCTCCTCTCCTGGGCTTTGTCCCCACTGCAAGGCTGGTGGTTGGGACGTGGCCTCTGACTGGGTTGCACAAGCTTTGGCTGAGTCTGGGCTTCAAGGCCGCTGTGTTCCCCTCTATTTTCGTAAGGGCTCAAAGATCCCGCTGGAGGAATGTGCCCTCTCGCCCCCTGCACAAACACACACGCAGAGCACGCTGCTCCTGCAAGCGCATGGGGGGTGGCTGCTGTCAGCAAAAACGGGCTGTCCTCTTTGACCTCAGTGTCAACATCACCCAGCTGAATAAAAGGAGTGTCTTCCCTAAAGACCAAGAGGCACATATATTGTTTGAATCTTTGGGATAAACCAGAATCCTAAACACGGGTGGACACTAGGTGGCAAGGAGAGAACTAGAAATCTGGGGGGAAACACCGTGAGGAGGCGGGTGAGCTGCCAGCCGGCTGTGTGCCCATCACACCAGGGACTGGCCAGGAGACCTGTCCTTTTGGCACAGAAGCACAGCCTGCCCCAGTGACATCAGGTGTCCAGGTTGGGAAACATGTAAGAGGAAAGACAGGGAATGAAGAAATGGTCACAGGAACTATACAGACAGGAGAAGTCGTCTGGGTACTCCAAGAAGGCTGGATCAACCATCCTCAATACAAAAGTTTCCCTGTAGCATTTCTGTGCTCCACAGTGGCAGAGGCAGTAATGCTTCTTCACATGGCTACCAAGCGTTGTCCGTGGAGGCTGACCAGCTTTCCTTCCCTCTGGAGGGGAAGAGGTAATTCTGTCCCAGTTACCTGTCCAGGACCTACTTTAAGCTCTCTTTTTTCAATTGCTCTGCATCATTTTGGGTTCCTCAGCCTACCCAGAGCAAGTTCCTCGTGTCCTTCCATCTGCCACACTGTCCATTTCCAGCCTGTGGCTCCCCTCACCTGGCTCTCGCGCTGGGCGAAAGCCAAGCTGCATCACACAGTCTCCTCTCTCGGCCTTGTCTTCTAGCAAACTTTTGTTGGCTCCGCAGATTGTGTTTCAGGCCTGATGTGAAGCTTCACTGCAATCCAATCAAACCAATAGTCCCTGGCTGGCTATTCCTTTTCTGGAAAAAAACACTTCCAGTGTTGTTATCGCTTCAGCAGACTCAGAGGAGAAACCTTAGGAGGCACCTGAGGATTTCCACGCTAATGAGTTCCAGTCCATCATCAATTCCTCACTGCTTGTGTTTCACCTGCCTGTGCACCAAATCAGTGATTTCTTCTGTAAGGTCTGCTTCATTCATCATCTCTCACCATCCTGGAAGGACCAGCTAATAAAGGAGTGGAATGAAAAGAAAAAAGAAATATTTTAGCCCCAGACTAAGAGTTTAAGTCACAAAAACAACAGACTTACTTTGTGCCTTTCTTCCAAGAGGTTTGTGCTACTTTATATGCTTTTGATGTAAGCCATAAGGGAATGAAGATCATGGTCTCTGTCGTACAACCAGGAATATCAGGTGATTGAGAGCTCAGAAAACCTGCTCAAGGTTTCAGAAGGAGCTAGAAGGACCACGGTATCTTGAGAGGTCCCCATATGGGTACAGGCAAGTTGAACACCTGGTTAAGTACATCTCCTTCCCACTGGCCAAGCTTCAGCAGTGACAAAATCCACCTGTTTCTCTCCTCATCCATAAAAAATCCTCACACCCTTTCCCCAGAAAGGCAATACTAGGAATGGTCGTTATCAATGGGTGGTGAGGAGGATGAATTTATTCTGATGACAAATTTATCTCTAAGATGCTTTCCCAGAAGGTCTACAGAGGAGCAGCCAACCTGGTCCATGGCCTTGCTTGATACCCACCTGCTTGCCTCTCTCCAGAACATTTTGCCTTTTGAAATCAGCAACAACAACAACAAAAATCATCGCAGAACTGTACCTGGAGGGTAAGTACTATCCTCTGAGTGTCTCTGTGTAATGATGCATGCCCAGTGCTGCCTGGTTGGACCCACCTCCATCCCACCTCCCTCCCCTCCAGAGTGAGCTGGGCTTATCAGTCTCCTTCTGATGATGCTCGTTCTCTCCTCAGTTTCTGGAAGGATGGTGAAGAAAAAAAAAAAAAAATCGAGGCTGATCTTCCGTCTTTCAGACGCTTTAAGTCTTGATGCTCCTATTTCTTTCCTTCCCCTGCCTCGTCTCCTACTCCTGCATGCCACCGTCCTTTGATGAGCCGCACTTATTAAAGACTGAAGGGGATTTGCCACGTGTCGCTTTCAAAGGTCCGGGGGCAAGAAGCTTTAATTGCCAGATTTTTCACACAGGGTGTTAAAATTTATTAAAGTCAGTTTCTCCGATTTCCCTTTAATGACACGACGACTGTGTGTACGAGATAACACTAGGTTCAATTGGTGGGAAACGCACAGAGGGGGTTTAAGTAATCAGACCAAGAAAGAGAAAAAAACTAAAGCCAAACCTGTGCTAGATCTCGTGTCTTAAGGACTTACTTTGCAACTTAATTTAAAGGTAAGAAACCGGGATCGTTCTTCAAACAGTACAGCATGGCTGGCAGTCCTCTTTGTAAGGGCTTTCCTCGGGAAATGGAGCAGGAGGTGGGCTTCTGGGGTTGTTTCATTTCCAAGACACTTTTGACACTTCGACCGCTCTTCCTCCAGGAGCATGGCTACCCCTGTGAAAACAAAGATGGGATCAATTTCTCTGGCACCCGAGAAAATGCATTAAATGCTCTCTTTTACGCAGGTGTGAGCTGCTCCTCCTCTGCTCCAGGGGTCCCTGCCAGCGCCGAGGTGTCGGAGGGAGCCGCGGGGCTAAGTCCTGTGTTCACGAGCCCTCGCAGCATGAGCCAGTGCCCCCCGAGCACCAATAACCCCACTGAGGGGGCACAGCCAGCTGGAAGTGGGACCACACGAGTCTGGGTCAAGAGAAAACCCCTTCCAAATCAGGACACCCTGAAAGCATTGAAGCCACCGAGGAAAAAAAGAAAGATAAAGCCTGAACTTCTTCCCTGGGCCACCCTGGCCGCTCTCCTCCCTCGGCTTCGTTTTCCCCCTCCTCCTTTCACTTGGCGCTACCTTCACACGGGATTTTGCTGCCCTACTTTTGTCCAGCCTCCTCCTAGAGATAAGATAAACGCTGTTTTCAATTAACAAGACTTGATTGCTGAAAGCAATAGGAGGCAGTTCATTTAGAGCCAGCAAATTAATTGAAAGCTTAATGTACATAGTCAGTGTATTGCTGGGAGAGCAATTATCCCAATGGTTTGGCCTTTGCCACATACAGCAGCGTCTGCGGCACCGAGCAGGAGAAGCTCACGTTGCTGTCATCTTTTCTGAAGTTCCTCTCCCAGCTGCCTTTAGCCCACTTTTATCTTGCAAGAGAAAGCTCACCGCGGCTGTAACCATAAATTAGAGCAAGAGGATACGTCCTGGGGCTTTGGCGCTGATGGAACCCAAAGTTGGTTTCCGAACAAATGGTCAGACATGATGAGATCTTCCTCCTCGCTCGTCTCCTCCTTTGGGAGGGCTTTTGCTGCCATGTGAAAGCAGGATCGGTGCAATATTCACTGGCCATCTGGATCCCCTGCCCTTTGCAGCAGTCACTGGAACAACCATTTATGGACACACAGCAGGATCTGGGACCTCGGGAATTCATTTTTCCTTACAATGTGTTTACACGTGACAAATAGCAGAGGGGAGGAGGGCAAAGCAATCAGCCAGTGAAAGAAATATCCCATCATAAGAAAGATTTTCCATGGCTTCTAAGGCCCAAATGCTTTTGGCCCTGCTGTTGCCCAACAGTCGCTGATTGCTGAGGGAGCCACTGCAGCTTCGGCACCAGCAGGTCCCTCTTGAGCAGGGCTCGTCCCCTCCCATCACCTGGGGGGGACATGTCTCCCCATTCTTATAGCATCAGGGAGAAATCTTGGGATGTTTTCTCTCCTAAAGCGTGCGGAAATGGGAAAACCTCATAAATTGTCCAAACACTGACCTGAGCCATGGAAGAGCATCCAGGTCTCCAAATAATACTTCCAGGGTAACTTGTACTTTTTGGCATCTCCTCTCCTTCACTGCTGGTGGCAAAGGACTGCTGAGGGCTTCCTGACCATGGCGATGCGTGCATTTGGGATGTGCAGCACCTGGGTCAGTTGGATCCGAACAGCGAGGAGACACCACCTCACTCCACGGGGTCATCCCCGGCCTCGCTGCCGGCATCCCACAGCTCTTCAGAAACACCTCGCTAAAAACCTCCTGCTCCGCAATTTACGTATCAGGGCCACTGTAGGAAACAACCCACTCTGTAACACGCGATCCACCTAGAAGTGGTAAAAAGCAGTAATTACGAGCCAGTCTCTACCAGAGAGATGACAAACCCACCAAACACAATCGTGTTTTCCCTGCTGCACCTCGCTGCCTCCGAGCCAACTGGCACAAAGATGCTGCTTTTTTTATTCCTGTACAAGTTATGCTTTTAAGCCTTCCCTCCCTGCCAAGCGTGGGAGGAACCCCACGTGTCGGCTCGGTAGTATTTCTGAGGCGGGCTGTTCTCAGCCCAGCGCCTCTCAAAGCCAGCAAACCTGGTGCTCGTACGAATTTTCTCTCACCTTCGAGAGATGCTGACAACGGGGGCAGGAGCGATGCCCCAGTTACAGAGCTGCCACCTCTGAAGGGAGCCGGCACGTTCGCAGGGAGCAGCCGAAGCTTATTAAAAAAAATCAGAAAAGTAACACCTCCGGAGCGTGGCGGCGCTTTCCGCTCCCTCCCGGCGCCCGCAGCCCCCCTGCGCCTTGTAAACCGGCTGGCTGGGGACGGGCTCCAGCCCAGCTCGTTACAAGGCACTCGTTATGCACCAGCGTCTGTTTTATCCTCCTCCCCTCTCTTGTTTTCTCCCGTCTACCAGCTCGCTGTGTCCTTGGCCCCTTCTCCATCCTGCTTTCCTGCCTGCTTAAATTTCAGGACAGATTTCCCAGGCAGGTTGAAAAACTTTCTGGAGAGACAGTTTGGGGCTAGCTAGCCCAGAGAGGGGAGATCCCTCTTGCCCTTGGCATGTCCGTGGCCCAGTAGCCTCTGGGACAGCACAGAGAAGGTATTTAATAGACAGAGGGTGTTTAGGTGACAGTGGCCACCGCACTGCTGGTAGGCAGGAACATAAATGAGGCTGGAAAGGATTTCCTGCACCACTGCATTCCCAGTTATTCCAGTTTCAGGTCAGCTTTCTCGACGGTGGCTGGCCAGGATTGTGCATAACATTTCTGGGATCACCAAAGGTTTCTCCCAGCTGAAACTCTCTTGCTGTGACCCTTGAATGTGTTTGCCTTTTTTTTTTTTCTTTCTTTCTTTTTTTTAAATAACTAACATCTTGTCCCACCGGTGGCAAGCATCCGTGCGGCGATCAGCAGGCGTACCCAGACCTTCGTCTGCGCTTCCCGGCAGCAGGGAGTCTTGCAGTCAGCCCCTCAATCACGGTGTTGAACCAATGCCTTTCATCCTGTCTTTCAGTCCCCCAAATTTGAAGTCTTTCAATTCTTCTTCACGGGAATCAACAGTGGTTGCAAGATAAATCCTTCCCAGGAAACGGGTTCAAGTTATGTCAGGGGAGGTTTAGGTTGGATATTAGGAAACATTTTTTCACTGAAAGGGTTATTAAACATTGGAATAGGCTGCCCAGGGAGGTGGTGGATTCACCATCCCTGGAGGTGTTTAAAAAAAGGGTAGATGTGGTACTTAGGGACATGGTTTAGAAGTGGTTTTTGTCAGGGTAGGTTAATGGTTGGACTTGATGATCTTGGAGGTCCCTTCCAACCTCAGCAATTCTATGATTCTATATATGTACCTTTCCTTCCACTCCGTTGTGCTTTGCAGTACAACTCATTATCTTCTCTTTAGATGTCTCACTTTGACAACTCTTCTTTTATAGTCTTCATTCGAGCTAATGAGCATTCCCACAAAATCAAATGTTTTTGTGAAGCTCATTTACATCAGACCTACCACACCTCCCTCACTGGGAAACACAAGCGTCTCCAGGAGAAAAACAGACAAACAAACCAAATCACAGCAGTCTGTCACGATCTGTCTTTGGGTGAGCACACAGGGCTTTTTCTCTCGTTGGCAGGCTGCGTGCGCGAGTTTGGTGATTCCTCTCTGGCCTGGAGATAGGCTGTTTGCTCCTCCTGGCACGCAGCACTGCCTGATGCACTGCACTTACCAAAAAGTATTTCCTGGCCTGGGGAGGAGTTGGTTTCTCTCACCTGAGGACATGCATTTCTGAGCTTTGCCTCTGCTCAGTGTATATAAGTTCTCCCTTGCTGTGCCCTGATTCCCATTACTATTAATGCCATTCACCTCCCCCCCCCCAGCCCCGCACCAGTCTCCCATGAAGCCCCAGGCACATTATTCAGCAGTTTTCAGGATCTCTCTTGACCCTTTTAAATCTGCCTTCCATTATTCTTGCACAGCAGCCTCCTGCCTCCGTCGACAGCCGAGGAACTTCTCGCTATTGAAGGGATTAACCACTAGTCCCACAGCCCGGGATAAGGAATCTTTCTTTCCTACACCCTTGCTCAGAGACCAGCTCAGCAGCCAGGAGGACGAAGGCAGGGACAGAGTTTCCCCTCTTACCTGTGGTATTAAAAGCAAGTGAGTGCCTTTTCTCCATCTTTTCCCTAAGTCCAAGAGAGGATGCAGGCAGTGATTAGTGCAGCAAACTGCCTGCCTTATCCCTTCCTAAATCTCAGCTAGGTCTCCTGCCCCATCCCAGCTCTCCCAGCAAAGCCCTCCCTGCCCTCCCAGCACACCTTTATAGCTGCTGGTAATCTCCCAGTTCCTCCCAGTCTGGCCCAGATGGGCAGCTAATAGCTGGGGGGGGGGGGGGGGGGGGGTTAACCCTTTCCCCACCATCCTCCAGACACAGACCTTCACACCCCTGTGTTTCCGGAAATACTGAGCTCTGGGTTCCATGGAAGGGCCAGGACGGTCTCGGTGGGGTGACCCACCAACTGTAGGAGAGGAGACCTCTGAGAGCCAGGAGACCGGGCAGTGACCTGGGCTGGGCTTCTTGCGTAGCACTGATCCCATGGGAATCTTTCTGTGCCTCGTTTTTTTTCAGAAAGAGACCTTGCAGCCCTTTTTGTACTGTAAAAGAGGATCCGGGAGTCACTGGGGCAGCGTTCCGGCTCTCTTAGTGCTTTTTGGATAATCAGCAAATGTACTAAAAAGATGGCATATGGCCTGTGAGGGCTGGGTAGATTTCTCTTACACCCGAGCGAAAACACTTCTTCAAATGAAACCGAAGAGCTGATCGCACTGCGGCCCCGCCGCTGTGTCAGGATCCTGTCAAAATACACGGCAGCGGAGACAGAGATACTTGACGCCTTGCTGACTTCTGCCAGATGTCTAATGCGGTCTGGGAGAGGGTTGTTGGAACCTAAAACTTGCTTGTGATTCCCTGGGGATATATGGCTCGTGGCTGCCGGGGCTGGAGCTAGAACCCGCCTCCCACCAGGGATGCCAGTGGTTGGCCTGGGGCAAACTGGCGGCAGAGGGGTTAATTTAGATTTCCCTTTGAGGGCTGAATGATTGCAGTCCTCATAGTTCGGCTGTTTCCCTTTGGCAGGAACAATTAACAGCGGCAGGGGTTGCCCTTTCATCTTGCCCTATGGATTACCGCGCTAAAGGGAATTGATAGTGAGGATATAAAGGTCCTGACATTTCTTTCCCCAAAGAACCGCTCTTTGTGCTCATCTTTGATTTTTTTTTGGGGGGGGTGGGTGTGTGTGTGTGATGATTTATTTTCCAATGACACACAGATGCACGTGTGTGCGAACACCAGTGCATACCCTGCTCACTTTGAACACAGCAGTTGCTGCCCGTTCAGAGAGACCGATGCTTTCTCCACCTGATGAGGTTAGATAGTTTCCAAATATCTCCCCAAATATTCCCCAGCCAAAAAGTACATCAGCAGCTAAGCGTACACATGGTTCACTATAAATCAGCTGCTTCCTTAGAGGAAAAAAGTTTTCCCAAGTCTATGCCATGTCTCTTCCCACTTCCCAGCTGAACCAGGACTCTGGCTTACGTTGGCTGTTGGCGAACAGACACACTTCAGCGCTCAAGTGGGAAAGAAAATCACAGCAGCCTTTAGCCGGTCTTTCCGCACGTTTATTAGATGGAAATTAGAAACGCTGATGACCGTTGTCAGTTAAAAACCCTGAAAAACAGAGAACGTGGAAACCACCTCTGTGGCAAGTGAACAGCCGTGGGGTCCTCCGTCCCTCTTTGTGACACCCTGTGGGCAGGACGGAGCTGGTGTCCCACAGCATTGCAAAACCGGGGGCAGAAGGGTTCCCCCCCACCCCCGGGCTGCTGACCCCCATCCCGTCCCCTCCTGCACCCCACGGCACGGCCTACCCTGCCTGTGTCACCCGTGCCTGCGTGAGCACGGAGGAGATGGGATGGAGGTGGCAAGGATGAAAATGAAATTTGGATAAAATGGGCTGACTGGTAGGGATTTCCTCTCTCTCAAAAAAAAAAAAAAAAAAAAAGAAAAAAAAACTAAAAATCAAAACAAAAAGCCCTCCCCAAACCTACATTAGCAGATGCTTTACTCAGAAAACTTCCTGGAAATCTCAATTATTGTCTAACCAGTAATTGTGGCCCATTCGGAGCTGGCCCTTGGCTGCGAAAGGTACCTTCAGGAAGGTTTTACTCCTGCCTGTGGGGTTGTGCCTCCGTCGCTTCCCAAGCACGGCCCTTCCCCAGCTCCACGGAGAGGCAGCAAGACGCCCTTATATTTTAATCACAATAATATTCAGCACTTAGGCAGGTGTTAGAGGGCTCAGTTGAGCTGTTAAGCGTAAGCGTCTCCTGCCCGTGCTGAGCGCCAATGAGCGCGGGGCTCTCCAGTTCCCTCCTGAACCTCAATTGCTCCTGCGCTCGCTCACAGCTGCCAGGTACGTGGTGTGGCAGCATTCCTTGACATCTTCCCCTTTCCAGCCCACTCCGTCTCCAGGGGAGGGGAGGGGAAGTCAGCTGGAATCACCCTCGAGCGGGACTGGGACCTCAGCTTTGCACAGAAGCTCTCCATGTCTCCATGTTAGTCTGTGGGGTGATGGCTGGGAATAACCTGCGGCAGGTAAAGGCTCAGGGTAAATTCACCCCTCTCCGGAGCAAGGACGATGGCGGTGAGCGTGTGGACCCATGGGAGCTGTGGTTCAGCAGCATCCCGGTGAGGTGCATCACCCCTGGGACTGCCCCCAGGAGCTGGGAAATTAGTTACATTCATTTTATTGCCACCATCTGGGCTGGGAGATGCCGCTGAAATCGCTCGATGGGACAAGCCCATGGCTACAGGACCCCCCGTACCCCAGCTGAGGAGCACCGAGCCACAGCAACCCGGGCTACCTGCGGGGCTCGGGCTCAGTTTTGTCGTCCCTGCTGCGGTGATGCTGCTTTGGGGTGTGAGGGGCTGCGGGTACCAGTTTGTCCCTGTGACCCTGACGTGGGGTGAAGGTGGGGATGGCAACCCCCGGCTGATCATCTCAGGGCTTGGCCCAAGCCCAGTGATGGTGGTGGTGGTGGTTTCCCTGCAGCGCAGCGGCTTCGCAGAGCGATGCCGTGGGTGGTTTGTAGTGCCATGCTGCTGGGAAAAGGGACGTCCCACCTTCCCTGCTGCCACACCGCCGCCGCGGGCCCCTGCCACTGCCCTCCTGGTGTTTTCTTGCCCAGAGCTGGGCCAGTCCTGGGAGGAGCTGAAACACTTTTGCTTTCATTATTTTGGGGGGTTTTGTCTTTTTTTTTTTTTTTTTTTTTTTTTAAAGTTGTCCCAACTTACTCTTCACTCTGCAGCCAACAGCGGCTGGAGTCTGTGAAAGGGCATCAGCCGCGCTGGAACCACCCAGTTCCATCCCCGAGCACGGCTGCACTGGTCTAACTGGGTTGTGAGGCCATCCACCCACCCGGGACTGGGTGGGCTCCTGCAGCTACGGACCGCTCCGGCGGTGCCAGCTCCTTGCAAAGGAGATCTGGGTCCATAATGGGTACATAACCTGGGTACAGGCTGGGGGTGACCTGCTGGAGAGCAGCTCTGTGGAAAGAGACCTGGGAGTCCTGGTGGACAACAGGATGACCATGAGCCAGCAATGGGTCCTTGTGGCCAGGAAGGCCAATGGCATCCTGGGGTGCATCAAGAAGAGTGTGGCCAGCAGGTCGAGGGAGGTCATCCTCCCCCTCTGCTCTGCCTTGGTGAGGCCGCATCTGGAGTGCTGTGTCCAGTTCTGGGCTCCCCGGTTCAAGAGGGACAGGGACCTGCTGGAGAGAGTACAGCAAAGGGCTATGAGGATGCTGAGGGACTGGAACACCTCTCTTATGAACAAAGGCTGAGGGACTTGGGTCTTTTCAGTCTGGAAAAAAGATGGCTGAGGGGGGATCTTATCAATGCTTATAAATACTTAAAGGGTGGGTGTCAGGAGGATGGGACCAGGCTCTTCTCAGTGGTGCCCGGGGACAGGACAAGAGGTAACGGGCACAAACTTGAGCATAGGAAGTTCCACCTAAACATGAGGAGGAACTTCTTTACCCTGAGGGTGGCAGAGCCCTGGCACAGGCTGCCCAGAGAGGTGGTGGAGTCTCCGTCTCTGGAGACATTCCAAACCCACCTGGACGCATTCCTGTGCCACCTGCTCTGGGTGACCCTGCTGTGGCAGTGGGGTGGGACTAGATGATCTCCAGAGGTCCCTTCCAACCCTATGGTTCTATGATTCTATGAATGGCTTAAACCACGGCAGCACCTCCCCAGGGCTTGGCTGCCAGGGCGGAGGATCTTCCTGCTCCGTTGCTTTTGCGTGCTTTTGTTAATCTGGACGTGCAATGAGCTGAGTGGGGGCTCAGCAGCGTGCACGGGGGCGGTGGGCAGGGAGGAGGCGAGAGGGGGCGGGAGGGCAGCAGCCCCCAGAAAACGCTGCCGTTCCTCCAAACCCTATGGATCACTTTGTACTGACACTTATAGACGAGGAGCTTTTTCTTTAGCAAATACGAATCTAATGGATTAGGTCTGATCTAATTATGCATTCTGCATTAAGCCGATGCTCCCACTGTCTGTGGCTGCTAGCATAATTTAACTTAATGTACTTTTAATGATGTCTTCTTAGCTCATGCATTCATATACGATTAGAATCAAACGGGACGAGCTGTCACGAGTCCAGGAGAGCTCTTTCGGCAGCTCCTGATGGGACTCATGTTGAAATATTAATAATGCAGATTTCAAGGTTAACAACATCGGTTTTGAAGTGGGGAAAGCTTGTCACACAGTTTGAGCTAATCTGAGGCAACAAAACGGCCCCCCTTTCAAGTTGAGCCTCTTCCCATCTTGCACATGTGCTCCTGGGAGCCGGGGAATTTAAGTTTTACTTGGTAAAGATGTTGTTAAGTAAGCGAACTGCACTCCGGGCAGCAGCTACCAAGGGAGCTGGGAGGGTAACTCTGTGGGCACCTTTCGGAGGGTTGCTGGGTGCTCTCTCCTGGCTCAGTCTTCGCTCCTCTTCCTCTTTCCTGCTGCTTTTCTGCCAATTGGGAGCAGTTTGTTCTAGGGTCTGGCAATCAGCAGGCAAACTCTACTTTTGTCTCTGCTCCGATTTGCCAAGTGCAGTCAGGCCGTGTTCCCCCTCCCAGCCTCTGCCGGCTCTGTCCGTAACCTCCCCGGTGCAGGGAATGTTCTCCCTTCGGCTGCGCGCCACCTCCTGCGATGGGGCCTGCTGGATCCTTGGCGTTGCTGCCCTGGCTCCAGCACCCCACACAAAGCGGGTAACAATACTGCATTGAAACGCGTTTTATTTCTCCCTCCTTTTTCTGTTTTTACGGATTTTTTTTTTTTTTCTCTTTATCAGCCCGCCCATGGCCTGGCAGACAGGTTGTCTTTTGAGTTCCTAAGAGCAAGTTGTGCAATCGTCTAAAATCCTTCCAATGGGAAAGCATTGATTTATTACACTGTAATACTGATGCGAACAACACCATGTACCTTTCATCTAAAAAGTCAGGACTTACAGAACACGACATGCCATTAATTTTGATGCCAGCTCAAACAGAGGAGGAATTACTGCCAAAGGGATCCAGAGAGCATGTTAAACCAGCCCTGCAGAGTAATGAATGTACTTTGTGGCTGTTACATTATACCATATTGATCCTTAGGAACGAAAAGGTACCTTGGCAGCTAATTCAGGCTGTCAAAGACATCTCTTAATATCTGTGTGTGTGCGTATGTGTGCGTGTGCGCGCTGTATAATTAGTGCATGACGAAGGGATGTGCAAAAATTAGTTACGCTTCTGGGGGTGAGGATTATTGTGTTTCACTGCTCTAGAGACAGCTCCCCCCTCGCACACGGTTGGCAGGTGAGTTCGCTCGGGTACCAGCTCGGTGGAGATGATGCCCGGCACCCTGCTTCTCTCCATCCCTGAGCCGGGTCTACCTGCCGGCAGCCAGACAGCGACGCCTCCCTGGGACAAGTGCGCACCGGCAAGAGGGGGATTAGTCTAAGTGCTCTGGGAACAGCCAGGTAACTCAGCGCTTTTGCGAGGCTGTGACTCCATATAACGACTCCTCATTCGCAGAAAGTCTCCTCGCTGCCTGGGTGCAGTGTGATGGGTTATGGGATCGCTTCTGCCCAGCGCGGAGCGGGATTCACATCTCTGCCCCCGGCCCAAAGGAAGGTGAGCTCATTTGCTTTCTAAAGCTGTACGGTGATACAGGCTTATCTGCAATAAGACGACCGCCATGTACATACCCAGAGCCTATTCCAGGTCCTGGGGAGGAGTAGCTGGCAATGCTGATGGTGGGATTGATGTACAGATGAAGGAGAGATGGGGATGGGCAGAAGAGAAATGGGAGGTGATGCTGCAGGTCAGGGCTGAATGGAGAACCCCAGTGGGAATGGTCACGATTTTGATGGAGAGATCAGTCTCGAGCTACCCCTCCACGCCTAGGAGAACCTTTTCCAAGTCTTTGCACACTACATTCAAACCATCAGGACCAAGTGCCTGGAAAAGCACAGAGGAGCTGGAAGGGGTGTCATCTTCCTAATGAAGCTGGAGCAACATGGAGCCCAAGCAGTTTTCTCTGGCACTGTCCGGCATCTTTTGACCTGGAATTTGCATGTGGGTTTTGCCCCAAAAAGCCCTGCCCTCCTGCAGGCTGGTGGGCAGCTGTGCATGGCACAGTGACATCCCTGTATTTCTGTTAGTTGATTAATTAATTGAGCGGGTAGCAGAGATGCAAGCATGGGGCCTTCAGCCAGCAGTTGGCTGCCAAGACACAAAACCAGCACTGGTGGCTGACAAATTGATTTGTGCCCATAGGTAACAGGAAGGCAGCGGAGGAATCTGTGTTTAACAGAGGTCAGCAGGGGTTCATCTGGTACCTTTGCTGGTGGGAAGGGCCCAAACCCATCTCTGCCATTCTCCAAGGTAGTGCTTCAGAGCAACCTCCAGTAGCTAAGCCCCAATCTGTGCTGTTATTTCTCATGCTGTGGCAGTGAGGAGTACCAGCAGTGTCCTGAGGGTACCACCCACCGCTGTGATGGGTCATCTAGGCTCTGACACGTGCCTCCGTAGTGGACCGACATGTTAGTTGGAAACTTGCACAGCTAGAAACGTGCTCTTGGGGACCCAGAGCCATACGTGAGACTTGGGTGACTGACCGTGTCATTTAAAACTGAGCACAAACCTGTGTTCACAGTGAAAAACTCCCCACGTCGCCCGAAACTTTTGATGGAGGTATGTGGCCGAGTTGCTGGGGCTGAAGAGGTTTGTGGTTAGTAACCTCTGGGCTACAGCAAACATTGATGTGCCCCAGCCCCGTCCCCTCACTGAGCTTAGACGAGGATGTTCTCCTTGCATTCGATGGCAGATAGGCACATGGACAAACAAGTCCAGCCAAACCTTTTTGGAGCATCCCGGCTTTGTGTCGTGATGCCAGGGTTATCACCCCATAGCAAAGGGATGGACTGGGTGATGCATCTGTTCCTCACCTGCTGCACTTCAAGGTTTGGTGGTTTTTTGCTTCAAGAACTGCTGAAGATGGTTTTGGATTCTTGCGGGAGATTTTCTTACAAAGAATATTTGGGTTTTTTGCCACTGGGAGGGAATTTTGTCCTGTTTATGTCAAGATATAAAGGAACATTTCTTGTGCATTTCTGCAACCTCACTGGGAACCAAGAGTGAACCACCGAGCAAGAGCGTTTGGAGACAGGATCCAAGCCCACTGTACAGTACTGGATGCCTAAGCATTTGTGGAAGACCAAAATGGGCTGATCCAGCATAGTCTGCCCATGGGAAACCTCTCCTTGAGGCCCCATGGATTGGGAGTCTCTTGTGCTTTGAAGCCGGAGGGTTCACAGCCCCTTTCAAATTGTATTAATTCTGCCCCTTGCTGACTCTATCTATCTTTAAAACCTACCAGCAGGTAAAAAAAAGCCCCTTGTGAATGTTGGAGGCCTTGAATCTGTAAGCATGGCCCTGTGGGGTGAGCTGGGACGCTTAGTCCAAGGCACTTCTGTGTCTCAGCTTCCCCAGCCGGTAAATGGGAATGGTGATATGGGGAAGGGAAGTCCTTCCAGATCTGTGACACCAAACGCTACGTAAAAGCATGACATTAATGATCATAATTAACCTTAGCAGCTGCATAAATGTCCAAGGCCCTTTAAATCCTACTCTCTTTCCTCCTTCCACAGACTTTTGGATGAGGAGTTTACCAGGATAATTGTGTAAAAACCAAGTGAGAAACGTCTTAAATGTCCAAGCCTCTGAAACAGCATGGGAGCTCCTAGGAAAGCTGATCCTGGTGAGGATTTTTGGACCAGTGCTGGTTCTGAATTATCTCTGAGCCGACCATGTCTTCTCTCTCTGTAAAAACAAGCTAAAATCCTCTAACAGCCCTCCTCAAAGAATGACCCCATGAAACTCCAAAGGAAGCAAAATCATTAACATTGAACCCAATGAGTGTTTAGTTTCCTGACTCTTGGGTAAATATTAGATAGATTCCCAATTTCAACCTGAAGCAGTTTATTTGGCTGCTGTTCACAATTCAGACACAGCAATAATCAAGGAAATCTCGTTTGATTCAGGTTGGGTAATATTGCCTGAGGGGTAACATCATTTTCATTTCCACACATCCAGCACTGGCACAAAACGGCATGGACAGGTATGAAAAATGGATCATGGATCCCCGGTGCTAAAATTCCAGCTGATCGTTTCATTTTTGTGTAAATAATAATTACCAATAAAAATGTTGCTTGAAAAAAAAAGAGAATGTGAAAAGAAAAAACACCGTTGCACTCGATAAAGCAAAATCCTTTGCAGTACTGCCAAAAGAAAAAAAAAAAAAGAAAGAAAAAACAAGAGAGTTAAAACAAATATAGCTGTTAAATAAAAGATCCAGGTACCAAAGAGCAAAATTTAATGAAAGCCAAAACTGTTAAATATGGATTCCTGTTGAGAAAAAATGTCAATGTCTTTAAGAGTTTTACCATTACTCTATTTTTAAGAAAAGTGTAGTAAAAATACATATTACAAGTTAACATTTTCCACGCTTTTGTCCTATTCATCTTTTTTTTTTTTTTTTTTTTTTTTTTTAACCCCTCCACTCATCGACAGCCTTTGAAAACTGCATCTCACACCTTCACGTCACAGGCGGCCAGTCCTAGCACAGACGCGCTGCTTCTCACGAGACCGTCGAACTGCCCGGCGGGGCTCCCCGCGACCTGCTGCCGCGTAGTCCCGTCTCTGGAGGAGGACGGGGCACCGATGGGTCTCGGCACCTTGCTCCCACCGCAGCGTCCGGCGGTGCGCTGCCGCGGCAAGGTTCGGGACGCGACAGGAGCTGGGTCGGGAGATGCATCCGAGGGCTCTGGGCATGGAAAGAGGCTAGCTTGTGGGATGCCTCCACTGTGCCAGCACTTACACAGAACTGAAGTTAAAATTAAGAAAAGCAGATTAAAAATAACGATAACCAACACAAAGTCACCTGAAGAGGTGTTTGGAGTGGCTGATAACAGAGTTCATGGTCGCTGATGAGAGGTGAAGATCACAAGGGTTTCCAGTGGTGGAGAGAGGAAAACTTATTGGCACAAGACATGCTGTGCCCCAGCTTAGGACCTTGACTCCAACTTGCTGGTCTCTAAAGTGTCGCACGATAAGTGAGTAAATGGAACAGATACTTCAGACCAGGCTGGTGTTAAAGGTGGTAAACGTATTGCTCTTCACATTCGTACGCTAATGGAAACTGGTATTTGGGCAGCTTCCAGCTGTACTTATGGACAGGTGGACAGACAGGTCCTCCTCATAGACCCGTGCCAGTCGTTTGCCCGCATCACTTTCTCTTCACCTGCCTCCCTTCTTCCCTTGATCCTCTCTTGCTACGTTGCGGGGGGGAAAAAAAAAAAAAAAAAAGAAAAAAATGAGAAAAAGCAGCTCAGAACGCTCCAATAGCAGCTCAGTCCACAGACAGATATTTGCTGCGTCCTGTGAGAAGCTTTGAACTTTATTTGCCATCAGTGATGGACCTGTGAGATGGGACAAGGCTAAGTGGGTTCACTGTGGTCCCTGCCCCACAGATCTTCTCTCACTCCAGATGCTCCCCTGGGAATCTTTCACTTCTGGGGAGGTGTCTCAGGCCCACCAGGATGGGAAGCATTTGTCTGTCCATGCCAGTGATTCACAGAACAAACCTTTTGCGCAGTTTTGGAAAACCATCCTTGCCCCTTTGATCTCCACGCCTGTGGTTGGACTCCCAGCTGCCTGTCTGGCAGTGTGGGTTTCTGCAATACCAAGTTTGGGGTCAGCAACCTGCTCTCCTGGCTTGTGCACGCTTCCCTCTCCCTAAGGATACGTAAGTGGGAATCTGCTACTTTTGGCTTTGTACCCAGACAGGCCACAACTTGACGGGAAGGCTGAGTTTGACCAGCCTTGATGTTGTCGAATGTCACGGACGCTTGAATGAAGCTCTTGTAGGGTCTCCTCCTTGGTTTGCTTCGGCAGTTCTTTCCAGGAAGCTGTTCTGGCCAACTATCTACAAAATGTCCCTCTTAATTAGAAAAATGGCCGTAAAGGGATTTCAGAGCAAAAAGGCAGGGATATTCCCATTGCAGCCCCATGACTTCTAGCATGTTTTACTGGTTAATAGGCAGCCATCTAGAACTGGATGTCTTGAGATGGTCTATTCCTGGCTCAGGGTGGTTCCCTTATGTGACCACCAAAAAGGGAGCACACACAGAAGCTAAGCAATGAAGAAATGGTTCACGATTGCTTATTAGCCCCCAATAACCTAGGCAGGAGAGTCACGTGTGAGGGGAATGCTGCATTTACTTTCTCTCTTCCATAGAAAACAGCAGCCGACCATGATCTTAGACCAACCATCTGCTCCCGTCTGCCACGCATGGCACTCTCCACTCCAGGCCCTTGATTCTTCTCTTGAACCGCCACTCATCGTCTCTGGAAGAATCGTCACTTTGTCCTCTGGTTACCTGGGGTTTCCAAACTCACTCATGACTTTGCCCCCGTAAAACAGCCTCGTGTTTCTGTTCAGGGTCTTTCTCGCCTCAAGTCCTTCCCGTTGCAGGGAGAGCCGTTCGCAGCTCTGTCTGCCTCACTGCAATAACTCCACAGCCCGCATTCACAATAGACCAACCGAAGGCAGAATCATGATGGACAAAAGGCGTCAATGCTGATGCCCTGCAGGGAGTTCAGCTTGCCATTTATTGGATTTTCTTTTTTTGCTGTTAGTAGCTCAGACACTATGGTTTGCATCCCAAACTAAACCAGATTGAAGGACTGAGCAGGGAAGGGGGAAAGGGCTAATGTTACCCTGACACCACAGGAATTAGTAAGAAAAAATATATATATTGCACACACTAAGACTTATTAACAACCAAGTTAAAACAAAATGGCATAGTCCTCATTAGTGTTCCAGTGGTTCTTTGATCAGGGACGGTTCACGAGTCTGTTAAATCCCATTACACTCTCCTTATTGCAGTACAGACCTGTTTCTGTTCTCCTGCCGGTGGATCTGTTTGCAAATAAAAAGGGAAATAGATTTGATTTCCTTGAGAAGATCCATCCAATTGTCCCTTCTGTCATCGTCGTTTGTCTTGTTGGTGTTGGGTTTGTTTTTGGCTCTGGAGGGGGTGGAGTTGGGCTGCCCCTGCTCTCACCCAGGCAATGGGTCAAAAGGCCAATTATAATCCCGTAGCTCCCAGGGACATGCCAGTGCTGTGGCTCATGCACGGGATCGTCTGCATGGATTTGGGGAAATCGTGGCTGACCACACGTCCGTTTTCTCCGCTGCCTCCTGCTGCAGCCGGCCTGGGAAGGGTTGATGTCCGTATGGCTTCGTTGATTGATTGCTGTGGGATTAAACAAAAACCCTTTTTAGGAAAGACGGGGGGGTCTCCCCCTGTCCTTAGCAATGTTGGAGAAATTAAAATATAAACGCGTGTTGTCTTTCTGTCGCTGTTCTCGCCCTCCTTGTCTCCGTTCAGACTCTCACTTCCTGCATGTCCCTACTGCATCTGCTCCATTAATTCGCACCTCTTCTACATTCAAAATTAAATGTCTCAGCAGTTTTTTGGGATGTAAAGCATATGTGCCATGTGCAAAAACTATTCAAACTCTACAATATAAGAACAGTCATCCTGGATCTGAGCAGAGGTATTATACACACTTCCCCCATAGATATGCTATTACTACTCCAGTACTCTTATATGTGGTGGACTCTGACTCACTGCAAGCATATGTTTAACTTTCCTCATGTGAGAAGTTGAGCATGTGCCTATGTTTTTGTCTACAGCGGCGACTGAGGTAACCAGGAAATGCAAACTTAATTCAGGAAACCAAATCTCATCTTCCTGTTCCAGATACCACCCAAACTATTTGCTTTCAGAGATCTTAGGAAACCACCTGTTTAGAACAATTAAACTAAAGATGAAGTCAATTTGGTTTCTTTATGTTTAAGCTCTCTCCAAGGGCATCATCACCCTGTCTGGCCTGGGATATCCAGGTGAAGAATTATCCAGAACAGATAAACCTGGAACAGCTATTCAGAAATAATAGTCAACCTAGTGCCTTGCCAGGCAGGGGGCAGCCTCCTGTGCTGGTGGGATCTGTCGATTGCCCAGGTGTTCTGCAGGGACTTGCTGAGCAGAGGTTGGGCTTAGAGGGGGATCTGGTCCATCTGTCTGGGCACTTGGCCGGGCTCTGC
Source organism: Alca torda (assembly GCA_008658365.1). Classification (NCBI taxonomy): domain Eukaryota; kingdom Metazoa; phylum Chordata; class Aves; order Charadriiformes; family Alcidae; genus Alca; species Alca torda. Next base: position 49,383,017 of record CM018081.1, on the reverse strand, counting down.
TGAATGGCTTTGTGGGGCAGCCACCGCTGGTGGGAGCCAGCCAAAGGGATGAGCTTAGACCAGACGTTAACATTGGGAGCAACGATTCCTTCCCATAGCGGCTGGTTTTAACATGGCAAGAGCTCTGCAAGCTAACGCCGATGTGAATTACTGGGTCATTTCAAGTAACACAGGAGGCCGACATCTCCTTAAGGCTACAACTACGAAGCTATTGCATTGTGACACTCTTTCACCGTGTACTTGTGACATACCTAGCCTTGCAGTGTAGGCAGCAATTATAATTTAATTTCTGTATATTCAGGGACATTAATTGCTCACATTATCTTACCCCCGTGCTCAATGTACCTCTCATTGCCTGTAGAATTTTCTGAACCTCAATGGGAAAAGAGCTGTTGCACATTTTCAGTGAATTAGAAATATTATTGCTGACAAAACATTAAGCATGTTGCGAAATGGTGACATAACCCCCAAAGAAACGATTGCTTATTTTCCTGTTGATTCTGGGTAATTTTCAGTGCTCAGGGAAGTAAAAACCTCTCCAAACTTTATGAAACTCACTGCACACTTCATTTACTCATACCGACTTCCGTGCTCATGGGACAGGTCAAGATGAGGAAGAAAAGGGATGTGTAACTCTTACAGCACAGACCCCACGGCACCCTTGTACGCAATGGCCTCTGTAGAAGGGATCGCCTCTGCTAGTCATCTGAGTCAAGATGTACTTGCTCCACGGATGCTGCATTAAATGTGTATCCTCAAGGCTCTCAAAACTAACCCACGCTTGACACAACACTCTGAAATTTAGGCACACGAGAATTTAGGGCTGAAACAAATCTCCTGGGTTGTAGGAAGTGTGCTTCTGCAAGACCATGACAGGGTGGAGGAAAAAACCCAAACGTTACAGGAGACATTAGAGGCCAATTGCTCTCTAAGATGACCCATAATTCTGAATTTGGGGACCCACATCATCCATTCCAGGGCAACACCGCTCTGAGCATGAAGCACCGTTGCCAACCTGCAAATGGAGCCAGCAGGGTGCCAGCGAAGGGAACAACAGGATCTGATTCATTACCGCCCTACCGCAGTTTTATCCTGCCGTTAACTGCTTGGGGTTGGGGACTTTTTCATATTGCAGTAACGGCCCTATCACACCAAGCCCAGCACACTTCATCCGTGCTGCACACACATTGCTGTAGTCTGCTTTTATTAATTTTAAGGAATGGCAATGTGTTCCTGTTATGGTTTGTGCTATGATTTCACTCTGCGTCTGCATTTTGAACTAGCATTATGCCACGTGTCTGATCATGCATCAGCTCCCCACTACGGCCCACTTGACCCTCTTTTAGCTTCCGTGACGCTCCTATTCCTTTCTAGCGAGTCAAGTGACACGGTCACTGCGTTGTCCCTATGTCTTGGCTTTCCACCCATGGTCTGGGCTGCATCCGTCCCTGAAGGCAGCTTTGGAGCCGGGGTAGGATCAGAGAGAAGGTGTGAAAGGCCGGGGAATGGGTTGCCACCTTCATCCGCTTTGATTCACTTCTGGACTTGTAACAAAACTCGATTAAGGCAACCAGCATGGCTAGTCCGAGCCCACCGATGAGGATATAGAAAACCCCCGCCACATTGCTGAGACTCAGCGCGCTCGTCTTGTCCTAGAAGAGAAAGGAGAAGGGAGGGAGGGGAGGGCATGTGGGAAGGAGAACAATAAAATTAATATGAGATTGCTCCGGGAAGGATGCTACACAGTATAGCAATGTTGGCATTACATCATCTCCCTCTTTACATGAACACGTGACATTTCTAAGAGCATTTTCAATTTTTAATTCAGTGTCTAGTAAATCTAATGTTTCCCTCACACAAATAAATAAACGTTTCTTCAGCAATGTGACTCTTTGTAAAGGTTTGGGATCTCCGTTTTTCAATCAGCTAACTTAAATGCTTATTTTACGCAAAATGCCTAGTGTAAATTATTGATTAAAGGAGGAAAAAAAAAAAGTTCTCCGCCTCTTTGACATTTGCTTGTCCCTGATGTCTCGCCTGAAATAACCTGTTCTCTTGGAAATGCTCATTCCTTCATTCCTAGATCGTTTCCCCCGCAAATTCTGTTGCTGAGCAACACATTGAAATGGCTGGCTTTTTTTCTTTCTTTTTTTCCTTTTCCTCTTCAATACGGAGGTTGAGGGGACACCTGAGCTGCCCTCAGAAACTCATTTGATTTCAGTGTAATAAGACAGTTATTTCATATGCAATCAAGACCCATTGATGCATGTCTAAGCTAATTATTTGGTTGGCAATAAATAGGACTATTAATGGACCGCAGCTCACAGGCAGTAGCTACATTCTGATTTTACAATTGCCTAATGAATCGTCATGGCTCTCTGGGGAAGAGGCGAGTCTCAGAAAGACTCGTTTCACTGCCAGGGAAACCAAGTCCCCACATCTCACCCTGATGTCACTCGCTGCAGCTCTCAAAACCTTCTCCTCCGTGCTGACCAGGTGGAGCTGGGGTGTTGGGATAATCTAAGCAGCAGCAGGACCCAAAAGCTTGGCTCAGCTCCGTGTCCCAGGCTCCTGTTTCTAGGACACGCTTTTTCTATAGTGCAACCAGCCCGAGGTCCCCTGCTCCGTGCTTGTCGCTGCTCTGCAATATCGACTCGATACCTATTTGCCGGCACAGATTCCGCAGGACAAGCCCAACACCTCAGTGCAAATCTGTTGGAGCGGCCAGGGTCTGACCAGCACTGAGAGCCCTCCTCCCTGGACACGGGAGGAAAATTGCATACGGGTCATTGGAGATGCAGCCACAGGGTTAAAGAATATTTATCCCTGCAGAAGTGTCTGCAGTTGGGAACGAAGCCTCTGCACGGTTCTTGGTGTTCCCTGCTACTCCATGGGCACGTGGACTGGTGGGTGGCACAGTTTGTTCCTTGCCCTTGTAGGACAGTTGATTCACTTGCTTTGCTTGGCAGGTTTTACAAGAAGCAACCCACACTTTTCGCAAAGGGCAAGGATTCGGGAAGCAGAAAACTGTATTGGAGCAGTGTCGAAAGGGTCCAAAACCAAACACCAACGCAAGCATGGAAGGTTTTGATTGACGAGCAGTCTGTCAATTCAGGCAAGAATTTTGTCTTTTGCAGTATTAGGGTTTGAGGGCAAAAAAGTTAACCCACAAAGCATGAAAACATTTCAATTTTCAAAAGTAAAAAAACCTCCTGTTACAAAAGAGAACTACTTTTTTTTTTTTTTTTTTTTTTTTAAAGAAAAGAGGATACCAGTCAAAAACACTACAAAAATGTGCTTTTTTCTACTGCTCCTTCATCAGTCCCCATTGCCCATGTGTGCTGCAAAGCTTCTGCCCAGCTGGAGCTCTCGCCGCAGGCTCCAGTGCCACGGGGAGCAACTTTCCATCCTGAACCCTCTGCTGAAAGACGCTGAGTTTTGGTTAGGGGTCATCCCTGCAGACTTGCGGTCGCTGGAAAAAACCTCCACAGGTGATCTCATTTTCCACGCCTCGCTGATTGACATCGCTGCCAAGAGATCCGCTCCTGTCACCGCGTGCGTTACACCGCTGCAGACGCGACGGTCGCCACTGGTTGGACAGGTTTAGTTTCACCCTTGTATAACCTTCATACGCCGGTCAGTTTGACGATGTTTCCTGTGTGCTCTCTCATTAGAGATTGCTGCAAATAGCCTCCTTTCTGCCATTTTTCTGCCATATTTGAAGGATTATTTGTCTGGTCTTTTATAATCTGCCTTCACGCACATTTTTTTCCCCCAGGCTTGACTGTACCTTTGTGCAGTCATCTCTTCTCTGCAGATTACTGGGTATACTTTTAAGCACCAGCTGAAAAACGTAGGGAGTTTTTTTTAGTGAAGATTTAGAAAAGCCGAGCAATTACTCCGTGAAAACTGGGTTACAACACGGCAGGTACTTTGCTTCTTCAAATTCAGTCTGAAGGGGCTGCACCAGCTTCAGGGAGGGACAAAGCCACTAGAGGTGGGCTGCCCTCCTTGACATCCTAATCTTTTAGCCTGGCTCCTTAATGAAAAGTGGCTGATTAGCACATGCTCTGCGCTCAGAGGGACGGATGGGGACAGGGAAGGAGGTGGAGCAGCCTATTTGTCTGTGTCTTACTAATAATTTTCAGCCCACGCTTTCAGCTTCATTTGATAGAAGGATGGAGTTCTCCAAGATATAAGGGACCTCCAAGCTTTGTGAAAAAGAATGACACTGTAGAGAAGAGGAAACCTATAAATGCTCTCACTCAAATAAATGTACCTGCGCAATCTATATTAGGCATCAGAGACTCCACACGGGTCTTTGACTTGCAGCCACAGATCCTTAGGGAACATGGCTTCCTTGGCTCTGCCCGGCATGGGAATACACAAATTTCACGTTTTATTGGCCACGATGTTCTTATATTTCCACCCAGAGTCTGGGGTCTTGGTCCAACAGGGCACCTCCTCAGCCGCCTGCAATGGCAGCGCGGTCTGGCAGCCAGGAAAGGCTGCTCGTTCTTAATTTCCCCTTTCCTCCTAACGCCAGCAGTGTATCGACCAGTAAGAAATAGGAGATGACCCAAAGCACTTTCCTGAACCACTATTTCATAAAATTAATTTCAGAGCTGTTGTGTTTTTCTTGCATTTACTTTGCAGCAGCATTATCATTGTTATTATTATTGCTGTTATTACTACTATTACTATTATTATTGGGCCAGTTTGGGTGAGCTGAATGTTGCCTTATCCAGAAGGCAAAGGAAAGCGCAGCGAGGCCCAGCAGTGGGCAAAGCTGCCGGCAGGGAGAGAGCAGCCTGAGTTTCACCTCTGCCACCATAACAAGGTTTCTCCCCGGGAGCCAAAGGCACGGGCAGCTTTGGCAGGGTGCTGAGGAACATCGAACCGCGGGGGCTCGGCTGATGGCACAGCCTGCCACCCTGAGCCAGGCTGAGAAGTGAAATTGCTCCTGTGGTGTCCCTTGACGTCTTGCTTATCCTCTCCTTTTTCTTTTCATTTTTGTTTCCTTCCCTCTCCCAGCAGGACATGCAGAGGGGTTCTCCGGGCGGCAGCAGCATCTCGTTGCTCCCACCAGCTGCAGGACCAGACCCACACAAAAGGCAGGAAACTCTACATGCCCCACTGAGGCTCTGCCTGCTGTTTCCATGTATGCTCCTGCCCTAATCATGCTCGTAATAATAATAAGTCCCAAATTATGCTAACTGCTTGAGAGGACCCTCCCCTCCTCTCTGCTCGGGCTCTGTGACACCAGATGCTCTCCTGCGGAGCTGCCCATCACCGAACCAGCTTGTTAGTGGGAGTGTAAATGTCATCGCTTGTCTCCCGCAGCGGCAGAGCGCTGACGCGGGGGGAAGATTGGCAGGTGAAAAGAGAAAGAAAAACCCATCTTTCCGAAAAGCCCGGCCTTGTTGCTGCAGCAACCAGGCACCTTCCCGTCTGTTCCTCTCAAACATGGCACCGTGTCCGTCATCCTCTTTGTCGTTATTTATCCTCCTCGGCTGAAAGGCTTTAAGGCCAAATTTGCCCGGTTCCCAAGCAGGGCTGGTCCCTTCTTTTACCCTGCGTGACCAGAGCCTGTTGGCAGCACAGGGTGATGGCACCTCGAGGTGTTGCGGTCTCCATAGAAGATGACCTGTCCTTAAAGCAGGTGGTGGCTCCAGAAGTTGAGCTTTTACACCAAACACTGAGCTGCTTTTATTTAGGCAAGACCTGAAGCTCAGCAATGAAGGACACAGCGCTGCCCATTGACTGAGCGCTGCCGTGGGTCTGCCAGGGGATGGGTATGAGTACATGGATGGCCGGCTGCGGGGTGAGGCTGCCCAGCATGAAAAGACACCCTTGGCTTGAGAACCAGCCAATTCCCTGCAAAGGCTGGGCAAGGTGGCAGCAGGATTTGTTCCCTATATTTTATTGTTTTGTTTTTTTTTTTAAACAGAAGCACAATTCTTGCAACTGGAGGAGTGGGAGATCCCCGTGGCTTTGATGAAGGTCCTTTAGAAGCATGAAGCTCTCTGGCTGCTCCTGCAAGTAGGTGTCACCTTGCCATCTTGGTCTGGAAAAAAGCTTCCTTTCTCCCATTGCCTTGCAAAAGCTCCAGGGAAGAGGAGAATCACGTCCATCTGCCCTGACATTTAGTGTCCACCTTGTCATTGCCCTCCAACAATCCAAGGCATCCCTTTCAAGTCCCCAGCACATTTCAGAGCCTGCAAAAAAAAGCTGTCCATCCTGTCCTTATTTGTAAAATAGGGTCTTTCTAGGGAACTGCCTAGTTACAGTCTGTCTTTCCTCTGGGGTTATTTCTGCTGTGGCAAGTAGAGGGGAAGTCCAGGAAGGCTGGGAGACAGGACCGGCAATTGGTGGCTGGTTTCTAGTTACATGAAGCGCCGGAGGTGTGTGTGCATGGAGAAACCTCAAGTCTGTGGGAAGGGGTGGCTGCCACAGGTTTACTGTGGGGAGAAGAGCAGAAACATTGCTGCCCGGTGCAGGACACTGTCTGGGATTTCCCACTGTCTGGCAATGCAGCCGGGGCTGTGGTGGTCCTGGATCGAGAGCCCCTGAGCACAGCTGCCCAGAGCCTCCTGTGCTGGGATAACAGATTCAAGTATTCAGCGAAACGGGAGCGTTTGCCTCTGGAGTTTTAGTTCAGATCCACTAATGTATCTACTCTTACTTTATAGGGA